>JASWHV010000020.1:55597732-56192732 GCA_030760725.1 Neostapfia colusana
CGGACAGCCCGCACCCGCTGGTTCATCAGGGAGTACAGGCATCCATCCTGATGTTAAAATTTACGCGTTTTATTTTTTGTTCCTCGGAGCACAGACGTGATAGTACCACTGAACGAGCTAGAAATGGGGACAGTTGCCAGCGACGAGACTCTTCCGATTTTCAAACAGGAATGCACGCGGTTTTTTCTGAGTGGAGTGAAGGCACGGCTAGAGAAGAGGACAGTCGCCTTGTTCAGAATCCGAAAAGCATTATTTGAACGTCTGCGTTTCATAAGCTGAAACCGCGAATGGTGAGAGAGAGAGAGAGAGGGAGGTGCAGACGTGCGCGGTAAGCACGGATCATCAAAAAGGTTTGGTTAAAGAGACCCACGAACTCGAAAGGCGAAAGGCATGTACAAATTTTCAGCCTTTTTTTTAATTTTCTTTGAGAACTGAATACTTTGAATTTGAAAGAGACGGGGGCATGGTGCTGTGTCCTGCATCGGAGAAGTCATTACACGGTGCTGAATGATCTGATGATACACGACGCAGCATGCTTGCGAACTCCCCTACGGTTACGAAACCAGTAGATCGATGGACGAAACATGTCACCGGCTGGATTTCACTCTCGCGTAACCCCCGCTTTGAACGTGTCATCGACAGAGACATTACGACGCGGGCAAGGTCGGCCGTCGGCGTAATGAAAAGGACTGGACAGGATAAAAATACCGGGTTAAAGAAATCGAACAGAGGGCTGTTCTGAGCTAACCCATTAATTTGCTTCACTGTTTCTTTTCTTTTTTTTTTCTACCTCTAGCAGTACCGTATTCCAAGTTACTAACGACCGATAAATAATCGACAGAAAATGAGAATTTTTTTTGAACCGTTTTCCCTCCATGGAATCACCAGGAACTTCATTTACCCGAGTACTATTAGTAAGCTGATCAAATCCTAGAACGGAAAGCGCCCAAACGCGAACGAATTCAAACGGATCCCCCTCCCTTCTCACCTCCCTGGTTCGCGGGTCCCACCTCCATCTACACGGGGTAGTACGTGCCTCGTCAGCACGGAACAGCCTTCCACGTCAAATAACCCACCGATCTGCTTCACTGACGTATGGGTACAGAAAAAGTCGGGCCCTACTGTAAGTGACCAGGGTCGAACTGAGACGGAGAAACCGGAGACACGGCTCGCAACACGACACAGCTAAAGGCAGCACTCCGTCCCACACCTCGTCCGCCTCCTTCCGCTTCCGCTACCAGCTCGCTCGCCGGCCAGGCCACCCTCTCCGCTCATTCTCTCTCGCTGGCGGTGGGCCCCCGAGGCGGCCCTCCCCTTCCCTTCCCTTCCCCGCATTTATTCATCGGCGTCAGGTCCCCTCGTACCTCACCTCCCCCTCGTGATTCGTGATCCCTCTCTCTCTCTCTCTCTGTCTGTTCCTCCACCGGCACGAGGCCCGTGCGGTGGGAGTGAGTGCTGCTGCTAAATGGCGAGCGGGCTGCGGAACGGGGGCGGCGGGGCGGGCACCAGGATGAGCGCGAAGCTGGACCGGCAGAGCGCCAGCGCCACGCCCAAGGCGGCGGCGGGGAAGCAGCGCCTCTCCTCGGCGGCGGGCGCGTACCGGCGGACCAGCTCCGGCCCGCTCCCCGCCGGCCGCGCGTCGTCGGATTCCGGAGGTGGGTGTGCCTACCGTTTCGGTCGCTACGAGCGGGATCCGGATTTGGATTTGCTTCTCTGCTGGGGTTTGGATGGGTCTGGAGATCCGACTGATCACTGATCTGCGTTTGGATGGCTTCGTTTGCTCGCTTGCCGCTCGATCTCGAGCGATTCTGGAGAGATTTTTTTTTACTCGTCGATGCAAGCTCCCAATGCAGCTGCAGCCGATACGCACCATTTGGACGGGTACTGTAGTGTGATAGCGCCATCGCTTCGGCGAATCTCTTCGGATTTGGGGCTTGCTTTGCTTGTTTCAGTGACGGGTTCGCACGCACGGATTCAACTTCCTAAACGTATCGGCAGAGCAACCGCACCGTTCCGAAACTGCAGTTGTGCGTTTCGTTCGGTGGGCGTGGTTGTTTAGTTATTACTACCTGTTTGAGTTTTTCTTCAGATGGGAATGGTGGCTTGGTTGACACGGCAACATAGCATCGGTATCGTCTCTGTTTCGACAGGACCATGTATTTTCATGTCGGGTTTGTTGCATTGCCCTGATGACCTCGCACCTACGACCTACCTACCACCTTCTATCCCGATTTAAGCTGAAAATTCGACACGGCTGTAGAGAATAATTAAGAGCACTAGTTTTGTAAATGCGTCTCCCTGCTGGTTGTTAATGCATCCCGTGTTTAATTGCCTTGCCAATGCTGACACTGGCGTGAGTCATACAAATACAACGTGTAGAATTACATTTAACATTGAGACGTTCATCCCTTCAGGTTGGTGGTTGTCACAAGTCCATGTGACAGCAGTAGCAGTAACCCTTTCTTGATCGAACTGGAAGTAGTTCCGCTGTTCCAATGGATTGGTAATATGTTAATGTAGAGTGTATGCTCAAAACAACACTTTCTAAGTTTTGCTTTAAAAATCCTCTTATGCTAGGTTTTTGAAACCTGTTTGTGGAATTCTGATATTCCCTTCATTTGACATTGTATTGTTTTTTTCTGTCTGTTTGTCATCCCTTTGTAATTGTGCGTGGCTAATACAACTCAATTACCGTGCCTGGGGAACTACAGATGGAACTACATCATGGTAGCCGATGTTTCATAATAAAGAATTACTTGGCCGCAATGATGATTTTAATATTAATCAATTAGGAAATTGGAATGCTATATTGTTTTATATGTGCCATGACGTGACCATTCCAAGCAATTCATCTGTCGGGTACAAAAGAAATGACTGATTCCTCAGCTTCTTTCCCTTTTTGACTGTGCCAGGCGTACAAATTTTCGGTATGGCTGGTCTATAATATAATAGGTAATAGCTCTGCTAGCACGTGAGGGATTATATGACCTCTCCTCATTACATTTTGATATATGTTATGCACAAATGTTGCCTGACATGATTGTTCTAAAAAATTTTGATTTACCGATTGACATTATGTCTTGTGGTCAAATATATGGGTTCTTTGTGCTCATTTTGATTTCTGGCAATGTGATTTGATCTAGAGGCTAGAGCATGTATATTTTTTGTTGGCAGAAGAATTTTATTGCCCCCTGTTCGGTTGTTCCTTGCAGTTTCTGGCAGAGTAAGAGTTGCTGTAAGGCTTAGGCCCAGGAACGCTGAAGAATTGGTTGCGGATGCGGATTTCGGTGATTGTGTCGAGCTTCAGCCAGAGGTTTGGCTTCCTCTTTAGCTGCTATGCAAGATACATCATTCTATGTTCCCTCGCTTGATGAACTTTTTGTTATGAAGCTCAAAAGGTTAAAGCTTCGTAAAAACAATTGGGAGTCAGACACATATGAATTTGATGAAGTGCTCACAGAGTTTTCTTCACAAAAGCGAGTGTATGAAGTTGTTGCAAAGCCAGTTGTGGAGGTATTTAAACTCAAAACTTTTCTTGTAACCCTGGGGTATAACTTTCTGTCATCTCCACTACTTGAAGGTAGGTTACGCTAATCTTCTTTAGGGAGAACTATATACTTGAAGCTGCAGAAATTTGCACACTGCATGCTTAGTAGCTTTTAATACTCCTTTTTTATTAGTACATATTGGAAATTGTTTCATGGTGATGTTTTACATCAAAGGAATCTTGAAATGCCCTAGGAGTTGCATTTGAATCTATTTTAACTTTTATACTTCATAGTTGACTAGTAAGAATGATGCAATTGTTCACTCCCTGATATAATCTGTTCTAGTCATGGCTGTTAGCTTGATTACTGTTTTGTGTTGCATCCTTAACAACATCTGCATCAACATAGCATTCTCTTTGTTTTACAGAGTGTTTTGGAGGGCTATAATGGTACAGTTATGGCATATGGACAGACTGGTACTGGAAAGACTTTTACACTGGGAAGACTTGGTGAAGAAGATACTGCTGCTCGGGGAATTATGGTTCGTGCACTGGAGGATATTCTAGCAGATATCACACCTGAGACTGATACCGTGTCAGTATCATATCTACAGGTTTGTGTTCCTGGACCTTTGGTCGTGTTATTGTCTTATTTAGACTTCTGCGTTTCAAATACGTTGTTCTAATGTTTCTTGAGGTGGTTTCTGCAGTTGTACATGGAAATGATACAAGACCTTCTTGATCCTGTAAATGACAACATAGCCATTGTAGAAGACCCAAGGACCGGAGATGTTTCACTTCCTGGAGCTACAGTAGTTGAGGTTAGAGATCAGAAGGGCTTTATGGATCTTCTAAGGGTTGGTGAGGCCCATCGCACTGCTGCAAACACAAAATTGAACACAGAGTCATCACGTAGTCATGCGATCCTCATGGTAAGAAGCTCATATTCCTTGAGTTTGGTACCTATCTGTACTCTATTGTAATTGCAATAATAATAGTGTGGTACATTTTTGTGAAGGTAAATGTCAGAAGGGCTGTTAAAGGTAGGAATGAAATGAACGTCAGCATTTCTGGTGAAAATGGCCATTCTTCTTCCATGATGGGTTCTTTCCGACCACCTATTGTTAGGAAAAGTAAGCTTGTTGTTGTAGACCTGGCTGGATCAGAGCGAATAGACAAGTCAGGTATGTTCTCTTTTCTTTAAAAAAACCTTATGTTGCTACATCTATTCTCATTATCAGTTAAAGGCCTAGGTATTTGTTGATCTATTTTTATCTGCTGCAATCTGCAGTCCTATAATTTTGGAACTTACTATTTGTAGGTAGTGAGGGCCATACATTAGAAGAGGCAAAATCTATCAACTTGTCCTTAAGTGCATTGGGGAAATGCATCAATGCACTTGCTGAGAACAGTCCTCATGTACCTGTTCGTGATTCAAAGCTTACAAGATTGCTTAAGGATTCATTTGGAGGTAAGATGGTTTCTGCATTTATACTGCACTTACAATGATTGATGTCAGTAGAAATTATCTGCTTATACTAAACTTTAAAGGGTGGTAGCTGTCATTTTGTTGTCATATTTGTTTTGCAAAGACAGTTAGACCCGCAAAATAAAGTTTTTTTGAAAAGTAAACCTGGTAAAAAGTAAAGTAGAAATAAAATAAAAATAAATGACACTCTAAATTTAGCTTGGCTGCACCTGTGCCATCCCCACTTTGTTGGTATCAGCATGCTGAAGTGTAGACGTGAGTGCTGCATTTAGTTCCATTTTTTAACAAAACAAATGTGTAGACATAAGCCCCGTGGCAGTAATTCAACTTTTACTACCATATATTAATGCAATATGATATGATAGTATGATTGTGAATTGGTAGAATATAATGGCGCTCTCCGCCGAAGTCACCAGCAGGGCTACCTGCAACAGGAGTCTTTGACCATGCCTGATCTTTATTAACTCGATCTATTCTTCTGCTTAACTGGTACATGGCTATCTGTTATATAGAAGTTGGAGGGACTTGATATCGAAGAAACATACCTCTGAAATATACAAAAATTTAACCAAGTCAATCCAATATCTATCAAAGGGAACTAATATTATTTATTCCCTAATAAACCAACATATCTTGAGGTAACTAAATATATATTAGTAAGAGAGCCTTGCTGGTGCTACAGTACCCATGTGCTATCCTACACTATCAGCCCATGCCCATGGCCCATAAAAGTATGACATGGTAAACATAATATTGTGCACTTGTATGGGCAGTGCAGTGAAATTGATTCTTAGAAAAGGAATGGTGTGAACTATTTAGTCCTACTAGTATCATATTGAGAGAACAATGAAAGGACAATTTTCGAGAAGAACATGTCAAAATGTTTATTAGGAAACTATTTTTGACATTGTCACAAGGTATTAAGGCACTGTTTAAAGCAAAAGATGCCGTTGCGGCATTTCTACGGAAGGCATAATTTTGCCTGTTGCAGTTGTTTGTTCTGATAAGGTCAACCTGCTGTTGAATTTCGTAGGGACTGCAAGAACGTCATTGGTTGTGACAATTGGTCCATCTCCAAGACATCGGGGTGAAACTACAAGTACAATTATGTTTGGACAAAGAGTATGCTCTACATAGATACATGAAATGGTTTAAAATTCTTTCATCTTGTTAAGTAGTGCCAGTCTCTAATTTCGTGAAACCAGTGAAAACAATTATATGTTGTTTCACTAATGGAGCGATTCATGTTTGCTTTGTTTCATGTTTAGGCAATGAAAGTTGAGAATATGGTGAAATTGAAGGAAGAATTTGACTACAAAAGTTTATGCCGAAGGCTTGATATTGAATTGGATAAGTTAATCGCAGAAAATGAAAGGCAAAGGAAATTTTTTGATGATGAAATTGAGAGAATAAGAGCAGAAGCTCAATGTCGTATAGCTGATGCTGAAACAGAGTGTAAAATCGCTTTAGAGGTTTGCTTCTATTGATTTATTAGCCCCTTCAATTTGACCTTGTATATTAGTGATTTTTTTGGTAAATTAAATTCTACATACCAACAATTGCGCTAAAAAACTACATATCGATAAATTATGTGACACACCTTCAGCTTGGCAAAAAATTATCATTGGTTTAGTCAGTAGGTGAGAACCTACTGTTTCCTCAACAATAATAAAAAACTATGTTATGTTTTTTCCTTTGCCTGTTATTCTTCTTCCGCAACATTTGTTCCCCTACTTGCCATAATTGGTTTATAGCCACGCAGGTATCCGTCTAAGTAGAATTAAAGACTCAAAGGATTCTGTGTTAGTTTCACAGATCCTGTATAGGCTTGGAAGTAATTCTTTTTGGCTTAAAGCTCCTAATATCTGTTTCTGTAGCATGATTCATTTACGCGATATTTAGTTCTAGCTCCTTTTTAATGCAGAATGAGAAAATGAAGTACCACCAGGAATACTTGGACTCAATTAGAATAATGGAGGAAAAGTGGAAAGTACATCAACAATCACCCAAGAAAAAGGTTCATTTTTTATTCAGTTTCAAAAATTGAATATTGAATCAATTAAACCTCATGCTACTTTTATTGCTGTGGGTGAAATATCATTGTCAATTTTCGTTCGTACATTCCAAATTGGGATGTGATCTCTTATGGTCATTTTTTTTCTTTTGCAATGTAGCTTAAAGAGGCTGAATCTACATTAAATGATGCTGGAGAAATGCATAATTTACTCCAAAATGAGAAAGTACTGCGTCAATCAGCCGAAGGTGAAACAAATGACCTTAAAAATCAAGTACTACACTGGAAAAAGATGGAGGTACTGTTGTCTTAAAACTCTTTTCTACTTTGTGAATAATTCTTGCCTGAATGCCCTGATACCAAATTAGCCCCTTTTTTCCCCACTCTTCTAATAGGCTAGAGCCACAGCTGAGGTAGTAAAACTCCAGAAAATGCTCGATACAGAAGCTAGCCGGAAAGAGAAACTTGAAGAAGAAATAGGTGTTTTGAGAAATCAGTTATTGCAGATGAGCCTGGAAGCTGATGAGGTAGGTGTTAAAACTGTGTACTGCAAGTTATTTTTTTGGGAACTCATGCCCTATGATACTAATGTTCCTCTTATTTCATTTCTATTCCGTACTATCAGACAAGTAGGAGCCTTGATAGAGACGGACCAGGGAAAATATTTCCTGGTTTAGATTCTTTTGTATCTCAGACTCGAGCTTCACAGCCCAGAGAGCAGAGCAATGGACCTAAGCAACCAATTGCTCAACTCTTCGAACAAGGTACCTGTTCCATTTTCTTGAAAACTGAATTCGAGCTAAGGTCCAGTAATTTCTCATCTTCTTTGATTTCATGTATACTTTAGGTTTTCAAAATAATTGTCCTTGCAATTTAGAGACTACCTTCATTCTTAAATATAGGATGTTTAGGACAACCAATCTAGTTTGAATTGTACTAGATTGTTGTTCTAGACATCATATATTTAAGAATGGAGGGAATATATGGCAAGGACTACACTCTCTTCACCTAAAGAAGGATTGCACCCTCTATTCTCACAAGCTCAAAGACTACCAGAAGAAATAGCCAACATGATGCATTTCAGCATTTGAATACATAACTGTGCTACTATCCGTAGTGTAATGTCAGGATTCTTGTAGAATGTAGATATGATATTGTTAAAATATGAAGATGATGAATGAGAAGGGCAGGCCTGGCGCAGTGGTAGAGTCTCTTCACTTGTGTCCTGGAGGTCCTGGGTTCGAATCAGCCTCCTTGCAAAATAAGCAAGGGGAAGGCTGCCTAGAAATTCCCTTCCCCAGACCCCACAACGTGTGGGAGCTTTCAGCACTGGGTATGCCCTTTTTATGAAGATGATGAATGAGCTGTATATTTGGGGGTTGAGATGAAATACTTAGTAGTGAACAAAGTCAATTCGAATTTTGTGAAACATTATGTGGCTTGCTTGCAGTTCCAATTGTTAGTGCCATCCCAACTATTGATGTGTCTGCAAATTGTACCATGTTTAAAGTTTTTCTCTCTGTTTCAGTTGGGCTACAGAAGATATTGTCATTGCTTGAATCTGAAGAACCGGATGTTCGTGTTCATGCTGTAAAAGTTGTTGCAAATCTGGCAGCCGAAGGTGATTCCTGTGTTTTCATCTGTTCATAATTCATAATTGATGTAACTATATTGAGAGGTTCTTTTCAGTTATTACACCGATCATCTTTTTCATCTTTTTTCTGTGTGTGTTGTGTATATGTGGTGTGTGTGTGCGCGCGCGCACGTGTGTGTGTGCGCACGCCACTTATCCATTGTATTATGCGTGTGTGTGCACCACGTATCCATTGTATTAGAATCAGCATTTACCAGGCGTTGCCTAGGCGCCGCCTAGTCGCCGCTTAGGCGTCCAGGCGCTCCGGCCTGGACGCCAAGGCTAGGAAACTCGCCCGGCCGGCCGCCTAGTCGCCGCCGCCGCTGCTACCGCCGCCGCCACCCGCTCCCTAGCACCACCGCACCCTAGCGCCGCTGTGCCTCACCGCCGCCGACCCCTAGCGCTGCTGCGCCTTGCCGTCGCCGCTGCCCGCTAGGTTGCTGCGCCAACGTGCGCCGAGAGAGAGAGAGAGAGAGAGAGAGAGAGAGAGAGAGAGAGAGAGAGAGGGTGAGGGAAGGGTTAGGGTTTGGGGATGGGTGGGTTTTTTATATATCTCAGTGTAAAAAGAGGACCGTTGGATCTCATCCGACGGTCCACATCAGCCAGGCCAAATTGGCCACATCCCAGGCCCAAATCGGATGTGTCCGCCTGCCTCCTTCGTCGCTGCCTGCCTCCGCCCGCCTCTGCCCGTCGCCGCCCGTCGCCACCGGTCTGCTGCTGCCACCGGCGCTGCCTTGGTCGCCTGGCCGACCGCCTGGGCGTCCAGGCGCCCATTCACAAGCCTGATTAGAATAGGACAATATTTCTCCTATGCCTGCAATGTACTCCTGATTTTTTTCGATGCACCCTAGAAATGTTTCTTTGGAGCCTGCTTCTGCAATGTTGTTGCCGCAAAAAATTCCATCAGAGTTTCTTACCTATGTTTGGATTCTACACACAAATAATTGCCTCTATATTACTTTATTTTACTTGAAAGTCTGACAGTATGTATTTTTGAGAAAAAATTACATAATCTTGAATTAACCATGCTCAACCTTTGTGTCCTTCAGAGGCGAATCAGGAAAAGATTGTAGAAGCAGGTGGCCTTACTTCCCTCCTTACGCTACTTAGGACCTCTGACAATGAGACGATTCGCAGAGTGGCAGCTGGAGCAATCGCTAATCTCGCAATGAATGGTCTGAGTCAATTGTGTGTCATAATTCAATAACAGGGATCCTTTGAGTCTTTGATAGAAAATTGGTCTCTTTGTTGTTATATTTACATATGCAGAAACAAATCAAGATCTTATCATGGCTCAAGGTGGTGTAACCCTATTATCGATGACAGCTTCTGATGCAGAGGACCCACAAACTCTAAGAATGGTAGCTGGAGCTATTGCTAACCTTTGCGGCAATGGTAACTCTAAATTTCTACAAGTTTGCTAATGCAAGAGTTTGATCTAACCTAAGATAATGACATACCTTAAAAAGCTGAAACCTCATTATATCATTTAAGATTTAACTCAAGATGTATTTGTAACTGAACTCTTAGGTTCTGTTAAAGTACAATTTTTTTGAGGAAATAGTTAAAGAACATTTGTTAAGGCCTATATTTTTGGCCAGGCACCTCGCACCTGCAAGATTGACATAGGTTCTTCAAAATAACTAAACTTTAGAGATCAAGACTCATCTATCAGTGGATATTTTCTAAGTGAATAGAAGTCATCTGTATCCACAAGGTTATATCTGAGACCTATCCTTTTTCTTTACCAGATAAACTGCAAACACGGTTGAGGGGAGAAGGTGGAATCAAAGCATTACTTGGAATGGTTAGGTGTGGGCACCCCGATGTTCTTGCTCAAGTTGCACGTGGCATTGCGAATTTTGCAAAATGTGAATCCCGAGCTGCTACACAAGGTAACCTATATACGCTTCCGCTGCTACACTTTTGTTTGAGTGGGGGTGTATATTGCATAATCCAAAAAATTTCGGATTTGATTTTGGCAGGGATTTCTTTTATCAAATTATCAATGCACAACAAAACTGGAATTTTGATGTTATAGTGCTTTGTTATGATACTCTGATATCATCTTTTCTTCAATTCTCAACGTTAGAAGAATGATAGTTGGATCCTTGATGCAGTCCCGTGTATTTTGGTTGGGATAAGTTTTGTTTGTATGCGTCCCATTCCTAAAATGATGTTGTATGCATAATTTGTGTTTTCAGGAAATAAGGTTGGGAAATCATTATTAATTGATGACGGAGCACTTCCTTGGATTGTAAAAAATGCCAATAATGAAGCTTCTCCGATTAGGCGGCACATCGAGCTTGCGATATGCCATTTGGCTCAACATGGTGAACCTCCTGCCTTCCCATTCCCCCTTCATCTCCTGCTCATACACGTAATGTTATGTTTACAGTTTAAATTGTTCTCTTTTGTAGAAGTAAATGCAAAGAACATTATTAGTGAAGGTGCATTGTGGGAACTTGTTCGGATTGCAAGGGAATGTTCTCGAGAAGATATAAGGATGTTGGCATACCGAACACTGACATCCAGCCCCACTCTTGAAGCAGAGATGAATAGATTGAGAATCAAACTTTGATAAAAGTATGAAGTGCAACTTGGTTATGATGTCCTTGTACAAATAGAGGTGCCATTGCTCCCAGGGCTGGTAGTCAAGAGCGTATTCTCTTGATTTACCCAATTTTTGCAGGCGTACGTTGGCCTCATGCCGACTTAATGAAAAAGAGTGCCGGTAATAGAGCACATCTCTTGATTTACCCAATTTTCTCAGGCGTTGGTGGGGAGCAGACTGACTTAACAGAACAGACGAGGTTTTGCAATTTATTTTTAACAGTCTTTTTTCTTCTTTTGCCCGGGGGCAGGAAACTATGGATAGGGATTCGTTTATTCAAGTCCTTAGTCCTAGCATGTGAGGTTACCCCCCCCCCCCCTTGTAATTTGTATAATTATTGCTGTAGAATATCGTAAGGCCAACAGGAGTGATCTCGCTGTATGGGTGAGCGAGAGCCTGCTGATAAGAACACGTGGCCATGAGTTATACCTGTATTGATTGTACAGTTGCTGATTTGTAGTGTGATATTTGCTTAGTGTTTAGCTTGGAAGCTGCTATGTCATTTCTTTTACCACTGTTGCCTACCTATCATCTTTATTTTCTGAGTTCTACACAACTTTATTAAATGTATACCAAAAGGACAAACACTTGTTCCTTTCTGTCTCTTTTAATCGATTTGAGTTTTGACGGTGATGTCCGCCCCTATTACCTGTTGCAACGCATTCAGAATTTTTGAAAACCTGTACTGGTGTTGAGCGCCAGTGAGATATTAAACGTACATAAAGATTATGCCATTTTCACCTGATGATATGCTTATCCAACATACTATACTGGTTATTAGTTCCTCGAATTTGATTGCTACCGACTGGAGTTGTGCAATTGACGATTCTACACCGCAGCTCTTCGCGAGAGGGCGCTGAAATATTTGTGCTGGCTCAGCTAGCATTAATAGTCTCGGCCCTCTTATTATCCTGGTGGCCACCTGCGCGTATCACTGTCAACGATGACGCTACGGCCATCACCGTCCCACGCAACGGCAGGCGGTGCTCGCCGTCGGATCGACGGCGACGCGCGCGCGCGCTGGCTAGCCGCCCCTCGATGGCCCTGCCTCTGGTCATCCATCTGCGGCGCTGTTTAGTTCAACGCGTAGCGTAACCATGGTTAACTACGTCAACGGCAGCACCGTCGTCGACCCGCGCAAACACCCTGTCGGTCCACGCCGACCAACGACGCGGGGGGCCTGATCAGACGTGCACGCTGGCGAGACTATGACTAGCTGGCAGGACAGAGACGCAGGCGACGTAGGCCGGGGCGCAGCAGCGTGCGACGTTACGTCCTCGTCGCGCACGACGACGTCTCGCCGTACGTCGCAGAAGAACACCTGCCTGATCCAAGACGGGACGACGACGACGACACCAGCTGTCCCGATCGATGGATCGATCCACCAGAGCCGGATCACAAGGACACGGCAGCAGGGGGGGAAGCTAGGCCCGCCTTTGCTATGCCCAGCCCAGGGCAGCAGCAGGTCCCCTGATCGAGCGGTCGGCCGCCGGCTGCCCGGAAGCCTGATCCTGCATGCATGCAGCGCAGTGATCGATCGACCTATCTATCTGTTGAGCCTAGCTGTACCTGGATCAACATCAACAGCGGCGGTAGTAGGGGTCCGGCCGTCGGGGCCGCTGTTCAACTCACCATTCGATCGATGCGCATCATTCATTGTAGGGCCGCCGCGGGTGCCCCGGCCGCACGCACGCATGCGCGCGCGGTGCTAGTGCTCGTCGTCGGCCGCCTGCAGCTGCAGGACATATATATAGCCCACAACACTACGGCACCACCGGCCATTATTGTGGCCATTAGCAGCACGTCGTCAGAACTGGAGTCGAGTCGAGTCGTGCGGTAGCAGCTAGCGCGCTGCAGTGGCATGCATGCAGCAGGGCTTCTAATTCATCAGGCTACCGCACGCAACACAGCTACGTACCAGCATGTAGTATGTAGCCATGTAGGTATGCATATGCATGCTTGTGACGTACTACTTAATTGGCCGGTGTTGGGGTCACCCATTTTTGGGTTGCTTTGCTCAGCTGCAAGCAAGCATGGCCCGGTGAGGTTATTTACAAGTGACGATCAGAAAAACAGCTGGGTACGTACTACTGTACTCGGGTTTGAGCTTTCGGTGTGTGTGTCCTGTGTGCACGATGAGATGTCCGTATATATATATGATGTATGTATTAGTAGGAGCACACTCTATATTCTGTCAGAACTGTAGCCAATTTACTTACTTCAAACGTGCCGTTCCATCAACATTGTCGGTACCTGAGATTCAAGGTATTCAAGGCCCGCGTCTTTCCAAGACGCGGAGCACGCTTCTGTCATGTGCCGTTGCGCCCAGTCGCATCACAGACGGGCGCGCGGTGTCAGAACCTGTCAGCCAATAAACACCGCGACAAGACATCCCATGCCGCCTGCGCCGTCATCAACCACTACGACTAGCATGTGGCATGGGCAGGGCGGCAAGATGAAGACTCAGAAGCCTTCGACCAGAGACAACCACCGACATAACTGCAGATACGGTATATAATAGACAATCTTCCCGGAACCACCTGTCGGGTCCCGGCTTCCCTTGTAAGCCGCCCGAGTCTTGGACTATAAAAGGCTCGGGTAGGCGTCGATAGCAAGGGTTCGCACTTTGCAACTCATACGCTAGCCATACACTCTCAAGCTGTAACTCACCCCCAAGCTCAGGCCTCCGGCCCTGAGCAGCAAGCAATACAGCGAGCTCCATAGCTCGCCGTGGACGTAGGGTTTTACGCTCCGACAGCCTGAACCACGTAAAACTCGCCGTGTCAAGCTCTTACTAACTCGTCCATCTGCGCTAGCTCTCCGCTAGGGACTAGCCCCTCCAAAAAAAGAACCTCCGCGGGCTGCCCAATGCAGGCCCGGGGGAAATGTCGATCTCACACTTCGACAAACATGTATATGAAAACATTAAGCACGATGAGATGTCCGTTCCATTGACAATATTATATCTGTTACTATCGGCGTTCATTTCCATACATCAAATAAGTGGCAGCTAGCATGGGTACGTAGCTGCTACCAGGAGAAAACAGCAAAAGCATATGTACATGGCGAACTGGTTGTTGTTAGGGTCAACCATTCCAAAACAAGTACAGTACTATGAGCGAGACGTACAGCGCGCGTCGACAAAAAGGATTTGGAGGGAGTAGTATGGATCCGAGAAGCATCTACCGTCATAACATATCACTGCATAGACGACCAAATTAATAGAGCATGCATGGGGAACAGGTGTTTAATTAGGAATATTCAGTCTCGATCTGCTTGGGGTACGTAATAAACTACTAGTACGTATTTAGTATCTTGAAAGTAGACTTTTTTTCTTTTCGTTGATAGTAGATGCATGATATGGGCCAAATTAAATAGCTGGTACAGTGTTTGAATGTCTGCTACAGATAGAAGAGGATTGTTTTTTTCATTGATAGATGATACTCCCTCCGTTCCTTTTTACTTGAGGTTGGTTAGTTCAAAAATGAACTAATCAGCGTCAAATAAAAAGGGAGTATATGGACCAAGTAGACTGACTAGTAGATCCTCTTTTCAATTCATTGATATGAAGGGGGAAAAAAAGAAGGCGTGATCAACCACTTTCTGAAACGCTCTCTCTATCTCTCTGCTACACCCTCTATGACTGCATGGAAACAGATGCATGCGTCGATCTATCTGTAAGATCAACTTTTAGCATAGCCTACAAGCAACAAATCTATCTCCATTGAGATCTTCCAGATTTAGCGCGTGCATCATCTCGCTCGAATATATCTCGAATGATCACCGCCTTTCCGCCGACGTTTCGGAACAGCTCGATGATCGATCTCTAGGGATGCATGCCTGTGTCCATGCATTCAACATGCATGCACGCCTATATCTGCATGCTGGTCACAGGTCCTAGCACTGCATTGCTCGCCCCTCTCCAATGATCGATAGAAGCGTTATTTCGAATCCGATCGACCGTATCTATGTCCGCCTCTATTTATTTCTGAAATAAATGACATTTAAAATAGAAAAATCTAGTTCATTTTTAAACTAAATTAGTTGTGTTAAATATGATTTATTTCAGAACGGATTATCTATGTATCTATCTATCTGCATGTCGACCGACTTTTAGCATGGTTCAGAACGTGGCAAAGACATGTCAGCGGGAGGCAGACGTGGCCTGCACCGGCAGCAACCGCGATCGCTCGGACAGGGGACGACTCCGCTGCGGGCCCCACCCTCCGCCTCACTGTGGGACCCACCTCCGCCCCCCAATCTACGCGCTCGTCTCGTCTTAACCCACCACCCCCCGGGGCCGGGGGAGGGAGTCGTCGGCCCGATCGAGAGCAAGCACCACAGCGCGCCCCCCCCTCTCCGCTCCCTTTATTTGACCGCCCCCACCGTCGTCGCGAGTCAAAGGGAACACACCTGCTCGGCGGCGGCCAAGCGCGCCCGTCGGGGGTTTGGAGGGCGCCGTGTGGCTGATGGATCCCGTGGCGGCGCACGGCGCCGGGGGGCACCACTTCGCGCCGCCGGCGCCGTTCCACCACCCGTTCCGTTACCACCCGGCCGGGCAGCGCCCGCCGTTCCAGCATTTCCCCGGGCAGCACCCGCCGCCGCTGATGGGCGCATCAGGAGGCGTGCAGGCGAAGCGGGAGGACGACGTGGAAGACAGCAACCCGGCCGTCGTCAACAGCGCGGGGAGCAACGCTAGCGGCGGGGAGGGCGCGGACCACCACGCCGCCGTGCCGCAGCCGCAGCAGCAGGCGGAGGAGCAGCCGCCGCCCGTGGTGATGCGCCGCCCCAGGGGCCGCCCGGCGGGGTCCAAGAACAAGCCCAAGCCGCCGGTGATCATCACGCGGGACAGCGCGAGCGCGCTGCGCGCGCACGTCCTGGAGGTCGCCGCCGGCCGCGACGTCGTCGAGAGCGTCGCGGGGTTCGCGCGCCGGCGCCGGGTCGGCGTCTGCGTGCTCAGCGGCGCCGGCGCCGTCTCCAACGTCTCCGTCCGTCAGGCCGGCGGCGGCGGCGGCGTCGTCACACTCGCCGGCCGTTACGAGATCCTCTCGCTCAGCGGCTGCTTCCTGCCGGCCCCGGCGCCTCCGTCCGCCACCGGCCTCACGGTCTACCTCTCCGGCGGCCAGGGCCAGGTCGTCGGTGGCACGGCCGCCGGCGAGCTCGTGGCCTCCACCCCCGTGGTCATCGTGGCAGCCTGCTTCGGCAACGCCGCCTACGAGCGCCTCCCTCTCGTCGACGACGACGACGTCGACGAGCCGCCGCACCAGCCAATGCTCCCGCAGCAGGGCCTGGCCGCCTCGTCGTCCTCGCCTCCGCTGCCATTGCCGGGGCACCCTCACCAGCTGCCGCAGCCGCCTCTCGCCGACCATCTCCCCCCGCACCTCCTCAACGGCCTCCCGCTCCCCGGCGACGCCTACGGGTGGGCTGGTCCCGGAGGCTGCAGCGCCTCCGGCCGCGTGGCTCCGTACTGACGGCGCGGGCATGCATGGGAGGACGAAATCGAGAAAAAACAAGAGTAGAATCGATCGAAGTCGAAGCTATAGAGTTTTAATTTCATCATCAGCCTCTTCCGCCCATATGCTACTAATTATTACCCTCCTCTTCTTCTACCGTTTCTCCGTAATGTAATGAGTCTTTCCTTGCAACCCTCCGCAAAGGGACCAGCCGGATCGAATGATCGATGGATGGTTAATTAATTACTCCTCCAGTATGTAGTAGTAGCAGTGTAGTAACTCCCGTAGCTAGTAACGTAGTGCTAGCTTGGTAGTACTGTTCAGCTGTGGTTAATTTAATTTACTGTTACTTTTACCAGCTGAGCGATCGATCGATCGATCGATGATCCAATGCAATGCTATTATCACAGTACGTCTTCTCCTGCTGCTTGTCTCGGTGGAGAATATTATAATGACGGGCCGGCGAGTTAGTTCGTTGTTGTTTCGAGCTCTTGGGTTTGTGTCATATATGTATACACCCTGCACGCATGCAGTGGATGTGTCAAGCTAGCTAGGCAGTGGACGATGGATCGGACGGGTGACGGTATCACACATGAGCAACCGGCCACTTCACCGTATGCATGCTGTGACACACACACACACACTACTGCATGCAACAGTCTCGCTATATTTTATGTTGCGTCGTCGTCTCAACCGTCCGATACATCGGCCGGAGCGAGGCTCATGCACACACAGGCCGGGCAAATCCGATAGATTAAGACAATAATCTATATATAGTTAACTCATGATTAGCAGCTCGTGGTGCGCGGATTACTTAGAGGTGAAATAGCATCTGTCGTTTATATTAAAATAGAACATTGGCGTACGTACTTTTAATCTGTTCTTTAATTTCTGCTATTTGGAAAATGCATGATACCGATGGATATATATATAATATATGACAGAGAATGATCCACATCAAATCGTATGCCATTTTGAGCTGTGTTTTCTTGACTTTGTGAACCGAGCCGCTGCAGGCAGCTAGCTGTGTGGATCGATATACAACCTGCCGAGTCACTTGGCAATCAACGGGCATAAAATATTTGGCTCTCTGGGTTGTACGTCGACATATATCCTGGTTATAACAGAGTTGTTGGGGAATCGTTGAAGTTCTGAAGAGGAAAAAAATATAATGGAATCTGATTTGGCCAGGGTTCTCCTCGTCCTGCAGGGGGACAGGACCCAGTTTTTTTTTTCAACGACAGCTGGTTTAATTTTCTCACGCAACCGGGCGGCCAGTGTATGAGCATTTTTTTTTTTGGGTCGAGCGATCGAGCTTCATGCATATACCTGCCGCTAAGAATGATTTTGTCAGTTCAACCCAGTCAGTCAGTAGTGATTAATTTAGAGGTTAATAATGGAAATGGTAACTGCTTGCATTAATTGTAAACCATGTATAAATAAAAGCCTCACTTGATTAATTTACAATCCTCCAGATTTTGGCTGGTTTTTATGGACAAATGATTTCTGGCCCACCATTAAAATTATAATGTGAAGAGCTAGCGGGCGGGGTGCTTAAACATAAACTACTCCGGGTCCCGGCCGTTCCGGGGAACGCTTGTTCAATGCCAAATCACATGGCATTTTTTTTTCGAAAGCCCCAGCAGACAAATCACATGGCATTAGCCTAATTAAACAAGCTCTGATGTCATTCTTCGATCGTCACCGTTTTCAGATGGATCGATCGCATCTGGGCGTTTCTTCCTGATGCGCGCGCGGCGCAGTTTGTGCGTGCAGCTTTGGAAGCACGCACGAGGGACTGTGGCATGCATGCATGCATGCATGCCTGCATGCCTGCCGTTGGTGTGGCATCGGATGCACAGCGCTAGCTAGCTCGTTAATTGCGCGCGCGGCACCCGCATGCACGGGCGGCCTGGCTGGCTGGTGCAGCTAGCTAGCAGAAAGATCGAGGCGCGCGCGCGCATGCATGGCATGGGCATATCGGCATGGCGCGTGACCGATCTGCAGCGAGTCACTACTAGCTTGCTTCTTCTCCCCGGCCGCGCGCAGCACGGGAACCTTAATTTTACTGAAACGCAGCAGCAGCAGCAGCAGCAGCACGGGAGCAAGGGCAACCTTGCGAGCGCGGAGTTCGATGCTGATGCAAGGAACAGTGGCAGCAGCAGCGGCAGCGGCTGATCGATGCCTATCTCCAGTGGTCATTAACGAGCATGGATGCGATTGCAGAGGTGAGGAGGCATGGGCCACCCTGAATGAAGAATTGAATCGAGTCACTAGCTCTGGATCGGATGCAGAGAGAGAGAGAGAGAGAGAGAGAGAGTGGAGGTGATGTGTGTGGGTGTGATCTGTGTGATGGGAGGGAGAGAGATGGTGGTGGTCAGGAGCACACGTGCACCTGGCGCCTTCTCGAGGCAGCAACAGTTGGGAGGGTATGGCGCGCAACAGCTAGAGAGAGAGGAAGAGAGAGAGACGATGGGATGGGATGATGATGGGACGGGCAAAAGAGACTGCCTCGCGCTAGCTGCTGCCACTGCCACTGCACGCGCCGCGTCGCGTTGCCGTGGCGCGGGGC
The DNA here is from genome assembly GCA_030760725.1 of Neostapfia colusana. Taxonomy (NCBI): domain Eukaryota; kingdom Viridiplantae; phylum Streptophyta; class Magnoliopsida; order Poales; family Poaceae; genus Neostapfia; species Neostapfia colusana. The sequence goes on from JASWHV010000020.1 coordinate 55,616,995, forward strand.
GTACATGCGTGCGTGCGTGCGCGCAGGCATGCGTCCGAGGCGAGCCGATCGCTGCCCTGCTGCGCCCCGGCAGTCGCTGCTACCTCGTCATGCATGCATGCACGGCCGATCGATCGATTCCCCTAGATATATATGATTTACTCTAGCTCGACGACGAATTTGATCTGGTGACCTTATAAGCACCTAGCTATATATATATGTAGACAGGAAGTCTGACTAGCTAATCAAATTAACCCTGTCCACTGTCGTCCTACGCTGTTTCCTTGTGTTCTCAAGATCTGAAAGGAAAAACCTCCCGTGCACTGAAACCAAAGATACGCCAATATATACGATGGAGCTGTGGACGACAGTAGCTAGTACGTTCCGGCCGGCCTAGCTTGCTTGGTTGTTCATCATGCATCGGATCAGCTGAAGACGGTACGGTACGGTACGATCGAATGCGAGGAAGAAGAAGACGAGATCTGGCCTCAGATCTCCGCAGAGGCCGCACGTCGTCCCCGGCCGGCCTGACACCGCCGCGCGCGCGCTCGGCCCGGCGTTCTCACGACGGCGACACGTCTGCTTTTGCGTCCGTCCGTCCGGCCGCGCGTGCACATGCATGTCCGACAAGATTGTATTTTTTTTTTGACGGGGTACTACTATGACTCGTACTGTACTTACTTCGTGGTCGCGGCCGGTATTCAAACTTGAGCGAGCAGCAGAGACACGTACGTGCTCGCTCGGTGTCGTCGGTCTCGGTCAACAGCGTGCGTGCCTGCCCTGCCTTGCCTTGCCCTGCCTGACAGAGATGAAGTGTCAGCCATCGATCGTCGATTTCCGGAACAGAGAAAAAAAAAACCGAAAAGGTCTCGCGTCGTGTACAGGAGAGTACGTACGTACGTACTCTCGCGCGTCGTGTACACACACGCATACGTCATGCGTGTTGAATGCGTGTAGCAAAGGACGACGTCGACGATCGATATATAGCGGCAGTATATATATATTTCCCGTACGTACGTACATGTGTTCCATCCATCGGATGATGGTTCTCCGCCCGTTCCTCCGTGCGTGCGTGCGTGAGCTAGCTAGCTAGTAGTGCTCAAATTCAAACCCTCGGATTCGGAACTTGACTATAGCTAGCTAGCTACCAATTGCAACTAACCCTTTGATGCATGCGTACTACTACTCCGATCGAAATTCAGGTTTTGCATGGAGAATGAACACACAGTTGAAGAAGTCCAAAGTTGGGATACGTAAATTCACCTGACGTCGTCAGCAGGAAGTCTCATCAACATGTTTCTTTGTCTGTAATAATAGATCAGTCTCGTCTCCAGTCATCCTAGCTACAGCGAACGAACGGACGGACGGACTGGTGGCTTGTCTTTTTCCTGTCCGAATTGACAAGGAGTGTGTTACCATTATTAACCCTGGCCTTATTCGGTAACTTTAGCGCGCGCGCGTTAGGAATATTTACGAGCAGGAGCAGCTGGATTGTTCTCTCCCTCCCTCGCTCGCTCGCTCTGTGTCTGTTGTGCGTACACGCGAGGGACGAGAATATCTATATATATATATATATGGGAACAAAGAAATCCAAAGCTGGAACGAAGGGTTTTGGTCGTCCTGCACTACTGTCCTTTGCACTGCAAGGCAAGTGTAGTAGCGAGTGACCTAGGTCCCTGCCACCTGGAGACAGAGAGAGAGAGAGAGAGAGCAGGAAGGAGTGGCTCAAGGCTGATTCTTGTCTCTCTGCGTGTGCATGCATGCATGCATGCGCTGCAGGTCTCTCCTTCTCAACCACTCTGGTGAATGACGACGTTGACCACAGATGGGCCCCTCGGCCTCTTTTCATGCACTCCTCTAACCACGGTTAATTATTTTTTAGTGTTTGCTAGAGTTGGTGACGGCCAAACAGTGCTGGGCCTACCTGGTGTCACCTATCATCCCCTAAGGCCCTAACAAGCAGGTGCAGACGTTTCCAGCTTCTGCTATTCAGCCGGGTTTCAAGGGCCATTATTGTAGCCGAAGCACACTTTTTTCTGGACCGACCATACTACTTTCTAACGCTGATTGGTTAGTTTAAAATTAACTAATCAACGTTAAATAATTCGAAATCAAAGAAAGGTGGAAGCAGCCAGAGGAGAGGAGAGGTGGTGGCCTGTCACTGTTGGCAATTTGGTGGGCGGCAATTAACGGCCAGGACCAGCAGGAGATTCGCGCCTGTCAGTTCGATCCGGAGTTGCTTCTTCCGCGCGCGTTCGTATCTCTCTCTCTCTCTCTCTCTCTCTCTCTCTCTCTCGTCATCATTCTAGCTTGCATCTCAATATAGTTCTGCCAACTGCTAGCTATCAAGATGTCCCGAGCACGGATCGAACATGGACACCTGATACAGTACCGAAACAATCGTATGGCCTGTGAATTTCAAATCCTAAACATGCATGGGCAACTGGGTATTACAAAATCAGTTCACCAGTAACCAATCTCCTTGAACGAGGCTACACCCAGAGGAATATATACGATACTCCTCGATCGACAGTTACAGCATACTGTGCAGTGGACGCCAATACAAAAAAAAGAAAAGAATGCGAATTTTCAGACAGCGCATTCCTCTCTGACAGGAACGTTCACGTACTAAGTAAAGAAAAGACGCATTCCAATACACGTGCTGAGTAGAAAAATGGCTGCTACATTTCGTCTCAGCCAGCGTGCCAGCTTATCCTGCATTCGAACAAGTCCTCTAGAGTCCAATAGCATCGCGATCGAGAACTGAAGTCACGGGTAGGACATTCCGAAAATGTCCAACTGTGGTGCAGTAGCGTAGGATCTATTAGCCAAGTCCCAGGTTTCGACGATCCTTCCTTTCTCCAGTGGACCCCTCTTTCTTAATCCGAGATGGTCTAATAACACGGTCGATAGTCCCATACTCAAGAGCCCCTTCGACGTCAAAGCGTTTCACCCCAAAAAAGCAGAACCATACACCGTGCATAGAGATCTGCGCACACGTACCCCAGAGAAATCCTCTTGCTGACGGCGGTGTGGAACCCGGCGCTGACGTTCGGGCACGACGACTCGGACGTACGAACCTGCTCAGCATCGTCAACCCGGAAACCCAAAATCAAACAGAGGAAACGGGCTAGGGTTTAGTAGTGCTCGGGGGAACGGGTAGGAGAAGGTCCGACCTGAGATCGGACGGCGGGCTGGCGGTGGTGGAAGCAGCAGGAGGAGCTGGCCGGGGACGACGGCGCCATGTGATGGGAGCAGGCGGCGGAAACGAGTGACGCAGTGGATAACAAACGACGAGGGAGAAGAAGACCGGATCGGCAGCTCGCGCGCGCCGAGATTCGTGAACCCGTCTCTTCCGCTGCTACCGCACGAGAATTCACCGTCACGTTCTTTTCCAGTTCCAGCATCCGTGCCGCTGCTGCTCTCTCTCACCTTTTCCTTCCACGGTTGCCTAAAAAAAATCTTGGTACAACAAACGGTACGGCCTCCCACTCCTGAGCTATATGCTCTCTACACTTCTAATCACTCTAGGATGGCATCGTGAAAAACAAAAGGAAAAAAAAGGCATCAACGTAGTAATCGCAGGATCCCACGGTGCAAACGATTCATGGCAACTGTTCTCCTTTGCCCCGTTAGATAGAACTGATGCGCAATTCAAATCAAACAGTAGCTGGCGAGTGGTTCCTAATTTACATGGAGCACACTACTCACTCCGTTCTGAAATAGATAATATTTAGAACAAAAAATCTAGTTCAATTTGAACTAAATTAGATGTCATAAACGTCATTTTTTTTAAAAAATGAGTGAGCACATCGATAGGAGCTTCACCAAACCCACACACACAAAAATAAAAGATTGTAAGTTCAGAATGAGCTACTGCAGTCTACTCGTCCTCCTCCGACAGTACACTCCAGATCATCCTGAAGAGAAGCACACACAAAGCAACGAATTACTTGATTGTTACGGACTTGCAGTAACTATAAAAAAAATTAACGTGATTCTTTTTTCCTTACCAGAACAAGGACAAGAACAGGAGAACGATGAGGCTAACAATCTTAAAAAGACGGCGCTTCTTCTCCCGGCCAAGCTGATTAAATATCTCGGTCACATCCACTAGATGTTGACGTCGTTGGTACCTAACAATGCAGAACACTCGTAAACTTATTATCCACGACATGGGCTGCAAGCAAAGTAGCAAACTAGGGTAATTGCATGTTTTGAGTATTGTAAAACCTGAGGATCGTAATAGTCTGAACAAACAATAACGGTTCCACTTAGTGACGCTAAATTAGCGACTTTTCAAGAAGAAGCTATTAGTAACTATAGCAATGCTTCAAATCACTAATGCTGTACCCTGTTTCTTTCAATGTTGATCTTTTTTTTTTTGCAATGGAAAAGAATCTTCAAAGCTTGAAAAGTCTACCAAGGCAAGGTATAACCTAAAGCAGCCAGAAGCAGAAAGGTATCCAACCAACTCCCAGATAAGTTGCAAACTGACAGATAAGGTTTGGCTTCAAGCACCAAAATAGAGACCTTAGCTCATGTGCGTCACTGTTGTTTCATTCCAAAACATGAAAACAAATACTAAAATACAAGGAAGTTTCAACAACGGTTCTGTTCACATGGTGACAGCTGTTTCTCGCTATAACATCACATGGTTATCCATATTTAGTTATTTATCACATGGTGATTTGATTCAATAAAGCTAGAGAAAAACTGAATAACCACAGTGCAGTATCCACTAAGGTCCCATAACATACATAGGCATAGAGAAACTAATCAAGAGTTTATATTAAATTGACTGCAGAGAATGTTTTTCTTTTTTTTCTTTCAAGAAGACCTATTCTATTTTTAAATTAGGGTACAATTTCCTCTTTCCGCAGGTTCACACAACATGATGATTTTACATATGTTTTTGATTCCATCCATTTGTGTGATATTTAGAGGCCGTATATACGATTTAAAGGTTCCTGTTGAAAAATAATAGAGCCTGTCATCATTAACACCTCATCTGCTCAACAAGATCAAAGTACACGCATATTTGAATGTTCAAAAGATCACTCAGTAGGCATAGGCAAAGATTATTAGATAGTAAAAACAGGGTAACAAGAAATAAATCACCTACGGATGTGAAGAATTTATCGATTATGCAAAGTTAAGGCCCTATATAACACATATATTGAAAGTAAACAAAACAAGGAAAGAAGTTGCCATACAACCTGAATCATGGAACCATCTTCAGAACGCCATGTGTACAAAACTATCAAGCATTGAGTTGAAAACAGAGGATGACGGTCATTTGAATCTAAAACTTTGTAGACCAGAGCACCTATCTCCATGTTTTCTTTTGGTTCTCAGTATGAGACATATAGGACAGTACACTTGCCTATTTACTCTATCAATTCTAGGTCGATAATCCAGCATCAGCGCTTATTGAACAGGGCACTGATCCCATCTCACATTAGGTAAACCCTACAGGATCCTACCATTCGCTTTTAAAATGTAGATGCAGGACAAGAGGAACTTACAGCGTGTAATTATAGTACACCATTGGGACAGAAAGCAAGAACATGGCCCAATGGCCAGATACGAGGAACAGCACGCTCAAAAGTGCTTGCAACACAAATTCCGGCATAACCACTTTATTTATCCGAGAGGATGAATCAAACGGGTTGATATAGTCAAACTCCAGATCTGCCAAGCACATCAACTGCAAAAAGAAATGGAAGAAGTGGATCGTCAGAAACAATTTCAGACTAAGTGTGATGAAACATGAGGAAAAGCCATATGAATCCCTCGGAAAGCATCCATATGAATTTACAAAACATTAATAATGCTGAAATAGTAAAATGCCTTCTTTGCAAAATAAGCAAGGGAAAGGCTGCCTAGAAATTCCCTTCCCCAGACCCCACAACGTGTGGGAGCTTTCAGCACTGGGTATGCCCTTTAGTAAAATGCCTTCTCAATCATGTAAGTTCTAATCGAAGATCACAAACTGACAATGTAAACGACTCGAGATCAGAAGAATCTACGGGCATAGATCTCTAGGATCGTACACAGGCATCGCGCATTCACCATCGAATGCTACAATCAAACATTGGAAGTTTGTAGTCAATTGTTCGGCCCTTTTCCAAGAGCCAAATGGACGCTCCTAGGGCCTGAGATTTGGAAATTCTTGAGTGACTCAAAACGCCGTAACTCCTGGGAGATTCGACTGTAGCGACAGGCTAAATCCGCAGGCCTCTGTTTCCTAAGAATCGGCAGGTGCAGGATCGCGTCGAGGCCCCAGCGCGGCTGTTAGGGGCCCCGCGACCGGGTTGGTGGGCGCTCACCTGGTAGATGACGAGCACGATGAGCGCGACGACGAGGAAGAACGCGGTGAGCCAGACGAACACCATCTCGCCCCCCGACGGCCTGGCCGTCAAGGTCCCGTGAAGCAGCTGGCTCTCTCTCTCTCTCTCTCGCTCGCTCGCTCGCGGCGGCGGCGGGGGGCGGGGAGGCGTCGCCGGAACCCTAGCCGGACACCGTGGCACCGGCCGGCGGCGAGGTGGTGAGGAACGGGAACGAAAGAGCCGCGTCGAGCTGGAAGGCTGGAACGCGTGGCCGGTGCCCGCGGTCAGTCAGTCACAGTAAGATGCGCGGTTCGCGAGCTGCATCCACCATCCGAGCCGCATGACTGTGAAGTGTGAAGTCGACTGTGAAGCCACATGACGTCCCGAAAGTCCGAAACGAGACGAGGGAAAACACTTGTTGTCAGAACCGAGATCAGCGCAACATTCCGAGGGGTTCATCTCGGCTGGCACCCGCGGCGCGCCATTGGTAGCTATCGAACTTGCAACGCAAAATCAGGGAGGCCACGTATGTACAGGAGGGATCTCGAGGGAACACACATCCATCCACTCTCAACAAAGGCAGAGCCTGTTTTACTGAACCTCACACTGATCTTAACTAAAACTTAGTACATATAAATCTACTACTCAAGTAGTACGGTTGCATGATGCATGCGGTCCGGAATCAAAGGAAGCAGGCGGCGGCAGTAGCCGATCGCCGCGGGCAGAGGAAGAAGTTGCGAGACCCCAGATCCAGCACCTTCTCCTCGGGCCTCAGACCTGGACAGGAACCGATCAGGCTTAAAGAAAACTCTGTGTGTGTGTCTGTGATGAAAAACAAGCTTCAGAGAGAGAAAGAAAAAAAAAAGATCATAGCGTCTGAAGCTTGGGTGGGCACGTAGGTAGTAGGGTAGGTATACTACGTTACGTTGGAGCGAATACTTGGAGAAATGCAGGCCGAACTCCGCGTCGTCGTCGTCCGGGAGCGGCGGCCTGCGTCCCTCGCGGCCGTACGCCTCGACGGCGGCGCGGACGAGGTCCGCCACGGTGGCGTCGGCCCCGAGCACGACGTGGACGGGCCACAGGCTCCGGTCCACCGTCACGTTCACCAGCAGCCGCGTCGGCCGCCTATCCCCCGACAGGCGCAGCGGCGGCATGCGCTCCGGCGGCGACAGCGCCAGGGCGGAGCTGCTCGGCATGGTGGCCTTGAATTGCTCTTGTTTCAGCGATGGTGAGAGGGAGCAGAGACGGCCGGGAGAGATATATACACAGAGAGAGAGAGAGAGAGAGAGATACAGTAGGAGATACGCTGATATTAATGTACTCCTTTTAAAAGTAAAAATAAAAAGAGATATACTACGCTGCTCGATCGGCGGGTAGAGAGGAATGGTTAGGCTTAGGCACGGCTGATCTGATGTTTACGGTCCACGTGGGCTCTATCTCCGCAGTGGCCAATCGAGTCACCACCACATCCACACGCGCGCTATAGCTGCATGCTGCTGCTCGATCGGCGAGATGCATGTAGGTACTGTAGCTTGCTTAATATAAGCGACGCCGCTGGTCACCGATATGATAGGAGTAATTACGGCCGGCGCGGCGGTTAGTGATTCGCTGCATCGATCGTCGGAGCGGAGCGGTAGTGACGAGGATTCATCGTCAGGTGAGGTAGCGTGGAGCGCTCGCGCGCGGGGAGACGAGACAGACACACACGGGCCCGCGCGCGCGGTCGCGGATCGGAAGCTTCGTCGTCGTCCGGGTGGTGACGACGACGGCACGTGCCCGGCCGCTTCGATCCGGCGCGGGTGCAACCGAGGGAGGCGACGACGGCGAGTTCGGTGCGGCGGCGGCGCGGGCGGCTGGCGCGGCGGATACGGGATACCTAACCTAACCGGCACCTGCCGTTGCGGCGGTGCCCGGCCGGCGGGGACGTGTCCACGTGTAGCCGCTCCACCGCGTGGCGGCTGCGAGCCGTGGGCACGTGGCAGGCCTTGCTAAGAAGCGACGACTCCAACGGTCTCGCGATTGCAGCACGCGTCGGCACCTCTCCACGCGAGACAGCAGCAGCTCGAGCGTGGCAGGGCTGCCCACCAGCGTTCCCATCTTCTCTGAATATTACTGTACTGTTATAAGTAGAATATATTGGGCCTAAAGCTCGAAGCTCTATGGCATACAGGCTCCTAACCAACTCGGCCCAGGCCCAGGACTCCGTGCCCTCTCTCCCCGTGAGATCTGACATAATATAACGCAAATATTACTCCCTCTGTTCTGTTTAAATTATGAGAACTAAAATTAATTCTTTCAACGTCAATTAAAAGAGTAATTCTCAATCGACTGAAATCAGATGTGATTTTAGTCAACGTTCAAATTTTGGCCATTTGCCAGTCCAGAAGTATTGTCCACAATAGGATTTCAATTTTCTCATAAAACCGCGGCAGCCCATCGTATGCTCGCTCTGAGGGCCGCACGTGGAGAAGCGATCGGAGGAGGGGTGGACACGCGACGCAAGCAGCAGCAGCGGCGCGAGACGACGACGAGATCGATCGACCGATCGAATCCCCCGCATCGACTTCAAGCCCGCCGAACGCCACCGTGCCGGGGGGCCCGAGGAGGAGAATGGTGAACGCCTTCTTCGTGTTCTGCGGGTGCGTGGACCAGGCGAGCGTCGCGGTGGTGGAGAAGTGGGGCCGCTTCATCCGCCTCGCCGAGCCGGGCCTCCACTTCTTCAACCCCTTCGCCGGCGAGTGCGTCGCTGGCGCCCTCACCACCCGCGTCCAGTCCCTCGACGTCCGCGTCGAGACCAAGACCAAGGTTCGTGGATCCCCACCGGCTCTAGCTAGCCCCCCCCCCCCCCCCCCCCCCCCTCTCGAATTCTCGATCGCGCTAGATGTTGCTGGTACTCTGCTTGTTTGTCCTATTGAAACAACTAGTGACGCCCTTTTCCCCTGCAGGATAATGTCTTCGTCCAGCTGATCTGCACAATCCAATACCGAGTGGTCAAGGAAAATGCGGATGATGCGTTCTATGAGCTACAGAATCCCCAACAGCAAATTCAGGCATACGTCTTTGATGGTACATCAATACGATACTTAACATTTTTATTATCTCTTTATGCTGTGGCTTTAAAGTCTAGGTGGTCACTTCTGTTTTTTTTCTTCCTGAAATTAGTGGTTCGTGCCCTGGTTCCAAGAATAAGTCTGGATGATCTTTTCGAGCAAAAGAATGATGTGGCCAAATCTGTGCTTGAGGAGCTTGAAAAGGTACCTGATTCTTCTGTAGTACAGGATTGACTTGAATTCTGTGTGTAACTGCTTTACAACAGATCATTACTTTTTTTGGCTGCTTACATCCATTGCACACGTTCATGGTGCGTTGTTTCATGAATATCATCCATTCTACCTAGACAACTTTAGTCATAATTTTTTCGCAACTGAGTGTATGCCTATAATTGGACTTGTGTGTTTGGTACATCCTGGATGCTGTCCTTTTACCCCTGATCCTGTTTATTGTCGATATGGGGTTAATGTGTACTAATAAGGGATATTTCCACAATATTATTTGAAGGACTTCTCTGATACTTTTTTTGAGCAACATTTTTATCAGGAAATTGGCATGCTTGGTCGCTTTGCAATTCTGGTAGTCATTGGTATTTTATTATGATAAAATTGGAACTGTGTACAACAACAACAAAGCCTTTGTCTCAAGCACGTTGAAGTAGGCTAGATATGAAACCCAAACTGGACTTCATATTCATAGAAATATCTGGTTTTGATGCTGGCTCGCCAAGTCTATCATGACCCTCCTTCTTTACTCGGGCTTGGGACTGGCTATACTATAAAGGAACAGGCGGAGTTAAAATTGGAACTGTGTCTTGCTTATAAATTGTTTCTGTCCACTGCATACCCTATATTTGATTTGCGGTATCTAGTTTTATGCTCAACACATTGTTTCCTCCAGACTATTGTTAGTGTCTATGTAGCTCCTGGTTATATTATCCCTTAAGTAGCTCCAGACTCTAATTTCATACTCTTTACTTTTGCTGTGCCCTGCTGGTTTATGTCTTTCTTGGTAATGTAATAAAAATCTAGCTGCTGTCCAGGTTATGGCAGATTATGGCTACAGCATTGAGCACATTCTCATGGTTGATATCATACCTGATGCGGCTGTGCGTAAAGCAATGAACGACATAAATGCAGGTACTTTGGTGCTTTGACTACATGTACCATGTCCAGGTTATATAGCATCATAATTGGCATCTTGAAGTGAAAACTTTCTATTGTCCTTTTTTCCTACCGTGCTGTTGCATTGTTCTATTGTTTTGGTACTTAATCCTGTATCTTTCATACATATGCTTCTTTTTTGTTATTTCCATGTAATGCTTGAAATTGCAAAAACTTGATTTACTTAGTTCCTGTGATTTGCATTTGTGCTCACTTTTTTTTTGTCATCTCATTTTCACAGCCCAAAGGCTTCAGCTTGCTAGTGTCTACAAAGGAGAAGCAGAGAAGGTTCTTTTGGTGAAGAAAGCGGAAGCAGAAGCAGAGGCAAAATATCTTTCGGGTGTGGGCATTGCCAAACAGCGGCAGGCTATTACTGATGGCCTCAGAGAGAACATCCTGAACTTCTCGCACTCGGTATCAGGCACCAGCGCGAAAGAAGTCATGGATCTTATCATGGTCACACAGTACTTCGACACCATTAAGGAGCTCGGGGATGGCTCGAAGAACACCACGGTGTTCATACCTCATGGTCCAGGGCATGTGAATGATATCAGCGAGCAAATCCGGAATGGCATGATGCAAGCATCAAGCAGCAATGTCTAAATCACTGGTATCGGCTGCTGATGGTTGGAGACGCTTGTCTCGGAGCTAATCTGTCTATATTAGATTGCTAGCGGTGAATAATGAGTGCAGTGCTTTCTGTTGTGTGTATGTATTGGTATAAAGGGCGTACCTAACGTCGAGAACTCATGTATCGTGAGGTTTAAGTAAAGGTTGTTTCTAGAGAGTCTTACCATGCTTTCGTGTAGGGGCTGGTTTGATGAACCTAAGGTTTTAGACTTTTAGTACACAAGTGGTGTGGAGACACTATCACTGATTCAGTTTTGCCCTTCCGTGCGTACATTTGTATACAGGCATAAAACTAGTGTGGTTGGATTCTTGTACTCCCTTCATTCTGAAATAAATGACGTTTAGGACAAGAAAATTAGTTTATTTTGAACTAAATTAGCTGTCCTAAACGTCATTTAATTCAGAACGGAGGAAGTATAACATAATGCTTACTGTGTAGAAGGTGGGCCTTGGCCCAGCGGTCTGTTGTCTTGTGACCTCGTTGGGTTCAAGTTCTGAAAACAGCCTCTTGTAGAAATGTAGGCGTACAAAAGACCCAAATGGGTCGGATCTTCTCCGGACACTGCGCAAGCGGGAGCTATATGCAGCGGGCTGCTCTTTCCTTTCTTTTTATAATTTTTACCATCTGCTAGCGGGAGCTATATGCATCGGGCTGCTATTTTGTTCATAATGGTTACCGCTGAACAGGGCGTTCGTGTTTTGAATTTTCACTGCAGGTACGGTCCTGTAAGCTCTCGTATCTACAGTTTGACTATTTATGTTCACGCCATGGTCTCGAACTCGAGGATCTCATGCGTGTAAATGAGGACGCTGCACCACGTTCCTTAAACCGATGACTAAAAAAACCAGTACAGTTTAATTTTGCTATTTGGGCTAAAAAATCAGCACACTTTAATTTTGTTATTTGGACTAAAGTTGTTGCAAATTTTGGACGGAGCCGCGCAGTAGTGTGGCGCGTGCAGCGTACGTGCATGCGACGAAGCAGCCACCCACCTTTGTCCACCGCGACAAGAGAGACAGGCCGCGGCCACGCTCCTCCGTTCCCGACTTCCGCCCCCCACGTCGTGTCCATGGCCTCCTCCTCCTTCTCCTCCCATCACCCCCGCGGACGCGGGCATCGCGGCGGGCCCTACGCCTCACCCTCGCCTCGCCTCCCCATCCGGCGCGGGCATGCGCGCACGCACGCTCTCGTCACCGTTCCCGGCCGGCTAAATCAGGATATAGACTGGTGAGACAACGAGAAGTTCCAGGAGGAGGAAGAAGAGGTGGTGCCTGTGGCCGTGGCTGTGGGGAGAGCCCATCGGATCGGATCGGATCGGAGGTAGCGTCGGCGGCGGGCGATATGTCGATGGACTTCGGCGCCCCGGCGGATGACCCCAAGGCCTTCCGCAACGTCTGCCGCGACCGTACGCGCTCACGCCCTTCTGAATCATCTGATCCTCTGCTCCGCCATCGGCCTTACCGTGACCCTTCCACGGCTAGTTACTCCCCCCTCCCCAATTTCTATTTGGATTCTCTCAGGGATACTGAAGGACTTGCTGAAGCCCGACAAGGATAAGGAGACCAGAACCTCGTGGAAGGTATCCTCGATGGTTTCAACAGCTTGTGGCACAGTCTCTGCTTATCGCTTAATTTGGTATAAAAAAACCGAAAAATGTTCAGGTTAACACATTTGCGCCCGCGATGTAGAATGTATGATTTAGTTCAGAAGAGAATCACTGCAGTATTCGTTTGACGTAGCTGTTGAATGTTCGTATAATGTTAATGATGTAACCCCCCACGATGAGTGATGGTCTTGGTGCATGTTGCTGTGATGGAACGACATTCATCAGCTCAAGCCTTTTGTAGTCAGTAGCGCGTGCAGGGTCATTAGGAATGAAAGGGAGATTGCTTTTCTCATATGCAGGTTCTTATAATGGACAAATTCACGGTGAAGATCATGGCTTACGCTTGCAAGATGGCAGAAATCACCGATGCAGGAATCTCGTGTAAGTCACTCAGACCTGGACATGTGATCATTGAGCTGACCAGATATGGTGGTGGTTATCACGTTCTTTTGATCAGAACACTCACTTCTTCTGCCAATAACACTTTCAGAAAAGCTGGTCATTTTTTGTAATCTATTTTGAAGCAAGATAGCTAAGCAAGTTTATTGTCGTATCATGCAGTGGTTGAAGATCTGTTCAAGAGAAGGGAACCAATGCCTTCAATGGATGCAATCTACTTTCTGCAGCCACTGAAAGAAAAGTAATTTTCAATAAACATTGACTGTCTCTTTTCTTCAGGACCGTAACATTTTTTCCCTAGGTGATACTGACTTTTCAACTTCTATACATCTCAATTTTAAACAGTTGTAATTTATGTTTTGTTTTTTCATAACATCAATTTTTTCTGGCTCATAAATGATAAATACTAATGAAGCAAAAAATAACCCTCCATGGCACCTTCTCTGATGCGTGTGATTTCTCTATCTGCAGTGTCATAATGCTTCTGTCTGACATGTCTGGGAGATGTCCGCTGTACAGGAAGTATGTTGAATTTTTATTTCAGCTTGCAGTTAGAATATTATTTACTGAAGCTTTGAGCTTTGACATTCAGTTCTAATACATTTTGAATAACACTTTGAAGATTTATTTTCCCACACTAGGGCTTACATCTTCTTTAGTTCACCAATTCCTAAAGAACTTGTCTCTTACATAAAGAATGACAGCAGTGTAATACCACGAATTGGTGCACTTAGAGAGGTATGTTATTTCACAACGAAACTGTCCTGGCTTTGAGATTTAATAAGTTTTTTCTAATGATGTGATTCTGTTAACTGCAGATGAATTTGGAATTCTTTACTATTGACATGCAGGTATTCAATTTTTGTTTCACTGTGTTATGATACTAATATTCCTCCTTTGTTGATTGCTGCCTCCAAAAGTACCATGTGCCAATTTTATTATTTATTTTTTCTTCTTTCAGTGTCAAGTATGAATGTCAATAAAACATTGCAGCATAGGCATGTGAAAATCATAGAGAGCAAGTGAAAGCTGATATTGAACTAGTGTTGTCTGAAATTTTGTTAGACATTTTCGGGCTTCTGCATTCTTCAATGGTTCATGTTTGAATTAAAAGATTTCCTACTATGGTGGAAATATTCATGATTTCTTGAAGCTGAAAGCATAGAGCATGAGTTCTTCGAGGAATGCTGGATGCTCTAGTATTTGCTTGTCATTTGGTTCTGTTTAACTTTATTCTTGTTATCTACTCTTTTCTTGCTTTTAGAAATATAAGTAGCAGTTATTACTATCCTGGTAACTCTTTGTGCCATATATGCAGGGCTTCGTAACTGACCATGATACGGCGCTGAACGACTTGTATGGTGCAGATGGACAAAATAATTCCAAAAAGTTCAATGATACTATAACCACGATGGCTACACGCATTGCTACCACGTTTGCTTCATTGAAGGTATACTACTGAGCTTTATTTGTCGTCTATTCATGCCCGCTACTAATCTAAAGAAGGGTTCGTAGATCTTATGATACAAGGTTAATATACTGTAACACATTATTCTAAAATTATCAGCAAACACATTATTTTCCATATCGTTGTTCATAGTCTGTATTTCTACTTGTCCTTGGAATCTTTGCGGACAGGTGATTATAGGCTTCTGGGATGCTTTCATTTTTATATACTCTTTTTTACTATTCATGAAGGGCAGGCCTGGCGCAGTGGTAGAGTCTCTCCACTTGTGTCCTGGAGGTCCTGGGTTCGAATCAGCCTCCTTGCAAAATAAGCAAGGGGAAGGCTGCCTAGAAATTCCCTTCCCCAGACCCCACAACGTGTGGGAGCTTTCAGCACTGGGTATGCCCTTTTTCTTTTACTATTCATAAAAAACTTTATTGCATTGCATATTTTTGCTTGCCAGTTTCTGCATTAGAATTCACATTGGTAGACTACCTCTGGTGTTGGAGAATTACATGCCAACCCAGAACCTCCTCCCCTGCAGCGATTTTACACACAAAAAATGGTGTGTTTCACAAGTAATAAGGTGTTATACTCTTCATCAAGTTGATTAAAAGATTCCTCAAAAGAGTTGATTAAAATATGAATGTAATTTATTAATAGTAAATGCCTGGAGTTTAATACATGGTATTGGCAATCTCATGAACTTCATCTTGCAGGCTATAAAATATAGGTTACAAGAATAATAGCAACGGCCAATAGATCTAAGTAGCTCCTATCGTAGCTAGGAACAGAGTAGCTACACATTTAACCGTTTCTTGCTTTATGCTACAAATGAAATATAACCTTAGTATCGATTCAAAAAGTATAGCCTTAGTATTTCTCCCGGACAATGGTGATTTGAGTACTGTGCAGGAATTCCCATGTGTGCGGTACCGGGCCCCAAAAGGGGGAGATCCGTCTACAACACCTAATTTTGACCTAGTTCCAAAATGGCTTGCTACTGCCGTTTGGGATATTGTGTCAAAATATAAATCAACAATTCCTGAATTTCCCCAGAAGGAGACATGTGAACTGCTCATCGTCGACAGACCTATAGACCAGGTGATAAAACACAGTTTGAATGCTAAAAATTATTTAATAGTTTGTTTCAGAATACAGCAAACTAACAACAGTTTCATATAACTGTGAAGATTGCACCTGTTATTCATGAATGGACCTATGATGCAATGGTCCATGATCTACTAGAAATGGATGGCAACAAGTACATATATGAGGTAATTGTAATGTCATGCTATTAATGAGCTATATGTTCTCTTTTTTTTTCTTAGAATTACTTTATGTTGGAAGGTCTCCAAGGCAGGTTCAGAACCAGAAAAGAAGGAGGCTTTGTTGGAGGATCATGATCCGATTTGGCTTGAGCTCCGCCATGCCCACATAGCTGATGTGAGTTCTGTGTAATGGTGTTTCTTTTCCTAGAATAATTTTGTGTGTTTCTTCTGACTCTATTAAAATGTTAGGCTAGTGAGAGATTGTATGAGAAGATGAACAATTTCGTTGCAAAGAATAAAGCAGCGCAACTACATTCAAGGTGCATCATCTTTATAGATTCTGATTCTGACATGCAAATGCAAATGTTTTGTGCACTGTGTATAGAGGCACAATTTGTAGAAGAATTACTCATATACCATTGACTATTGGTGCTATTTACTGTCTAAAGTTTTCCTATAAACATCTGCTTTCACTTGGATTTGAATTGTGACTCACGAGACAAGTCGTAGTGAAATATCTATAGCCTGAATGAAACTGTGCCTAGTTTGTATTTTCCTATAATAGGAATTATTTGGCGTTGGGTTTTTAGGTTATTTAAAATCTCAGTGCTTTGTCTTTGTTAATTCTTTCCTAATGAATACTCGTGATGTAATTTTCAACTAGAGATGGTGGTGAAATCTCAACAAGGGATCTGCAGAAAATTGTTCAAGCTTTGCCACAATATAGTGATCAAGTTGAGAAATTGACACTCCATATAGAGGTATGATCGCTATCATAGAATATCTGAGATGTATTATTATGTTATGATGTTTATTTTTTAATCTCTACAAGTCACAAATTGCTAGTATTTCCTCTTATTTGTACCAGTGCAAAAATAAATTTATGTTATAATTAAAATGTATAATATAGAATCGGGCACGGAAAGATTATTCAGTGATGATATAGCAAATGCCAGCAATGGAATATATTGCAGCCTCCAGTAGGTAAACACATTGCAGTCTCTATCGATGGCATATAAGGAATTATCCCTAAATATATTAGTTGACAATGTATGACATGCCATTATCGATCATTGCACATTTTTCATGTTTCAAATACAAAGGCACTTGCTTTGACAGGAGTAATATTCATATTTTGTTATGGCTCAGTGATGTACTTTTAAACACATTGTTTTGATAAATGTTTATCTAATTTCAAAATGATAACAGTCTTGTATTTTTTATGGTCTCTTGTTCAGATTGCTGGAAAAATTAACAAGTTTATCAGGGAGTACGGGCTCCGTGACATTGGGCAGTTGGAGCAGGATTTGGTTTTTGGAGATGCTTCTGCGAAGGAGGTGATCAGCATTCTCAGATCAAAGCAGGTCTCTTCTGAATTATAGAAATGAAATTTTGGCTTGCTGTTAAGTTCCTACGAGTTTAGTTGTGTTCTTTGCTTGACATGCCTGTTTTGTTATCAAGGATATGAGTCCAGAAAACAAACTGAGGTTGCTGATTATATATGCAATTGTGTATCCAGAGAAGTTTGAGGGTGACAAAGGGGAAAAATTGTTCCAGGTATTTCTTTCATCATTTATGAGCAGTACAATGATTACAGCAATAATGCAGGCCCCATTCCAGACGCAAATATGTTATTAGCTTCTTTATTCCATATGCTACTTTACATTATGGATTTTCTCAGGAATACATGAAAAAACATTGGGTTCAAACTCTTGTTTATAATTTCATGTTATGCAATTGATTCTGTAGATATATGACACTGGTAACTAATTTATTGACTTGCAGCTTGCGAAACTTCCATATGATAATATGAGTGTAATAAACAATTTAAAATACTTGGGCGGTTCAGATACAAAAAAGACATCACGGGCTGGTGCCTTTTCTCTCAAATTTGATAACCAAAAGGTAAAGTCAAGATTTTGTAGTAACACTTCTACAATCTTCCATAGTACTAACATGTTTGTAGTAATTTATATACCAGAAGAAAAATGCTGCAAGGACAGAACGCCACGATGGGGAGGAAACATGGGCGTTATCACGTTTCTTCCCACTTATTGAGGCACGTGATAGAGATGTTACTGCTGAACTTTCCTTGCCTTCAACGAGTATCTCCTTAGCTACTTAATTCTTTGTTCTTCTTATGTTCAAGATCATGCACCATTATGACTATTCTCTACCAAACCAAAAAAAACGAGTAAAATGGACATAAATATATTGTCCTTGTTCTTTTGATTGAACGTCTTGTAACAAATCGAGATGAACAAAATTAGCCTGTCCCTTTATTGTTCACTAGAGCTTCATTTTTCTTCTTCTTTCTCTTTTTTTTGAAGAAAACTTAGGTTTTACAACTGCTGTTTGGATCATGGGCCAATTGACTTCACAGTTACATATATCTGTGTTTTGCATTTCTTACGCAGCACCTATTCGATTTTGATCTAAAGCAAGTTGAAACTGCAAGTACTCATATATGTTAGGGGCATGTAAACATTGTTATGTTCTCCTCGAAGTTTCTTCTTTGCAAATTTTCTTGCATGTTGAAGTACCAATGTTAACATTGCAGTACTTATTTGAAAGAATAGATTTTGAGTAAGTATTTGTGACACAATGTTCATTTGGTATATAACAGTTGGGGTGCCTTGTTTTGTCTACAGGAGTTGATTGAGAAACTCAACAAAGGTGAATTGCCTCTAAATGAATACCCTTCCATGGGTGAACCAAGTTCTACTGCTCAAGGTGCCACACAAACTTCGTCGTCGACAGCGCGACCTTCGTCGACGGCACGACCAGGCCAAAATCCACAGCCGATGTCAATGCGGTCACGGCGGACACCAACATGGGCTAAATCTCGAAACTCCGATGATTCCCAATCAAGGTAGTGGTCACAGTTAGTGTTCTAACTTAACCGCTTGTGAGCTTAACCTTTAGCTGCTTTCTTACCAAGATATATCGGATTTTTGCAGTGATTCTTCAGTCCTTAGACACGCGTCAGGTGACTTCAAGAGGCTAGGCAACCGAATTTTCGTCTTCATGATTGGTGGAGCCACTAGATCTGAAGTACGTTGCATATCTACCGCAGAATATCAATTTCCACGAGTCTTGTGCATGTATGTTTACTTATCATTTCACATTTCAATGGATCAGTTGCGCACGGTGCACAAGCTTACAATGAAGATGAAGCGCGAAATCGTTTTGGGTTCTTCTAGCATCGATGACCCTCCGCAATTTATCTCGGTAAAATATTGATTTGTCTTAAAGTCTCCCGTTTACCTTTTTTTTATTTGTAAGTCTTCCCAGTCCCAGAAGAGTAAAAAGTGGGCGCGCGCGCACACTGCTGAAATTCGCCCTGTTATTCTCACGACTGACTTCTGCATGTGCAGAAGCTGAAGACCATAGGTGGTGCTAAGGACATGTAGTCATGCGCTGACTTCTGCAAATGTACACAAAGTTTAGGTACATCCTCACCCTACTAGTGATATACTCTTGTGCCTTTTTCTGGTTAATTCAAACTATTTGTAAATTGTAACACGTTAGCTTTTGCATGCAGCTGACAGCAGACATACTTGGCCTATAAAGAACTGGACGCCTTACCAGGATCATGTTTTGTCAGCTGCAACCAATGACTAATTTTTTTTTCTCGAGCACTCGACTGGTCACACGGCTCATTCTTTTTTTTTTCTGTTTCTGTTCTATAATCCTTCGTGGCTTGTATACGACATTTTGTCCGTGTAGTTTTTCTTTGTCGTCGTATAGAACTAGTATAGGACAGTTGTGAGGGTGGGATAATATTTAGAGAGTTGCTAATTTTCAGCTGCTTGAAAATTAGGGGTCCTTTCGCTCATGGGATAGCTACAAGCTATGATTTTTTTTCTATAATTAATGCATTGAAATTTTTTTCCTATATTTAGTACGTACTATAAAACAGATCTATCTTACATAATAAATCGAACATTTCGTGCGTCGAGGTAGTGAACGAAGCCGCAAATTCGGTGGCCATTTTTAGCCGCAAAGCGGCCGGCATTATTGTGTGGGCGCCTCATGAGCGTGGTGCAGCACACAGCACGAGCACGCTCACCCCCGCCTCCTTGACATCGACGCCGACAGCAGCACGGAACGAGGCGAGGCGAGGCGCGTTCGAAACTTCCACAGCTCTCTGCGATCCCTCCATGATCGCCGGCGGCCGGTCGTGGTCGAGGTCGAGACCGCGCAAGGAGACAGCTTCTGCGATAGGTGCAGGAAACTGTCATGTGGAGGTGAGGACCTGTGACCTTGTGGGTCTCAAGATCCAGCGGTGAACATATGTCATCCAGTTCGCCGAGAGCCAAGGCGAGGTGAAAACTTGCAAGCGGAGGAGGTACTAGGTAGGTAGGAGGTTAGCTGCTCTCTTCTTCCTGTGTCGATCTGCTCTTGTGGGCACACAAGTATCCATATGTGCACCAGGTTGTCGTAGATCGTACGACCATGCAAAATCCGATGCTCAACAGAACCTTATGTAAGGACCAAGGTGAAATGAAAAGAAAAAAAAAAATCAGAGCCGAGGTAGTAGCGGGTTAACTTAACAAGGTGGGCCGCATCGTGCGTGCGGGCCTTTGAGTTGGTGAAGTGCGTGCGCGAATCCGCAGGTAAGCCCAACCGGCCCACCGGTCTGGAGGGTTCTCAGACCTCCACCAACGACGACCCGAACGTTCGCGAGGAGGCGAATTCATTCCAGACGCGAAGGGAACGGGGGCAGCGCCATCTGATCTCCTCCTCCTCCGTCGGTCGTCGCCTTCCCATTCATCTGCCGCGCCAGGAATAAAAGGCGCGCCGGAGCGCGAGCCTCGGGAACCGCCCCCTGCGATCCTTCGCGCTGCTTCCTCCTCCTCCTCCTCCTCCTCCGCCTCCTCGGTGCCCTCGCGAGGACCTCCAGGTAAGGGTGGTTGCCGGAGACGCCTGCTTTGGTAATTCAGGGGCTCGCTCGGGGACCGTTCCAGCGTGCTGGCTGGGAATCTCTGGTGCTTGTTGGGCGGTTCGGTTCGTTATTGCTGGCCTGGTTAGTGGTGCTGTTGTTCCAATTCCTCCCGGTGGAGGAACGTGTCGATGGATTATTAGCCTTGTCAGAACGATTCTAGTTAATCATCTGCATGTACAAGTGGGGGGGGGGAATCAAAGCTTAAGGCGTTGGCCATACCGCGAATTGCCTTCTTAATCGTGGAATCTAGTGATGTTAAGGCTCGGTATATGTACTTCTTTAGAAATTTCGCGCATGAGTATTTGCCTTCTGTTGCACATCACTTATTATTTCGCGTATACAAGGGGGGTTTCGCTAATTTAGTTCATGCTGCAAATCACTTATTACTTTTTTTGAGAAACAAATCACTTATTATTCCCGCAACTGTTGCAGCGGCTAAGCCGGCCAAATTGCTGGGAAATGGATAGAGGGCAGGACGGAAGGGACAACTTCTTTGGTGGCAGGGACCCATTTGCTGGGTTTGGTGGCTTCGGTCCCCAACGGAGCCTGATTTCTAGCTTCTTTGGAGGGAGGGATCCATTTGATGACCCATTCTTTACCCAGCCATTTGGGGGTCAGATGATGGGTGGCTCTGGCATGTTTGGACCTGGTCTTTTCGGGCCTATGGGAGGGCCGTTCGGGGACATGAGGAATGATGGATTCATCGAGCAAGCTCCTCCAAGGAGTAACGGCAGGGGGCCTGTCATTACTGAACTTGATGAGGAAGAGGGGGAGAATGCAGAGCGTGGTACTGAGCAACGCAACCACGGTTCATATGTTCAGGAGCCAGATGATCAGAATAATGGTACGGGCAGGGTTGATTCGTTTACTTGTCTAATTTCAGGCTGATGCTTTATGCGTCACATTTAATAGTTTCTTTTGGTTTGTTTGAAATGTTAGGAAGGGAAGAAGGCCAGGTTCAGCTGAGGAGAGATTTCAGTAAGGCTAATGGAGGGCAGCCACAAGCTCGTACTTTCATATATCAGAGCTCTTCAGTGACTTATGGTGGTATCAATGGAGCTTATTACACTGCTTCAAAGACTCGTCGGAGTGGCAGTGACGGGGTAAGAAAATTACATAGAAATTGCTAGTGGGCACTTTACTTTGTGGTACACATAAATGACAAACTTGTGTTTCTTGCAGATTACTGTGGAAGAAAGCAAGGAAGCAGATACGACAATGAAGGAGGCCACTCATAGGATCTCTCGAGGAATCCATGACAAGGTAGACAATCTTTGCTATGTTTACTGGCCTACTTCAGTGGGTGATGCTTACTGAATTGTGTACCTAATAGTCTGGCATCAGATTCTTATTCTAACAGTGACAACAACAACACCTGAGCTATGCTGCATAACTAATTTTCTTGTATTTATCTTTTTAGGGTCACTCCCTGACAAGGAAGTTGAAGTCAGATGGGAAGGTTGACACAACACAGATATTGCACAATCTGAACGAAGGTTTGTTTGATATTTCTTGCATTTCTTTTGTGCTCTGGATGGATTATGGTAGTTTTTAACTTGAGTATACTCTATAGATGAATTAGCTGGATTTGAGGAATCATGGAGGGGGAATGCTGGACATCACTTGCCTGGCTGGAATCAAAATGCTGGTGCACCTAATAATGATAATTCTGGTAAGCAGTTTTTTATATTATGAACTTGAAGGGTGTTTCCCTTTTCTGAAGATAAGTACTATTTGTATTGGTTCTGCTGTATGCTGTTCCTTTGAGTCTGTTTTGTGAGGATGTTGATTTTACCAGTTTGATATGTTGTCAAACTGTTAACCCTATGGTGCTATGTTAGAAACTACGTAGCGATAGGGATAAATCTGAGGGAGTAAAATCTCTCTCAAAATGTTTGTATGGACCTCCGTTTCAGTTGAAATGGAATTGGAAGTAATTCCTTTTAAAAAAGTACTATTTGTATTCTTCTCATTATTTCTTGTGGGAGGAAATTTCTTCTTGCCATTATTTAAGCATTGGTCGTTATTTGTTATGCGTTCACAGCTGATCAATGTCATTATTTAAGCATTGTCTCAACTAGAAATCCTTTCGATGCACACCATTTATACTTCGTAGTATATATTGACAAATGACAAGGATCCTAGTAATGGTGCACCACGTGTAGTATAAAGGAGATTGGAGATGCTGACATATGAACTAGGTTTTTATGCAAATGCTAAAATTATGTGGGAAAGGAAAACTGATTGTTATGTTTTGGTATCTTCTGGAAGAGTGTCTGGACCTTCTGTGGTTATTCCCGCGCTTGCAACTTTTTCTGCACGGAATTCTGTAACTTTCCTTGTTAGCTTGCTTCAGTGGTCTGCTGGCTTATTGACTGACATTCAGATGAAGTGACAACATACTGTCCTAGGGGGTATAACGTCTTCCTAGAAGTATTAAGTGACTAATAAACGATACTAAAATGCAGCAGATAATGTGTTAATTCTTGCTTTTGGGGTAACACTACAATGATGGTGACTTTGAAAATACCTTAATAGGATCATTTTTTTACTTTGCCTGAAATCTAGAATGCTTTTACTGCGCTTAGTAGCAGTATGAATGTCTCTATACAGCAAAGAATTACTGCTTATACTTGCTGAGAACTGAAAATACATTCTCTTTAACCTGCTAATGCTGCTATGCGTTGGGCACCAAGTTAACTCAAGATGTTGCCTGAGTCTTCATGATCTCATTTTGCGTTCCCTGCCTTCTCTAATATTCATTTTTTTACACCTGTTGTTGTACACCGCAGATAATGGTGGCTCCAGCGGACGCGACCTGCGTTCCGCATGGGGTTGGGCGCTCCCTGCAAGAGAACAACCCCGTGATTCAAGGCGCAATGGAAAGCCAAAGTCACGAGTCATCCCAATCTCCTGAAGATTGTGTCTTGCAGCACCCACGGAGTAAGTAAATAAATAAGCAGTTGATTTATGGAAGCACCGAGGTTAAGGCCCAACCGTCCAGGTCGGTTTTAGGAAATGATATATGTCCATGCAATCGCTGATTTCGTGTACTGTCTGAATGAATCGAAATTGTTCGTTGTGTACCTTTTGATGTCTGAAACAAACAATTTGACACCCATGTTTTCTACTGTACGTGTTATGTTGGCTCGTGCATCTTACTGCTGTGTACTGTAAAAGCATCTGTATATTTGAGACCTGATTCTGTGCCTGCGTTCTCCTGGTGCTCTTGTTCAGGGCACCGAGGATATCAAGCGAACCCTGTGTCTGGAAACGGCAAGTGCAACGTGTCTGTTTGTGCCATTGCTTCTCGTCTCAGTGGATCGTTCAAGGATTGGTCCAAGCGGTCAGGGATCTGGCAGGAAACGTGTCTTCACTGCTCGTCCTACCGTCAGCTGAACAGCATTGTCAGTGCGTGCCGGTCGTCGCGCCACCTCCCAGGCCAGAATCCATTGTGCTGCCGACCGCCGAGGAGGCGAGAGCTCGCATGCCTCCCGCGGGAAACTGACCAAACCGGCAAGCGCTCCTCTTGAACAGCACGACGCAGTCATGACTGCCGCCACGTCGGGCGCCGGCCGTGATTCCTTGCCGAAGCTACGAGTCACCTGCACGGCCACGAGGACGCCGGACTGCCGCCACGTCCCCTCCCTACCCTACGCGTGCGGCGTGCCTCCTCCTCCCCGGCGCGAGAGCCCCTGCAAAAGCGCCCAACCCCGTCCCCGTCGACACGACATCCAAAAGCCAAGTCGCGCCCAACCCAACTCCTCGGCTCCCAAAACTCACCAGCCATGCCGCCGCCGCTGGCTCGCCGCCTCGCCACGCACCTCCTCCTCCGGCGGTCCCTCCACTCGAGCGCGCCGACCGACCCGGGCGTGCTGACGAGCCGCCTGGCCTCCCGCGCCGTGGTCCGCTTCGCGGGGCACGAGGCGGCGCGCTTCCTCCACTCGCTGCTCACCAACGACCTCCTCGCCTCTTTCGCCGCCGCCGGCTCCGCCGCGCCGCAGCGGTACGGGCCCACGCCGAACGCCCCAGCCCGCGGACCAGCGGGACCCGCCTACGCCGCGCTGCTCACGCCGCAGGGCAGGTTCCTCTACGACCTCTTCCTCTACCGCCCGCCGCCGCGGTCGCAGATGCTCGACCGCACCGGCTCCGCGCCGCAGACCGGGGAGGCCCCCGGCGGGGAACGGGAGGAGGACGAGGAGGACAGGGGCGAGGTGCTCGCCGATGTAGACGCGGCCGAGGTCGACGACCTCCTCGCGTGCTTCAAGAGGTTTAACAACCAAGTCATCAAATGTGTTCAGTTGTAAACTACTACTACCACATATAAGAGTAGTTAGTCCGTTCGAAGACCTCTCCTCTGTTGGGAGGCGGCTCTCTGATCAAACAGCCACCGTCCAGTAGGATTAATCTAGGAATTTTGGAGCTAATCAACCCAAAGTTCGCTTATTTAATCAAAATTCAGTTAGCTTAGTGTTTCATATCAGGCGTTTTTGGGGATGATTATGTTTCAGGCTGGAAATGTGGATGTTGTGTTTATGTGCGGTTTGTTGGACATTTTAATGCCGTAATTGGACATTATGTGCTTTGGTTGCAAAGTAGTTGTTGTAGTCTAACTAGAATTTTCAGTCAGTATCTATTTGCATTGTATACAGAGCTGGAGACTATACTACAGTGACAGATTTGAAATTGTAGATACCATATGTTCTGTAACAGGTCCCTGTTACTAACTGTAGTTGTTAGGTTATTTTATTGAACTCTACTTGGATTACATTTGCATACCTGTTGTAGCTGAGGGTACATCACGCTGCGCTATAGCTTTGCAGTGAATTGGGACTCTATCCCCAGTTGTATTCCTAAATGATATACCTATGCATAAATGTCATACCTTGTGATCTTCCGTAATTTCAGATATCGATTGAGATCCAAGGTTGAGATAGATAACGTAAGCGGGGACTTCGCTTGTTGGCAACGATTTGGGCGTGATGTGGTGCATACTGAAACTTCTACTCAAGAACCTGAGGCTCAGTCGATTGGATGGGGACAAGGTACTGACCATGCTGCTGAGTCATCTGCACAAGGAAATGGTCATGGTTGGCAGTGGTTCAAGGATCCTAGGTTGGACTGCCTTGGTTACAGAGGAATTTTTCCAGCTGATACGATACGTAAGTCACTGACTGATCTTTTCTGATGCCTCACTAATATGATATTTCAGTGAAATGTAACATGATTCAGTCCAATACTTGACCTGTTGATCTATTTGCAGCACCACTTGTTGAGTCAGATAAAGAAGCAGATGAGCGCCATTATCAACTCTGGCGCATAGAAAATGGAGTTGCGGAAGGTTCAACTGAGATCCCGAAAGGTAAGATATGTTATCCAATCTGTTTTGTCAATAGAATGCAATGCTATAATAAAAACACATTGATGTAAATAGGTATCAATGTAAATAGCAACATCAATTTGTCAATTATGAAACTGTGAGGCAACAATTTTTCCTAATCAGATCGCTTAGCATGTCCCCTTCCCTTTTCCTGACATTGTCTTCCTTTTGATTCAGGTGAAGCAATCCCACTCGAGTATAATTTTGCTGGCCTGAATGCCATTTCATTTGAGAAGGGGTGCTATATTGGACAGGAGCTTATTGCACGGACACACCATCGTGGTGTCATCCGGAAGCGCCTGATGCCGATGAAGTTTGTCAATGAAAATGGACAAGGTACGAACTTTTGTGCCAAATACGAGTGTACTTATATCCTTCCTAGTCAGACAGCTTATTTTTTGCAACGCCTGTTATCAGAACTCGTGCAGGCTGTAGCTCCAGGTTCAGAAGTTGTGGACGAGGCATCTGGCAAGAAAATTGGTACTGTAGACACTGCACTCGGCTCCCGTGGAATGGGCGTGTTAAGACTGGACGAAGCACTGAAACAGAACTCGTCCCTTCACATCGGTGGTAAGAGTGATGTGAGGGTAAAGGCGATTAGACCAGACTGGTGGCCGGCGGAGTGGACACAGGTAGCTGACAGCAGAGCGCCGTGAGCACTCTTTTTAAATGTTAAAGAGTGGCTCATCTAGGTAACAGCTTCCATTTAGTTGTGTTGTGTTCTCCAGTGTATCAAGGCAGTGCCTGTTTTCTTCTCTGCCTGCGCTTCACTTGTATACTGATCAGAAATAAGCAACAGTATTGTGGCCCAGACATGTACTGAATTTGAATAAGTTCCTCTGTTGACAGCTCGCCTGCAATAAAAAAAACATCTTTTGCAACATTTGTCATCCAGGCAGGCAGCCCAGCCCTCTAGTGCCAGCCCATGGGTACAAAATGAGACCACTGCAGCAAAAGCCATCTGCCGTTGCCGTGGTCTCGTGAGCCTTGTTGAACTTTTGGTCCTTGTAGCATACCATCAACCAAATGAAATGGAGTGAATGCATAATCTAAATACGCTACTGGTAAGTACTGACGCAGTCGCAGTCGCTACAGGTAGAGTCTGTAGTGTAGCAATGCTGTACCAAATCGTACGAAAAGATGTACAGTATCCGACCGAGTGTTTCAAAAGTCCGGTTGCGCGTTTTAAACCTCCTCTCTGCAGTATCAACTTTTAACCTCCAAACGTCACAAGAGAGTAGTACAATACTCCACTCTAGTACCTGTAGGAGTGTAGGGTAAAAAAAAAAGAAGGTAATGCAGGGACCATGTGCACACGTGACAACAAAGTACTCGCCCTACGCAGCTACGGTTCAGCAAAAACGAGAGCTTGAAAATTTGTACACAACGAGCAATCCGAGGCAAGGCCACACTTTCTCTGAGATCGTTATCAAAGTGGCAGATCACCTACCTCACCATGGTTAAAAGCATGGAAGACTGGTAGGAAACTTCTCACAGTATCACCAAAACTGTTGAGCTACGTGTTCAGATTCAAACTGACGATGCATCTGTTCATGTTTGAATTTCGTCGACTCGACGGGTCGCTGATGAGGAGACCTGGCTCTGCCTGCTCCTGCTTTCCAAGGACAACAGCGAAAGCAGCGGAGAGGAACTGAGGAAGTAGTGGGCATCCCCATCCATGAGACCACGACTCAAAACCGTCACGGCGCCCGGTGCAGGAGCGAATACTGCTCGCGCTGCTCTGTGGAGACTGAACCCCACTACCGCTACTACTACTGCTACTGGCGGAGGCGGCGGACAGCCCCAGGCCAGACTCCACCGAGCGAGCAGATCAGGTGCCGAGCTTAGTATTTCCGACGAGGCGACCGAGCGGGCGTGGGAGGTTGCGACGCTGCAGCGGAGGCCAGAACAGAACAGAACAGAAGCTTTGGGAGGAGCACACTCTCTCTGACTCCCCCCTCTCTCTCTCTCTCTCTCTCTCTCTCCCACGCACTTCAAATGCCGATGCATCATCGTTGGAGGCGAGGCCATGATGAAGCACGCGCGCGACTGCAACCGCTGCTTGACCTCGATTCAAGGGTCAGAGGAAAAAAAAAAAAGAAAGAAAGAGCGCTTAGATTAGATTACCACGGTGCAGTAAAGACAGCTGGGGGGCCTAATGGCAAGGCAGACAAGAAGATCAATGGTACCATGGCGCCGTGATTAGACGCGGGGCTGCTGCTCGGGGATCGGGCTCTCGTTATCCGTGCCCTTTGGTTGTTGTTTTTTTAGGGTCCGCGCACTACTCCGTAGTAGTACTTCTTTTGTTCTTGGCTTGCGTGAACGAGCACGGACGCTTGGCGGTTCCCGATGGGCGGACAGGTTCTCACGCCCGTGCTGATGGAGATGGAACTTGACTGGGATTCGACGGATCGGTGTGGCGTCTGCTTTTCCCTCGCCGGAGTCCAGTCGAATCGTAGTATGCTGGAGTTTGCATTGCATCCGTGCGGTGACCTGCAGTGGGGAATCCGAAAACTCTATCCGTGTTCAGGCTTGCATTTCTGCAACTGTTTTGACTTGTTCTCGAGTAAAAAACCTATCTTGGCTTTTGACGGTGCCGGCAAGAGATGTTTGTAATTTCTCAGAGACGCACAGGGCGTAAACAGTGCTCACTGCTCATCAGCCAACGGTAAGGGCCCTGTCAGGAGGGTGCGAGAAGGACTCACGCCTGCCATGCCACTCCCGTGCATCTCGTGCAGAAACGCACGGCAGTGGAACTGTTTGGTGGAGTGTCCTTTTTGTTCGGAGGCTCAAGTTTAAATTTTGCTGCAAGTTCTTTGTTCTGATCAAAATAGTTCCAGCACTGGACAGCAGTAAATGTACGCTCATAGATCAGCAAACGGCATGCAAGGTTCTAATAAGACCTCCCAGTTGCCGACCTTGCAAATTCAAGATCTGCAAGTAAAACTAACAATAGAATAAAGCACAGCAGAGCACGTCAATCAGTGCAAGAAGCCAGCGTAAAGCTGACAAAAACCACATTAGGAAATGCTGTGACCAGTGGACAAGTCTTTACACTAATAAGCAGCAAGTTTCACATTAGCATGTCAGTGGCAACTGGATCGTTACCATGCCAACAGTTCACTACCAATACAAAAGGCCTCACCCCAAAATACATGTTATAGATCAGCAGGGTTCAGAACCTCAGCAGCAACTCGTCAGTGGCTGAGCTGCTGAACCACAGCTTCCATCGTTGGCCGCTGGTTGGGCACCTCGCTGGTGCAATATGCAGCAACAGCGGCGAGCTTTGCTGCTTCTGTCCTAGAGAAGACACCATGGAGGTTTCCATCCATAAGCCCTTCAAGGTCGCTGATAGCTGTGCCAACCTTCAGTTGTGAGACATCCCTCCTGCCCGTCATGACTTGGAGAACCACAATCCCAAACGCAAAGACGTCGCTCTTATCAGTGAATCGGCCTGTCGTGGCATACTCGGGGGCAAGGTACCCCATTGCAGCGCTGGCCTTCAAGGTTGAGAAGATGACATCATCTGCAAGGAGCTTGTGCAGTCCCGGGACTGACAACCGAGGGGCGAAGTGGTGATCGAGAAGGATCTTCTCGGCTGAGATGTTCTGGTGAACTACTGAAGGCTTATTACTTCTTTTGCTGTGTAAGTATTCAATTCCTGCAAATGTAGAACAGGTTAAGTCGTTGAGTTGTACAAAACTGAAGTTGATGTAGAGGTAAAAGAGATGGAAAAAATGTGACATGCCTTTTGCAATGCCTCTGATGATGGAAACCCTAGTAGCCCAATCAAGAACATTTGTGTTTGTACCGCCTGTAACGTCCAAATACTGTGACAAGCACCCATTAACCATGAAGTCATAGACAAGGAAGCATTCCCCTCTTCCCCTGGAGCAGCAGAACCCCCTCAGGCTAACAAGGTTCTCGTGTCGAAGCAAGGTGAGCATCTTCAGACCACGCAAGAAATCTGACTCCTCTTGCTTGCAGCTTGTCTTGTTGAGGCTCTTAACAGCAACAACTGACCCATCCCGGAGGATTCCCCTATATGTTGCAGCGAAACTGCTCTTGCCTAACAAGTTAACCTCAGAGAAATATTGTGTTGCACATTCAACCTCCTCTAGATTGAACCTAAAGCTATCACCGACTTCACCAGATGATCCAACACCCCCGCCTGCCAAAGGGTCCCACCCAGTTGAGTACTCAACACTAATCAGGGGAGAAGCACTCCTTCTGCAGGCATCCTTCTGCTGGTAATGGTCAGTGCTCAGCCTGCTATCAGAAACCTCCAGTGAGCTTCCAATCTTCTGCTTCTGCCGACGGTACCACGAGAATGTAAATAACCAACAAAATGCGGCACCAATCACAACTGCAACTACACCTACAACAAGAACTCCAGTAGACAGATTTGAAGACTTCAAGCAACGAGAGCCTGAGCAGTCTGGGTTTGCTGACTGGGGCACTTGCCGTGTCTTGACAGTACCATCCGGGCCGAAAGGCTCAGGCTTGCTGGGTTTCAGGCCATCCTCTGAAGACGGGCAAAATTCTAGCAAAGTGAAGCCAACTCCACAAAGCCCCTTGTTATTTGCATACTGGAAACCACCATTTAGTCTCCTCAATCCTACCATCCAACAAAATAATGCATTGGTTAAAAAGATGAACACAACAAACTATTCCTTCATAAAGTGTAAAGAGAATATTATTACCAACTGGAACACTCCCGGAGAGTGAGTTGTTGCGAACATCAAAGACCTCAAGCAATGGAACCTCCCCAATTCTTGAAGGGATTGAACCAAACAGGCTGTTGAAGCTCAAATCGAGCCGTGTCAGCTGAGTTAGGTCACCAAGAGTTGCAGGAATGGCTCCAGTCAGCAGATTGGACTGCACTGCAAGAACGCGGAGCTTATTCAGGCTGCCTAGCTGGGGTGGTATGCTGCCTGTCAACCGGTTGTAACCCAGCTGCAAAACTGCAAAACAGAACAGCCAAGAGTAAGAAAATTGAGCATATTTATGCCTTCATGATTTAGTCAAAAACTTTTATTACACAAGAAGTTCTACATGGTTGGAATGAGAAGTTACATATGCAGGGGCATAAATTAAGCCTAGTGGGAGTAAACTATGTTTTGACTACTGTACTGGCTACCCGTGCCTGGATGCAGGTAGAACAATTTCTGCGAACCAAGTAACCAACAAATATGAACAACAAGATAGCATAGGAGGGGAAACCCTAATCATTAGTATTGTATCAACCAACATACATGAGTAGTTCAGAACCAAAAGAAAGGTTGCACAAAGAGATCTGAACATCACAGATAAAATGTATTCCTTCTGATTTGCTGGTAAAGTTTTTGTATCACAGCGCAAGATCCAACATGAAGTTGCCCAAAAACTTCATAACCAGTTAACCACAAAGAAACCCACAGTAAAAATTAAAACACCCAATGCTTCAACTCCAAGAAGCCACTCTTGCATATGCAGGCGAGATAAAATGTATTCCTTCTGATTTGCTTGTAAAGTTTTTGGATCAAAGCGCAAGATCCAACCTGAAGTTGCCCAAAAACTGCATAACCAGTTAACCACAAAGAAACACACAGTAAAAATAAAAATAAAAACACCCAATGCTTCAACTCCAAGAAGCCGCTCTTGCAGATGCAGGCGAGACAGATATATAAATCAAATAAATAAGATAAACATGTGACTCCATAAGGTGCTTCAGACGAAGATGCGGAACCAAAACAACAATGGTAGTTGGGTAAGGTATAGAAGTAGACAAATAGCCCATTCAAAAATCAAGCCGTTGTACAGATTGCGACCGCCAACGACTACCAAGCGAGGAACATCTTCACATTGACGGACCAACTGTTTTTCGTGTTCTCTCCTCACAAGATCTCGGCTCTACGGTAGCACAGTATTAAATGAACCGAACACTGCACAACACATTTGAAAAAATCTAAATCGATGTCCCGACACTATGCAAAAATCCCGCTACAAACCAACAAAATGGAGTACTTTGGCCATAAAAGATGAATCCTTTGTACCATATCGAGAAAAGAATGGTCATGGTTAGTACATTGGTTCTTGAACCGTTGAAAACGTAAAGCTTCACTCCAACTTGTGTCAGAATGTAGCATTTCTAAACCACTTTGGTTTGAAAATACTTGAGGAAAGTAGGAATCAGGCATAAGCGCAGAAAAAAGGAGATCTATGTCAACTCAAAAGGAGTGATGTCAAACATGCCTTCAAAACGGAAGAGAAACATTTTCCCCCAATGCTCGAATCCAAAATCCAACCGGCTTTCAAACATCAAGAGAAACTAACTACAGCCCAAAATGCAATCTTGAATTTTATGTCCGAAACAACGAACAGGAAGCTTCCCTTTCTCCAGCTTTACAGCGAGGAAGAACCATACATCCAACCAAGGTAAACGCCATAGAAATCCAAGAAGCTTACCTTGGAGACTGGCCATGGCGGCAATCTCCACGGGCACCGGTCCGGTGAGGTGGTTCACGTCAAGGTACAGGTCCGTGAGCTCGGACAGCTTCCCAATCTCCCGCGGAATGGTGCCCTTGATGCCATTGTAGTGGAGGTACAGCCCCTGGAGCCGCCGGAGCCCGACGACCGCCGGCGGCAGGCTGCCGGAGAGCCCGCGGCCCTGCAGCGAGATGTACGTGACGCGGCCGGTGGGGCCGCACTTGACGCCGTCGAAGGAGCCGCCGCAAGGGTTGCCGGATGTGTCCCAGGAGCCCAGGACACGGCCGGCGGGGTCAAGTGCACGCTTGAGCGCCATGAGCGCGCGGGCATCCTCCTCGTTGCGGGCCGTGGCTGCGGAGGCGGAGAAGAGCGGGGCCAGGAGCAGGAGAGGGAGGAGGGAGCGGAAGCACGCGGCGGCCATTGGAGCAGGGAATGGGAACGAAGAGGAGGGCCCAGTACTTGAGTGAAGAGTGTGAGCTGCGGTGTTCTAGACTTCTAGTGCTAGAGATGGGAGGCGAGGCGGCATGATGCTAAATGATCAACATTGTAGCACATCGATTTATGCAGTCAGTTCGTGCAGACCCAGGTGAGCACCATTGTCCATTGGGGGTTTGCATTTTGAATAGTCAATGTGATTTTGATTAGTTCAAAATTAAACTAGCGGGCACCAATTAATTCGAACGGAGGAAGTACTCTGTCTATATCAGAACAGAAACTAATAATGATACTGATATCAGACGACCAAATACCGTTCACGTGAGTCCATGTAAATCTCTGTTCATCCATTATTTTGCCTTTTCTATGTATACTTTTTCTGCCATAAATAATCTATAGTATACTACCTTATACAGAGTCATACGTTCTGAGATGAAATATTATGAACCCCAGAGTCAAAGTCTGGCAATCCACAGAATCTCTTAGGTGGGCCCGGCCCAAGGTACATCTCCCAGGCCACAATGGCGCCGGCCCATGGTACATCTCGCAGGCCACAATGGCGCCGGCCCAAAAGACATCTCCCAGGCCACAACGGCGCCGGCCCAAGAGAGACATCTCCCAGGCCACAACGGCGCCGGCCCAAGAGAGACATCTCCCAGGTCACAACGGCCCCGGCTCCGACCGCCCCTACCCATGAGGGCTCTCGCGGCCGCCGTCTCGACCCCGTTCCGCCTCCGCTCACTCCTCCTCCCCCTCCGCCTCTCCCCCCACCTCCCACCAGCCTCCCGCCGCCCGCTCACCATGCACCCATCCTCTTCTTCCTCCTCTGGCTACCACTCAAGGGCCGCCGCATTCGCCTCCCCGCAGCCACGCGGCGGCGGCGGCGGCAGGCGACGCGGAGGCGGGCGCGGCGGAGAAGGGAGCGAGCGCGTCGACGCCCTCGGTCGCCTCCTGTAAAACGCCGCGCCGTGCCCCCTTCATCTTCTGCTGCGTAGTGGTCACGGCTTGCTCATAGGCTGCTGTTTGGTTGCAGGACAAGGGTCCTGCGGCACATGGCGCCGGAGCTGGGTCTGGACATGAGGCCCGACGGCTACGTACGGGTCAGGGACCTGCTCAGGCTCGACCTGCGGACTTTCGCCAACGTCCCTCTCAAGTCACACACGGTGGACGAAATCAGGGAGGTAATTCCTCATTCGGAACAGCAGATTAACTTGCTAGGCTATCTAATTTTTCGTATGAGGTCACAGAGGAGCCTCCCCGTGCCAGCGCATTGTGAGTGGTTTTTGTTCAGTTTGATGAGGGCATTGTTGCTTCTTGTGTGTATGTGCAGGCGGTCAGGTTGTGTAACAAGCAGCGGTTCAGTCTGCTGGAGGAGAATGGTGAGCTGTTGATCCGAGCGAACCAAGGGCACTCAGTTAATGTATGTTCTCCGCCTGACATCTCTTACCTGATGTAGCAAGTATCTCTTGTACTGATGTAGCAAGTTGTTGTGTACTTGTGTTAGCTTGATAAGAAAAAGGAAAGACATGAAACGGGCGTACCCAGTGCCGAAGGCTCCCACACATGTGGGGTCTGGGGAGGGTTATTCCTAGACAACCTTACCCCTGCTTTTGCAGAGAGGCTGGTTCAAACTCAAGACCTCAGGACACAAGTGGAGACACACTACCACTGCGCCAGGTCCGCCCTTCAAAAAGGAAAGAAAGACATGGATAAAAAAATGAATCACATGGATAATTGTTTGCATTAAATATTTTCACTGTAACTGCAGAAGAATCAGACACGTGAATTTATAGAATAGCAGTAATACTGGCTTGTGACACCTTTTCACTGTGGTGATGCTCTTCTTAGGCTAAACTCACATTTTTTTACCTTGGGATGAGAATATATTCACATAAACACAGTCCTACGTACGACATCCAGCTGAGTCTCTACTATTTCCTTTCTTTTCTGAGAAGAAGGTCCCTCAAATGCTTGCTAGCCTCAACTTTCTGAATGATTGGAAGGGTGATACAATTCATGGGTTTTTGTCATACTCACGCGTAGGACTTATCATCTGAGGATTCCATGTATATGCTATACTCATCTATTATACCATAGCGCTTCAATCGTTAAGATACTTTTGGTTTCACGGATTTCAGCATTTGGCTTTTTAATTGAGATATAGCTTGATCATTGTATCCTGCAGGGATGTTTTAGTTTTGAATGTGGCAAGTGTAGAAAATTTTGTGTTTGATTACCTCGGTTAGTGTATCTTCTAGGTTCTCCTCCACAAGTTCAAGCGACAAGCTTAGTGAAAAGAAACTGTAAAGCAATTATTAATGTTGACTTTTCTGGTGCCTTTTTTCCACAATCACTACATGCCAGCATAGTTATTAAGGCGTCGCTTAAGCGCTAAGGCGACCTGGGAGCTCAAGGCGTCCCCGTCGCCTTAGATGCCTGAGTAAGGCGTCCATAAGGCGATGGGGCGTCCTTAAGGCGTCCTGGGGCGTCCTTAAGGCGTCCTTAAGGCGACGCCTTACTCCATGTTCAGTTTATCTCGGACCAAATATTGAGAGTTTGAGACAAACTTGAGAAATAGGATCATGGGAGTGTTTTCTAGTATTCTAGTACACTAGTACTACTATCTATTAGTTATGTTTGACTTGATTTATGTTGAACTACCTCTATTTGCTAATTACTACTGTTTCCCTTATCTATTGAGAATTTGGGAATGTACTGGTGGCTGATTTTCACCATTAAAGTGTGTTAAGATGCGCTCGGAATACTTCACATATCTCTGCAATATTTCTAACTATTCAGACCAACAAACTTAGTTATAAGAATAGATTTATATATTACTGAAGGTCACTCACAATCTGACTTGGGATAATAAGCCCTTTTTCATTAACACATCTTTTCTGATTATAGTATTCAGTGGACTCCTCAGTTGTAGGAAAGAACTATTTATTACAAAAGAAAAGAATACAAAGTATTTCTATATTTTTCTATATTTATATATTAGTAAGGTGTCGCCTCGCCTTACGCCTTTTCGCTTAAAAGGTAAAAAGGGGGTATGTCGCCTTATGTCGCCTTACCGCCTTAATAACTATGCATGCCAGAATGCCAGATAAATTGACATTAAAAATGCAGCTGGACTGGCCATTCGAGTTCCCTTTTTTCTTAATTTTGCATGTCTCTTGCAGACTGTCACATCGGAGAGCTTGTTGAAACCCATTTTATCAGCTGATGAAGTCTCAGGTATGTATTCTTGATAAGGCTTTAGCATCTGCTCTTGAATGGAAAGGCAGGCTTTATGCTATTTTTCTTTCATCTACAGTTTGTGTGCATGGAACTTACAGAAGAAACCTTGACTCGATCTTGCGATCTGGGTTAAAGCGTATGGCAAGGCTGCATGTTCATTTCTCAAGTGGCCTACCCTCAGAGGGAGAAGTGATTAGTGGTATGCTTTGCCCGCTGGAAACACACTGTTGAATATGTTCTTGTGGAAAATAGTAGAAAAGTTGAGATCATTATGGTAGCAAAAGATTTGCAACGCATGTAGTAATATCATAATTTTTCCATTAATTATCTTGTGTAAAATCCACTATGCTTTTATCATTGCCACTGTTCAGTCAAATAGCTGTTTGGTCAACTTCCATAGTTACATTGCTTTTTCTTATCCAGGTATAAGGCATGACGTCAACATCTTAATACATTTAGATGTCAGAAAGGCATTGCAAGGTACCAATTGTTGCTTATAAAAAAGACTCAATTATTTTTGTTTTGTATTCATATTGCATTATTGCTGTCTAATATGTGGTAACTGAACCTGTCTTCAGATGGAATGAAGCTATACATTTCAGAAAACAAAGTGATCCTGACAGAGGGCTTTGATGGCGTCGTTCCTGTGAAATATTTTGAGAAAATTGAAACATGGCCACGGCGAGTGCCAATACCATTTCAAAGGTAGGAGCCACAGCAATAGGGCTGCCGTTTCTGCATGGCTCCTTGTTCATAATTTCAAATACCCATCCCAGAAACTAATTTCGACCTGTTGTATAACTGAAAGAGCCATTTCAGCGATTCAGCCAGTGCTCATGAGATAAGAATGTATTCCTGTGACGTTCTTTTGGAAGTGGTCATGCAAACCAGTTGGTAACCAACTTGTGGATGGTGCATCTCCATTATATTCACAGTTGTATCATTTAATTGTCTTTTCCGACTTTGCTCGCTGTATACAGAGTGGTTTGAAATATATACAGTATCATAATTTGCATTACATCTCAGTGCATAAATGACACTAGCCACACTGACCCAAGTCTGGTAGGAAACTTCGGCGCCTTTGTTCGGTTCATTCCTTGATTAGCAGATGACGGCCTCACTTGTTGCCGTGTTCTTTCTAAACAGTTGGCATCTGAACCTGAGTGCAATCCTACCGTCAGGAACGCCCCCTGGAAACTGCGTAATCTGTGGCTTTCAATTTTTCACGGAATCACTAGATTATACTCCAAATATACATGAAAAATTCAGTAGCGTCGTTCTTACATGCAAAATATTAATGTCTCTGAAATCGGAGCTGGCTAGGCCTGGTAATGGATCCGGGGAGATTTCAGAACCCTAACAAATTCAGGTTAGTCTTGCCAGTTCGATACTTACCTAATTAGTAAAAAATTTAGCCCGTCCGGAGGCCCAGCAGTCGCTGGACCTGGATTGACCTACGGACCCCGCTGTCAAGGACTCGTGATATCAAGGTCTGATCCAATGGCTAAGTAACTCCACGGAAACGATCCAACGGCCACAAAGATCGCTCCCTACCTCCCGCCTTCTACATAAACACCGCCACCGCGCGTCCCTAACCCTAGCATTCACTTGCACCAGTCCACCACCTCTCCTGGGACGAGCAATGGCGGCGGCGGACGTGGCGTACGCGCCGCCACCACCTCTCCTGGGACGAGCAATGGCGGCCGCGGACGTGGCGTACGCGCCGCCGATGAAGTCCGGCAAGGCCGTGTCCGAGTGCGGCATGCCGTAGATGCAGCACAGGATCCGCATCACCCTCTCCTCCAGGAACGTCAACAACCTCGAGAAAGGTACGCGCGATTCCCTGCCCACCGTTCAGCTCCTGCCGGTGGAGGGGTTCTCTCGTTTCTGCGACACGGATTCAATCGAACTGACCGCGTTCGTTGCTGAGTTGAGCAGTCTGCCTGCGACCTGGTGACCGGAGCCAAGGGTAAGAATCTGACGCTTAAGGGCCCCGTGCATATGCCCACCAAGGTGCTCAACATTACCACCAGGAAGTCTCCCTGTGGCGAAGGTGACATCTCG
Source organism: Neostapfia colusana (assembly GCA_030760725.1). Taxonomy (NCBI): domain Eukaryota; kingdom Viridiplantae; phylum Streptophyta; class Magnoliopsida; order Poales; family Poaceae; genus Neostapfia; species Neostapfia colusana. Next base: position 55,655,409 of record JASWHV010000020.1, read on the forward strand.
TTTTCCCTCACCGCCTGCTTACTGTGCCTTGTTTTGGTTCTGCATTTCCACTGCAATCTGTTTCTAGTACGGGGTCTCGAAATACGGTGATTTGTTGGATGTTTAGAGCTATTGATCGCAATGATATGCTGGGCAGATGATGTGAACATTAAACATCGACTGAGATTCTTTGGGTCTCTGATGTCCAAAAAATCGAGCTTTTTAAAACTGATGCCTAGCATATCTTCGCCTTGCATCTACCATTCTGATTTATATTCGGATACCAATATGATTTTTGGATGGGAGCTGAGTTTTAGACGGTGAATGGTAGGCCAAGCATGTGATGATGCAAGGAGATGCTGCTGAGATGTTACGTCATTGAAGTCTCTTAAATCGAGCTTTTTAAAACTGATGCTTGGTATGTCGTATTTCATAATAGTCGATTTTCTCCTTTTGTGAAAACTGTTATTTGTTGGTTGTGCCAGTGAGAGTTAGCTGCTGCTGCTGATTTGCGGCCTTCTGTTCTGTAGGAAGCTAATGTAACCTCACAGCTATTTTCTCCTCATTGATGCATGCATTAGTTTTGGCTACGAATTTAATGTTTAGGAATTTATGGTTTCCTTTTAGACAATTGTTTTATTCATCTATTTATCTTCAGATCTGTCTTTGCGTGCACTATTTATGATGGGCTAGCCAAATGATGCTAAAACAAGTTGTTGCTGAGATTACCTCTGAAGACTTACAAAATCGAGCTTTTTAAAACTGATGGTTGGCCCATCCAGCAGTGCCTTGTATTTAGTGTTGGTGTTAAAACATTTTCCATTCAGTTGGCATTGCCAGTTGTAGTGAATATGGTTATTTATTGGATGTCCCAGTGAGAGTTAGCTTTTGCTGATCTGCAGCCTTTTGTTCTGTAGGAAGCTTATGTAGCATCACACATATTTTTCTTTGCTTTGGTGCATGGGCTACAAATTCTAATGTTTAGTAATGCATGATTTTCTTTTAGGGACTCGTTCTTATTCATCTATTTATCTTCACATGTGTATGTGTGCATTATTATGATGGGCTAGCCAAATGATGCCAAAACAAGTTTTTGCTGAGATTATCTCTGAAGACTTACAAAATCGAGCTTTTTAAAACTGATGGTTGGCCCATCCAATGCCTTGTAATTAGTGTGCCAGAATCGTAGTCTTGTTTTTTTCTTTTTTCTTTTCTCTTTTTCTTTTCCTTTTTTCTTATTTCTTTTCTCTTTTCTCTTTTTCCTTTTTCTTTTTTCCTTTTTTTCTTTTTTTTCCTTTTCCCCCCTTGTTCTCATATCTCTTCCTCTGTTTTACTTCATTGATATTGGGTTTCATGTCTAGCCGACCCCAACAGGCTTGGGATAAAGGCTTGGTTGTTGTTGTTGTTGTTGTTGAAACATTTTCCATTCAGTTGGCATTGCCAGTTGTAGGGTAGTGTTTGTGTTTTACTCTTCTGGTGTTCATAGGTAGTATTTGTTTCACTTAAGCATAAGGTACCCACCATTATGTGTGCCTGTCTCTGCAATTTTTTTTGTTTATTGATATGTCATGTTTTTTACATTGAGTGGCACTTGAATTCTAGATAACAGGAAGGCTTGATATTTAGCAGATTCAGCATTAAGCATTGTAGTATTCACATAAGGATTCCTTTGCTTTTGTAATGGGCTGAGCAGATGATGATGCCATATTTTTATATGCTGATGCAGCTGATGTTTTGAAATCGAGCTTTTTAAAACTGATGCTCAGCCTGTCACATTCATCCCTTGCAGTTTCTCAAACTGTTTTCTTATTCCTGGTGCCTGAATCTCATGGGCATCAATATTTTTCTCTAGCAATATTATCCTTGTTACACTGATGATTTTCTTGTTTCACTCAGATTTTTTCAACTACCAATGATCTGGCCCTATTTTAGGTACCAACACCTGGGACCATTTTGAGATGAGGGTGCACAAGAGAGTGATTGATCTTGTCAGTTCACCAGATGTCGTCAAGCAGATCACCTCAATCACCATTGAACCAGGCGTGGTGTCTTACCTTAAGGACTAAAACATCATGTGCAAAGTATGTTTTGGAAGTTTAGTATGAGAAAAGACTACAACTGATAATTTGCCCCCTAATTCATCGGTTAAGTCATTGTATGGCTGTAGTCTCTTTCAGCGCATGTTAATACATGAGTGGTTATTGATTTACGGGATGATGGCATCTGCTTAACTTAATACTCTTTTCCTCTGGTTTGTCTTTTTCTGTACACATTCGCCTCTGGTCTCGGTTAACTCGCATGGATCATCTCTTATGGCCTGTTGTGCGTTTCATACAAAATTCGGAAGCAAGAAATTACGCTTGTTTGGAAGCCACTCCTGGGGTCGGACAGGCAGTGTTGCATAGGGAGCGCCACTTGTTGTACAAAATTTTTAAGCCACAAATTATGATTGTAACCTGATCATTGCTTGTTTCAAATGTTTTGGCAGTTTTTTTTGTCAGATGAGAGGATAAGAACCACCTGAGCATGGTTTATCTTTTATTCCAAATATATTAATTATTTTTAATCAAGTTTAGTGTACAATGTACATATCAAGACTACCTTAGCAACACGCTACAAGATAGTATTACAGACTCAAAATTCATCTCGTGAAAGAGAAAAAACAGAAAGGTCGAATTTTCTCATCACATGGACAGGCTCGCAACGAGACAACTCCAACCCATCTCTCCTCAGGCACATAGCTCAGTTCTTGACGAAAGTGCTCAGCACGTCGAAGTAGTCTGGAAAGGTCTTGCGGGTGCAGCCGGGGTCCCGGATGGTCACAGGCACGTCCGCACAGGCGGCGAGGGAGAAGGCCATGGCCATCCTGTGGTCGTCGTAGGTGTCGATGGCTGTCACGTTCAGCTTCTCGGGTGGTGTGATGATGCAGTAGTCGGGTCCTTCCTCGACCGAAGCTCCCAGCTAGCAAACGTGAACAGTCGTCAGCAGGTGAACAGCTGAAGATGGAACACCGGAAGGAGAGAACAGGACAGGATGTCCAGTTATGACAATAGACGAGGTCTGTGTAGTACTCTTACCTTTGTTAGCTCGGTCCGGATTGCAACCATCCTCTCAGTTTCCTTTACTCTCCAGGAAGCCACTGTTAAAGAACAAAAGTTCAGTAAGCATAGCCTAAACCAGTTTCAGGTGCTATGAAGTCAGGCATTTTAAGTCTCAGAATGTTTACCATCTCTAATAGCAGTTGGGCCATCAGCAAAGAGGGCAACCACAGCAAGAGTCATGGCGACATCTGGCATTTTGTTCATGTTGACATCAATAGCTTTTAGGTGTTTCCTCCCGAATGGCTCACGCGGTGGACCAGTAACAGTTACGCTAGTTTCAGTCCATGTAACCTTCGCTCCCATCATTTTGAGTACCTCGGCAAATTTCACATCACCCTGCAATATTAAGCATATTAGTCAGTGAATACGGTCAAGTAAAAAGTCCATCTAGGCATTTATAGGAAGAAAGGGGCCTAGCGCAGCAGTAAAGCTGTTGTCTTGTGACCATGAGACCACAAGTTCGAGTCATGGAAACAGTCTCTTGCAAGAATACAAGCAAAGACTGCATACAACAGAACCAAAGTGGGTCAGACAATTTCCTGCACCCTGCGTAAGCCGGAGCTACGTGCACCGGGGTGCCCTTTTAAGCATTTACAGGAACGTTTGATTTCAGGATTTTTAGCTTGTTTACATGAATAGCCACTCATCAACTCATCAGACATTGGCTGATGAAACCAATATGTCATACTGTGAAATCTAAGTGCAACCCTTTTTTGGGGGAAAAACAGTATTTTTACCAAATTTCTACCTGCAAACTGGTAGTGCCACAACCTTCAACGGTCACAGTCCCTCCAGTAATTGCAGCACCAGCCAAGAAATAGCTCGCGCTTGAGGCATCACCTTCCACGTAGGCATTTTTAGGAGACCTGTTAAGCAGAAACAGGTTTAGTTTTAGTGAACAAACAATGACTTTTCATGAAGTTTGAACTACTAATTTAAGTACATAAGACTAGGAGACTATTTTGATTGAAAAAAAAGGACAACTATGCCATATAAGAGCAGGTTCACATAAAAAAGGGGTCCAACGAAACTAACCAAGTTTCCATGGAAAAGAATGTTACCTTAGGCCAAGCAGCTACGAGTCCTCTAGCTACCTAACTTGCCTCTTATAAGCCAAGTGGTACAATGGATGCTACTTTCAGTGTTGCCAGCTCTATCTACAAGTAAATGGATTGACCTACTAGACATTTTGTAGCTATTTCAGGTAGCTTTTCTGATCCAACGGACAGGTCATATTCCATCTGATTAAATAATTTACAGAATCAACACACCATATTTTCTATGCAATAACTTCAGTCTCCGGTTTATCTAGGAAGCATCTTTTATTATAATGGTAAGATGAAACAGAACCTTTAACATCAAAAAAGTAAAAAATGACTGGCTTACTTGTATGTTTGACCTCCCTTGATGTAGAATCTGTCCCAGCTATCAGAATGCTCTGCCTTCACGCCAAAACGCTCCATTAATCTCAATGTCATTTCAACATAGGGAATGGAGATTAATTTATCTATGATTTCAATCTCCACGTCCCCAAGAGCTAAAGGAGCAGCCATCAGCAACGCACTCAAGTATTGACTGCTGATAGAACCAGAAAGCTTAACCTGTAGAAAGTAACACATTTTTAAGAGCTATAAGTCGTGATATTACACACGTAGATACCAGGAAACAAACACCACCAAACACATTGTTAAGAGCTAATTCATGATACCTCACACATGCCTAGTATTACTTGATGAGCTTAGTGAAAATATGGATTCCTGGTTAGGGATGAGTATATGCAGGTTATTTTGCGGCGGCAAGTCAAAGCACATGATTCTACAGTTTTCTTGAAAATTCAGAAGCTCAACAAAAAAACATATCAACCAGTTTCAGAAGGTTGTAGCATGCGGGTTTTAGAAACTAACCTTGCCTCCAGGTAGCCCTCCAATTCCCTTGACACGAACAGGTGGGCAGTCAGTGCCAAGGAAACAATCAACATCTGCGCCAAGCTGTTTCAATCCAACAACCAAGTCGCCAATGGGTCTCTCCCTCATTCTTGGTACTCCATCAAGCACATACCTGAAGTTCAGAAAAGATACACCATAAGTCAAAAAATACTACCCCAATTTCCCTACTCAGTTCCACAAGCATATTTTGAAGATGGGCAAAAACCAACGCACGTTGCATTTCCACCGGCAGCAGTTACAGCTGCCGTCAACGGCCGCATTGCAGTTCCAGCATTCCCCAAAAAGAGCAGCACCTCCTCTTTCGCATCCTTGTCAACTGGGAACTTGCCACCACAGCCAACAACTACAGCTCTTTTGGCAGCTTTGTCTGCTTCCACAGAGAGCCCGAGGGCTTTCAGCGCCTCGAGCATGTAGTGTACATCCTCACTGTTCAACAGGTTATCCACCACAGTAGTTCCCTAAGAAAGGTAACAGCAGCAAACACTACTCGTTAGACAGTCAACCAATGTTCCAATTCTCCATTTAAAATAAGAAAGGAAAAGGAGAGGGTGTCCAATTCTTAGACTTATTAAAGGGTTAAATATACATGTTCCACTGGATTTTTTTCCTGACTAACGGAAGCCAAATAAACAGCCCCCGAGCCCGGAGCACCCTATACAAAGGGCTTACATAGCTCTTGAAGCCCCCATGTGTTTCCAGTTCCCCACATGGATCCCCTTGATTAATGACCACCGAGCTCCGTCTGATCCCGTTGATTACACAAACATTTGACCCCCGCTAAAATCTCATCTCCAAAAAAAAATGAATTGACCGGGAAGGAGGAGTTGGAGGGAGGCTGGTTACCTCGGCGAGGGCGGAGAGCAGGAGGATCCGGTTGGAGAGCGACTTGGACCCTGGCAGCTTCACGACGCCGGAGATCTCCTGGATGGGCTGCAGCAGCACCTCCTCGGCGCCCGCCTTTGCCGGTGCAGCAGCAGCAGCCGCCGCCACGGCCGAGCGACGGTGACGCCCCCGCGTCCGCAGCGAACAGGCGGCGGCGGTGAGGCGCCGGGACGGCCGCGCCGAGGTGAGGCTTTGGCGGCGGGGCAGGGCTGCGGCGGCGAGGTCAAGCGACACGGTGGCCGCGGCCGCCTTGGACGCCATGGCCGCCATTGGCAGTGCCCGGGCGGTGGAGAGGTGGCGGGTTGGTGGCGGTGGGATCGGGGCGGGTTGGTTTGGCTGCGGTTGGTGGAGCGGACCGTGACGCGGGTGAGGAAGAAATAGGGAACCGAGGCGTGCGCCGGCGCCGCTGCCACCCACCACCAACCCACCCCCCCGCGGGACGGACGACTCGCGCTGCTTGCTAATGGGCCGTGAGGTCTCGTGTGAGTGAACTGAAAAAAATATGGAGCGGGCTTGAAGACGCTCACCACCTACCCCCGACCCGGCGGCCCATGGACACCGCTAGATGGGCCAACCCTGGTACGGGGAGGAGTTTGGTAGGTGGTGATGGGCCGCCATGCACACGTCACTTCCAACGGCCCACACAGGTTCCCAGAAGATGAGGCGGTTCCCAGAAAGAAGAAGAAGAAGAAGAGGCGAGAATGGACGACGGACTGGTAGGTGCAGCCAGGGCCGGCTCTGGCCCTAGGCGGGAGGGGCGACCGCCTAGGGCCCAGGCTGAAGGGGGACCCATGAGAGTTTATGCTATACAGAGTGCTATAATTGGGATCAAGAAAATTAAGAAAAAAATGATAGTCAGACTTATTAGGTTTAGTATGATTTAATTAAGTTATAATTAGAATCTAATTTAGGAGAGAGAATAAACCAATTAACCTTAATTCGTGCACCCAAGTCCCTTCCCCTACCACATGTTCTCCTACTATGGATCGTGCTTCAGATGCAGAGAAAGAGAAGTGTTGGCTCACCGTCGTCTTACTCACTAAGGTAAGACGATCCATGCTGTCTTTGATCTTCTTGCTAGTTACATTAAAAAAAATAGACTGCCCCTAGTATTTTCATCATATTTCTTTTTTGTTAACCTCTCATGACTGTTGCTGGGTAGCAAGAAGAAGAGGGACATAATAATTAGCCGCAAAAATACCAGGCAGTGTAGAGTAGAGAGGAAAAAATGATGACTATTAGTGGGAAAAGATCATCGCTGCTCAGATCTTAGTGTTAGGTTTTGATCTAGGACCTAATACTCTTGTTTCTCCCTCTCTTTAGGCAGTTTCGATCCGATAATTCGGTTCTAATCACTATAAAGAGGTCATGTTTGTCACGTCTATTTATACGTCGGTGTTGTAGGAAATTGATTTTCGGTTTGAATATCAAAGTTGTATGAATTTTCTTTAGATTCTCATAGCATGATCGCGCAATCTTCTCTATTGTATAAAATAGTTACAAAATTTCAAAACCTATTTTTCTGCAGTAGATAGATCAACTTTAAAAGGTTGTTGGGGTTACTTTTGCGATTGACTTTAGTAGCATTTTATTCTGTATTTGATTGACACTCCCTCCGTTTCGAATTATTTAACGCTGACTAATTCAATTTTGAACTAACCAGCGTCAAATAATTCGAAACGGAGGGGGTAATATGTTTATAAATGTACCTTTATTACTACTGAATAGGGTGCTAGTGCATTCAACCATAATTAGGCTTAATCGCTTTGATCATTTTTATCGGTTAATTACGTATATATCTATAGTCTTAGGGGCCTTATATCAACTTCGCCCTAGGGCCCTCAAAAACATAGAGCCGGTCCTGGGTGCAGCCACCTGAGTTCAACGCAGCTGCTCTTTCTGGCTGCCGACTAGCGACCCCTTCCTTCGGTGCCTCCAAAGGCTTCTCTCCTTCTACATCTGTTGCTGGTCTCTTCATGGCTCCAGCGGCCATGGAGATTAGATATTTTAGATGCGTGCATGCATGCATGATGGCTCATGGCATCTCTTTCTTATCTTAACCAACAAAATAATAATAATAATAATAATAATACTCTATCGCCTGGAGGAGATCTTGAAGCTCGCGCCGTTTAGTAATTCTGTCAATCAGAAGCTGATAAAATCACCATGCTGACGGACGAGCATGCCGGCGGCGGCGGCGGCGACGACAACGGAGACGGGATCAGACGGGCGAGTCGGAGGTGAACACGAACGGAGGGAACGGCGGCGAAGCCCCCCGCGCGCCCGCGACGGCGAGGCGAGTGGCTGCAACCGCTCGGGGGAGTGAATATGCCCGTTACCGAAACTGACAAGCAGCTACCTAGGTCCATGCACGGCTTCCTGTTCCGCTTTGTTCGCATCCGCGTGTGGCTGGATTCCGCCGTCTCCTCTCGCGATCGCGGATCGTCCCAATCACATGAACACAAAGCCGAAAGAATTCCAATTCCTGCTGCTGCTAGAGACGTTCTTGACTCGAGGAATTTTCATCCAATCAGATGACGATGCCCTCATCCACCAACCCAACTGCACCAGAAACGTTTCCTCTCTCCTACACCTGGCGCGTGAACGCAAACTCCAGGGATGCTACAAATTTGCTGAGGGAACGAGACGGCAGCATTTGCTGACTGAAAAAGTTGATTACGGTCCATGGACCATGTCCACTCGGAACTCCGTAGCCGCCTCAGCTGTTTTTTATTTTTTTTGCCAACGAGAGTACCCACGAAACGCACCCCGAAGTCTATACATAAGCCCCTCTCCTATCTCCGCCACCAACCTCGCCATCTCCGCCTCCCCGTGAACGCACCCACCCCCACCCCACCCCATCCCGTCGTCATGGCCGCGCACTCCGTCGCCGCCGCGCACGCCACGATCGCCGCGCGCGCGGGCCCCGCGCCCGGCGCCGCGGCCGCGCCGGCCGAGCGCCTCGGCTTCCGCCGCCTCGGCGCGCTCCCCTGCCGCGGCCTGCGCTCGCCGCTCCCGGCCCGCCGCGCGCCCGCGGCCGCCTCCTCCTCGTCGCGCCGCCGCCACCACAGCGTCGTGCGCGCAGCCGCCGTGGAGACGCTCGAGGGGAAGGCCGCCACAGGCGAACTGCTCGAGAAGTCGGTCAACACGATCCGCTTCCTGGCCATCGACGCCGTCGAGAAGGCCAACTCCGGCCACCCCGGGCTCCCCATGGGCTGCGCGCCCATGGGCCACATCCTCTACGACGAGGTCATGCGGTACAACCCCAAGAACCCTTACTGGTTCAACCGCGACCGCTTTGTCCTCTCCGCCGGCCACGGGTGCATGCTCCAGTACGCCCTGCTCCACCTCGCCGGATACGACAGCGTCAAGGTACGGCGCTCACCTCACGTTTCATCCATCTCTTGCGTCTGGAACTCGCCGCTGGTTAGTTGGAACGGCGAAATCGGGAGTAGGTTCGTGTGTGAAAAGTTTGGATCTTGTTCGGAAAAACAGGGGAAATGTTGGATCTTGACTGCTACTTTTTTATGGCGGCTTCGTTTTTTCACCTAGAAAAAGTATGTGCCTTTGTCCAGCTGTCAGAGGCTCAGAGATCCATTAGTTGAATGCATGGTTCGTAGGAAGATTAGTTGCACTATCGACTCGTCACTCATGTTTAGTTGACCAAACTGTTCAGTGTAGAACCTGGGCTGTGCTACTACCTAGGTGTTTAAATATGGATCATTTACATAACATCTTATGTGATCGAACTTATTGTAACCATGGTCTATATGCCGCTGCAGGAAGAGGATTTGAAGCAATTCAGGCAGTGGGGTAGCAAGACACCGGGTCACCCAGAGAACTTTGAGACTCCAGGAGTTGAAGTTACCACTGGTACGTCCATCTCTGCTGAGCTGAGCTGAGCTGAGCTCAAACTTGTTGTAATCTGCCCTGCCGTAATATGAAACTGAAAGTTCTGGTTCATTACTTGGTTCTGCAGGACCTCTTGGTCAGGGTATTGCCAATGCAGTTGGGTTAGCACTCGCTGAGAAGCACTTGGCTGCTCGCTTCAACAAACCTGACAGCGAGATTGTCGATCATTACACGTAATAGTTTAATTGTGAATGCACCTTTTTTTTAGTTTATGTAGTTGAAGTATTGGTAACACGATTCGTAAATTTTGTACAGGTACTGTATTTTGGGAGATGGTTGCCAAATGGAGGGCATTGCCAATGAAGCTTGCTCGCTTGCTGGGCACTGGGGCCTTGGCAAGCTGATTGCCTTCTATGATGACAACCATATCTCCATTGATGGAGATACAGAGATTGCGTTCACTGAAGATGTGAGTGCTCGCTTTGAGGCTCTCGGGTGGCACACCATCTGGGTTAAGAGTGGGAACAACGGCTATGATGACATCCGTGCAGCCATTAAGGAAGCAAAGGCAGTAACAGACAAGCCTACACTAATCAAGGTTAGTTTCTTTGATGACTGTGCATTTAATGTATGGTTTATTAGTTTTATCTAAGATGTGATATTTTTAGGTGACTACTACAATTGGTTTTGGATCTCCAAACAAAGCCAACTCTTACAGTGTGCACGGAAGTGCATTGGGCACCAAAGAGGTTGAAGCAACCAGGCAGAACCTTGGATGGCCCTACGAGCCATTCTTTGTTCCTGAGGATGTCAAGAGGTTTGTCTACCAATTTGCTCTAGTTTTCTGAATGAGATGATCAGAAAACATGGCACCCACCTTACATGGCCTATTGCAGCCACTGGAGCCGCCACACTCCGGAAGGTGCTGCACTTGAGGCTGATTGGAATGCTAAGTTTGCTGAGTACGAGAAGAAGTACACAGAGGATGCAGCAACATTGAAAAGTATCATCACTGGGGAGCTACCCGCTGGCTGGGCTGATGCTCTTCCGGTAAGTGTACATATTTACTTATCATATTAAAGCTGATATGTAGATCATGAGACTCTGATGACAAACCTTGATTTTTTTTCAGAAATACACTCCAGAGAGCCCAGCAGATGCCACCAGGAACCTCTCCCAGCAGTGCTTGAACGCGCTTGCTAAAGTTGTGCCTGGTCTGATTGGAGGTAGTGCTGATCTTGCATCTTCCAACATGACATTGCTTAAGATGTATGGCGACTTCCAGAAGGATACCCCTGAGGAGCGCAATGTCCGCTTTGGAGTCAGGGAGCATGGTATGGGAGCCATTTGCAACGGCATTGCTTTGCACAGCCCAGGGTTCGTTCCATACTGTGCTACTTTCTTCGTTTTCACCGACTACATGCGAGGTGCCATTAGGATCTCAGCATTGTCTGAAGCTGGAGTTATCCTTGTTATGACCCATGACTCTATTGGTCTTGGGGAAGATGGCCCGACCCATCAGCCCATTGAGCACTTGGTCAGTTTCCGTGCAATGCCCAACATATTGATGCTTCGTCCTGCTGATGGCAACGAGACTGCTGGGGCATACAAAGTTGCAGTCGAAAACAGGAAGAGGCCATCTATTCTTGCTCTCTCCAGGCAAAAGCTTCTGCAGCTGCCTGGTACCTCGATTGAGGGTGTTGAGAAGGGTGGGTATATCATCTCTGACAACTCAACTGGCAACAAGCCTGACCTCATTGTGTTGGGTACCGGTTCCGAACTGGAGATTGCTGCCAAGGCTGCTGATGAATTAAGGAAGGAGGGGAAGACTGTCCGTGTTGTATCACTGGTTTCCTGGGAGCTTTTTGACGAGCAGTCAGATGAATACAAGGAGAGTGTTCTTCCTGCAGCTGTCACCGCAAGAATCAGTATTGAAGCTGGATCTACTCTTGGATGGCAGAAGTACGTCGGATCCAGTGGCAAGGCCATTGGCATTGACAAATTCGGTGCAAGTGCTCCTGCTGGAAAGATCTACGAGGAGTACGGCATCACTGTGGAGAGCATCCTTGCAGCAGCCAAGAGCTTTTAAGATTACAGTATGTTGTTTTTTCATCATTGACGCCCAGGAACAGCATACCTTGAGGTCTTGTGCCCAAAAGCTTGGAATAATGTGGGGAGAGTAAGCCAGCACTTGGAGCGTGAGTCGTATATTAGGCCTGTAATAAACTATGCCTTTTCCATTTACGTTGGTTTTATTTGGTCACCCTTAGACGATTCTTGAAGGTGAGCCTGATTAAATCGGTTACTGGTTTTTGTAAACATTGGCAATGAACTGATAGCCTTGTTGCCATGTTTCGTGTGTTCGAGATTGTCCAAAAGGGTTCAAATCATACTATGTCCTTCACTCTTGCATTTGCTATTTCATTCTTCCCTATGTAGTTCTTAATGCCTGTGCCGTTGCAATGAACTTGACACCTTTTACATATCTATTTCAAGTGTGATGGCAACACTTGTCACTTTTATTCAGTTCGAGTACCTTGATTTGCAAACTGGCCTCACCTGTTGCTGCCAGTTTTGACAGCAACTGAATGCAATCCTAACAAACTACTCCGTAGTGGACAAAATAGAATCTACTCTCTTAGTTCTTCGGCTTGTTCCTGCTGTCTCTGTTCTCTGGTTTGCTTAGCTGTAGCATCAACTGAGCATGTGAACAGCATGATGCACGAAGCTATCTCTCTTCCCCTTTTTCTGTGGCCTTGCTGCTCACTTGGGTACTACCGAGGGGAGCATGCACGGCCACTGCCAGATAGTACGGCTAAGATGAAGTTCATCCACTGCTTGCTCGGCGGTCCTGAGATCTGAGAGGACCATGTTTCGCCTGCCTCTGAAACTGGAGGCCGTGAGAAATTTCTGTGGCAGGGAAGATACGCTATCCGCTATGTCGTCTTTAAGGTGTCTTGAGCCTCAGGTCAGGATTCCATGCCAGCGACCCGTCTGGGGTCCCTGTCTTCACCTTTTCCTTTTTATTTCTCAAACTCTGAATGCATTTGGTGCGTAGCTGGTGCAGAGAGCGATGGTTCGGCAGACGCCACCAACCCTTGGTGCAGATCACCGAATTGGCAGCGACGAGTTTGGAAGCAGTGTGGCTAATGCAGAAAGTAATAATATCTGTGGTGTAAAAGGTGAAAAATATTGCATTCAGGTAGAAAGCATGTCCACAACAGCAATGAGTTGTGGTAAATGTGTCTAATGGTTTTGCTACTAGGTTCACATGTGATGGAACAGAAATTAAAGTTAATTATCCTAAGCTGAAACTCAGGATTAGGGCAAGAGTGCAAGTGTGGCAGATGCTGACCAGCATGCACTAATCCGATTGTTGAAGACAAGTTGCCCTAGTTTGCGTGATGAAATCTGAACCCTAACAGACTGAAACTACATCTGTGCAGACTAGGAGTAGAATCTTCAGTAGGTAAACGAATGCACATTAGGTTCTTTGCTTGCAAGTTGGTCTGAAGATTATTGAGATAAGTCGTGGTATCAGTAATGTTAGTGCATTTCGATCACTAAAGCAATTAGTGACCTTCATATACTTTATGCACATTTGACAGCTTTTGGACTGCACAAATGACCAACCTTTGTGGCTACTGCATCAAGTAGATCATAGACAACATGAGTTCAAAGGAAGCCAATGATCGTGCATGAGTTGTTCATGACACCCTCCAATCCTATACATAAACCAAGTTCACTATCGGCCACTAGAATTGGGTGTGCGCACGCGTAGCCACTCCGTCATTGCCTTTCATAGCCTTCTTATATTGGCCCCTCTGGTGGTTACCTGCGATATCTCAGTCCCGGAGCATTTAAAAGGATATTACGTTCAATGACATATCTATTGGCTGGTGGATCAGAGAGAAGCCACAGGTGGCATCTAGCAATGCACGTTTATGAATAATCTTAGAGCAGGTTCAGGCTCTGAATTCAATGCCTTTTCTACTGGCTTCACATGTGAATGTGATGGATGCTGGTAGCTGAAGATGAATCTCTTCAACTCGCATGTAAAGTGACAATAGAGACCAAAACTCCATCTTCTGAACTACTGTACGCACATTTTGTTTTAGTTTCAGTTCCATTAACGGGCGAAAAAAAGTGAAGCAGTCACATAAGCAGGTACTGAGTTCTGAAACGACATTCTTCTACATGAACAATGATGATCATCCTTATTGGCCAAAGGAATCTGGAACTAAGAAGCATTAAGCTTAAAATCTATATATGGTGCTTTGCAGTGACGCGTTCTGAATCTGAAATGCAGTATATGGTGTTACATGACAATCTGGCCTATGCTAAAACCTGCAGACCAAGGTGGATGGGCGCCAAAGTCTTCAATTTTGGTGGATCCCATGGAAGCCTCAGGGCTACCCTCCCCTTACGCATTGACTTGACACTTATGGCATAAATAAACTGTATTGAAGCTGAAGCTCTAATCAAACAAAGCAGTATATGCCGGGGACGAAGATATCGAAAAAGTAGTAGCATAATTCCTGACACCTTCCAATTTTACATAATTCCACCTGGTTCTCATGCCATTGCTACTACACCATTGCCATCCATGTATTCATCTCGACTACTAGCATAAGGAGGCTTGGAAAATGACTTGTCCTATGTCCACAGACTGGACCTATTTGTTAGTTTTGATCTGGTATCTTCGCTTTTATGATTAATTGGTAGTACTATTATACTGATTAAGTCATCAAAAGCAGACCTGGTGTAGTGGCATTGGGTCTTCACTTAAGTCTTGAGGTCATAGTTTCAAACCAATCTCTCTGCAAAAGCAGTGGAAGCGGTGTACAATGGGTACACCCTTTTATTGTTATGCGCTATAAAGCTCCTCTAACTGGATATCATCGCACATGTGGTGAACAATACAAATATATATATATATATAACCATTAAATGAAAAACAGAGAGTATGGATCACAAACTTTAAAAGGAAAAAGAAGCCCATCCAATTCATTTTGCATAAAAGCACAATACTATTTCTAAGAGTGATGTTCTTCAGATGGACAACCTATACTAGCGAAATTGCAGAAGTGAATCTGCATTATAGCAGACTAGTAGACATTTTTTAGCTAAGTGCTTGCAAGTTTCATGCACTACTGTATTCTCTCACATCTTAAGCTTTTCCTTGCATGAGCTAAAAGTCAGTAACCAGAAACCTTTCAGAACTTTGTATTTCATAAATGTCCATCATTGCAAACTCGGTATAACTTGTTACATCTAGGCTTAGCTCCAAATAATTAATCATAAATAAACTCACTTGAAGGGTCATTTCAAGCTGAATATTTGTCTAATAATAAAAATAGGGTTTAGTGACTTCGCCCCAATGTTTAAAGAAACTCAACATACAAGTTGGCCTTAAGCTGGCCATTTATTTCTAGCAAAATGAGAACCGGAAAATTAAAAAAGTAGTACTTATAATATTCATAATTTGTTGTGTTACTATATTTACAAGATTGTACATAAACAGAGAAAGAAGAAATCAAACAAGAAAGAAAGTAAGCATCATGCGCTCAATAAGCAAGACAAGGCCTATTGGGACTCAAAGCACGTTTGGTTTCTGTTGATCTGCATAGATGATCAAATCATCTACTTCGGAGCAAAAGTAGGTGTCCCTAATTCCATGTGCATTGAACTGACGCTGAACCATCACCTCTATCTTCTTGACTGGTTTGGTCATTCCAACTCGCTTATGGAAAACAAATATGTAATCGATTTTAATTCCCAACACCTTCCGTTCCTATACAATAAACCACTTGTTAGGTAATATGAACTTGATCCCTCTACCATGTGACATCTTTATCTACATTCGCCAAAAGAATTGGCACTGATGTGTGATGTAGCTGAATAGCTTGCACTGGAGAGCTAGTGCATCTGGTGGGCATTGTGGATAGGAAAGCAACTTTATTCGCTGGCTTGCCTTGGCTTATATCGGTGTGGCTGGGTACCTATGGCCTCAGATTCAGAGCATCACTGAGCATTAATCAATTCACTGAAAGCTTCCATCAGAGGAGATATCTGAAGGGGTCCGCTGGTGCTGCATAGTAATAAGGGTTCTAGGTGGTTTGTCATGGAGCAGAGTTCAGACTTTCAAACAGGAGTTGTGTGAGGAGGCTGCTGAAACTTAGCGAGCCGAATTGCTTTGCCGGATTAAGTTCACTGCCACGGTAGAACAGTAACCAGCTGCGAAAATGTTAATCCTCTTTTCAGTCCAGGATGGAAGCCCAAAGTCATGTACCAGAGTATGTGTTCCGTTGGCAGTTGAAGCAAATATATCTTCATATGTTGCAAAAGATTTGGCTCCAACAGCAGAAGTACATATTTAGGTTCGATGTTAACATGTTAACAAGAACAAAAATAGAGTGAAACATAGAACAAATAAAGATGACATTTGATTTTACCAAAACATGTGCACCTCTTACTTCTAGTACCATGATGCAGGTTCAGCACTGGACCGATCAGCTTAAAGAGTTGTTTTTTCTTTTTCAAGTCTCTCAACTATGTACTATTCTGAACAAGATTCTTATTCTGAATATGAGACTGCAGTCGAAGAACATATACAGTACCCCAACCATTTGACAAGCTCGAACAACTAGCATTGAAGACCAAAAAAATGATATCAAGCACACAATCATGTAAGCTAAAATTACTCCTTACAAATCTAATCCTTCATCACGTTACCTCATTTATATTATTAGATTGTGCAAGCTAGAAAAGCAGAAATTAAACAAAACAGGAAGGAGGGATCGTGTTGCACGAAAAAGAATAGCAGAAATCTTGTTCGATTGCAATTGATCTGCTGGCAAAAGCAGTCCAGACAATCAAACCCCTCGAGGTATGCAGGCTGATATGGTGTCACAACCCCATTCTGATCTAATTAGTGGAGCGTTTCAACGAGCCAGCGGACTAGAATGGACTGGTCAAGTTTAATTCCCAACACCTTCCAGTCCTATATGAGAAACCATCCCAATTCCAATAATTGAAGTTATCCCTATACCGTGTGAGCATTCATTACCGGCGTTTGCAGAAATAGCAGTCACTGGTGAAGCTGGAGGACTATTGCAATGGAGGCTATCGTGTAAGGGTTGACATTGTTGACAGGAAGGAAAACACTTGGTCGCTGGGTTGCCTTGGTTTATATCGGCCTGGGTGGCTTGCTACCAACTACCAATTAGTTCATTGGTTCCAGCGCATCATCATCTTTCGCAAAAAAAAGAAGAAATGTTTCAGGGTCTCTAATACTGACTCATGAGCAGGTCAGGCTTGATAACTGGAATGGCGTTGAATGCTAAAGCTGAGACGTAGGGACAGCAGTTAACACGGGCCGCAGTTAATCCTTATATCTGGGCGCAGCATGGACCATGGAAGCCCAAGTTGACACGGCCACACCATGGTCAAAGAAGAAGAAACAAAACACATTTAGATGCTTATTTTTGTTACCGTGTATAATTACTTGCAGCAGGTTAATGACAGAGATTTGAACAAAAAGGAAAAAGATATTCTGGTCTTTTTGATGCAGGGTTACCCTATAAAATTAGGCCAGAGTAGCAAATCGACGAAGCAAAACTAGAATGCCTGCATGACTAATTCCCTAGGCCCTCCAATCCTACAAATATAATGAACCGTGCATGAATTTTCTAACCATGTCGTGTTGGAAATCCATGATCTCTGTTTGCCTTTTATATTGTGGGTGCCTGGGATTTGTCAGCTCCCGGCCCGATCTGAACGTGCATTACGATCAGTAACATCAATTGGCCGGTTGGTGGATCTGCAGCTAACAATGCACGAGTACAATAAAGTTCCTTTTTTATGGAGGGTACAAAACGGCAGGTTTTTTTATGGGGAGTACAAAACGGTTGATCTTGGAGCCTCCGAAGAAAAAAAAGACTGAAGTGCATGCCCTTGCTAGTAGCTTCACATGTGACTGAACATGAACTGAAATTATGTAATATGAGCTGAAACTCGCGTGCGAGTGTGACGAATGCTGGTTGGTGAAGATCAAAATCGCTCCAGTTCGCGTGATGATACGTGAACCGCGAAACAGATGAGATAAGGCAACCTTCGAGCAAAAGAACAATGATACAATGAGACCTGACCTTCTCGTGGAACATAGAAACGTCTCCATTGTACTTTGAAGAGCATCATATAACTCATCTCCATTGAAGTTAGAGTCAATTGCTGACTCTTATTTTTATCCAACTCATTTAAAAGTTAGCATAAGAGTTCGCTCGAACTCTTAATTAACGTGAGACTCTATATGTCAGCAACTCAATAAATGAACCTCCGGACAGCCTTTCTCCTTCCAATTTTTCCTCCTTTGAGGATGCTCTCACACCATGAACCGGATTGAAGCTCGTGCAAAAACGTATAGGTCTGGTTCCCGGTGCCTCATCTTCCTAGCTGCTAGTAGAGTGTAATGAGTTTCTTTGAGTGCGTCCTTTGGGCAGCTCAAATGTTTTATCCTCTGGACATGCATGCGCTTCCGAATGAAACAAGCGAGCACAAGCTCACGCGCAGGACATCAAACGCTACCTTTTATATCCACTTGCTGTCCCTTGTACTCACCAAATCTTCACTACTACTACTAGTTTGCTCCCTTGGGGTGCGGCAACTTGTGAGTTTTAAGAACTAGCTGGTCAGTTCTTTTTTTAGAAAAAGGAGGCCATACGGCCTATATATTAAGGGATGTAGGATTACATCGTTTTCTGACTTAATGAGGATCATACAGCTGGTCAGTTTTCACCTGAAAATGTTTTTAGTTCCGTCTTGTTATTTCATCATTTTTAACATCAGTAGTAGTAGGTATTGTCAAGTGGGACGTCACGGAATTATGATTTATTTAACTGATAACAGCTGCTATTCTTGTGCCTGTGAGTGGATAGATGGGAATGTGATTTCTATTGATCAATTTTGGTCACAAAATTTGGTGCGAGTTGAACATACCTCACTCCAACTGAACCTTGGTGGAGCAATTATGCATAAATATATGTAAAGGATGGAAATCAAATATTGTCGCAAGTTTGTTACTAGTGTTTGAATCATAATTCAAACATAAGTATTGGAATAATGGTTATTTCTCCAGAATAAGAAAAATCATGTATTATATCCATACCAGACTAACAGTGCACAGATAACTAGAAAAGCATCCCTATGTCTGGGAAAAGGTCAGGCAAACAGAGGAACAGATTATGAGTTTAATTGCTACAGATTCAAGTTTATATGTAACGAAGCGACTCAAGCTATTGCTGCACGTGAATCAGCCCCACAACTATACTAATTTGTACCTCCATTGCAATATCATTAGAGACTCGCCAAAATAAAGATATACACCTTATAGATGAATACGTACACATGATAAGTGCCATAATAATATTCTTATACTTGTTATTGACATCTCTATCCTGGCACATGAAAGTCAAGTAGTGGATGCTGAACACTCGCAAGTCAAGTGGCATCAAGTCATCTTGTTGCCTTGCTCATGGCTGAAGATGGCGTCATTGTGATCGTGCAAGACATGGAACATGGAAGGAATCAACTTACAGAAGTAGCTGAACCCGTTCCAGATGTAGCAGCTTGATTCCCAATGCCCCACAGTCCAAATTCAAGTGCTTCTACCATGTATGCAGGAAGGACCGAAGGAGCCATCAGTATGTGATTTCTTGGGAGGAACTGATGTGCCTTTGTGAACTATAGTCTTAAGCTAGCACTTGCACAACAGCATATCCTCTGTGGATGGATGGGTGCTTCTTACTCCAGTGGACACAGAGATATTCATGTGAATTTATAGGGACAAACAAGGAGTCATACTGTTATGGCCATCGCTTTCACGGTTTGCAGATGGATCAAGAAGGATCAGCTTTCAACTTCTTCGAATCGCCTCTTACCGTGGAGTGGGCCAAATTTCATGGGCCTAAAATATCGTTTCATTTTATTGGGTCAGTAATGCAAGACACATTGGCCCTGTATCTTGAGTGTTTTTGGGTTAGACCGGGATCGATCAATTTGCTGCTTTCGACTAAGGGACACGTGGCAAGCTATAATGAGTCGGTTATTGTTTGTCCAGTGGATCGATTAACATAGGAACACGTGGTGAGCATGCTTAACCAGTCGTGACTTAACCGTGTCTCCATCCCATATGATTTTGTGATGAGAAAGATTTGCTGTGAAATTAAGCTAGTGTCTGGTGTGCTTGTATGTACGTAGCAGCACCTACATAAGGTCTAGTGCCACCGCCGGCTAGAGTGTCCACGAGCAGGAGCACTACGCGTCCTTTCTCTTCCTCATGACTCACGACCTAGCGACGAGTAAGGACAGTGTGCTAAACCAGCAGCAGGAGCTGTACATCAAAGCAGCCCCTATGAGGTAGAAAACCGCACTAAACGTCTATATGCAGGTACATGTATTGTACACCATAAGGCATAGGTGCAAAAAGGACTACCAAAAAGAGGTGTGCTGTTAGTGATACCCGATGAAGAACTACGTTAATCCATGATAGTCTGGTCAGCTTGGTCTTCCGCATCAGGATCACCACAACTTACTCAAACGTGTTCCCGTGCTCTTCATCTCCAGCGACATGTGGAGCAAAATGATGGGGGCCAAAGGTAAACTCCCACCAAGGTAGTCGATCTCAGATTTCCCATGTCGTTCGTGAAAGTAGCACTTAGTCCCAGAATGCCTCTCACTCCTAAACTGATCATCAGCAGTTAAATACCACCGCTCCCAGAATGGAAGAACCAACTACACGTTGCGGGTGAGACTGTGAGAGCTTGTCATGGTTGAGTGTGGTATATATGTCGGTGCTCGCTACTCCAATGAATACTAAGACATGGACAATTTGTATTGTATGGTACTCCTTTTGTTGTTCTTTCTTGCATGCACATATCTATGATCTCTAGCCATCTATACTTATACAACATATACGGAGTATATGCTATATCTAAATATCTAACCATTTAAAGAGAGTAACTCATAGCGAGGGGCCACTTACGTAGCAAGATTAGGTGCGTGTATTTATCGCTTGGTCCTTGTTGACTTTTGCTACCTTTCCTTTCTATGATCACTGTTGAAGTATAAGTGCAAATTTGGTTGTATCTTGAACAGTAGTTTCTTAATTTATTAGCTTAATACTCCCTCCGTTCTGAATTAATTGACGTTTAGGACAGGATTTTTGTTCAAATTGAACTAATTTTTTTGTCCTAAACGTCAATTAATTCAGAACGGAGGGAGTAGATTATAGCTTGCTTGCTTGTGGGTAAGAAATGACTGTCAGGATTAAAGTTCGTCGGTAGCAAAATAAAATTGATTAGTAGAGTATATACTATGCATTGATCCTCATTTCTTACAAAAAAATATTAGTTGAGACACGACAAGTGTGTGGGTAAAAAAAAGCAAGTGTGTTTTCTATGGCACTCCTTGCTTGCTCCTTGGCATTTGCAGGTTATGTCTTGACCCCTCATTTGTAGCTCACACACCGTTTTCCTCAGCCCGAATATATTGCCATAAGAGAGACACCAAATTGAGCTAAAACAGCCGTGCGGAACTGAACAGGAGTGTCATGAACATCAGGTTTCATTTTAAGATGATAAATCCAACAATAGTGAAAACGTCATGAAGTGTTACTAGATAGTATTGAAAAATCCAGAGGTACTAGTAACTGCCAGGTCCTTACGTTGCAATGAAACAACTGCTTCTAATAATCGAGCGCGCCCTAGTGCTTGGTGGTGGTGAGCCTGGTGACAGAGGCAACCACGGTGGTGTATCCTAGTGCTTGTTGTTAGTTCGTCTCCATGATCGAGTTCGCACTCTAGAGACAACGACAATGGCAGTGGAGGGATGAACCCGGCGGCGCACATTCTGACGCTTCGTGGTGGAGCTCAGGAGTAATGCTCTCTGAGAAACGGGTTCGTCCATGATGCAGCGTTAAGTCTGTTCTGGAAAATAATGGTGAACAGGCCATGCACCACCACACACGGGCAATGGTGAAGTCTGTTCTGGAAAACAATGGTAGCTGCAGGAGCAGGCATTCGCTTCGATCGCATTCATCCTACGGTTGCTGAGTGTGAGAGATGCTACTAGCGTCAAGAACGACGACTGGATTGAAGAGTCTACATCCAAAACGGGGCGGCAGGATGGGGGGTCGATCGATGACCCGATCAGGTACGCCTTACAATGCAACGGCATCGAGTGCCATAATGAGCCGCATCATCACTGCTCCTCCTCCTCCTCCTTTAGACCCATACCATACCATCAGCAGGCCGCAGGCAGCAGCAGCAAGCAGCAGACGATGCACGATGCTAGTGCTAACTTTCTTCTTGTTTGCGAGTACGATGCGCAACAGCGTGACATGACGGCACAGAATCAATGCCGCTTTCCTCTCGCCATCGTCGCCATTCCCATCCCGATCGATCGGTCGTCAGCTCAGCTGGTAGTGCTAGCTTATTAGTAGCTGGGCTGCTGATGAGCACGCACGCACGCCCAGAGGAATCATCATGGACGACGACTGTGCAGCAGTATGGGCTGGAGTAGGCAGGTTCAGGGTACACACTCCAACAACGAGATCGACGCCTGATCCAAGCGTTTTCGCGATAAGAGCTGTTTGTCAGTGACAACGAGCCTAATGAACCCCTCAAAAGGTAAACAATCCTGGTTCAGTTTACTACTACTGCAGCCTGCAGGTGGTGAACTGCAGTTTATCTGAAATGCCAGTGTTGGGACGGAGTGAGTGAGTGGTAACAACCGTTTCATGAATCTGTCAGTAGTACTGTGAAAAACAGTGCTCTTGTGCTTCAACAGAACCGAACAGCCTCCGAGCGACGCGGGCACGGGCAGCTACGAATTTTGGCTGCACGCCCCCCCTCTCTCTCTGTTCCTAGATCACCATCCATCGACACACAAACACTGGTCACTGCCGAACAAAACAAATAATTGCATCGTGGTAGGGTAGGGCTGGGCTGCTGCTACTGTTGCATGGCATCGAACGAAACCTGCTCACGAGCGCCGTCCGTGGTCTCGTCCGGTCGCCTCTGCATGCGTGCCGGGCCAGTTGATCCCGTGATTAGTGGCCATTGCTGCCTCTGTGTGTGTGTGTCAGCTCTATAGCTCGCAGCCTTTTTTCCATCTGGTTGGACTGTCCTGCAATGCGCGCTTGTCATCAGTTGAGAGCAGGAGCAAAAGCCCAGCCACACCCCCGCGGTACAAAAGCAACATTAGTACCTGACAACGCTGCCCGGCCATCCAGCAAAATCGACTCAAATTCAAACGAACCAAGTCCGAATAGGGAAAACGCGAAATCTCAAACTCCAGATTCCAAAACAGCCTCCTCACTCAACAATGCCATCCACGCCTCCTGGTCCTGGCTTTACTCTATACGAAAGAAGATTTCTTGGAAGAAATCCAAATCCAAATGCAAATCCATGGAGGAGGAATACAGACAACTAGCCGATGGATCCCTGGTGTGATGTAGTAGTAATCCTTGGTCTGATGGTGACAGCTGTGAACTACTAGTACTACTACTACTGATCCAGCGCGTTGGGACCGGAGCAGTAGCCGAGGACGGGGTTCCAGACCCACTGCACCAGGAACTTTCGCCCGCCGGCGCCGTTCACGTTGTACGCCGCGCCTGACCGGCCGTCGGTGAGCAGCTGCCCCGTGTACGCGCCGCCGCCGCCGGTGCCGTAGATCCCCTCGCAGAGGTCCGCGATCTCCGTCGGGAACGAGGGGTCCCCGCCGGCGTACCACGCGTTGGCCAGCGGGTTGGACGCCATCTCCGCCAGCTCGTGCGCGATGACGCTGACCATCCCGTCGACGCCGACGTCGCCGTTGGGCGGCGACTCGGGCCGCCGCCCGGGCACGTACGCCGGGATCGCGAACGGGTACGCGCACACCTCCGGGCAGCGCCGCGCGGAGTTCCCCACCCACGCGTAGGGGAGCGTGTACCCGACCACGGAGGGGAAGGTGAAGTAGTGGAACCCGCACGCGGTGCCGCAGAAGTCCTCGACGGCCACGTCCGGCGCGGTGAGCACGAGGTACACGCCGCCGCTGGAGTCCACGGGCAGCGGCCGCGTGCGCGCGGTGACCGCGTCGCGGACCACCGACTGGATGTCCATCCGGGACAGCCGCGCGCCGCGGGACATGCGCGCGTCGGACTTCCCCCGGCCCAGCGCCACCGACCCGGACACGTTCGCGGCGGTCTGGTCCGTGTACAGCCGCACCGTGCGCCACCACGCGGCCACGGAGGGCGGGCGGGTCCCCTCCGGCGAGAGCGAGAGCGACCGGATGAAGGCGCGGATGGTGCGCTTCTGCGCGGCGGGCCAGGCGCCGTACCAGATGGGGTGCACGGTGATGGCGGAGGCGAGCACCGGGCCCATGTGGTACTCCAGCTTCACGAACTCCGAGGAGCCCTCGAACTTCTTGGACGCGCCCAGGCCGGCCACGTCCTCCCCCGTGCCGTTCGTCCTCGGCCACGGGCGCCACGCCACGGCGAGCGGCGCGGCGAGGAGGCAGACGACCGGGACGAGGAGGACGGCGAGGCGCGGCATTGCTGCTAGTGCTGCTATCTATGCGAGGTGGCGACGGTTCATGCGCGGGTTTGATAGACTCGTCGGGATGATTTCTTTATAGAGAGAGAGAGAAGAAAGGGGGGAAATGGAGCTGGACAAGGACCGAGTGCCGTGGAGTGAGACAGTGTGTGTGTGAGAGAGAGAGACACTGAGAGCAGGGCGGACACGACTTTTTTTCTTTCGTGGCGTTGCCTTGTTTGCTGTGGGGTGGGGGGGCTAAACTGGAATGTGGGTTGTTTCTGCTAACCTTTCGTATCGTATGTGCCTGTCCTTCTCTCTCCTTCCTCGGGTTAATAAATTTTAGCACTCGTAAAAAAAATCGCTGCGCCTATGCCTATGGCAAAGTTTCATTCTCCCTCCCGTTTCAAATCATACTACTAGGTGTGGGCATACGAACCAAGGAGATCTGAAATAAAAAAATTCGGTGCATGGAAAATGAGAAAGAGTCGTAGAAATAAAGATTAATCCGGAAAAGAGAGAAAAGTTTTTTAAAAAATAAAATAAAAAAACGAGACGGTTTGAGCCACGCCGCACACGAAACCATGGACTGGTGACTTGATTCCAACAGGACCGTTGTCATCATCATCACGGTGCGCCCCCTCGTCTGCGCGCACCGGCGTTTTACCGGCACACACGGAGAGAGAGAGAGGGTGAGAGGGTAAAAAGGGCGGCACAGCGCGCCAGTACATGACGCATCGTTATGGCGGGCGGCCCAGCCGCCTGCGGGACCCGCCTGCCAGATCCCCGCCACCCCCTCCGTTCGCGCGCCTGCTCTCCGTGCTCCATTCGCGCGCCTGCCTCGTGTCTCTCGATGGCAGGCGGGCCACCACGACCGCTTTTTCCGACGACGCAGATATTTTACTTGTGGGACCGGCATTTTGGTACCCAAAAGGACGGAACGCCGCGGACGGCTGGGATCGTGCGTCGGCGGTGGGCGCGCCCACCCCCTCGTCTCGTTCGCACGGCGGGGAAGCGAAACGGCCCGAGCGACTGACGCTTGGGCATCTACATCCCTGGACCTACCTGTCGACGACAGCGGCTTCCCCAGCCAGGAGCCTCGACGCGCGGAACAATGTATGGTGGGCTTCCGGGATGTCCGGCGAAAGCGGGGAAAAGTGTTGAAAGAGGGAGGGGAAACCGGAGAGCGACGAGGACGAGTGCATTGATCAAAGGGACGCCGGTTCTGTCGTACGACGTAGGCCTCTCAGTTTTTTCTTAACCCTGTAAGTAGCACGTACAGAACTGAACCTGCAACTCAGACTGTCAAGAGCTTCCATCACGGTGACTTTCTCCTTTCCGTTTCTCTCGCCGGTGCTTACCGCCGGCGAGAGACAAAGGAGAGTGGATTGGTGGTGTATGGGCCTCTCCCGTTCAGCCGTTCAGTGCTCATTTGGCCTACCCAGGCTAAACATAACGGGGCCGACCGGTGTACCAATCAATACCTCCGCGGAAACGCTATTATCCGGGTTGTTTGCTCCCGGCCCCGGCTTCCTCGCCGGGGCCGGGAAAGAGCCCTGCTGCTGCTGCTGCGGCTCGGGCCTGTCCTGCCTCGGCGGCGCCTTCTGCTGCTGCTACTGCTTCTGGTTACCGCCGGAGGTGGCCCTCCATGACAGGCGGGTGGAGTGGTACCCGCCGCCGCCCGCGATGTACGCCGGCGACGAGCTCAGGATGGAGAAAGCCAGGACCTTGTTGTCCATGGCCGCAGCGGCTGACCTTGTGCGTGCTTTGCCGCTCCGGGTACACGCCTTGGTTTTATAGGTGGCGCGCGCGGCGCGGCTGGCTGGCTGGGTCCGAACCTGAGTCATGTACTGGCGCGGCGTTCGGTGATCGCGACACACCTGGCGAGGTTGATTGGGTTCGTTCCGGCGCCAGGTCGGCATTCCAACGTCCCGTGCTAGACGAAGACGAGGGGCGGACAGTCAGTCAGGTCACCGACTGCGACGCGCCATACAGTTGATGCTGTGTCGTCCACTGTCGTGCAATCAGTGACCAGACCGTTCTGCAAAGAACATGAAACGGCGCCAATCGAACCAGGTACAAAAAAAAAGGTAAAACGCACTCCAACTCTTCCGTAGTAGTATTACATTAACGAGTACTGCTATCTTTTGTCACGAAGGACGTTAATAAGTTTCAGTAGACCACATCGCGCGAAAAATGCCACCATTGGCTGAAAAAAAAAGAACCCAGATGCCAAAAAAGCTACTCCTACAACCTACATACTTCCGGCGCGGCGTCCACCGGCTGCTTCTTCTTCTTCTTATTCCTCCTCGTGTCCTCGTCCCTGTCTCCCTGACCGAGCCCGAGACGTCAGGAGCCTCTCCACGGCCACGGGCCTCAACCACCACGGCGCGCGAGCTCTCGCCGCGGCCGACGGCGGGCATGAGCAGGGGCCCTGTCCACGTCGCGCGTGCTCGTAAAGGGGCGCAGCGCGGCGCGGCGGTTGCCGTCGGCTGGGATGTGGCGATCGAGCGGCGCGATCTCCCTCCTCGCCTTCGATCGCCGGAGGAGTACGTAGCTGCACTCTGTTAGCGGTGATGTTCCCAGGATTTCGAGTTCAGCTAAAGAAAAAAAAAACAGCTACAGAGAACACAGGCTATTTTCTTCACACCTTCATGTAGTGCGCGGGAGCCAAAGCGGCCGGGAAAAGGAACCCATCACTTTAAAGCGCCGCGCCCACTGTTCCAGATGCTTTGCCTTCTTTCGGAGTCATCAGTCCAACCATCGCTTCCCCCGGCCCTTGATCACTTTAAAGCGGTGATGTGATGAACACTGACCTGACCGTCCTTGATCCAGCATTTTGAAATGCATGTTCTTTTCCTGAATTATCATGCAGTGATGAACTTAATCCGAAATTTCTGAGTTGGTTCCGGAAGGGACGCTCTGAAAACGTCTGGACCCAAGGAGTGCACTTCGATCGGTAGTTCCTTGATTTGATTTTCTTGCAGGTTAGCATTTTTCTTTTTGAGAGGATGGAAACGTATTCCGTCAGTGAACTCAGCCACCTTTGTCTTTTCTTTTGTACCACGATTAACTATCTGAACATCATTGGCCTGTTTCATATCTATTTAATCCTTATGAGCGTTTTTGAAAGATAATACCGACTAATCTTGAGATTTATAAAGAACATGGGCTAAAGGGGTACTTTATTCCTTCTACTTCATATCTATTTTTTCTCTCTCTTTTTTTTTGAAACATAGATATTTATAAACACAGAGTCAGCACGTAAAAAACTCTGAAATCCACCCATGATCAACACCTCTGTTTATTCAGTGCAGAAGGAGAAGCTACCATGAACGACTTGTACACCCAAGCTGTAAATCAGCATCGTGTTTTGTGCTCAGCACGAAATAATACAGAACACATTCTTGTGTGCAGTACAGTACAGCCGTTATATCAAAGCCATCGTCCGACCAACGGTGGACACGATGCTATTCCCCAAAAGCATAGCAAAAAAAACAACGAGGCTTCTTGCTAAAGCAGGCCTGCCATCTTGTTGACGACATGCACTCGCTTTATATGGCTTGTCATTTCCAACGCTGCCGAGACTCCCACTCAACTCCTCCCTTGCCCTGCTGGCTCACCGCCGCCCTCCTAATGGCGCTCCGTCTCCTGCTCGCCGTCGCCGTCCTTGCAATGGCGACGAGGAGCACGGCGAGTACACCAGCGCTCGGGATCAACTACGGCCAGGTGGCGGACAACCTGCCGCCTCCACAGGCGGCGGCCCTTCTCGTCCGCGCGCTGAACGCCACCAAGGTGAAGCTCTACGACACGGACTCGCGCGTGCTCAGCGCGTTCGCGGGCTCCGGCGCCGACTTCACCGTCGGCCTCCCCGACCGCCTCGTCCCGCGTCTCGCCGCCGACCCCTCCGCCGCGGCCGCGTGGGTCCGCGCCAACATCCTGCCCCACATCCCGGCGACGTCGATCACCGCCATCACCGTCGGCAACGAGGTGCTGACGGGGAACGACAGCACCATGCTCCGGTCGCTCCTCCCCGCCATGGAGGCGCTCCACGCGGCGCTCGCCGCCTGCAACCTCACCTCCCGCGTGTCCGTCACCACGGCGCACTCCCTCGGCGTGCTCTCGTCGTCGTTCCCGCCGTCCTCCGCCGCGTTCCGCCGCGACGTGCTCCCGTACATGACGCCGCTCCTGGGCTTCCTCGCCAAGACCGGCGCGCCGTTCCTCGTAAACGCGTACCCGTACTTCGCGTACAAGGCGGACCCCGGCCGCGTGGACCTCAGCTACGTGCTGTTCGAGCGCAACGCCGGCGTGCGCGACGCCGCCACGGGGCTGCGCTACGACAACATGCTGCACGCGCAGGTGGACGCCGTGCGCGCCGCGATATGCAGGGCTGACTACGGGAAGGCGGTGGAGATACGGGTGTCGGAGACGGGGTGGCCGTCGCAGGGCGACGAGGACGAGGCCGGCGCGACGCCGGGGAACGCGGCGAGGTACAACGGCAACCTGATGCGGATGGTGGCGCAGGGCAAGGGGACGCCCGCCGCGCCGGACGAGGCGCTGCAGGTGTACGTGTTCGCGCTGTTCAACGAGGACCAGAAGCCCGGGCCGGCGTCCGAGCGGCACTACGGACTGTTCAAGCCGGACGGCACGCCGGCGTACGACGTCGGGGTCAAGGCGCCGACGATCAAGGGGAGCGGGAGCGGCGGCACCGGTCTGGTGGTGGCGCAAGGGCCCGGCGTGGAGGACGTCGCAGGGCAGGGCACTGGATACTACACCGTGTCGGCAGCGGCAAACAAGGTAACCACACTTGGCATACGTGCTCACTTGCTTTTTTAAGTAACTTTACCGCTGCCAACTGATAAAACTGCATGCAAGGGGGTTGAGTTCGGCAGAAGCTAAGTATCTGCTAACTCAGTTATCTACTACTTTATTAGGAAGTTAGCATCTGAACAGATTTGATAAGGGAATATGGCTCTAGTATTGGTTTCTTGCTTATAATTATCTTCTGCATACATAAATTTTCCATAAAAAAAAAGTAGATCTGCTCATCAATTGGGTAATCTTCATGCATGGCACCAGTAAAGGTAACAGTGCACTGTGCTGCTCTATTCCATTCCATCCCTCCTTTGCAAGCAATGCCCTGGTCTTCTGTTTCGAATCACGTATTCCTTCCTTCCTTCCTTGCTCCTGTTTAATCTCTCCTCCTTTCTCATAGGTCAAGAGGCGGCCGCGGCGCATGTCGGAAACACTGCTGATGACTTTCATCTTCGCCATTGTATCAGGACTGATCTGTTCATAACCTAGAGACACAGACATTGCAGACGGACCGATTGATCATTGATAAATTTTTTTGTGAGAGATTCATATGTAATTTGCACTAGTAGCTGTGTAGAGGAGGAGATGTGATTGACTGATACGTGCTCGTTCATGCTCCAGCTGATCGTACCCTGATTTTGCGTTGCTGATCCCGACATTGACGAAGCTCTGCTCAACGACTGAGACTTCTTGTCAAAGAAAAAAAAACGACTGAGACTCGGTTCGAGTGGCCGACTTATGTGTGGGCCTGAAGTTGCATCTGCCCACCTGGGACTCCTCTTGGGTCGTAACAGCCCAATCGTCCAGCGATGGCCCGTGCTAGACTTCCACGAAATGGGCCTAATCCTGAACGCCCCGATCCAGCAACGTGCAATCGAGGCTCGGAGAAGCCGCAGGCCGCTTGTACTTACTGGGCTTGGGTTTGCCTCCTTTTATTTTGCGGAGGCCAGCCCTACCTACAACATACCCGCTCACTAGTAGTTATTCTTGTCTGTTGGGTCCGTGGAAGGAGAGAAATGCGCGCGTATTTCAATCCAAAGAAATGACTATGGATCAGCTTCGCGCGACGATTCTCTTTTTTAGTGCAATCAGAGGCCAACAATGTGCTTCACCATACGCGGAATGCTGCCTAACAAATTGTTTGTGTTCTGTTGGTGCTACCTTCAAGACATGACTATGTTATGCGCTTTGTAAACTTGTATTTTTGAACTATGTCACCCCCTCACTTAATATAGTTAATCCGGACCTCGTCCCGCCTTTTTTCTAAAAAAATAACCTTCTAGAAGTAACTTGTTGTGATGGAAGCAGGAGAGGTCGTGGTGGCGATTCTCCTCCCTCTCCCTGCAGCTGGAACGACGGTAGACGGGGGAAAAGGACACGGCAGCCGCCGATAAGGTTCGTTGCATCAGAAACAGAGGGAGTAGTAGTTACCTTTCCAGTTCCAGGCCGGTCGCGCGCGTCGTTTCCGCCCCGCCCTTCTCCCGTCCCGTCCCGTCAAGCGCCGTGTCCGTCGTCGGCGACCTCTCGCGTCGCTCGCCGATGCGATCGAGTTGCCTCCTTCGGTCAGTCAGTCAGTCACATGCATATACGGAGTTCAGTTAGGTTTGGTGCAGCGACAAGACTCGCCACCGTCGTTGGCGTTACGCCCTACACTGCATCATCATCGTCATCCTACGACGACTACTACCACAGATCAACAGTGTGGCTAGCAGCTACTAGCTGGTACGTCGTCGTCGTCGTCGTCCCTGTAGTCATCGTAGCATGTGACGGAGCGTCGTCGTCGATCGTCGTCGTTGCAGGATAATGATCGAATGGCCCGGAAATTAATACGTACAGTAACACGGCAGCACAGCCGAGTAATACGTACGTCTCCAAGCCAGGGATTAGGTGGACATATATATATGCATGGTGGCGGCAAGCTAGCAATGGTATACCTGCTGCAACGCAGATGTGGAATTAATCGTCAACAACACTAGATAGACTCCAGCTCCATGCACTCTCCCCGCCCGGAACCAACAACAAGCGACGTACTACCCATTGTCAACTACTACGTTTTCCACGTGACATGGATCGGTCAGTTTTAGGGCACAGTTAACTTGTTTCGTGGCGTTTGGTAGCTAGCTAGGAATCATAATGGTCTCGATCAGCTAGCGCCCCTTGTCACAACGATTTCCATTCAAATCACGAGCCAGGTGGAACCATGACGATAATAGTAATAAGTTCTAGGTAGTACAATGATAATAAGAAACCCATGCATAGATTAGATACAGTATATATTCTCCTACCACGCTAGCTAGCTGTCCTTTTCTCTAGTTTCTTTTCTTCTTTCCCTTTTCTTACGGACCACAACAACTCGATCGACCGCACTTTAATTAACACCATCGATGGTTGACGACAGCCTCGATCGTTCCCGTATCGTGTAGCGGCCATACACCAATTAATCTGTCCGTCGGCTCCCTCCCTGTATAAGAAATTATACGCGTACGTACGTAATAGACGCACGTGCGTGCGTGCGTGCGTGCGTGCCATGTTAATTATATATATCATCGCCCCGCGGCCATGCACACGTACGCACATGGCGCCGGTGATCTCGATCGAGTTATTAGCGGTGCTGCGGCATGCACACGCCGAGACCACCGTACGTGTCTGCTGCAGAGCTGATCGATATATCGTATGTATAGTTACGCGTTGTTCATCGTCAGCTGGTCGGCGTGCAGCGACGACACCGACCGCGCCAGGCTCCACAGGTCGCCGTCGCCGCTGCCGGGCTCGTCGTCGTCGAAGAAGGCCGCCGCCATGTTCTTGGACGCGTCGGCGGAGAGGCCGTTGTTGAGCTCGTAGTACGCGGCGATCGGCGAGTCCCAGTCAGCGATGCCGCCGGGCGGCGCGTACTCGGCCGCCGCCGGGCTCGGCGCCAGGGGACCGACGACGACGTGCTCGAGGGGCGGGAGCTTCATGAACAACTTGCCGTAGTAGAAGCTGCTGCTCGGACACGCAGTGGTCGCCGCCGCCGCCGCAGCGAGGTGGTGATGATCCGCCGTCGTCAGAGCCGCGGGCGGCTTGGTGTCCAGCTTATTATCATTATTATTATCGTGGGACGAGGGCGGCCTGCTGCCCATGTACTGGTGGAGGATGTGGTCGAGCGCGTCGTCGTCGCTGGCCGCGGAGTGCAGCATCTGCGCCTTCTTGACGTGCCCGCTGACGGTCACCGACGAGCAGTTGCTCGTCGGGCTGCTCTCCATCATCATCGCCGCCGGGGCTGCCGCCGCCGCCGTGTGGGCGGCGGTGGGGCCGCCGCCGCCGCTGCTCAGCTGGCCGTGGTGGTGCACGACGAGGTTCTTCTTCTTGAACACCCTGCAGATCACCCAGCCGTCCTCTTGCGCCGCTTGGTCTCCGGCCGCGCCGCCACGCACCTGCAGTGTATCAGAAACCGTGAGCGCGAAGAGCGCAATACGAGTGGTCTAGCATATTGTCAGGATGGTTGAATTTCCATATATGGTAAAAAAGCTGGTCGTCGAATTAGGAAGCATCCAATAAATTAAAGCTAGTTACTGCATGCATCAGGATTCAGGACCATTATGTTTGTTGAGATAAAGACGTCAGAGCTTGTAGTACCAGCGCCTAATAATTATATTTGCTACGCGTGCATGCAGACTGCAGTGCAGGAGTCCACCACTACTGTTCCGTACTACACTAGTTGGTGGTCGTCCATGCATGCATGAATGATAGTAATCGGTCGTGTCCGTTCACGAATCCCCACTCCTAGCTACTACGACACGTACTACATGCATGACCGATTTGGTTAATAATTAAAAAAGAGTCGTAGCTAGCAGCAGCTACTCCATTTAGTACACTCGAGTGTGAGTGAGTGATGTGACCCGGCCAGGCACACCACACGGCTGCCGGTCCCGCCGGCGTGAAGTACGTCGGTGTTTGGTTGGCTCGTCGGCGGCATGGCCGGGCATGCACACGTCTCTGCTGGTGATCTTGCTGGTGCGGGGATTCTGTGGCGCCCAACCACCTCAGCTGATCGACCACGCCACAGCGGCCAGCCCCAGCTGCTGCTAGCTCGAATAGTTGGTCCTTCAAAAGCGGAGTACTGAACCTACTCCCACTAATTAAGCTAGCTAGACCGACGGCCCTTTTGTGACAGCGAGGGGGGTGAAAGCAAATAAACATGCCCCATTATTTCCAACAACCAATGAGCTAGCTAGCCCCAAGAATAATTAAGCCCCACCACTACTACGTACATCACTACTACGACGTGTACGATCGAGAAGTCGTCTCGTCGTCGTCGTCGTCGTCGTCGCGAGCATCACATGTACAGTCGCATGCTGCGCATATACGTACGTGATGAGAGATCGTCGTACGTACCGCTGGAGGATGAGTCGTCGGCGGCGACGGGTAGTAGTAGTAGGGGTGGTCACCGGCCGCGGCGGCGTGGTCGTCGTCGTCGAGGCGGTACTCGTGCATGATCCAGTCGGACTTCTGGCCGTGCGGGGCGCGGCCCTTGTAGAAGACGAGGGTCTTGCGCATGCCGACGCGGCGCGCGCACGAGTAGATGGCCTTGTCGCGGCCGGTGGCCTTCCAGAACCCGGCCGCCGTGGCGCGGTTCGTCCTCGTCCCCGTCGGGTACTTCTTGTCCTTGTGGCTGAAGAGGTACCACTCGTTCTGAGGCCCAGACCCGACCCGGCACTTCTCTACACGGCCGTCATACATATCAGCAGGGGCTCATCAGCGTCAGATTATTCTAGTTCCTCGTCAATATTATGTGTGTCCTCAGTGGTCAAGCATTGTGAACATATAGTACCTTGGATGTCCCATGGCTCGAGCTTGTTGAGGTCGACGTCGCGGATGACATCGAGGTCGATGCGCTCCGAGGCCACCTTCTTCTTCAGGTAGTAAGTCAGCAGCTCCTCCTCCGTCGGGTGGAACCGGAACCCCGGCGGCACCACCGGCTGCCCGTTCACCGAGATGCTCATCGTCTGTCTCGAGAATGATCGGGTTCTCTCTCTCTCTCTCTCTCTCTCTCTCTACTAGCAAGGCCGGAGCAGTTCACTGGATGAGCAACAAGGTACAAGAGACTGTACTCTGCAGGATCGATCAGATTGACCAGACGTCGACTACCATCGGCCGGCTGGGAAGAACGAGAGTGAAGGAGCAAAGGGCACAACGAAACAAGTTACAATGGAGGTGGTTATATATAGCTAGCTAGCTACTGACGACACTCCCTCTAGACCCTAGCTAGTGGGATTAGTTTCGCGAGGCTAGGGAAGTGCCACCAACCTTGAGGGAGAAAGAGAGAGGAAAAGAAACCGATGCGATGACGGGGGTGGTCCCCTCCATCATCCGGCCGGGCCGGGGAGGAGAAGAAACACGAGGAGGACTAGAGAGAGAGAGAGAGAGGCGGAGGGAGGTAGACGATGACTGGCAACAGGCAGGTTGAAGAGGGGCGGGAAAGGCGAAATCCAGAGGGCCATGACACACGACCTTAATTAAAACTCGCCGGGAAAATCACGGCCAGGCGAAACCGCCGTCGCGCCACGTACGCCCGGGGCCGCCGGCGCCGGGGTAAAATCATCGATCGATAACCACCGCCGCGGCAACCAGCAGTGCAACAACAATATTAAAACTGGTTCTTTTCCAGCGCGCTGGTTCAATTCGTTCCAGAACACGTTTCCAGCGATATTAAAACTGGTTCTGGTTGCACTTAATTGCTGCTACGGAGAAAAAAGTTACTAGTATTGGAGAAGCCAGCGAGCAAGCAAGCCCAACAAGAGCTTTTTGACTAGTTCAGGGAAACGATGGAGACCGCTACAATCAATATATATAGAAATAATTAGCTAGTGTTGAAACTTACTACTGCACATATTAGTCTGCACATGAGAACTACAGCTGCTGACTTTGGTTTCAGTTACCATGTAGAAATCAACTGACTGATTAATGATAATAAAAGAGTAGTCTAGATATGCAGATATGCTGACCTCGGGGTTACTGTAGCATACTTAATGTATCGTGCAGTTTCTTTTTTCTCCTTTTATCATGACCTGTTAATTACTGGCTTTATGCAAAAGTAGTATAGATACACTACAGATTGTCTAATAACTATAGCTAATAGTAGTGATGAGTAATTTATAGACGTGAACTAGTGTACTTTGAGATTTTTTAATGTAATGCCAAATGGTGGGTATTATATAGACATTTATAGGGGCAATTTTTTTTTACCAAACTTTTCTCTCATAGGAACTGGCATACAGCTTGTTATTCTTCAAGTATAGACAAAACCATACTCAATATATAAAGCCATCTAGGTATGGTGCAAACTTAATTGGTCCGAAAACCTTTTGATGCTTCTTTTTGAAATATTGTTTTTTTTTCTGTGAACTTCCTGTGTGTTCTAAGGATGTCTGCAGGGGTGATTTAGTTACTGGAACAGTTTTCACAACACGAATTTAAGTTTCCCACACCGGCCGGAGAGGCCGGGCAAATTAAGAGGAGTGGAGCTGAGTCGGACGAGCAAGCGGGAGGAGAAGGAGGAAGAGCTTATTGAGGGAAACCTGACGACAAGCACGGCCGGGCATGCAGTTAGGTACGGTGTTCCCAACTGCGAAACTCTAGCTAGCTAACCTCTTCATCAAATCATGCCGACTCAACAGTGCAGTGCAACCACCCCCATGTACATGCATATGTAGGTAGGTGCCTGGACGCCTCTATCTACGTGTGACCGCCGGATCGAACCGGCCGCTGGCACCACCCGGCCGGTGGCCGGCCCCACGCGTCGGCGATCGAGCGCGCGTCGCCATCCTCGGGCCGGCGTCGTCCGTGTGCAGCAGCCCTCCTCTCGCCGTCCCTTTCCGCTCTGCGCGCCACATCCTCGCTAGCCCGTTGCTGTCAGCAGAGATCGCGGGCGATACAGTCGCCGCTGTGCTCGCGAGTCGTCGACGTCGTCGTCGGCAATCGCCAATCCGGCGTGGCGGCACGACGGATCGGAGGCGGACGACACGCACGCGCACAGGCCACAGTGCGCGGCCGGCGGA
This sequence comes from Neostapfia colusana, assembly GCA_030760725.1. NCBI lineage: Eukaryota > Viridiplantae > Streptophyta > Magnoliopsida > Poales > Poaceae > Neostapfia > Neostapfia colusana. The sequence continues at coordinate 55,691,591 of JASWHV010000020.1, forward strand.
GACGAGGCTGTTGCTATAGCTACGTACTAACGCCGGCAAGGATACCGATTCTGATCTAGTAATTGGTTTGCCGTCCATATTCGTCACCTCATGGCGTGACATGCATGGCCTCGTTAGAGATCCTGCAGGATGGACTATAGCTAGATTCAATTTGAGTCACACTCATCAGTACGTACCTAGCTAGCATGTTCGATCTTGAAAGGATCGACCAGAGCTTAGGTTAGGATCGCGCGAGCGAGCTGAGGTCGTAGCCACTGCACGCACCACCGCATCATCATAAAAATCAAGCAGTTAAACAACACGGTTGTTTGATCCTTGATGGGTAGCACTGTACGACTGATGGTAATCGTCGCGCGCGAGGTGTGTCGATCCGGTAATGGCCGCCGGAGCCGCGCGTGATGTGTCCCGCCAGCTAGGGGGGGGGGGGGGGGAGGGGGGCCTCGAAACGACCCCAGCAAGCAGGCAGGCAGGCAGTCGAGAGGAAAAAAAAAAGCGGTCGAGATTCGAGACCAACGTGATGGTGATGTGCGTGCGTGCGTGTCGATCGAGAACCCTGAAACCGGCAAACGCAAAAATAAGTAAACAAACGAGCGTTCATCAGTCTCGTCGATCGACACTTGCTGACGGCGATATATATATATATATATATATATATATATATATATATATATATATATATATATATATATATATGGAAGTTAACTATGGAACCTAGAACCAGCTGACGACGGCCACATTCCATTCTGTGGGTGGATGGATGCTCTTGATAATGTCTCGTCAGGACGACGACGTCGTCGTCCAAATAAGTAAAGCAAAGCAAAAAAAAAAACAGAGTCAAAAAGCTTCGTGTGAATGAATAGTCTGCAGACTGGCTAGTAGAGACATCGATCGACATATTAATTTGGTGAGGAAGATCTATCGATCGAGGTTTCCGGTCGTTACCGACGGTGCTGTTAGCCGGCCGGTCGGACAGGGGGGCTAGCTTAGCTAGCTAATAGCTGGATCCCAAACACGAACACACACACACACAGCGTCCGATGATGATCTGGTCGAATGGAAGCAGCTCGATCGATCGATCGACGTCACCAGGTCCTCCATGCATGCAGACGACTCAGCGAATTAAGCACTGTCGCGGCGCGCGCTAGCTAGCGACCAAACACGCGCTTTATCACCCCCTCGATCCCACTCCCCGGCCGGAGGACGAAGGAAGAAGAGGACTAGTAATACGTATTAATTCTGCGACGCATGACCCATGCATGCTCCACCGCCATATATTCCGCTCGCCGCCGACGTAGCCGCGCGCGCGGTGCCCGCCGCCGGCCGGTCGTCGTGCGCCGTACGTGACGCCGGTACGTGTCCATAGCTAGCTAGCTAGCTATAATAGCTAGTGCGCCCACCGTTAAGACTGAGTTGTCACACGCGCGCACACATGCATGATGATCTCCCTACAGCTCGGCTCGTAACTAATCTCGCCACGAATTAAGCCTTCGTCCCCCCCCTCTTTTTCGTCTGGCTTAGTGGGAGAGAGCTATGGCGCCGCGATCATATCGTGCACAATCACTCTCTGCAGCTGGCTCTGCTTCTAGAGCGCATGCATGCAATTATCGTCATACTGTATTAATTATTACTAGCTTTTAGCTCGATCGCTAATCCCGGCCTGCCTAGCTAGCTTTCTCCGTGCGCAATCATGCATGGCTGTGCATGCCGGCCGGCCGGCTGCCTCGATCGAGATCGCCTCGAGCTCGACGTAGCAACGACACGACGAGAGAATATATATATATATAATCGATCGTCGAGCGCCGGCCGGCCGGTGACATGTAACTACTACTACCTCCTCGTCGTCGTCGTCGTCCATGGGTTAGTAGTTGGTCCCTGAGTGAGTCGTACGTATATACGTGGTAGGAGCTAGTGGCATTTCGGCGTCAAGCCCCGCTTTCCGACGACCGGCACTGCACGCACGACGACGCGAGACACCTACCTCGCCACAGTAAGAACCTACTATCACCATTCACCAGTGGGTGCGCGCGTGTCAGTAGTAGTAGTAGTAGTAGTAGTGGTGTGCTCGTGTGTCGTGTTTCCATCGTGACAGAGCTCTAAAGAACACAGAAAAGGATACGACGACGACGAGATGCGTGGCTACATGTGGCGGCCGTGTTGGGCCAGACGTCGTCGTCCACACACCCTTGCTTATTTCGCGTAGCTAGTGGGGTTTAATTAATTTGGAGTAGTTAACGTAGGGAGCATTAATCTCTCACGCAGATCACTGCACCACCATATATACAGCAGTAGCTATCTAATGTCATCGTCGATCCACAGCACCTGCGAGTGAGTGAAGTCAGCTACTGAGGTGGAAGCTCGGGAGAGGAGTACTGGACGTGTGTAATTGAAATGCGTGCGCTACAAGTCCGCAACGACGAGCACACACGTACATATATATGTTTTATCTTTTCTATTTTGGCATGAGCAAAAGCAGCAGGGCATATACATATACGTTTGGTTTGTTCCCCGGTCTCTTTTTGTTCATCACTAGCTTCTTCCTCGATCGTGGATAGTAATCAGTCGAGAGTGGGCCGGGCGGCGACATGAAGAGCTGATTTTGACTTTGCACGAGGAGCTAACACTAACCCCAGCCAGACCGGACGGGAAAATAAGGGAATATAATGTGGCGTACGTTGTGGAGATAATGGACCCTTGTTGCTTCGTTTTCAATTAACTCGATCTGCATGCATGGGGAGCAGCAGCAGGCTCACTCACTCACTCAGTCACTAATGACCCATCACTTTAGATTATCGGCCGGTGCATGAGCATGTACTCCGCTGTAGTAGTAGTAGTAGTAGGGAGATTGGTAGCACAGTAGTAGCGTGCAGGGTAAAGTGGCAGGGATTCGCTTTCAGGGTTTGCGAAAAAAATCTACTTCAATTCTTCTACACTGCTCCTCCTAGCTGACGAGGCTTGTCACTCTCTGAGATGATCACTACTCCCCGATTCAAGGAGCAGCATACTTTACCGTGGGACACCCTGATCGATGCGTTCTGTCTGTCCAAAGCCGTAGAATTTTGCTTTTAGATCGGCGTGAAGATCAGGTACTGGATACGCCGAAGCCCACATACTTTTCCCCTGCAAGATTTTCTCGAGTTAAATAGTTTGCTCAAACGTGGCTCCACAAAGTTCAGAACTGTGCGTTCTTATAGCGCAGCTAGTGGCTGATCCAGTACGTATGTGTGCACGAACGAACTCGGTCTCGTAATCATCTCATTCTTTAGCAGCTGATCGTCCTTGGCGGCCCGTGGGGCACTTCGTGTGATGAGTAGTACTAGTAGAGCTTGTTGAGTTCAACAGTACTTCCGGCTCAGAACAAAATATTGTGATGATTACCATGCACTTTGGTTGCTGTACTTGCCATTTTGACTACCGTTGTGTAATTAAATTTGGCCAAAACGAAAGGCGGCAGCTGCATAAAACTCGAAAGCCAGCACGGCCCCAGGCCACATGAATGCACAATACTTAATACATTTCAAATCCACGAGTGTTTTATTCCTTTCGAGGTATGACGAAGTTTTGGCATCATGCGCGCGCAAGTGCCTTCGCGTTGCATGTCTGGCCAAGTGCGCGAGCGCACCATCGGAAAAAAGGGCTCGGATTCCTCCTCGACATGTAATCGCCGGGTGGTCAGCGCCCGTAATCATCGCGGCGGCCAGCACCCGGCGCTGCGCTGCGTCGCCGTCGCCTCCGTTGCCCTTGCCGCCATGGCAGTCTGATTTACTGTTTTTTTTTCTCGAAAGAGCGCAGTCTGATTTACTTGAGCCCATGCACCAAAGCAGCTGCTCGTACTGCTAGGTAGTAGGTAATGGACGAGACCATTAGCGAGATCTCGCATTATATTCCTCGAATGATTGATCCATCTTTGAGTTGGTTTGCTAATCTGCTGCCCGTGCTCTCTTCACGCCCAAAGCGGAAAAGGACCTGAGACCTGGTTCCCTTGGCCTGCCTTGATCAACCCTGCACTGTAACACCCTGTATTTTAAAAATGTAAAAAAAAATTCCAAACATGTTAGAAACTTGGTTTAAAATTGAATTTGGATTAGCTAAATAAAAACCCAAGCAAAAAGCAAAACAGAAAAGACAACCCAAAAGCAAATTGGGCCGAAACCCATATTCGACCCGCAGCCCATCTCATTTCCCCGCCAAAAACTCTAGCATAGGATTCTTTTCTCCTTTCTATGACAAGTGGGGCCCACACGTCAGCGCCCACTTTCTCCATTCTTTCTTCTTTCTCCCTCCCGGTCAAAAAGAAGCCACGCATTCCTCCCTGCTTGCGCCCGCCCCCGAGGCTCCCCTCCACCCGCTGAACCCTAGCCACGGCGCCTTCTCTGCTTTTGCTCCGACCCCCTTGGCAGGTGCCTACCCTGCTCAGGCCCTAGCTAGCCGCCTCCTCCCACCAGGCGCACACCCACGGCGCCGCCGTCCTCCACCAGCGCCGCCTCTCCACCCCGTGCTCCGCCGCAGCCCCCAGCCTCACCGCCTCCGTTCTCTCCCCCCCAGCTGACGACCTCCCCGACGTCCTCCCTCAGCGCCGCCGCTCGCTGCCCCTCCCCGCTCCCTCCTTCAACCGACCCCCCGCTCGCCTCCTCCCTCACCTCCGCGTGTGTGCCCCTCCATGGCCGCCTACTCCGCCGCCTCCTCCTCCCGAGGTCACCGTCGCGTCCACCACCGCCGTCCTAGCGTACCGGTTCCTCCGCCGGGCCTGCTGCAACGCCACGGCGGTAAGGCCCCTCACGGCAACCGGTCAGCTCCACCGCCTCCGCCTCACTGCCTCCCGGCTCCGCCTCTTCCTGCCCCTTTTCACGTCGCCGGCATCCCCCTCCACAACCGGTGCCCCCGTACCCTCTGCACGCATCTCCCCCATCTCCCACACCCATGGCTGACGCCGCTCTCTCCCCCTCCGTGCATCGCTCTCCCCGAAGTCGACCCCCACCTCCAGCGCCACGCCGCCACCTCCCCCGGCGCGCCCACCGGCGTTCAAGCTGGCTGACCCGCCAGGGGTTGGTGCTCCGAAGACCCCGCTTTCATGAAGGGCTGCTGCGGTGAAGATCCTCCCGGACATCGACCCCATCCTGCAGCTCATCAAGGACATCATCCACACCGACAGGTATTGAGATGGCGAGTGCCTCTCCCCGGAGGGATGCTTGGAGTTTCAACTTTTAGAGATTGTTGCATCCCGGAAGGTGAGGGTGGTTGCTGATGTGTTGTTGGATGAAACTGTTAAGCAACAATGTGATCTCATGCTGTCACTTGGTGGTCTGGGTGTGGTGCTAGGCAATCATTTCTCCTACCTTGTGTTGAATGTTGATGATCGGAAAGACTTGAGGGCTGCGGATAAGATGTTGAAGGAGCTGGCTGCAAGGTCGAGTCTTCTGGTGCTGATGTGCGAATATTGCATCAAGATAAGTGAGACATTAGATTGTGCTCTCAAATATATTTAATTACAATAGTTTTGATTCTGATGTGCGAAGATTTTAATTTGCTTGCTACTTCACAGAGATGAGTGAGATCGTCGAGTTCATCAACTTCCTCTACGACCTCGTATGCTCGCCATGTTCACGGCTTTCGTCAAGTTGTGCGTCAAGGACCCGAACCTGCCGTGGCCGTACCGGGTCCCCGTCGCACTCATCGCCACCGTCGTGTGCCTCGCGTTGGCCAGGATGGCTGTCGTCAGCGCCGTCGCGGCCGCCGCCGGCGTCGCACTCTGCTACGGCGTTGAGCACGCCAAGAGGTGCAAGTGGGTCGTGTCCCTGGCGCCAGCGCCGCAAACGGACAGCTCCCACGGAACGACCGCGTCGCCTGACGCCGCTGACATCGAGGATGTCCGCGCCGTCCTACTCACCGATGAGTCGGCAGGCGGAGAAGATTGTGTACGTGTACATGTGACGATCAAGAAAGCAACACAAAGACTTTGAAGATCAAGAGCTCGTCCAGCGGGCTGAGCAACGATATAAGAAAAAGGCAAGTGCCCTTGACCATTTTGCTCCTTCTTAGGATTATTAGTTAGAATCTGCATGCATTGTCTTTAACATGAATCCCATGATAGGCTGTTTACTAGAATTTCCATATTATCTCCCTTGTAGCCTGGGTATGGGTTAGTTAGGTTTTACTACATGTCGTTTATTGATGCTTAGCCCTGCTTAGTAGATGGGATGGGAGTAATTTATATTAATGTTTAATTATCATGATCATTGAGATGTTGTGTGGAGATATATATATGGTTTATATGTGGGGATGTAGAGATAGGGATCTAGCAGGCTGGTTGGTCTATGGTGGGTGCCGAGTGCACGAGACTCGGGTTTGTGGTTAGTGGCCTGTGTAGATCCTAAGGACCGGTTCGTGAGACCCGTCAACTGGCTTATACAGTGCCACCACAAGAACTGGTATGGGACAGAGTGACTGAGTAATTAGGTGCATTCCCGATGTAGTGTGAGTGTGTGGTAGGTGCGGGGAATGGGAGTCGGGCGGGACTACCCTGGGATCCGCAAGGCTCAAGAGGGGGCCACTGCAGGCGGAGGTGAAAAAGACTCCAGGAGGCCGCAGGGGTGAAACCTCAGTGGGCTCATGCTCGTCGGGATTCCCTTTGTAAAGGTCACATCGTGATCTCCTGGCCGCACACCTTAGGAAGTGTGAAATGTGGCTAGCTACCACGGGCAAAAGGGAGGTTTTAGTCCACCTGGCGACAGGGGACGGAATCACGACTTGTGGGTAAAGGGTACAAACTCTGCAGAGTCAAAACTGTCTAGACAGCCGTGCTCACGGTCAAGAGCGGGCTGGTAACTCTCTCATGATTAGTGTGGTTTGGTTGGTGGTCTTGGATTGGTTGGTTATGGTATGTGGTTGGTGATTTTGGGAGATGTATACAGTTGGACTTGGAGATACTTGGATACTTGGTTGGGATGGTTGGGACTTTCACCTAGTAAATAGGATGCTTAATAAGACTAAGGTATAGGTTGCTTAGTGCATAAGCTGTGTTTAGCCTTTCTTGATTCTTGCCTCATCATGCATAAAACTTTCCCACACTTGCTGAGTACATTATGTACTCAGGCGTTTGTCTTTTTCCTCTTTTATAATTGTTGCTTAGTGTAAAGAATATCAAATGAAGACGGTGTGAAGAAGGTCACGTAACTGCCAGTCGATTCGCCTGTGGACGGCCCTAGAAGCTTCTCTTCTTCTGCTACTATCCGAAACTCATTTTTAAGGTATGAATGTCGTTTATATTCGATATATATATAACTGTTTATCACTAGCTGTCCTACGTGTATGATGAAACCGATCCTGGCATACACGTAGATGGCGGCCGGTTTTGCTCTTTGTAAAACCGGGCGTGACATGCACCTAACACCCACACTGATCCATTTCAGAACGAACACCAAAGCACAGGAATTACACGGGAAAATAGTTCAGTTTCTACCTGGTTCGGAAGCAATTTACAGCTGGTCCGGTCCAGACAGATGGGTCCGGACTGAAGTATCACCAAGATTCGTTTGCTCTGCTTGCTCAACACTGTTGTCTGTGTGCACAGAAGCGAGGATCAAAAGCCTGTCCGTATCAGAGTCCCTTTCCATTCCAGCACCATCTCACCAAATAGCCACTATGCCAGATTGAAGCAGCGGGACATGGGTCATTGTAACGGTGTCCATCTGCCATTCATCAGTGGTGGTCGCTCCAGATCTAGGCATTATCTGCACCTGAAGCTTCAGGCGTGTTCTGGCATCTCCAGCACATGTGCATACCTGAACGCAAGGCTGCTATCTGCCGTATACTAGCATAGTATTGTACTCCTGTGCTTACACGTAAACTTGTGACTAACGGCTTAAACCTTTTTGTTAACCATGTTATAAGTTGAAGCCATGCATGGAGATCTCTACATAGCCCATCTAGCTTGGCAGGGAAGCAAGGCCAAAGCGCACAGGGATGTTGAGGTTGATCCACAGCAATCTGTTCTCACATGCCACCTCGATAACGAAATAGGCTGTGCTCCCGGACTGATAAAGTAACGAGACACTTGCATCCTAATCCACAGGTGCTGCAGCTGACAGCTGCTGGGGATTCAAATGTCAGATTCTAGCAAGACTATGCATCACTTTACAAGAAGGCAGCAACAGGAATATATGCCTTTCACCTTTTCTTTCTCCCATGAATCAGACAGGTTGCACTGGATGAGTTCTGCTCTGGCATATGCAGTGCCAAGCGCAGAGCATATCATGTCAGAGTAGGCGAAGTGGCGGCTTCCATCAGCAGAAGCCTACGTGCAGGATCATAAGACTGTCCAACTTGCAGTTCTGGTCGCAGACCAACTCCAACTCAGACCTCCCGCTCCCAGTGCAGAGGATGGGGAAACAGGCAGGCCTACGGAAACAAGTGCAAATCAAGCCAGCACCATCTGTGAATAGGATTGTGACTCATCACCAAAGCCATTCATGAAGATGCATGCAACCCGGCCCTGGCTAAGCTGCAGCACATGCACAACAGAATAGGTAAAGGGAATCCCATACAAGGAGTAAACATATGTCCATGTAACACAAATGGCCAAGCCGACAGTAGGTGTAGAGAGTGCCTACAGAACCAACCACATGGCAATAACAAACTCGGTTTATTTTAGGAACATTATTCTCCACGATAAGGAAGCATGCAATTTTCAGCACACTGGATGAACTCCCAGCACCAAACGAAGGGAAGTGAGTGACATTCCTAGAGATTTGATGTTAACACACCAAAAGGAAATCGTTTACCAGGCAAACTATGACCGAGGAGGCTTTTGGCGTGCATAGCTCCATCCACTAGAAAAGTTGCTCCACTTTGTTAGTGACCAAAGCTCAGTGCTTCCACTGTTATGACCTGTTTACACGCCATAACGAACTTCTATTATAATCAATAATTCAAGATTCAGTAAGGTTCGTGCCAAAAGCACGATAGGAACAGTCTTGCTTCCCCACTGTTTATCAAGGTAAACAGTATATTATCACCATAGTCATAGTAATCGAACACCATGTTTCACCATATAATAAAGTAACAAAAGATTACTGTGCCAAAAAAGCTTCACCATGAAGTATATCACGCTTTATTACAGGCACAGTTGGCATGCATGCAGTTTTGCATCTCTGAAGTACTGGACTGAGATCATAATCAACTCCCTCTCCCTAAACTGGAGATGTTAATGTCTAGCTAAAGTTCATTTGAAATACTAAGTTGACCTACAATTTAAAAATATATATTAAAACTATTAAGTTGATCTCACTGAACCATGACTTGCAGCTATCCTTGTATTTACTTCACTTCTATGCATTCTTTTGTGGATCCAAAGCAATATACTTATATGCATTCTTTTGTGGATCCAAAGCAATATACTTCTATGCATTCATGAGTAAGTGGGGAGCAGTAGAGCATATATCTGACCCAAGCAGATTTTACCATTGGCATTTAAATCTTTGCATGTGAAGGGCAGGGCTGGCGCAGTGGTAGAGTCTCTCCACTTGTGTCCTGGAGGTCCTGGGTTCTAATCAGCCTCCTTGCAAAATAAGCAAGGGGAAGGCTGCCTAGAAATTCCCTTCCCCAGACCTCACAATGTGTGGGAGCTTTCAGCACTGGGTATGCCCTTTTTTTATTTAAATCTTTGCATGTATGTTTTGATCATACAAATCATAATCAGCAAAAAATTAGTCGTTATAAAACCATAATATTGAAAAGTATTTATATTGGAATCGACTGAGCTTGTTCAATGTAACTAAGAGCACTGATCTGACATACATCTTTATCTATCAGCCTTCACTATAAATGTTTGGGCCAGAACAATGTCAGTACCCAGCCATCAAGCCCATTTCAACAAAGTTGACTTGCAAACTAACCCGAAACCTGTTGAATCGAAGCAGAACAACAAGAACGACAGACCCAAGCTAAATACTAAAATCCAGTGCCAATGATGGGACCAAAAAACCCAACTCTGCCTTACGTAAAACTCATAAATCTAAGTAATAGAACTGGTTTCCTTTCAAAATAAACCATGAGAAAATAAAAATTAACCGTGGCCAAGTTCCCTGTTTAATATTACAGTTACAAACAAGGTCAAGAAATGTTCAAACCCCGTTTTCAAAGTCTTGGATTCCATATTATCGTATCATTAGTGGAATTCTTCTCCGAAGAAAGGACCAAGACATGAAGGTCTCCAAAGGCTTCTGTGCTCATCTAGTTCATTTTGAAAAAAAATCAATCAAAGTAGCTGCAACTACAAACATAATCAAAACTTGGCCATTTTTTTCTAATATGCCAGCCTGAACAATGAACAGACTCTCAAACTCAGAACAGAGTTTAGTGATGGCATGTTCAAGACCATGGAAAGGAGGCACCCGGTCATATGGTTGATACGCAAGCAAATGCTATTACATGTCAGCACACTAACAGATAAACAAAGGAGAATACAAAGGGAAAAGTTCAGAAAAATATAAGGACCAATGACAATGCAACAGAGCCTTCAACATTGCCATCAGATGTACTATGAGACGAAGTACCAACTTACCAATATAACCCAGATAAACTTGATAACAAAATGCAAGAGCAGTAACATGAATCGAAAGCACAATAATTCCGAGTTAGATTCAAGATGAACAGTAGTTCTTTGAGCATGGACATAGAGAGGTTGAAAAGAAAGCCCAAGCCACATAATTATTTCAAAGTTTATATATCCTAAACCCAAGTCAAATTTCAAAACTTTAGTACATTTTATTTATTTTGCTGTCCGCCATCGCAGTTCTACAAAGAAATGTCAAATATATGCTGCAGAGAACAAGTTTAGAGAGAATTCTAGCATACTGTACTCAAACTAGGTGCCACTGTGATTCTAAAGGCCAAAATTCACAAGGAACAAGGTAGCACGTCTATGTGAAACTTTCATCATCAACATATCAGAAGGTGTTCTGTGGAGTTTACACCATAATCTTCAATCTCCTTTTCGAATTTAAGGAACATCAGAATGAAGACATGAACTAGCCAATTAATTCTGTTTTACCTCTACAGAACAAAGAATACAGGTATCTTGAACAAGTCATAACTCAGATCTCCACAAGTAACATGTGGAACAATTAGATGAATCATAGTCAATTATGTAAATTTAGTAAACGAAGCAAACATCTACTTAGTACTTACAAAACTTGCTATAGAGATACCACAAAACAGTTCATCCCAATGACCATAGATTAAATTAAGGTAGAGGCAGGCTACATTGCTCAACACTCACACAAGGTTGTCAATAACCAATTGCAGTAAGAGAAAACATAACCAACTTCAAAGGAAAAATAAAAGGATATGGACTCGATACCAGTCTATACCATCTATAATGTGGAATTTCGGACACATACAACACCTATATCACCATTGGCAAGGAGAATGACATCGATAACCCCTCATAGTTCAAAATCATCATCCAACTTGAGTGCCTCGGCAGCAGCCTCCTCTTCTTCATCATCAATAGCAAAGTATGGGTTATGCACCTCCGGCCGGAACCTGTACCCGGTGAACACATAGAATGCGAGTGTTGCAAGCTCCCCAGCCACGACGCTAGTCCACAGATACCGGTAAGAGGTGATGGTCTGTAGCGCATACACGACTACCCGCGTGAAGTAAATGTAGCAAATGACAACCACATAGTACTGGCGGAAGAGAGTCAGCTTCATGAGGTTCACCGCTGCCTTCCCATCTGAGCGAGCAGCCTCCCGAAGGTTCTTAATGGACCAGACAATGGGGAAGAGCACGGCGCAGCAGCAGACCACATCAACCAGCAAGAAAATTTGCTTCCAGGTGACCCAGTCCCGAGCATAAGGCCCAGACTCGTCAATCACCACTTGCGCAGTGTTAGCGACTACCTGCAGCGGGATGACCACCATGAGAACCTTTTTCTCTCGGTCAGCCAGGTAGGGCTTGAGGAAGGACCAGCCAGTGCCGATGAGCACTATGAGCGTGAAGAGCGAGATCCCCTTGAGGAAGCTGAAGATGTAGAAGAGCACATCCCAGCCGTGCGCCGTGCCGGTGCGCTCGATGTACGACTTGTCCTCGGCTTCGGCGAGGAGGTTGAGCGCCTTGAGCACGAGCACGGCGAGCATGAAGTAGTGGATCCGGAAGACGGCGGCGCGCTTGCGCAGCAGGATGGCGACCCAGGCCGCGGCGAGGCCGGCGTACGCGAGGCAGAAGAGGAAGTAGAAGGAGGGCAGCACGGACGCCCCCGCGGAGAGGTAGGCCCGGTCCCCGGTGGCCGGGTTGACGTTGTACATAGCCGAGCGGACGTCCATGGAGACCTTGAGCCCGCCGCCGAGGCAGTTGGCGAAGACGAGCGTGTACTGGCCCGGGTCGGAGACGCGGAAGGCGGTGGAGAAGGACGAGGAGCGCGCGACCTGGACGCCGGCGGGGTTGGCTGGCGGCCTGAGGTGGTCGAGGGAGAAGGCGAGCTTGACGAGGTCAGACTGGAGCGCGCAGGTGACGTCGAGGTCCTGGAGCTGGCGGAGGACGTGGACCCAGGCGTCGAGGGTGGAGAGGAAGAAGCCGAGCTGGGAGAGGTCGAGCTCCGCAGAGGCCGGCGGGTCGAATGCGATGCCGGAGACGTTGAGCTCCAGCACGCCCGAGTGGGTGAAGCCGAACTCGTCGAGCGGGATGATGCTGCGCGGGTCGCCGCGGATGAGGGTCTCCCGGATCTCGGCCGCCGCGGGGGGCACCACCGCGGAGGCGAGGAGGAGCGCGAGGACGCCGAGGGCCGCCGCGGCGGTCGGCGACGACGAGGCGGCCATCGCGGCGGTGCGATCTGGGAGGCGGAGGCGGCGTCGGTGGCCGGTGGGTTTTGGGGTTTGAAAGCGAGTCGAGTTGGGGGGGGGGGCGAGCAGGAGACGCGCGAGGAGGCCCTCTTCTCGCTCTGTTTTTTTTATCATTTTCCTAATTAAAAAAAATGAAAACGTGCTTAACAAGTTGCTTAATAATGAAATGACCAAATGACACGAGTGGTACGAAATACGTAAGTCTATGACTATCGGGGTGCCCTTTAACCGTGATACAAGCAGTGTACACTAGTTAGTTTTGCAAAATGATTTTTAGGGGCGGGCATTCCGTTAAATCGGTTTGGTTATGGAAAAAAACTGTGGAGAATTTATAACCAAATTTGATCTCAATAAAATCATAACCGCATAATTTGGTTGCAGTTAAGATTCGATTATACGGTTAATCATATTTTAACTTGCAATAAATCTATTAGACAAAAAAGACAATAAACATATAAAAATAGCAAAAAATATAATGATATGTATGTACTGGTGATGGGTGATTATTATTAAAAATTGAGTTGGCTACATAAAAAATTTCAATTAGGACGAAGATTAATACTATTAAGCTTTTTTATGGGTTATGGAGTAGTGTAGGTTAAATGTTGGTTCATGCTGGTTGACAATGACATTTCAGTGTCGTTTTTGGCACGGCGTGCTTTGAGATCCCTGATCAACAAATAGGTCCTGAAAAAATTTTGGGCTATTGCTGCTTGCTTGCTAGCTTCTGCACAATCTGTCGCGTTTCCTTTCGGTTTGTATCGTCCTTCAAATATACTCCCTTCGTTTCGATTTATTTGATGTTTAGAATAGAAATTTTAGTTTAAATTAAACTAAATTTTTTGTCCTAAACGTCAATTAATTTAGAACGGAGGGAGTATTCAGTTACGGTTTGCAAAAGAATCTGTTAGTTCGTAGCTAGATCTTGCAGCATCTCTGAAGGGATGGTTGTTTGGTTTTGCTTCGACCTGATCTTGCTTATTTGAGCGGCTACCTCCATTTGTTTCCGAATGGCGTCGTTCTCCTCTCGAGTGCCAGTAAAAGTCACCTTTCGAGTTGGATAGCTCAACAGTTTAGGCTATATAGTGATATTACTTTTTCATATGTATTATACTTCCTACTAAAATCCCAAAAAAAAAAGTAAAACTTGACGATGTATGCATCTGCCATAACACTGAGCATTCACGTGTGTATTGGGGGCATCTCATTGACACTTGATTTCACGTGCAGATTGGCTCACAGAATAGGCTTGTGCTTTGTCGTAACATCTGAACTACTTTGCTGTAGAATCGGAGCAGAGGAGGTGGGAGGACAGAGCAACTGAGGAGGTGGGAGGACAGAGCAGCCCAAGTTTAGCGATCACTCTCTACCGGTGGTACTTGTCGGCGAGCTGCTGCACCCGGAGCTCCAGCTCCCGGATCCTCGGCGCCCACTCGGGGTTTATCACCACAGGCCTCACCTCCCCGGCCAGGGCCGCCTCGCCGCCTCCCTCGAGCTTCTCTCCCCCCTGCCGCCGCCGCGCCGCCGGCTTCTTCTTCTTCTTCTTCTTGGCCTCCTTCGCGGCCGCCGCCCTCTGCAGCGCGCGCAGCACGTCGGTCCCCCGGAGCTGAGGCTCCGGCGATTCCTGCCGCGTGGGTGGTGGTGGCGGCGGCTCTGGATCCTCCTCCTCGTCGTCGTCGCCGTCGTCGTGGTCGTCCCGGTGCTGCCCGAAGAAGTCGGCGTCGATGCGTGCGTCGCGATCAGAGTCGCCGCTGGCGCTGGCGTCGTCCCACGAGCCGTGGCGGCGCGGGCCGCTGGTGCCACGGCGTCGGGGCCTGGCCGACACGGCGGTGTGCGCCGGCGCGCGGTGAGAGGGCCGCGGGCGGCAGGGGGTGCCGGCGTGCGGCAGCGGGACGAAGCAACGTGCGGCGGACAACATGGTCAGTTGGTCACGGATAGAGTGGAGGTTCGCGAAATGGGCCAAAGCTTAAGCTAAGCCCAGCCCCATAGAGGTATGTAAGTCTACGGACGGTGTTGTCTTCGACCTCGAGACGGGGGCCTTCATCCGTCTGGTTCCAAAACCCAACAACGGTTCCAGTTTTATGGGCCTTGTTTAGTGGACGATACGGTTTGGGGCCTTGAAAGAGCGATAGAATTTGCAAGCACTGACCTCTCAGTTCAGTTTGGTGCTGAACTGTCTGAACGAAGCTTTTCAGAGCTCAGCAGACAATCTTAACCTCGATCAATCCACTTACACACAGAGGTAGTACGTATAGTGAACAAACTGGCGTAGATTCCTCCAAAAGAAGAACTGGTTGTGGTGGCCATCTTTTGCACCACCATACCGTGCAACTTGTCTTAGCCCTTGAGCAGCAGCAGAAAGGTAAACAGTACGTGACAGGGACGTTGGTCGAGAACGGAATTCCTAGCTCCTTCCGGTCCATTTAATTCTGGTACAAGAAACAACAACAAATGCGGCAGGATCTCGATTCTAATAAGCTTGGCTGTCACGGTCACAGTCACAGCTAGCAGCTCACGTCGCCCTGAACGATCAAGCCATGCATATATACGGTGGTACTGTGTGGTACGAGACGTCGACGTCGTCAGAAACCCAACTTATTCTGCAGCTTATTAATTCTGCTCTGGCGCCCATCATCGTAGGGGGGGGGGGGTATGTGTGTTACGTACGTACGTACAATTTTCTCTTTTCTTGGCGAGGACAAGCTGGTCTATGAACGCAACTTGTTGGTCCAATCGAACAAGTGATACAGATTACGTACAGGCAGGCTCGTGTAGTTCTTCAGGACACTTGTCTTAATTTAATTTATACCAGGAAGGAGAAGAGAAGAGAAGAGAAGAGAAGAAGAAAAAGAAAACTGCTGTATATATGACTGACTCTTGGATTGAATTGCTCATCATCGTGCTACATACGGATCTTGTTGCATTTGCATTCTTGCTTCTTTAACTGATTATCTGTGTTCTGTGCGTTGTTCGTCGACGACATGATGGAGGTGATTGGACGGATCAGTGTGGTAGTAGTAATACTAGTAGCTAGCAGCAGCAACCGAGGCATCCATGAAGCTCGGTGGACGATCAGTCAGCGGCGCTCCGCCAGATGGCCTCGAGCTCGGCGGCGAAGAGCTCCTCCTGCCCGACGATGATGGTGATGTGGTCCTTGCGGTCGTAGACGGTGACGCGCGCCCGGGGGATCCTGGCGCCGGCGGCGAGCGTGCACTCGACGGGGAGCAGCTCGTCGTCGCGGCCGTGGAAGAGGGCCACCTTGCAGGACAGCTGCCCGGCGACGGCGTCGAGGTAGGCGTCCATCCGGGCGGCGCTGCCGCAGATGATGTTGTGGAGGGTGTGCCACGCCGCGTTGTGGGTGTGGCACATGAACGCCTCGATCAGGAACGTCCGCACCCTGCACGCGCGCGGAGTTACTAGCAGCGTGGTGAGTACTAGTAGTATCATTCATGGCGCGACGACGCAACGAACGAGATGAACAGCAGTGCAGTCCGTCTGCCGGTGCCGGCCATGACTACTACTAACGCGGCCTGATGGGCCATGCGTGAAGTGTACTTGCGGATGCATGCGATCCGGTACAGCAACTAGTCCCTCCATGTCCTACAAGTGTCGTGTCCTACTCCTGCAGGGAACCTTCTGCTTATTAGCTTGGACCCCCCCGTGACCACACCGGCACAGAGCCAGGGCCGAGAGGGTGCGTCCCCCACGGGAGGAGGAAGGCGGCGAGAGCAGAGCATGCAGATCAGAGGGAGCAGAGGAAGATTTACGGTACGGGACGACACGACGCCACCAGCAATGAGTTACCTGTTCCTGGTGAAGACCCTGAAGAGGCGGTCCCAGACGCGGTGGTGCCTGCAGATGGTGAGGCAGATGGTCCGGCTCACGTGCTCGTACCAGCACGCCATGGACGCCCCGAACGCGATCGGCGGCCAGACGCGGCGCGGCGCCACGCGACGCATCACGTACTGCGTCGCCGCGCCGGACTCCTCCTTGGGCACCGGGAAGTACGGCTGCCGGAACGGGTTCGGAGCCGATAAACTCGTCAGTTTGCTTGCAGTTCTTCTCGATGAAGCGGCTGTCTGTTCGATCGGAAGGGGAGTCAAGCAAGCAAGCAAGCGAGCTTACCGGCGCGAGGAGTGTGAGCGACTTGACCGCGTCGGGGTACTTGACGGCGAGCGCGAGCGCGAGGACGGAGCCGAGCGAGTGCGCCACCACGTGGAAGGATCCCAGCCGGTAGCGCTGCAGCACGGAGCGCTCGATCATCTCCACGTGCTCCCGCACCGTGTACAGCGAGTCCGCCGGCTTCGGGCTCCGGCCGAACCCAAGCAGGTCCACCGCGAACATCCGGTACCTGCCCCGCGCCGCGGCGCCGAACGCCGGGAAGACCGTCTCCGTCCAGAACACCGACGACGAGATGAATCCGTGGATGAACACCACGTCCTCCACCGCCCCGCCGCTCGGCGCCTGGACGTGGACGTACAGGTGCGAGGGCGCGGCGCTCCACGAGTGGCACACCTTGCAGTCGCAGTCGGACCAGCACGGCGGCGCCTGCCTCCTCGGCGCGCGGCGGTCCATCCTGCCGCGGATCATCTCGGCGATGGCGGGGCTGACGGTGAGCGACGGCGCGGCGGGGCCGGCCTTCTTGGTGGCGTCGGCCAGCAGCGACGGCCGCACGTACAGCGTGTCCGACACGTCCTCCAGCTGCATCCTGGGCCCACCCTGGGCCGACAGGCGCACCACCTTGGGCCCCGCCGCCGGCACCAGGATCCGCGCCGCCTCGCCGCCGCACGCCGCCGCGGCCGTGCAGTAGCACGCCTTCCACTCCGCCTCCACCGCGTAGTCCGCCAGCTTGTACACCACGCACAGCACCATGTCCAGCACGTCCAGGAACGAGAACACCACCAAGCTCACCGCGCAGTTGAGCGCGCCGCCCGCCGCCGCCAGCAGCGCCACCACCGACACCTTCTTCCTCGCCGCCGCAAGCAGCGCCGCCACCGACACCTTCCTCGCCGCCCACTCGCCGCTCCCCTCCATCCCCATGGTCGCTAGTGCTGCAGCCTGCTGCTTCTCTTGCCACACGCAGCCGGCAACGTGCATTATTATTATACCGCTCCCCTTCTTCCCCACCTCGCCGGCCCGGACGACGATCGAGGGTGTTAGCTCTCAGGCTCAGCTAGCTCTAGCTATGTACACGGAGGAAGCAGCAGCGAGTAGGTTGCCTTTTTGTACACACACGGCTCGAGAGAAAAGACGAACGAGAGAGTGAAGAGTAAGAAGAAAAAAATGGCGCGCGGTTGGATGCGGGTTTGTTTTGTTGAGAGGGAGGGCGTTCGGGCAAAGCGTTTGGTCGGGTTAAATAGAGTGTGGTGTGGGCGAGCTCCCGCGTTCGTGCAGGTGAAACCTATCCATCATCCAACGGCATTTAATTGGGACTCCGTGATCAGGGTTAACCGTTCACCGTCATTTGTTAGCCGACGACGAGATCAACTGGACCGCCGGTGCACGCAGACCTCGCATTTTCACATGCATGTGGAACCGGCCAGTGCTCTCTCTCTCTATCGTTGTACGCTGATGTCCCCAATCCATGCAACTTATCCGGGTAGAGATGAAGCTTTACTTTCAGCGATGGAAGATCCGTCGGCTATGGTGGTCGCAAGATCGAGAGCGTTCACAAGATTCCACTGTGAAGTAGGGCACGGTACATGATGTTATTAGCAAATTGATGAATGCACCTTCGATTCGATCGATTCTCAGAAAAAGGAAAAAAGAAAAACTGTTGAGTTCAGTCGATGCTGACCACAGGCGTATGCCATGTATTTTGTTTCATCTAAGAGAAAGGAAAAAAAAACACTGTGTGGACAAGGAGAGCAGTAGTGACGATCGTTGACATTGGGAAGCTTTTTTGGTCTGGGACAGTTGAGTAACCGGCGTAGCGCAGAGCACCTAACCGGCCTCTTCATCATCATGCTGCCAGCAGGCCAGAGAGAGTGTTGGTTGGCAGTTGCGTCAAGCTGCTGCTGCCGCTGCGTGCCCCAGCCCTGCAGAGTGTGAGCCGCTCTGCTCGTGCTCCTGCAAGCATCTGTGGTGGTGGAACCTCCTCCTTCCCCCATGCACCGCTGACGCTCGGCCACGGCCGTCGGCTCGTCGCGCGCCGTAACCTCCCGAAACAACACCGCATGTCGTCGTTCAGTCCTGCCTGCAGTGAAGTAAAAGCTCGATCGAGAACGTCACCGGCGAGAGGGCCACCTAGCTACCTGCCGTGCCGAAGAGCACAGACTCCCGCTGTTGTGAGCAGAGCAGCGCCTCGACCATTTCCAGGCAGGCGCCGGAATGGCGTGTCCGGAACGCGGCGGTCGGCGACCCCGTGCCTGCAGTGGGTCACGCGTCGCACGCACGTAACGAACGGACGAGTCAAGTGGCCGCCGCCCACGTGCACGCACGGGGCACAGGCCTCGATCGGCTGCCGGTGGATGATGCAGCCGCAGCTAGCGTCTCAGTTCGATCGGGGAGTTGCAAGTGCCTCGATCTTTTTTCCGGCCAGCTGATGAGCTGAATCACGGACCATGGAGGGCCAAGTGGCCGCCGCGATCCACCATCGGAAGAAGATCAAACCAGCCTTAGTTCAGAAATACTAAAGCTGAACGAAAAAATGAAACAAAACAGAACAATAAGGAGTGAGGAGCCAGTAAGGCAAACTGCCGTTTTCAGCAGCAGCGGCGGCATGGGGGCAGGACAACACCCTTGGAAATGTTAGCGATCTACAGTACAGTGTAAGATATCAACCTAACTGCAGCTGCAGAGCCATTTCCGGGGCTCATCATATCGATCCGTGGATGAAGAGCTAGCTAGTGGATATACGTAATTAGGAATCCGCATCAATCATCGACTGGAGAAAATCGACTCGACGCGCTGAGAAAAAAAAAACGCGATTATCCGAATGCTACCGTCTGCGCATCAGGAGAATGCCACGTAGTACGTCTGAAGAACTTCTTCAGAAGTCATCGGCGGCATGGGCTCGTTCCCCGTTGAAAGTTGAAACCCATGAGCATGGCCGCGGCGTGCTCTTATCTCTGTCGAATTTAATCGGACCATCCGGCCGGTGCCCCTCGCTGCGAGCTACTCCGATTGGTGCTGCACGAGTTTAATCCGAAGATAACATTGCCAGTTGTATCTGGTTGCTCCACACTCTTACTAATTACGAACTGTTAGGGTACGTACTATTGTATTTCTTTCGATGGTTTTATTAAGTTCATGTAGGCTGTAGTAATTAAGATTAATGAATGAATGAAGATTGTTGCTGTGGGAATGAGATAGCCCCAAAAATGGATCCCCTATTCAAAAAAAAAAAAGAGATAGATCCGGTCGTGCATCTTGAACCCAAATCGTGCCAGCACGCAGCAACCACGGTCCACGTTCGGTTTGGTGAATGCAAAAAGATCTCGTTGCACCATGATTTGGTTCATCTGCACCGTCCTCCCCTTGATTCATGGACTCATGAATATGGAGGGGTGGACACTACGGCTTGTGCGTTTGTTGTTCACCAACTACTATTAGCTTTCTGAATTTTCGTTTCATCCACTAACCATACAAAGGACAGTCAGTCATGCAATACCAGCCGATACGGTCTTCCACGAGAAATTCTCAAAGGAAATTAATCAACAACTGCGAGACCTTGGAAATACGAGTTTCTGTAATCCGGACCATTTATTGCCGTGTGGTGGTGGTGGTGGTGGTGGTGGTGCTCATCACTAGCGCTGCTGGCATTATAATCATCCATCAGGAAGATCTAGCCTAAGCAGCCAGACCAGCCACACCATCTCGCGTCCGGATTAATCCGGAAACGTCCCTCGAATTAGCGAGGACGCTAGACCGGATCGAATCCCCCAATCAACCCCATGAATAAGCGCGCGGCATGTCTCAACACGTACCGGTTCTTGGTTGCTGGTGGCGACATTCAATTTGGGTCACACCGATGAAATAGAGGGGGGGGGGGGGGGGGGGTTGCCGAAAAAAACTTGTACGTACTACTGCTAGCTCTGACCGGCTCTCGGTGGTGATGATGATTGTGGCAGTACTAGCTTCTTCCCGTCAGAGGAAGCGTTTCCATGCGGCGTCGGTTTATTATAAGTAAGCGCGACATGCTGGTCGACGTTAGCTGCCAGCTCGTGCGATTATACCACATGATAAACTATTAGCGCGAATTCAGTCGGCCGGGAGGAGAGGGTTTGTGCGCGCAGCATGACGACGATCGGCTGGCTGGCTGGCTGGCTGGCTGGTCGTCAGTGAACCACCACTGGCCTGGATTGAACGCAACCTGCCATAACTTGGGTCGTACGTACATGTACAACCAAACAGACGGAGGTTTGCAGGAGCCGCTGCTGCTGCTTGTTGCCTCTGCCGCCCAAGAGCATGCAGCAGGAACTAATCCATCTACGGATTTTGCTCCTTCTGATGAAAATGAAAAAAAGAACCGATGCTTTGATTCGGTTCTGTTGTCAGTCTTGGTTGCACTTGCACTTGCACAGATCAGGAGGAGGAGTAGGACAGGAGCTAGAGGCTTTCAAGTTCAAGTGGCCGGCCGGTCCGGCCGGCACGGTGTAGCTGTCGCGTGTGCAAGGATGCGCATGGTGCCGTGCCAGTGGAAAACGGTACCGGCCGGCTAGCCAGCCAGGGCCGATCGAGGGTGCAGTGCAGAATCGATCGATCGATCGATGGAGCACCGAAAGCCCTGACGTGCTGCTGCGTGACCACCCGTGTCTCGAGGACGATTGACTTGAACACCTCCCCTCTCGTCTCGTCTGCTCTCCTTGCCCATACGCGTCCCATTTAAGAGGCCGAAATTGCAGATGCGTGTGTGTGCCGCTTGATGCTGACAGACGGAGAGAGAGCGAGAGAGAGAGAGTGGGCGAGAATTTCGCAACGCACGTAGCCACACGCTAGAAAGTTAACGGGGATCTGATTCAAAAAAATAAGGATAGGAAAATTAACGTGAACGGTGATGAGGATTAAAGATACAAGTAACATGCAGGTCTGAATTCTGATGCAGGCGTCTGGTGGAACCCGCACGGCCGCCCAGTGGGCAGGCAGGCAGGCTATCGAGACTTTCCTCTCGCTGCTGCTCGGCCACTGCTGGCCGGCGAGTTGAGGCGCCATTAGTGCGGTGCCAGCCGGCCGTGGTGTGCGTGCTGCACCTGCACCTGTAGGTGCCAGTACAATCATTGAACCAGGGCAGCAGCCGGGCGCTACGCCACATTGCCACACGCAGAAGAATGAAGCCAGGAGGCTGGCCACGCTACACTACACTAGACATGATCGATCGATCGAATGGATGAATGGACGAAACAGGTTGTTCAGAAATAAAACGAGTTGATGATGAATATGGAGAGGAAACGCAGATGAAAAGCTAGGTCGTCGCCGATCGATGATGGGCAGACAAGCTAGGTAGGCAAAGCGGTCGGCGCCCGGCCGGCGGCGAGCTTTTCCTCCCCTGCCCTGCCACGCGAGTACACGCGCGACCTCATCGGAGACCTTGACGCGGCGGCCATTAATGGCACCCGAAGAGGTTGGAGTTTGGTGACGGAACGGACCCCGATGGATCGGTCCCGGTCTAAGAACACGACGACGGTCTCGACGGGCTCCCTCCTCGCTGCGCTGGGAACTGGCACGAAGAAGAAGTACGGGAGTAGTACACACGCGGAACACCTCACCCACATAGTACGTACATGTCTGCAGGCAAGGCGGTACGTCGTCCCGTTGCATCTGTTCTTTTTTTGCTTGCTTGCTTGCCCTCGATCTGGCTACACGCCACGATTACTCTTGCACACGCATCTCTCTTCTATTAATGCACTGAAATTCATCCAAAAGGCAGGGGGAAAAAAAGCTTCACTCCTGCTTCTCAAATTGTTGTATAGTACATGTTCAAGGTTCGTTGCATGCAGCGTTCAATCAGCAACGGCGCGCTCACCTATAGAGCATTACGTACTATATTTCTAGCCCATTGTTTGGATCTAAGCGGCCACGAGTGACCTATCACGTTCACTCGACAGAAACTGGGGCTCGCTCCTTTCCTAATACGCCGCCTCAAAGGTGGGTACTATACCATCAAACTCGTACCATCAAATGCCATTTTTTTCGCAGTCACAGGAATGGACAAAGGACATTAGGTACGTCCAACTTATTGTTCAACAGAATGTGTGCATCTCATTATATTGCAGTTGGAGCCCTCTGAGTTATCGCACGTACGCGGGTCACTCAACCGGAACATCCGTTTCACAAGTTTGCACAAACACATTACCCTATGCTACGCTATGCTATGCTATGCTGTGCTGCTTGGATGATCTCACAGTCACAGAGCCCATCAGGTCGTCTAACTAAGCACGGGTACGGGGTACTGGCCAGTGGGATGAGTTGTCACTTGACACTTTGACAGGCAGAGTAGATTCCAGGAAAGAAAAGGTAAGAGGCTTCTTTACCTCGAATGCGTAGGGAGCACCGAACTTTCCCAAGACAGGGGAAAGCAGGGCTAGCTGGGGGGGTTTTGTACTTTTGGAATCCATTAATTCGGCTCGTTGGAGCTACTCCTTGTTGCCAAGTTAAGGTCTTGACCAGATAGATATTTCGTTTCCCCTAAAAGCTACGAGGAACAGGACTCCAACAGAAAAGCGGTGGCCGTTTTCCACCAACCTTTTATATACTGGTTAAAGACGGTTCAGGGACCAAGCAAGCAACGCTGCCGACTTTCTGTCGCCTTTCTTCGCCAAGGGGCGTCTTAGTTGTCAGTCGTGTCATGGTTGCCAATACCTTGTCCACAAGTTTGGAATTCTCCAGTGCTTGTTGTGCCAGGCAGTTGTTACCATGTGCAAGAATCACAAACTAAGAAAACGTATACTATATGTTTCACAAAAAAAGATACTACTATATATGATCTGCTAAACAAATATAAGCAACCATAGCAAAGGAAACAAGAAGAACGATGGAAGCACGGTTTTGGATGAGAATGCCTAACAATGGTCATTCCATAGAGAACTAGGGGCCTGTTAATGGCAATGGTGGGTTGGGTTACAATGAGACGAGGGCAGATGACTGGGTTTATTTGTGGACAGTACATAGAGTTGTAGCAAGGCTGGATCAAAGTGGTTCAGGCCCATATCAACTCATTGGTAAATCCAAAAGTTCTGATCCTACCAATGCTCATTAAATTAGCCAAGGATAAATATCTCGTTGTCAATGGGGCCAATTCAAATTCAGGCACAAGTTTATTTCAAAAATAAGCCATTCATAATAATTGCCTGATCGAGACCTTGTTTGTCTTTTAAAAAAGTTTCAGAATCCAACTGGTCAATTTTGATAATTCAAAGTGAGAAGCTTATGATTGATAAACTAGATAGGATCAACAGAATAGTAGGTTAGTTGCAAAGGAACAGGATTTGAGGCAGCTTGAATTTACAAATGTCAACTGCTTAAACTACTTTTTGTTTCTCCCTAATGGGTGATATATAAACAAATAGTACACTCTAAACCAGGAAAGCTAGGCATCGTCTACAGTGTTATCATCTTCTTCTGGCTTCACAAAGAACTCTACGTAAACAATTCGCTTGTCTGGTCGTCTCCTCCGGCAATATTCCGGTAGTATTGCATACCTGGTCTTGCAACTGAAATCAGGTGCTGGATTTTGAGCATCCCTCCTCTTCCAATCTGGACTTTAGTACCACGGTTTTCTTTTATGACGCTACTTGGAATATTAGATGTAGTTGCACGAAGAAACTTGTACTTGTACCTGGAAGAAAAGCAGTACGACCAGCAAATTAGCACAAGACAGGATATGATCTGAGCTTCTAGGCACAGGTACCTGTATGACACTTCATGGTCACATCGGAATGCAATGAGAAGATCGGTATTTGCATAGTAGGGGTACTCAATCTGTGAAATGGTGTAACAATAGTAAGTTGAGTTATAAGCACCGCCAGAAATATAAGCCCACATGTTACAAACCTGCAAGTCACCATGCCCTTCACCTTTCAGTATAACTGATGGAGGATCTGGTTGCATTTGAATCTGAATGCTGGAACCTGGCCATTCGAGGTCATCGATTGATTCTTTCAGAGTAGCTGACTGCCACATTTCAGGAAACCGGTCAAATATTTCTGGCGTACTAAAAAAGAAACTGTTGACGCGTACTGCTACAAAAGGAAACGTAGGTGTACCTTAACGGTAAAAGTGACTGGAGTATTCCCAGCTTGCTCAAACTGAAAATCCCAGGAGATTGTATCTGGAATTCTGGTTTTGATTTCTGCATACATACATGCATCTGGGGAGCCCACTGATCTGCAATCACATCACCAGAGAACCTCCCATGAGAATATGCTTTTTTTTTCAAAAAAAAAGACACACATCCTAGCAATTGCATAGTTTTCCCAATGCTTTCGTTAGGTTCCATTTATGTCCTCAGCCAATTCAGCATATCAAGTTCAAAATAGGATCTTAATTTTTTTAAAAGGTGGAACTGGATCATGTGACGCATTGGTCTCCTATACGTGGATTCACCAATGGCTTTCAGCAGTTGTCCTGAACAAATAAGCCCACGTAGCCTAACAAAACAAATAAGCCCACGTAGCCTAATAGAACAAGAGATCAGCATCACCACGGTGTGGATATACGTACTTGAGTAGGAGCTGCATGTCAGGGCCAGGGTACCGGACCTCTACGGTGGACGCGTGCCCCGGCGATGAGAACGTGTTGAGGCAGTCGATGAGAAGCCCGAGGCTGAGCCCGAACCGCGCCCGCCCCTCGCCCGCGTACTCGTACTCCAGGAACAGCTGCGACGAAACGCCACGGGATCCAGAAACAGGTACTAAGAGGCGATTACCCACGGCCCCGGTGCGAGGCATAAGCGCAAACACCTGACGAGCGAGCGAGCGAGCGAGGTGGCGGCGGCAGCTCGACTCACCTCGCGCTTGAGGAAGACCTTGGCCTGGAGGCAGCCGCTCTCCTCGACGGTGATCACGACCCCGTGCTGGGACAGCTCCATCACCGCGTCCTGCGCCGCCGGAAGCGGGGTGTTAGGCCGTGGGGACGGGGAGGGGAGGGGAGGCGAGACGGACCTGGTGGCGCTTCCAGCGGGCGGAGGAGAGCGCCTCGACCATGCCGTGGACGCAGTCGAGCTGGCAGACGAGGTCCGGCGCGTCGTCGTCGTCGCGGGCCGACGTCGAGGAGCTCATCTCCGCCCGCCCGGTGCCTCGCTCGGCGCGCGGGTCGAGTCGTGGCCGCGCTTCTGTTGGGCCTAAGGAAGACACAACTTACGGACTGGTACCACGTTTCTGTCAGGCCTACCAGGTTTTCCTCTTCTTGGGCCCGTACGTTGTGCCTCGGGCTCGTTCGGCCTCGGCCCCCGCGCGCGCTAACGGGTAGGAATCTGCTTCATTTCCTCGCGGATTTGAAATCGGGCCCCGATCCAATCCGTCCATGCCAATTCCACGAACCAAACAGAGCCTGAGAGTGAGCCTTGGACTGCTGCTCGTTCCCCCCCCCCCCCCCACACTACAACCGTTCCTCTGTGTCCTCGCATACTCGTGTTCCTTCACGTCGTATGCTTCCCACCAACCAATGCTTTTGCTGGTCGTCTTCTCCATCCAAGCACCGGTCCGTCCGTTTGAACCAGCCACCGATCGACCGTCATCTGCTAGCTAGGAGCCTAGGACCCCCGTGAACCACGGGTCAAACTGTTGTTTCTGCCCGCTTGGACGACCTGATCTTTTCCAGCATGCAGATATACTGGCGTGCCAGGTCAGCGAAAAGCTGAATCTTCTTCAGCATGCAGATACTGGCGTGCCAAGTCAGCGAAAAGCTGATCGCGAGTCAATACCAACCCATGTATAGGTGTTCCAGCATTGAAGTCAGAGCCAGTACCAGTCTAATCATCTTACTCTCTGCGCCCCGTATTCATTCAACGTACAGGCGACCAACCGCGCCGATCGAGTAAACAACCGCGCACACGTGCTTTAATTCACTCCTCCTCCGACCACCGTTCCTCATGCATGGCTCGCGGGTGGAATTGAACGTCGTCGTCTCGATCGGGGTTAGCTAGCTAGCTAGCTAGGACTAGTAGGCTGACCAACAACGATCCAGCCCGGCCCCGATCGAAGTCAGTCAGTCGTCTGAAACATTGACGCAACGACGCGGACATGCATGGGAAGCGAGCGTCTCGACCGACCGGGGAGACCGGGATCGATCGTCTCCGCGAAGGGAGGAAGGTGCCGGTGACCACGCACGCCGCCTTGGCGCCTTCAGATTCAGAACGACCCCAGCGACGACGACGACGCCACCGATCGAGCTCGAGGGGACACGGAACATTCACTCGACCAGGATCCGGGCGGGCGGGGCCATAAAGAATCGCCCAGGTTCGGTTCGGTTGCTCCACGTCTGTAGTTTAGGTTTAGGTACACGCACGCACACGATTAAAGTTTAAAGTTAAAGCATATCATCATCTTCTTCTTCCTCTGCTTCCTCCGTCAGTATTGGCGAGCTTTTTCTGAGCCAAGAAACGGGTAGGGATCCAAAAGGGAAAAGAGGCAGGTTCGGTGGTACATCCATCGGAAAAAGGAGGCACGAAACGAACACAAGGAATCCAAAAGCCCTTATCTTGAACCATCAGCCCTTATTAGATAGAAATCAAGGCGACAACTACCGCCTCCGCTACCATTACCGATAAGCGTTTTTAAAAGTGCACTCTTTCCGTTCTGAAATAAATGATGTTTAGAAAAAAAACTAATTCGATTTAAATTAAGTTAGCCGCTTAAACATCGTTTATTTTAAAACGTATCCATAAGGTTGCTACTTGGACAGCAGCCGAGAATGAAATATATTACAGCGCTCTGCTACTGGGCTGTCGTCAAGCAGATCAGAAGTGGTGGTGCTTGCACCTCGCGGTGGGAACGGAACACACCTCGCGACGGACCAAGTGCAGAAACAAACAGACAGTTGCAGGTAGAGAGATGTGGTGCGCGGGGGGGGGGGGGGGGGGGGGGGGGGGGCGTTCCTTCCCGGCCGGCCATCCCTGCCTGGTGCCTGTCGAGTGTGACGGCCACGAGGCAGCAGCAGCCCGGGCTCGGGCTCAGGCTCAGGGTCAGGCAGGCGTGCTGCCCGGGCCGCATCCTCGTGCCCCGGGTTGCGGCCTCCCCCGGCCCGGCCTCGCATCCAATCCAACAAGTTAATGACAGGCGGCTATCTCGCCGCCGCCGGCGTCCCTCGACGACCTGTCCGGGAAGAGGCTAACGAGGCCGTCCCCTTTCACTCTGCCTTTCGGCCGCGCCGGAGCGAGACAGCGTGATGGCCTCGCCTCGGCTTCGACTAGGGATGAAAACGGATGAACGGCGACGTCAACGGGCCGGGGAGCAGAGAATCTCGATATTTCCGGACGCGACCCCCCGCGTATCAAAATTCACAGAGAGAGCCTCCCGCGGGGTGGACGACCCGCGCGGCGTCCCGACGCGGGTCTCGTCGGATTCCATGACACCGGTGACGCGGCACGATCGACCAATGATTTTCTCGGCCTCGCGCGTCCAAGCCACGCCGGGGCTAGTTCTTCTCTAGCCTTCCGTGGTTTACTAACCTTGGAACCAAAGGCCTAAACATCTGATCTGATCTGACCTGATCTGAGCAAGAGGCGGAGGAGGAGGAGGAGGATGCCCGGCCGGATGGGACGGAACAACACAGGGATGGGATCAAAGAACGTGACCCCGAGGAAGACGGAGGACTGGACCGGACTGGACCCAACCACTGATGCTGTGATGCATCTCCATCATGTGCCTCCTCCTCCTCCTCATGCAACGCCATGAACAGGTGGGCCCTCGATGTCAGGGTCAAACCTCTTTGACGCACCTACCCTGGCGCCTGGCGGGCGGGCGGGCTGACCAGGGGAGGAAGGGGAGAGAGAAGAAATGTGGCTTGGAACGAACCGAGGAAGGAACGGACGCCACCACCAACAAGCCCCGCCCTCGCCTCGCCTCGCCTCCAACGGCGCTATAAAACGAGGCGCCACGCCCGGCTCCAATCCCATCGCCTCGCCTCGCCCTATTGGCCACTCCCGCAACCACAGCCATCCAGCCCTCCTGACCGTCACCGCCGTGGGCTGCCCGGCCTCCACCGCCGCCGCCGACGACGACTCCCTCCCCGCCGCGCGCGCCCCCACCGCCCGCCCCGTTTGCGGGGGTAGCCGGGGCTCCGGCCTCGGCGGCTTTCAAAGCCCCCTCCTCCTCCTTCACAGGATCCAAAATCCCGTCCTAGATTTCTTCTACCTCCCCTTCCAGAATTTCCTCTTTTGGTTTGATCCCTTCCTTTCCGTTCCTCATCTTGTTACTATAACCTCATTCCGTTGTTTTCTTCTTTGGTTCGATTTCTCGCTCGCTCGCCCGCTAACACCACACAAATCGACAGACTTGTTATTACAGCACAGCATAGCACAGGAGGGAATAGAATAATCCCTCAAAAAGAAAAAAAAAGAAAAAAGGCTAACCTTTTTTTTTTGGGTCTCCTCCGGTCGCGTGACGAGATGCCTGCGCTCGCCGTAGACGCTGCCGCGCCCGTGCCGCACGCATTCGCGTCCTGCGACGCCGCGCGCTTCCCGGGACCGGGAGCCACACCCGCCCTCGCTGCTGCCGACGACAAGCAGGAGGAGTGGTCGCCCGACCTCTCCTCCGCGCTCTACAACGTCCACGGCTGGGGCGCGCCCTACTTCTTCGTCAACGACGACGGCGACGTCGCCGTGCGCCCGCACGGCGCGACCACGCTCCCCGGCCAGGAGATCGACCTGGCCAAGGTCGTGGCCAGGGCCGCGGCCCCCCGCGCCGCGGGCGGGCTCGGCCTCCCGCTGCCCCTGCTCGTGCGCTTCCCCGACGTGCTGCGCCACCGCGTCGAGGCCCTCAACGCGGCGTTCGACTACGCCGTGCGCTCCACCGGCTACGGCTCCAGGTACCAGGGCGTGTACCCGGTCAAGTGCAACCAGGACAGGCACGTCGTCGAGGACGTTGTCGGGTTCGGCCAGCCGTTCCGCTTCGGCCTCGAGGCCGGCTCCAAGCCCGAGCTGCTGCTCGCCATGAGCTGCCTCGCCGCGCGCGGCAGCCCGGACGCCCTGCTCGTCTGCAACGGCTACAAGGACGCCGACTACGTCTCGCTCGCGCTCACCGCGCGGCGCACCATGGGCCTCAACGCCGTCATCGTGCTCGAGCAGGAGGAGGAGCTCGACATCGTCGTGGAGGCCGGCCGCCGCCTCGGCGTGCGCCCGGTCGTCGGCATGCGCGCCAAGCTGCGCACCAAGCACGCCGGCCACTTCGGCTCCACCTCCGGGGAGAAGGGCAAGTTCGGCCTCAGCGCCGCGCAGATCCTGTCCGTGGTCGCCAGGCTCAAGGCCCTCGCCATGCTCGACTGCCTCCAGCTCCTGCACTTCCACATCGGCTCCCAGATCCCCACCACCGCCCTGCTCTCCGACGGCGTCGGCGAGGCCGCGCACATCTACTGCGAGCTCGCGCGCCTCGGCGCCGGCATGCGCGTCATCGACGTCGGCGGCGGCCTCGGCGTCGACTACGACGGGACCCGCTCGGCGCAGACGGACATGTCGGTGGCCTACGGCTTGGAGGAGTACGCGGCGGCCGTGGTCGCCGCGGTGGGCCGCGTCTGCGACCGCAGGGGCGTGGCGCACCCCGTCATCTGCAGCGAGAGCGGGCGCGCGCTCGTGTCGCACCACTCCGTCCTGGTGTTCGAGGCCTTCTCGGCCCCGGCGCCCGGCCGCGTCGACGCGGCCGCGGCCTTCCTGCTCGACGACCTCACCGACGACTGCCGCGCCGACTACCGCAACCTCATGGCCGCCGCGGTGCGCGGCGACTACGACACCTGCGCCCTGTACGGCGAGCAGCTGAAGCGGCGCTGCGCCGAGCAGTTCAAGGAGGGGGTTCTCGGCCTGGAGCACCTCGCCGCGGTGGACGGGCTGTGCGAGGTCGTCGCCCGCGGCATGGGCGCGGCCGAGGCGCCGCGCACGTACCACGTGAACCTGTCCGTGTTCACCTCGCTGCCGGACACGTGGGCCATCGGGCAGCAGTTCCCGATCGTCCCGATCCAGCGGCTGCGGGAGCGCCCGGCCGTGGACGGCGTCCTCTCCGACCTGACCTGCGACAGCGACGGCAAGGTGAGCCGGTTCATCGGCGGGAGGGACAGCCTGCCGCTGCACGAGCTCCCCCGCCGAAACGGCACCGGCGGGTACTACCTGGGCATGTTCCTCGGGGGCGCCTACCAGGAGGCCCTCGGCGGGCTGCACAACCTCTTCGGCGGGCCGAGCGTGGTGCGCGTGTCGCGGAGCGACGGCCCGCAGCGCTTCGCGGTGACGCGCGCGGCGCCGGGCCCGTCCTGCGCCGACGTGCTCCGCGCGATGCAGCACGAGCCCGAGGTCATGTTCGAGGTGCTCAAGCGGAGGGCCGACGCCGGCACGGCCGCCGCCCTCGCCAGGGCGTTCGGCGCGACGCCGTACCTGGTGTTCGACGCCGACGACTCGGAGGGGTCGGCCATGTCCGGCGGGGAGTGCAGCGACTCGGAGGGATCGGCCGGCGGCGTCGCCGAGGAAGAGTGGGAGTTCATGCGCGGGCTCGCCGTCTGATGATGATGAAGAAGAAGAAGCTAAGAAGCGAGGGAGCAGTCGCCAGTCGCCGGCGTGGGTAACGCTGCCTCCGTCCGCCGGGTGTTGGTTGTATCGTGTCATGGTCGTCGGGTTTCTCGTTGTCGCCGCCTTTTTAGTTGGAATGCGTCAGCGTCCACTTGTCATATTCCGGAAATAAATAAGTAGGAATTATTTCTCTTCAACAATCTCTTTTTTTTTTGCTCCAAGAATTCATCCGTGTCACAAGTGTCCACTGCTGCAGAACGGATGACGTCCGGGCACGTGGACCGCCGCAGACCAGACACTTGTTGTGGAACCAGGTCGTCACCTGCGCACGATCTAGACCGTCCGTTCCACGCCCAAAAGCCGGCCGGCTAGAGCACGTGGTGTGTGTGTGTGTGTGCAGTGCATCTGACGAGAAGGACTACTACGTACTAGATCTGATGGCGCTCCAAGATACAAGGGCAGGGCAGCAGAGCGTCGTCTGTTGCTTTGCCCCGTCTCCATGGATGGGGCCATCATTATCCTGTGAGATTCCGTTCCAGATCCACCGACCACCCGCCGTCTCCCCCCGCGTTTCGTCAGGAGCAGCAGCTACTACTATCTGTGGAAGTTGTGGATGGACGGCTGCTGACTAGCACGCACGCCGCGGCGGCGACTTCAAGAACCTCCTTTGCTTTGCCCTTGTCGATCGGTGGCGTCGCTGTGACGCGTGTGAACATGTCGGGAGTCAATTCGATTCGGTTTACCCCGGATTGATTACCTGTCCAGCTTTGGTTCCAGTGGAAAGACGACGAGTTGCAGACAGCACCGCTGCTGATGAGCGGACGGACGGCACTTTCAGTTCAGCACAGAATCTCCGTGGATTCGAGCAGCGTGATCATGGTGAACGAACGCTGTCCCGTTTACTTGGCGCAGCTGCTTGCCAGAGAGGATCCGAATTCTCCATCTGCGTCGTGGAAAAAGCCGAGGACCTGGTTGGGATCGGTGCGACTCGAGCTAGGTAGGGGGCTAGGAAGAGCTGCAGCAGGACGTTCCCTCGCGGACAGGGAGGAGGAGGAAGGGGTAAGTAGTAGGTGAGCAGTTTTTTTTGTTGATGCGACTCGAGGAAAAAGTGTTGGTGCTTGGAAACGCAAACAGACAGGTGGATCGGAGGTACAGTAGCAGCGACCAGAAGGAAGCAGATCCGTGGTTGTTGGGACGCCCCGCGTACCGGACCCGGAGGAGACTTTTGTTGCACCAGGATTCGTCGGGGAAAAGAAAAGAAAAAAAGCGTAACGATTTGCAGAATCTGAGACGCTCGCACGTACGCGATCATCTTGGACCTGCTCGGCTGCGTTCTTATATATATGGATACGCTCCCGTGTTACAGGTAATCTTCCTACTCACGAGACGTTTAGGGCGCCAGCTGGGTTTGTTGCGGTGTGGACTTTTGACTCTAAGCTAACTGCTGTAGTAGGAGCCGACAGCAGCTTCATGTCGTAATCGGATGGGCGCGTAGTACACGTACGGGCTGCATGAGGACTCCGACTCCCGCACGTGCTCTTGATCGAGAAACACCAACGCCAGGCCACCTCGTCGGATCGAGTCGGAGCGCGAGTCCCGCGCCATCTCCGCTTCGAGTCGGAAACGGAACGGCGGCAGGCGCTCCTCCCTCTTATACGTCGCGGCGTCTTTGCATGGTTTGAACCCACCTCTCCAAAACCACCACCAGATCGAACCTCGTGCACGATGGAGGCTTTCGCGACGACCATGGCCTTCTGCGAGGCGCCGTTCGAAGGCACCTTGGCGCCGCCGGTGCCGGCCGGGGACAGCGCCCCCACCCCCGACCACGAGAAGCGCGGCGGCGGCGGCGGCGGCGACAAGGCGGCGACGGTTTCGTCGTTGGCTGCGGCGGTGACGGAGGCCGCGAAGCGCTGCTGGTCAAACCGGCGGCCGCAGGAGGTCGATGGCCTGGTTATCTTCGAGACCGTCGCCTTGCAGTGATCAAGGGCTTGATGCTTCTAGTCCGTTATCGGTTGAGGTTAGAACGTAGATGTTTGGTTTGCCATAGATTTGTATCCGCAGTTTTTAGATGAAATTTTGTTCAAGCTTGCGATTATGAGCAACAACATTGTCAATATGCTGGTTCACTCGAGCTCAATACGTGATAGCGAGGATGCGGTGTGATAGAATTTATTGATGCAATATGCACATGGCACGTTCTTGAACAAAGTAGGGAGTATGTTTGAAGAGCAATGCATCACGTTCGTGACGCAATACTGATCATGCTCGAAACGTCCCAACTCCCGTTCCCCCCAAGCAACGCTCACAGACGTCCATAGTTACATTATGTCTTCAATTCTTCTCCTAATGGATTCCTGCACTTGGTGATTGGCATGAAACCATAATCTAGCAGGTACTTGACAGTAGTCACGCACCCTTGTAATGTAGAGGCAAAAACGTACACACTTCTCCCCTTATCTACAACAGTAAGTACATTACAGCTCATTTAGACAAAACAAACGTGCACTGCAGCACCGTAATTCCTGACTAAATTAACAGGAGATCTCATCCCTAGCTCTAGCTGTGACATCTGCTTTGCTTGGGGCTTTGGGGGGATAGAGCTCCCATAATGCAACAGTAGTATCCGTGGAGCATGAAGCCATCAATTTGCAGTCAGATGCCAATGTCACCGCATTACACTGCAAGCAAAAAAAAAAAGAAAAGTGTTAGAGTCATCAGTTGGGCAAAGTGAATGTGAAGGAGAAACTGAATATCAGTCCAAGGAAAAATTGCAACCACATTTGAGTTTACATAATGTGAGAAGTGAGGTACAGCCCATATGAATTGGATGAAAGACATAAAAAAGGTTGGAAATACATACCGAATCACTGTGATACTTTAACACGGCCAGAGCATTTCCCTTATTGTAGTTATATACTCGGATCCTGCAATTTTCCAAAATCACTGAAAGATCATCGAACTGAAATGTTGCAAACTTAAGCCAAAAACTACAGGACAAAACAACAGAGTTCACATTCTTCAAGTAGCTCCCATGCATGATCACATGAAATTATAAAAAAAGGGCAGCCCGGTGCATGTAGCTCCCGCTTGCGCAGGGTCCGGGGAAGGGTCCGACCCACTTGGGTCTTTTGTACGCAGCCTTTCCCTGCATTTCTGCAAGAGGCTGTTTCCAGGACTCGAACCCGTGACCTCATGGTCACAAGGCAACAGCTTTACCGCTGCGCCAAGGCCCCCCTTCATGATCACATGAAATTATACTATGATTAATTCAAATTTAGGTATGGTAAGCCAGCCACCAAATAGTATTATCATCAGATAAGGTGCAATTACTGACTTTAGCAAATTGATAATGGAAAGCCAGTAAAAATTGTTTATAACGAATCCATGTTGGACTGGACTGCAAAAGCCAAAAATGGGAACAGACCTGTGATCCCAACCAGCAGTTGCTGCAATCTTGTTGTCTACCCGAATCGCAGTGCCAGCGATACCCGGTCGCTCAAGTTCTATTTCTTTCCTAAGAGTAAACTCACCCTGTAACCAAAAGGAAATAACATGCATTATATTGAGGCAACACGATCAATGAAGGAATTGCAATAGCAAGCACTCCTATGTAACAAGAACAAAATACAACTTAAGTCAATATTACGTTTGTGTTGAACAGCAGTCTATATTAATTACTATCACTGGGCTAGCAACAATTCAACAGAAACAATAAAGCATTATATTAATAAATCATTTGGTCCATATGCTGCTCGTGAACCTTGTACAAAAGCACATTGCATGTTTATTTGATACAAAAGAGTTAACTCGTACAAATTAGCTAGCGCTAAAAAATGTTTCTCCTATATAATTACAGATTCTTAGTCACAAGCTAGTCCCAAATGCAAAGCAGATACATGGTAGAAATTTACTAATGCTCGCTTTGACAAAAATCTAACTAGGAAACCTGCAAAGAATACAAGCTACATCGGGCATGTAGCAAAAAAGTACACAAGGAAGATCATTACTAACAGTACGCTCGACAAGGTTACAGATCCACATGTACTAAGGAAAGAAAAGGAATGATTGAGGGCACACCTTCGGATGATCAAGATTGAACACAATTATTTTATTATCAGCACCTCCTGAGATCCCACCATTGCATAACCCGTCAATAGCAATGGATAAAGCTAAACACAAACATATAGTTAGATCATATATCGTTCCATACTCCATACTATCAAAGGAAGATAAATGTAACATTTACTGAACACTAAGCGACAAAACTGAGATTTGACAGTACAAACCTGATTCTGAGTGATATTTCACTGAAGACAAAGGCATCCCAGTCTTTCGTACATCCCACCAAAGTGTGCTTCCATCTTCATAACTGGTATCCATGAAATAAGATTGTTGTTAATATGATAATATCCCATTATTTTCAGTAGAAAGAATCCCTCTGAACAGCAAAGGAAAACACAGTGACAGAAGGAACTGTAAACAAAATTTTAAAGTGGTTGTAATAAGCCCTGAGCATAAAACAGGATTCAAATTGAGTACTTAGCTAGGGACCATAGAATGAACAATTTAAGTGATCAGAATAGAGATCAATGTACCATATTTAGTCCTCAACTTTTGAAGATCAGAATGGAGCATTTGAACGGAGGCCAGAGAGGAAAAGAGACATATTGGGCTTGCAAAAGCTTAATCTGGATATTAACCTTGATAAAATATTTATGTAGCCAGCAGATTCACAGGGAATGAAAGCTTGAACAGCCATACATAGCCCTACAATCAACAAAGTAAGTTTTAGTGGTTACTTAAAGAATAAGCAGTGAGGTAGAACGAATACCACCAATCAGTTTAAAGGGAGTTTTGTGACTGTCCTGCAGGTGCAGAGTACTATACCATGTTCTAGTCTCATATTATGGGAAGAAAGGATATATCCTAAGTTTCTAGCCTTACATATATACATTCTTGCTCTGGAGGCCGGTGATGCCTGAAAGGTTGGTTAATTGTAAATTACAAGTTCCTGAAACAGCCACATATGTTGGCAGTTTTGTCCTAGATGTGTCTAATCTATGCATCAAATATGTGGCCTCTGCTTGAATATACTCTATCAAAGAAACAAGTAAAACTACATCATAACCCTCCTTTTCAAGTCGCATAAATACATATGGACAATTGGGAAATCTATCTTCCATGTCCAAGATATAATGGCAGCAACCAGCATATAAAAATTTACACTAATGCAGCTCTTAGTATTATCACCAAGGGGCTACCCAGGATCTAATATTATAATATTTGAAGGCTCTACAAAGAGAACCTACAGTTCATAACCTGATCAGCATACTAGAATCAATCAGCACTTACATTTTGTAATGAGACAGAACAGCTATAGTGGAATCTGAATACCTTTTTGCTTGGTAGGGTGATCCATCATATTAGCACTGCATGTTCGGGGCAAGCACAATATCTTCCTTGCACTTGTGATGTCCCAAAGCTCAACCTGTTGAATTGTTATCAGTTACAACATGAAAGTGAAGGTAAGGAAACAAATGAAAAACAAAAAAAATCAGAATTCACAGAGTTCTGTGCTATTGCAATAGTTCATTGTTCATGCTTGGGTGAGCAAAATATTTGGTAACAGTTCAAAGATCAGTCACTTTTTACAAGGGCAACCTGGGAGGACTCTTGACCAGCGATTGCCACCACATTTTGTCCATTAGAGGTAATGCCTAACCAATTCAAAAACCAATAAAGTCCATCTTCAGCAAAGAACCAACAAAGAGCTGTCTAACACGGTCTTCATTGTAATAGGTACTAGATGGTTGCACAGTACCTTGTTGATGTTCTTTTAGGCACTCTGTAGAATTTATGTCATATGATTCTGTATTTTCTTCAATTACTACTCTTCCTGGCTCTACATCACTAGTTGAGCCGCTTGAACCAGATTGTGGGGAATGTGTAAGAGAAGGAAACTTCACCAGTGACATCTTGCAGAAATGATACATACTTGTTTTCACGGTAAATACGGGCCTCCTACAAGAAGCAGAAAAATGGGTTTAACTTCCAACAAGATTCATACAAGGCAAACCCCACATGAACCATAATGTCCAAAAGAAGTACATCTCCCCTCCAGATTTCGTCATGACCCACAACATTACTTTTCCTCCTTAGGTGATAATCAATAAGAAGTCAGGAGACAGACATTTCACCGATCATACAGTTTACGTTTTAAGGTAAAAAAGGGTACCTAGTTTCATTTCGGAAAAGGAAGACCTGCATATTGTACCCCAGGCGAATTTTTTCAAACTTCTAGTATAATGCATTATAATAAAGGAGTTCTACCTTGACAGCCCAGCTTCTCCAATCACCCAGCATTTGCAAGTCCCATCCCTGCCCTGGCTGCACCAAGACCAGAAACACAATTATAGTCAGAATCATCAGAATGATGAATCAGCTTGCTCAAATACGTTCCAGGTCCCTTCCATTCCATCTAACTTTATTCTACAATGGCCTTTCTAGAACGCAGAACCAAGTCTCAACTAGCCTGGTACAAGAGAACCATAGGACAATCAAACTTCTGATCGTCCTCAAAGCAACAGATAACCGGCAAAGTTCACATCTCTATCCACTCACCTGACCATCTTGTTCCCGAGTCCGGCGCTAGCAGCCACTGAATACACCCCAGCCGACCCGCCGTGAGCCCTGTGAAACCGCACAGCGTCACATGGGATTTGCCGAAACCGCACTCAACCCGTATCAGGTGTCGAGGTTACCAAACCGAGGAGACGGTGCGGCGGGTGGTGGTGTCCCACGCCCTGAGCTCCCCGTCGGCCGCGCTGGATGAGCAGCGACAAAGCGCGGACGTTAGAGTAAAGGTTTCCGCGCGCAAACATGCGGTGGAGTGGAGGGACGGGCAAGGGGTTTATGACTTGGGGGGAGTGGGAGAGAGTACCCGGTGAAGAGGAGCGGGAGAGAGGGGTGGAAACAGGCGTCGTTGACGGCGGCTCGGTGGCCGCGGAGCACGGCGACGGGGTCCGGCGGAGGAGGGCGGCGGCGCGGCCTCTCGGCGTTGGTCATGGCCATGGCCATGGCCAGCCTACCACTCGGAGCACGGCCGACCGGCCGGCCGAAGGAGAGGAGGATTTCCGGCGGCGGGTGGAGGAGTGGGAAGGGCACGCCGCGCGCTGGTATGGGATGGAGGAGGAGGAGTAGCAGCGGAAGATTCGCGTGGAGTGGAGGAGACCAGAGGCTGCGCGGGGAGGCGGCGCACGGCGAGTCAGGCTGCGCCGGTTGCTGGCGTGGCGTGGCGTGGCGATGCCCGTTTGGTTTGGAAGCCCCGGCCCGCTTTTGTGGGCTTTACTCGATATCATCTCTACTTGTTCAGCCCATATGGGCCCACGCACAGATATGTCTGCTCGGCCCAGACCAGCCGCGACGACGAAGAGAGGGCGCGGAGGGTGTGGCGCCCGCTGCTGCTGGCCGATCGGCGCGCGAGAGGCCATGCCTTCAATTTAACTATGCAGGTTGTGAAGGTTTTCGTTACTTTCAAATGATCTTGAACTTTTTGGTGGAGGCCAAGGAATGCAACATCTATATGTTTCGTGGCCTGAATTAAGCTGGTGTGGTTGTTAATTGTAGCGATATGGAAAACTCATGTTTAGCACGATAGTTCTGGGAGCTTAGGAGCAATGAACTACGATGCAGCGTTTCTGCTCTCAAGTACTAGTAGTTCTGAATATTTTTTTTAAATGAGAGTGGCTGAACTGCAGGTTATTATCTGCAGCTAATGCCAATAACTATAGTCACTGTAGCCCTTTGACAAAGACTATTCCATTGCATACTTTTTAAATGTATCTTTCAATTTCATAATCTGCGTACAAGTATATACTGTGGCCCTTTGACAAAGACTATTCCATTGCATACTTTTTAAATGTATCCTTCAACTTCATAATCTGCGTACGAGTATATACTGTAGCCCTTTGACAAAGACTATTCCATTGCATACTTTTTAAATGTATCCTTCAACTTCATAATCTGCGTACGAGTATATACTGTAGCCCTTTGACAAAGACTATTCCATTGCATACTTTTTAAATGTATCTTTCAACTTCATAATCTGCGTACGAGTATATACTGTAGCCCTTTGACAAAGACTATTCCATTGCATACTTTTTAAATGTATCCTTCAACTTCATAATCTACGTACGAGTATATGTCAGTTGCAAACCGATAATAAAAACAATATTGAGTTTTACTTATAAATTACTTCTTCCGTTTTAAATTATTCGATACTGGTTATTTCAATTTAACTAACCAGCTTCGAATAATTCGACATGAAACGAGTAAAACATAAGCCAACTTAATACAAACCAGGCAAGGACTCGTGGCCATGAGTAGTGGCACCATCAACAGCGGGGTAGCAGGAGAACGTTATGGTGCCCGGGAGTCTGAAGCCCTGTTTGCCACGACTTAAACTTGTTAAAAAAACAGATTGTGTGAAAAGCTGGTGAACAGCAGGTTAAACTTATATCCTAATTTTAGTTCATTCTGAGAAGCGGCTATATAGCACGCCATGGATCTATCAGTAGAGTACCGTTGAAGATGGAGGAAGGTTTGTTCAAAAAGAAAAAAAAAGATGGAGGAAGGTTGGTTATTGGGCGGCGAGCTTATAAAGTTAATTTTGATATCTGAAAACTTATATAGGCCCAGAAGCCACAAGCCCAACTCCGGACCGACTCCAGCTGCTCCTGCTCCTAGTCGCTGCCAGCCCTGGCCCAACAGCTTTGCCACGTAACCAATCCCCACCTCCCTCACTCTCCACCAATCAGCGACGCGGAAACGACCTCGCACGGATCGTGTGCTTTCTCCCCACACGCACCAGCCGTCAGATCACATCACGCATCCGACCCCAATTCTCAAACGGTCACAAGAAACCACCTCGGTCCACGCGTCGCCTGCCGCCCACGCACCTCGGTAACCTGCCCACGTCTATATAAACCGCCCCACCCACCTCCCTATTTCCCCATCACTATTCGCCTTCGAGTTCCAGAGCTTTTGCGCCCCAAATTCGCCGCCGAGTTCGAGAAGACCGCTGAGGAGATGGCCCGTACGAAGCAGACCGCCCGCAAGTCCACCGGCGGCAAGGCCCCGCGCAAGCAGCTCGCCACCAAGGTTCGGATCGCGACCCCTTCCCTCGCGTCCTTACGTTCCGATCTGTTCCTTCGTATCGCGAAATCTGGCGGCGGTTAGGGTTTGTTCTAAGGCTCCGCTTGCTTTTTTTGATGTTTTGCAGGCCGCGAGGAAGTCGGCACCGACCACCGGCGGCGTGAAGAAGCCCCACCGCTACAGGCCCGGCACCGTCGCGCTCCGCGAGATCCGCAAGTACCAGAAGAGCACGGAGCTGCTGATCCGGAAGCTGCCGTTCCAGCGCCTGGTCCGCGAGATCGCGCAGGACTTCAAGACGGACCTTCGGTTCCAGAGCCACGCCGTGCTGGCGCTCCAGGAGGCGGCCGAGGCCTACCTCGTCGGCCTCTTTGAGGACACCAACCTCTGCGCCATCCACGCCAAGCGCGTCACCATCATGCCCAAGGACATTCAGCTCGCGCGCCGCATCCGTGGTGAGCGCGCGTAAGATCCGTTCCCGTTGAGGAAGGCTGTGTGGAGGAGATCAAGGATGGCCGCAATTGTTGATCTGCCTCCTCCGTTAGGTCGTAAGGAGCAATAGGTGTTTGCTTCTATTTAGGGTAAACATAGGTTGAAAGAGTCTATTATTTTGTGGTTTGCTTTGCGATGGAGCAAAGTCGTGAAAGACAGTTGGTGCTACTGGAAGGGAGATTGCTTTCATATTAATCCTGCACTCTGATAAATCTTTTTATTTGTTTGTGACTGCTCTGTGGCGATACGATGTTTGGGATGGTTTCGTGTTGATGGATCGCCGTTGGTGGACTCGTTCTCGCCGTTAGTTTAACGTGGTAATCGTTTTGCGTTACAAGTTGGTCCTTCGCCATGAACGTGTTTACCTGTTGTGTATTTTAATGTTTTTATCAGTGGTAATGCGTGTTCAGTCGTGATAATGAATGCAATGTTGTGGACAAGTCGAAATTGAGTGGTAATAGGAAACTGGGTTTGGGTTTGAGAAAAGCGTAACCTCAGTCTCTTCTGGTATGAATTTGAAACTTTGTCGTGGATGGTTGAACGCAGGGTGCGGGCCGACGTAATGTGGGCATCTTCCGTTTGCTGGGCTCCAGTTGGACCGAACCCATCTAGATTACTGTGATAGCACCTCGTTTATATATTCTTTCGGCCCGTTCCGGCATTCAGCATTTACCGGATTCAGTTGAGCAAGTTACTCTTCAAACTGTCCATACGAAAAAGTGATTTCTCCTTTCCTCTTTATCAAAATGCGTCGTGAGAAATTGCCATAGTATTGAACTCATGATATTACTCGTAAATGCTTGCAGGGCACACAGAGGGAAATAGCAGCAATGCATATCTACCCCACCCCAATTGTTCACCTGATATCGTTTCTCATTCCCCTTGTAATCTATAGGGTCAAGCAGACGCACAGATAAAATCACACCGCACGCTGACAGTTCAGTAGTACTTGCTCGTCTTAAACGTTTGTGCGATTCCAGCGGTAATCAGTTCACCAACACTTCCGTCACTCACTGCCCCGCATCCAAATTTGATGGCTTCGAGACCTAGATCAATAGCGAGAACGTGCTCGGAGAGGAAAGCGGTTTTCTTGATCCTGGATGGCAACACCGCCGCGGAAGGGAGGAGTTGATTGATCTCGAGGGCAAGCAGGGCAGCATCCTCGGAAGAAAGCAGGAGCAAGTTTCTGCGGTCTTGTTCCGTCGATACCATGATGGGCAATGCCTGGCAACCTGCAGCAGCTCGGTATGGTTTCTATTTTTTGTGTTTATAGGATCATGTATTGACTAAAAAAACCTGTTCATGTATCTAGTATAGAAAAAAATATGAGTATCTGTTGAATCATAATCTGAGTGATGTGAATGTTAAGTGAAAATACGCGGGTTTTCAGCCGATTAAAAACTACTCTTCTGCAAAAAAAATAGGTCGCATGCTCTAGACATGCGGCCTGTCCTTGTGGGCCCACTCCACAGAGGCACATCACATCGGAAGGCGCGGCCCATGATGTGGCGCTCTGGCCTGCGGCAACAGCGAGACAGAGGAAAGCTGCGTTCCATCCCCTCCCCACCCATGTACTACTCTGGCTCGTGGGCCCTCCCTTCCAGGCCCCCGCCCCCCGCTTCCCTCAGCGCTCGCTGCCTTGGCTTCCCATCAGCCCCCTATCAGCAACAGAAATCAAAAAAAAAGAAAAAAATACGGAGCGAGTCAGAGAGAGGGAGAGACAGGAGTGGAGGTGGTAGTAATAGCAGCGGCAGCAGCGGGCTCCGAGCCCCCCCCCCCCCCCCCCCCCCCCGTCGCTCCTCGCCGCCGCCCCGCTTCGCCCTCCCCGAGCGCCTGCGTCCGCTCGTCAGCGTCGGAGCCTCACCCAGCGCGCGGGCGCGACTCGTCCGATGCGGGGGCTCGACAAAAGGAGGGGAAGCTGCTGACGCTGCGCGGTAATCCACCCATCCCCGCGACGGCCGTCAGATTTTCCAGTGTGGTCTCGCGGGCGGGGGGGCATGCACCGGGCGGCGGTCGAATTAGGCGGCCTTCTCCAGCGAACGCGCGCGGGTTCCCGCGGCGGCGTTGCCCGGCGTTACACTGACCTAGGGCTCGTCGTTTCCGATCCGGGATTCTCGGTATTTTCCGCCCGTTTATGGTGAAGGGGAAACTCAGCTCCTCCCCGATTAGACCCGCGGGGACGGGGCTGGCTGGTTCCGCGTCTGCCTTTGGAAGTGTGCAGTGCATGTGAGGTTTTGGGGCTGTGGAACGGCAGTAGTGCAGCTAAGTTCGCTGCCGGTAGTGGCGTTCCTGCTTGATGTGTTCGCTTGGTGGTGCCAAACTGTCAGCCGCGTGCTTGCGCTGGGAGTAGGAGTGTCATGCTGCCGTTGGAGTGCGTAGAATGGGAATTCGGCTATCTAACTCGTGCTGCTTCTCCTCCTCCCTGCGCCACGTTGGCTTGTTGTCCCCAAAATTTTTTATGCAAGTATAATATGAGCATTGACTGATAACAACCTCGATGTGTCATGCCCTGCTGTTGATTGGACTGGCTGCATGAAGTAAGAAGCAACTAGAGATGGATTGCTACTATTTTCAGTTGAGTAGTTTTTGTATGCTTTGGCCTGTGAGGTTGCATCACACTGTTTGCTAGGGTTTAGCTGGATTTGTGATAACCAGATTCATACTCTTGCCAATGGTTATTCATGAGCCGTGTTGGCTGGAAGTCCGCTTTCTGTTGTACAAGTGTTCAGTTTATGTGCCCTTCTGTTGCGCCTTCTTATACAAGACCGTTCAGCATTTGCATTA
This sequence comes from Neostapfia colusana, assembly GCA_030760725.1. Lineage (NCBI taxonomy): Eukaryota > Viridiplantae > Streptophyta > Magnoliopsida > Poales > Poaceae > Neostapfia > Neostapfia colusana. The sequence continues at coordinate 55,735,502 of JASWHV010000020.1, forward strand.
CTTCATGGACTCAGTTGCTGTTGGCGAAAGTGTTGCGGAAGATTCACTGCCTCTAGGGAGAATGAGGCTCACATTTGTCGTTTATACTGCTTTGGCGATGTGTATAGCATTTGTGACCTTCTTAGGAATTAAAGTTCAAAATTCTTGCCAGCTATCTGGGAAACAAAATCTAGTAGGTACTTCCTGCCGTTTTAATATTCTAGAAAATATGAACTGCATAGTCCTGTCACAGGGGTTCACAACTGACACTAGCCTCCATCATGATTTAGAAAGCATGCATATGTAGCTGCACATTAATGCGATAATTTTTAGTCTCCGAGGTTTTGGGAGTCCAGGACGAGGCCATGTTTCAGGTAGTTGAACTCCTGAATCCTGATATGGAGTCAAACCATAACTACCCCATTTGAATGTGTTGGGGATATGACAATACATAACTAGCCTGCTACCTGATCCTGCTCATTTCTCAAACTTCGATTTAGTGATTGCAGGACCTGGACTCATGCATGTGTGATGCATAGTTCGTCTTCATTTCCATTTTACTTTTTTATTTTGTTCTCATCTCTCAAGTTTTGGGACCAGCTTTTACTGAGAGCTAATGTTGTCCCTCTCCATTCTACAAGGAACCCTTCTTTAATTTCATGTTCTATTTCCTTCCTTCCATGCCCAGATCTCTCCATAGCTGTTATTGTGCTACATGATAATCTAGACAGATTACCGCTTAATAAATTCTTATCTGTACTGTTTGGTGCCACATTGACTTTTTCTCTCCTCATGTTCTGCAGGTAATCCCATAGTTGGCTTATTCCCTAGCTGCAAGCAGACGTAATAATGGACAACCATGGACATAGAGAAAATGACAGGCAGAGGCCGGGCCAGTATAAAGCAATACATACTCAGGTTTACATTACTCATCTAGAATTCCTGTGCATAATTTCTTTTTTAATTGTCCATCTGAAAACTGGCTAAATCTGGCATAGGGCATCCATGTCAGTCTCTTTCTCCAGGATACTTTGCTGAAATATGGCCTAGGCATACCATTAGCCAATCACTTGAAATGTACACACGCTTTTGCTACAAACAAAAGTAAATCGGCCCAGTTTTTATTATAAAGCTGAATGCCTGATTACTAAAACAGAGGAAGATAAAAGCTGGGATCTGAGTTGTCCAACTTTTAGGATCTAATGGCTAAGGTTAACATGTCCAACTACAAAATCATGCTCGGCACAATATTCAGCTAAAATTGCAAAACCATAAAGATATGGTTATGCAATTTCATTTCATTTTTTGTTCTTTTTGGAAGATAGTAAAGACTCGCAGTTCTCATAATAAATAAGGCACCTCCTACAGCATATGCAATCAGCTCCATCTTTTTTGTACTATTCTTATCTGTTATTTTGTTTTAATTTTCCATGTTGAAGATGTAATGCATGCTGTTTCTGGTCTTGGAATGAATTTTTATGGCCACAATCATGCAGCTTTCTCTACCATGATACTCAAGGAGAGAAATGCTGAACTTTTGATCACTTAGCATGCATTTTTGCATACTCACAATCTATATTAGACTTTGTCTTGTAACTTCATTATTCCAATTCTGCATCCTCTGCACAATTCTATATGAGGAATTGTCAATCTTTGTATCATAAATTTTACTTGACCCCTCAATTGCTTTCTCTTCGGTTAGGACTATATAGCTTTATCTTAGCTATCATCTTCTATTGCAAGCATGCTTTGTTCAAGGACAATGGAACTTACATGATGCGTCTTGTGTTTGCAGTGGATGATGCCTCAAAGACAGCTAAAGGACCATCATAGTATGAATATACTGGCATTAATGAATGAGAAGGACAGTGCCATCCGAGAAAGAGATCATGCTCTTGCTGAGAAGAAAGCTGCTATAGCTGAGCGAGATATGGCATTTTCCCAGCGAGATGCTGCTATGGCTGAGCGGAATGCTGCAATTGTGGAAAGGGACAATGCCCTTGCTGCACTTGAACTCGCTCGAACAAATGGATTCAATATGAATCATGGGAATGGATTTCACCAAGGACCCCTGAATGGAACAAAGAACATCCACCACCATGACCAGCTTTCTCATGTTCAATCATCCCCATTGCAGTTGGCAGATTCTCCGTATGATCATGTCAGAGAAATGCACATATCAGAAGCATACCCTATCTCGACAGCTCCAGGGAGTGTTGGTAAGGGAAAGAAGCCTAGGACCAATAATTCACAGGCTTCTCCATTGAAGAGGCCATCAGGTGTGCTCCGGAAAACTAAGAAAACAAACTGGAAGAATGGGGTGGTGTCAGGTGTAGGTGATGATCAAGCTCATGCTTCTGCGTCAAAGAATGAGTGGAAGGGCCAAGACCTTGGTTTGAACCAAGTTTCATATGATGAGTCAACCATGCCTGCGCCTGCCTGCTCATGTACAGGGGAGCTTCGTCAATGTTATAAGTGGGGGAATGGCGGGTGGCAGTCGTCTTGCTGCACCATGAACATCTCCATGTACCCGCTCCCAGTGATGCCCAACAGGCGCCATGCTCGCATGGGGGGAAGGAAGATGAGTGGTGGTGCATTCACGAAGTTGCTCAGCCGACTAGCAGCTGAAGGCCATGACCTTTCGACACCGGTGGACCTCAAGGACCACTGGGCCAAGCATGGCACAAACCGGTACATCACTATCCGGTAGTTCAGCGTCCATTCTTGTATCTGCCATCCAAGTTGGAAAGGGGAAACCAGGCCAACTGTCGCTTCTCCTGCATTCTCTGAAGCCTCACTGGTGCCATCTTTTGTAATGTCATTGGTTTCTAGTGGATGTGGGTAGAGTTTTGTATTCGCAATGGTGTGGGTTCTCCCGTCCCTGAACTGGTTATTGTCTTCGTGGCTGAAATGCTGCAGCCCACGAAAATGGAAGTGTAGTAGTCCCAGACAATTCATCGTGAGATCGTTGTATAGTTTGACGTCTGGACTCAAGTAGTAGTAGTGGAAGGTCTAGTATAACTAAGCTTCAAGAATATAGTTTACCCTTATTTCTATCAAGCTGCCGTGAACAAATGGCGCAGCCTATCCAGACTCATATGAACGCAGTTCTCGACAGATACAGAAAACGTACATTCCCCAGAATTTCCTGAGATTCATGCGTTCTGAAAACGAACATTTTGTAGGCAGGCAGTACTTTGAAGTATTTGATGTCAGCTATTTTAATTTTCAAATAATTCAAAACGGAGAGAGTATGTCACAACGAAGATTGGATAATGGAAAAAAGGGATAGCATGTTGCAATAGCATCCTGGCTCCATGCCCAGGATCTAAGTGCCTCGTTTCCAAGATTGGCCCCCTCAAACAAAAATGGATAATGGAAACATCGACATGATTAACACAAACAGGAAAGACACAATAAGTTAAATTACCCAACATCAGAGTCGATTCCCCCACCAATTCTTATAACTCACGAAAACACGCATTGCGAAACTTCAATCCACACCAGTTCATAAAGTAGTAGAACGCATTATGCAAATCAGGTCCACACTGCCATTGCTACATGCCGTGCCTCGCAATCGAATTCAGTGCACACCGTATCAACGGACTAGCCAAGATGCAGAGTGAGCTCCACAGGTCCAGATGGATCATCCGGCCGCACCTGTCTCGTTTCCAGCAAGGGGGCAAGACCGATTTAGCCTGCTAGCGGATTGGCGTGGATGGTGACGCGGTTGAGCCTGATCTCTGCGAGCGGGCGGTCCCCTGGCCCCGTCTGCGTCTTCTCCATGAGGTCGAGCACCTCGAAGCCGTGGATGACCTTGGCGAAGACGGTGTAGTGTCCGTTGAGGTGCGGCTGCTTGGCGTAGGTGATGAAGAACTGGCTGCCGTTGGTGTTGGGCCCGCTGTTCGCCATCGACATGACCCCCCTCGCGTTGTGCTGCCAACTCAACCAGTCCGTAAGCGAGAGGGCTCGACAGTCTCTCGAAAAAAGTAAGCGAGAGGAGAGGGTTCGTGGCGTGGGAGGGACAGGGACCAATCAAGCTGGAGAAAAAAAAAACTTGTGGGCGCGAGGGAAACCAGCGTACCTTGAGGGACTCCCTGAAGTCGTCGGCGAACTTGGTGCCCCAGATGGAGGTGCCGCCCTTGCCGGTGCCGGTGGGGTCGCCGCCCTGGATCATGAAGCCCTTGATGTTGCGGTGGAAGACGGTGCCGTCGTAGTAGCCGCTGGCGCAGAGGGCGAGGAAGTTCTCCGCCGTGCGGGGCACCTGGTCGCAGAACACCTCGCACTTGATGTCGCCCAGGTTCGTGTGCAGCGTCACCGACTACGCCCGTCCATCCATCGATTCAGTCAGCAAGAGAGGAATCTGGTGGGGGAGGAGGGACTCGAGAGAGGGATGGAAAGAGGCTAACCATGGCGCCGGGCGGCGGAGCGAGGAGAGAGAGAGGCGGTCGCTGCAGGTTCAGAAGGCGGCGAGCCGGCGAGCTGGACGACGGTGCTCCGGTTCGTGTTTGTTTGGTGTGCGGCGTGCAGTGCAGGCCGGAAAGGTGTATAGAAGTCTGGAGACGATGTAATGCTGGGCTTATAGGTTCGGCCCACCAAGAAGGCCCAAAAGCGCAGACAATCACTATTCAGTGCCACAACCCACAAGTCATTAACTCATTATAAAACAAAAAAAAAAGTCACAACTCAAATACACCACGTGCAGCAATCATTCGATTATCTGAAATGAAATCACAACTCGAATACTCTTTTTGTGCTTCTGTCTGAGCTCCGTCTACGATGATCGCACGTACAGATCAATGCTACCATTCTTCATTTAATCGAGTCAACAGGTTAAAACATCTCATTATGTGGTCAACATGTCAGAAACTGATACAAGGTGACATTTTGTGAAATGATGAGCGTCGGCTAGCTTCCTCATGTTTCTCCATTCTTTGAGAACCGATTTATTTGGGATTGTTAACTGTTCAAATTACCAACAAACGAGTTAAGCAAGAAAGGAACTGTTTATGAGCCGTGTCCATAACCCTGACACAAGAAGGAACTGTTGCTGTACAAAGTACAAACAAACCTGAACACTAACTTATCTCGTCAAAGAACTAGAAAGGAAAAAAGAAAGAAGAGGAAAACAGGAGTGATTGAAACGTTTGGCTCGAACTATAACCAGACAGGCAATTCCCCGTCTGAAGCGCCTACTGAGGCAGGCAGCTGTCACCATCAAGGTATAATTACCCATGACAGATTTCATGAAAATTGGGCACACAACCGATATGTACATTTTTTCCATAATCCAATTCTTCTTTCTGCCAGCCAATGAGTAGTGACTACTTCTACCGTCAGCTCCAATGGCGTCTCCATCTGATTCTTATGAGCCATGTTCCTGAGTGCATCTTCGTTCCATTGTGGAGCACCTGGCCACTAGTAGCTATCTCAATACCTCACGGGTTCAAAAAAAAGAACCTTAGTCATTCAGCTGTTCAATTTGTGGGTATCTGTAACCCTCCTGAGCCTTTCAATCAAGACAGGGATATCCTGCTCACTTAATGCTGTGAAACAACACCTGAACCATCCAGGCTCAATGCAGTGGCAAGATGAACCTGGGGTGACATTGACCTTCGCCTCCTCCAACAGCCTGTCCCAAAGCTTGCGCTCTCCTTTCTGGCTGTAAGACCGGATGTACCTGCTCATGTCTGCCCAGCAATAGAACCCTCCGCTGCTCTTGAAGCATTCAATCCCCACTTGTTTCAAGGCATCAACAAACAAACGATACATTTTCTTCAATCTCTCCCTGTTGATTCTTAGGTAATCTGAAATGAACTTTTGGTCTGAGAGCATGGAAACAAGCAAGCGCTGTGTCGGAGTTGACACGGATGAGAACCTAGCAATCTTTGCAGCAGTTGCCACAACATTCTCATTGTATGAATATATCACTCCAACCCGGAACCCTGCAAGAGATAGGTCCTTTGAGAGCCCATATATGATGTGAACCCTGCCTTTATCAAAGTCTTCTAGCTCCCCCACAACCTCCGCCACACTGACAAATTTCTCATTTCCATAGGTTGAACCAGCAAATATCTCATCAGAAATCAGGTGTATATTCTTCTCAGCAGCAAACTCTAGAAGATCATGTAGTGTTTGCCTGGGCACAATACCTCCTGTGGGGTTGGAAGGGTTAGATATGAGAACCCCACGAATCCTTACTCCCCGCTTCTTTGCCTGATTGTAAGCTATTTCTAGAGCAGTGATACTAATATTGAAGTTGTCAGTGCTTCGGCAAGGAACAGGTATCAACTCAACGCCAGTTCGCCATTTTATGTCCCTGTCCCAACTGCAGAATGAAGTGTTTAATTCAGCGCTCCACGTTAGAGATCAAATTCATGCATACAAATGCACCAAGAGAGTGAATCAGTACCCAGGGTAGTAAGGTGATGGGACAAGAAGCGCATTTCCTGGATCAGCAAGGCAGAAGCTCAGTATTTCCATTGCAGGAGTAGCACCTGATGTAATCACCATTTGAGATGGATCGAACGATACCGATTCATGCATGACTTGTCTCATAAATCCGGCAAGAGCCTGAAAGAGAAACCGAACAGTTCATATTGGGAAACTACCACATCAAAAGACCAAAAAGAAATAGCGGTATTTATGGAGTTTTGGTTTAAACATAGCACCATATCTAGATATACACGTTCCAATTTAATCGAAACATCCCATTCCCAATGCAGAACAGTTAATTAGATTCCCTGAATAATTTGGGCACCGCAATGCACAAAACAGTAAATAATCTAAAAGAGAAATAGAAATCATTGCAAGACTCAATAAGCATAGCCATCATATATTTTACCAACTTCAGTACAGTACATTCACTCTCATAATATGATCTGAATCCATAGCTGCCCACAGCGATGACAGGCACAAAAGGAACACACTGAAGCTCTTGACAATCTTCTGCTTTAGGAAGAAGCTGATCAAGAGTTCAAGACAAGAGGATCTTCTCAGTTGAAGTCATGATCTGACAAATGGTGCGGCTCCAGCGATCATGATTCCGTGACTAGAATGACAAAAAAAGAAAAAACAGAACTCGAATGGCGACATTTTGTCACATATGGTTTGGATAGCATCTACTCCCTCTAGATTTTTTTTCTTTTTTTGCTGAAGGTAGGACCTGATCGTCAAGAACTTTCATCTGGAGGTAGTATATATATATATATATGGCTACGTAGCAGCGAGAATTCAAAAGCAAAAGGAAACAAAAAATTGAACTGGTAACCCCAGTCAAATCTTTTAGACAACCGAGTTAGATGGAACAGACATGATTTGCAGTAAATCAATAATTAGCTCCGCATTGTTCTGTGATTTCGCCACCAATTCCAACGAATCAAAACAGTTGGCTTACCATCTTGAAGGTAAGTATCCCGTCGTAGGGTTGGTAGGTGGCGAGCCCCCTGACAGTGAGGTCCCGGTCGTCCTCCGTCCCCGTCACCCCCTCCAGCATCGCCGCCCCCGCGTTGTGCTCCATCCACGCGCCCACCAAATCCAGCGACTGCTGCACGGACGCGCCGACATCGATGAATTGACAACGCGGGGGATGGATGGATGGATGGATGGAGGGAGGGAGGGAGGGAGGAAGGGTCCTTACGTGGTTCTCGGCGAGTCCGAGGTTGATGACGCCCGCGGGGTTGGACGCCGGGTGGTATGGGTCGTGGGCGCATCGGCGGATCCCTGCGTAGTAGAGGGAGTCGTGGTCGTCGGCGGCGCGCGCGCGGGCGGAGAGCGGCGGGAGCGCGGCGCGCGGGGAGAGGACGCCCCGCGAGAGGGTGCGGTGGATCGGGGACGCGGCCGGGGTGGGGGAGCCCGGCGGGTGCGCGGGTGGGCGGTTGCGCTTGATGTAGAGCTGGAGGACGTAGAAGAGCGCGCAGGGGATGAGGGAGCCGAGCACGAGGCCGCCCCGGCCCTGCACGACCCCCTGCAGCGGCACGACGACGCGCATCCCGCCGTCCGCGCGCGGGCGCCGCGGCGACGGCGACGACGGGCTGGTGGCGTTGGCGCGGTCGCGGTGTTGGTCCCTCATGGGAGGCGGCGGCGGCGCTGAGGCGGAGGCATAGGCATAGGCGGGGGCGGGGGCGCGGGATTTGGGACGGAGAGGGAGAGGCGCCGGGTCCAACTGGCTCCCTCGTTTGCCTAGGGTAGTAGTGGTGGTGGTGGCGATGGCCGAGCGCGGACGGAGACGGACGGACGGACGGACGGCCGGCCTAAACAACGAGTATGTACTGTACTGTAGCGTGCACGTGACCCCGCTTACGTTTAGGTTCCAGTCGGGAGGCAACACAGCCGGTGCACGGAACCCGGCCGACGACCTCCGTCCGTCCGTCCGTCCGTCTCTCTCTCTCTCTCTCTCGTCTGTCTGTCTCGTGCCGTGGCGGACTACTCGGAGGAGGTAGGTAGCTAGCTAGCCATACATAGCCAAAGCCAGTACGTACTGTACCGCTACGGGACGAAACGGTACAGCTGTGGCGGACAGGGACCGCGTCGAGATCATCTCCGGGACGGGCCAGAGCCCGTGATCGGCGTGAGGCGACTGGACGGTCCGGAGAGCCTCTGCCGGCGACTGGAGGAGCTCTTGTTGTTCCTCTTCCTCCGGCCGCGTTTTGCTGCGACGCGGCGTCGCTGTCGCCGGAAAAGAGGCCGGCCGGCCGGCCGGGGTGGGGGGGCTTTTGTCAGTCGTGGTGCTGGCTTCGCGCGCGTGGATGCGGCTCACCGACGACTGGGGATGAATGGATCGAGGGATTCGATTTACATTACATGTGAGAAACACGATAAAGACGACCACCATCAGTAGTAGTAGCAGCCTAAAGCAAAAGGCAAAAGCAAGCGCAACTCTCTCTTCTCTCTCTCTCGGTCTGTCTCTTTACAAAAGCAAGCAAACACAAACAGAAGCATGCATGCTCGTGGGCTCGTTCGGCTCCACGGCCCAACCGTCGCCGCTGACGTCCCGTACATGGGCCTCGGCCCGTGTTACAGTCGGATCCGGCCCAACCGTTGCATGTACCACGACCGGCGCTCCGGAACGGAACGGGCGAACCTGACAGGGAAAGGAAGCCAGCATCGGATTCCGGCTCCTGCCTGCCTGCATGCCTGCGCGCGTCTTCTCTTCCCAGGCAGGCAAATGTCTCCCCCGCCCCGGCAACTCTTCTGACCCTCCCTCCTCCCTCCCTCCCTCCGGCTCCAGTCACTGACTCACCGGCCCACTGCCAAACGAACACAAATTACGGAGACTCCAGGGGCCAAACCGGAAATGGTCCCCGGGGTCAAGTCAAATCCAGCCCATCACACCCTCCGTTCTCCCCCTCCCCCCCCCTCCCGACCCCGCATTTCAAATTTCCTCGTCTTTCTCTTCCTTCCTTCGCCGCCACCACCTCCTCCTCCTCCAAAAACCTCGCCGCCGGCTGGTCCCGGTATCCGTCCGTCCCGGCGCCATGGAAACCGACGACGAGGAGATGCGCGACGCCTCCTCCTCCCCATCCTCCTCCACGGGAGAGGCGGGACTCGAGGACGAGCAACCGGCGGCGGAAGGAGTGATGACGCTGGAGGTCACCTGGTTCCAGGTGGACATGGACTACGAGTTCGACGCGCCCACGTGGTTCGACCTCGCCCGGGACGAGCCGGCCACGGACGCCGCCGCGGCGCAGCGGTGGTTCGCCTCCGCGCCGGAATGCCCGCCCTCGCGTGCGTGCCACCGCTCCCCCCCCCCCACACACACACCTTCCTCATTCCCTGCCCTCGATAAATAGGTTTCCCCCGTTTCGCTTTACACCTGCGACGAGGGCTGCTGATCGATCCGGAACCCGGAAGGCGCCCGGCCGGCCGGGTCTGTCCGGCCGGGAACGGGACCGCTTCAGCCGAGCCGATCAGCAGTCCGCGCTTCAAACGTCATGTGTATGAAGAAGGTGGGATGGCCGTGTCGCCAAGTGTATGTGGCTCGTATTATCGCTGTGCAGTCTAAATGGTCCATTGCCATTTCAGGGCGTCGAGTCTTATGGATTCGTTGAAACTATTGGGGGGTTTTGTCAGTACTGTACTCTCTACTCTGTCATGATCAACCTTTTTTTTCCCTTATAGACGGTACAGGTGTTTGCATACCGTCCCTTCGTTTTCAATGGTTAAATTGGCGCAGATATCTCGATCTCGAGCCGCAAATCTTGTAGAATGGGTTTTATACTTACGAACACTGCTGAAAGTCAATGTTGACAAACGGATAAATCGGGATACTTATAATTATAACTGTTGTTTTATTGACTGTATGGAGAACATTACGTTTTACTGTTTCCTCGATGTCCAACTTGCTAATCCTTCCTCTGTTGTTACTGTAGCATTAATTGCTACGATGCTAGCCGAAGATCTTGGACTGCAAAGCTTGAGAAGCACTGCAGATACAGATGCTGTGCTTCGTACCACAACTTCTCATGAGTGTTCCAGTGGTGCTGAACATAGATTCAATCGAGTTCAAGGTATAAGAAAGCCAAACAAAGGGAATGGTGTTACTAAAGTCTACTGATTTCAGTGCCAATCTGTTAATTTATTTCATTCATATGTTATCTACATTCATATGTTGTTTTATATTTATGAGTATATGGCTGAACATATGTTTGTGTTTTACATCCCCTCATGTTTCTAAGGCGTCCAGGCATTTCATGTTTGCCACAAAATTCGTAGTGTCACGCCTTGGCGCCTAGGCAACAAGTCAATCCTTAGTCGACCGCCACAAGATGCCTAGCTGTAGCTGGTTTAAAAACTGTGGTTCCCTTCATTTTTGGGTAATCTCTGTTAGTTCTGAGTCTATTCTGTAAAATAGGGCGAGGACCATGCAATGGAGTATCAGAAAATGAACGAAAACCTGGCATCCGAAATTCTGTGAAGTGCACTTCCTCAAGAAGCTCCACGTTGATGAAGCCTACAGCTAGTCAATTAGCAAGGCAAAACAGACAAGTGGAAGCGAAGAATGTGATGCTGTAAGTGATATTGCCTGACTGAAATCCTCAAATTTATTGTGTTACACCTGCACTATGTATGCTGTTTTGGTCAACTTAATTCTACATTGTGAATTGTTGCCCTCGGCAATGGCCAAAAACAGTTTATGCCATCTTGCTGGTTTAAATATTGCTGTAGCCATAAGTACTTCTGCTTCTTCCCTTAGATTTTCAATACTTCCCCTTTATTTTTTTTCATGGAAACACCTGGTATTATTAGCCCCCATTTCATTAGTTTGAGTAAATAGTTGTATGTCATTGCCCTTTTTACTCAAGAAAAATGTTTGGATCTGAATTTATTTCATATTCAGGAGTAAAAAGTCAGTGGGAGCGAGAAGTGAGAGAACTACCATGAGCTTGAACGATTGCACTTATCAACCTGCTAAAAGGCAGAAATTAGAAAGTGGGCATGTTAACAAGGTATGCATATCAGTGTTGATTGTTTTTGCTAAGTTGAATGCATTATAGGTATCTGAGCTTCATGTCTTGTTTTATCTAAATTTTTCTGCAATATTTATCTTCACTTTGATTTTGTGGAGTGGCAATTGCAGATGATTATGTTGCACATACAATGGTAGTAACTAAATTTTCCTGTCTTGTCCTCTACCAAGTAGTTGTGTCACTTATCTGCACTTGCGAGCTCTAGTGTTGCAACGCTAGTTTTCGTCAGGTAGAAACTGGTATTTAAGTTCCTTGGTCAACCGTCGTTTGGTTTATTACTGAAAAATACCAAAACTCTTTAAAAATTGGCGAGAATTATTTTTGTATGCAAAAAGATTAACATCATCTTGAATGGAAATTAACATTTGTTGCTTCATTTTATTAGTATAAGAAATTTAAATAGTGCACCTCTGTTTTGATAGCTGAGCGCTGGCTTGTCATCTTCGGATGTTTGTGAACCTAGAGGTTGAATTCAATGTGATTTTTACTGCATAAATTTTGTTCTTGCTGTTAATTAACGCTGTTTGCTTGTGATGCAGGTTGCTGCCACTCACCAACCTAAGTTTATTCACAAAAATCATGAAAAGGTAAAACATCTTCATGTTAAGGGTATAAAAGTCGCATAGGAGTCTTATTATTCAGTCCTTTTCCTATTCCAGTTTGGTACTCATGTAACCCATATATTATTGCTGTCACGGGGATATGATTCAATGCACCCTTAACACTTCAAACCATCCCATTAAATTGACCGTCCATATTCTTTTATTTGTACTGTTACCTATATCGATATGTTAACAGAATAGTTCTATATATTTATTTGTAAATGAAAAGTTGTGCTAATTTTTCTTTGTTTCATCGTGCCTCATTTTTTCTTGACAACAATGTTTGTATGTGCTACAGAATGCGGCGAATCATATCATTGATCGTCCTACTGGTTTGCCCAAATTAAAGATTACAGTCCCTAGAGAACCTGAGTTAGCAACAAAGCTAAGAGCAGAGAGGTCAATGATAGTAAGAGCAATGTAAAGTTATTTTCACTTCAATTGGTTTTCATTTCCTGAATATAAGGTACTTCTATTATGTTAATTTTCACACCTTTGCCTAATAATTGCAGGTCAACTAATACAAAACAAATAAATCAGCGGTGTGCTCCATCTGCTAGTACAATGCAAGTGGCACCAACTAGAAAGGTAGAAACTATCAGGCATGTATGGGCTGATTCTTTGAATGGTTATCAAGCAGATTTGGATTCTGTATATATCTATTCCCTAAGATCAGTGTATCAAGCCGTTCCAAATAACATGTATCTGGACATTCCAATGTTCCATTTGGCTCTCTGTTTTTTTAGGTATTTGCATATACTATTTCTTGGTTGCTAATTCAAAGTCATCGTAGAGTTGCACTATTTAGAAAAATAATGAGCAAACTCACTCCCAGGACATGTGTTTAACTGAGATATGCTTCCATTTGCCATGAACTACGGAATGCTGTTAGTTTTATACTTTTTGTATGTTAATGTTATCTCCAAAGAAAGGAACAATCACTTTTTTGGCGTCCAGGCACCTGGCGGTTGCCTAGGAGCGCCCTTTTAGAACATCGGGAATGATATATAATGATCTGCAGAGAACATGGTTCGGGGAAACCCATACATTAAAAGAATCATTACCAGTAAATTAGCTTCTTCTTCCTTATTATCCCTGTACATCATTTGGGATTGAATTCCATGGTTGAAGATGTTCTCTTTGCTCTTTTGATCTTCCTATTAGGTGACTGTGCACTATCTTTCTTGTATAGTTTTATGCTTTTTTCTTGGTTTAGATTCGAAAAGCTTGTTCTTTAACAGGTAGTTAATCCGATTCGAGCTACTGATCATCAACATACAAGTAGACAACATGATAATGTTGGGTCAAATGTACCAGCGGGTATATCCAATCGTGCGAGGCATCTTAACCAGTAAGGCTTTTTTTCACATGTACATTTTCGTATTCAGTTGTACAGGCACCTATGATGTTTACCAAAACACTGGCAATTTTGGCATGAAGTAATAAGTATTGTCCTTTTCTACACTTTATTTTGTGTGCTAATGAACTTATTGCATGCTTTCCCTGTTATCTCCTAGCAATGTTGATAAAACAGCAGAAGATTGCAGGAGTGATATGTTTAAATTTAAAGCTCGGCCTGTGGATAGAAAGGTAACTGACATGCACATATCTCCTGTGTCTATTTGTGAACGTATTTTGACTTTGGAACCTCTTAGTTTGAGCTGGCCTAGACCCTTATTGTAAGGTGTTTTTCTTCGACCATTTAACTGATGATAGTTCTAAGTATTGGGTTTTAGGTTCTTTTACTATTGCCGCATTAAGCTGATAAGAAAGGAACTTATTGTTGAACCATATAGTTGCATGGAGAATAACTATAGATAAACTATATCACTATATGAAGATTCCTCCCCTACAGCTTGTTCAAATAGCACATGCAACTAGTTAGTCTTTCTTATACAGATACTAGCAAGCAAAGGTGACGTTGGTGTATTTAGGGGTGCAAAAAGGAATCCCACTGTGCCTAAGGTAGTTTTTTATACTCTTTTTCTTCATTCTCCTTTGGCTGAGACCTGAGCTGAGAGTGCCTTCGCCCCTCTATATATCACCATATCTATATTTTTTTTGTGATGTAAAATCGTAGGAGTTCAACTTATCAACAGGCAGGAAAGGCAATCCTGCTCCATTATCTGAACTCTTTAACAAGGTTAGTACTAATATAACAGAAATAGTCTGCCCTTCCTTAGTTAGTTGCATGACATTTACATTAACCATTTTGGCAGCTTTCTCTGACTGCTGGGGCACACCGTGGAACAGACCGTCGGACAACTGGTCTGCCTAACTATATCACTACCAAGGTTCACTCTTCGATTTCCTTTCCTTTCTTTTTTGTAGTCACCTTACATCTTTATTGAAGTGCTAAAAAAACACTTATTATTTTGCAAGGATTGCAAAGAGAACATGATCGGTAGTAACATACAGTGCTAGCTCTGGTAAGGCATCATATTTCTTGACCTGATGATATAGCTAACATGTTGTTTCTCATTTTTATTTTAAGGATGACACCCTTCTATTTGACTTCCCTTTTCAGACCAAGTCGCTGTCAAGAAATACAACATACATGATTTTTCTTTTGATAATGACTGATTTACAGTCGTCTCTCCATTCGCTCAAAGGTAATAAACATCTAACATCATGACAACGTTATGATTAAGCTGTTGTGTTGACAGTGCCCCCGCATCTCCTTGTAGGCTGATCGTCTGTTTTGGACAGTAGGGCTGACAAGGGAGGTATACATTATTTTGCCATTTTTATTAAGGCGCCACCGCCCAGGTGCTCATCCGGCCATCCACACCCCGGCATCGGATAGTTAACCCCGGAGACAAAAAAAAAACATTGTTTTTTCTCGTCTCAGCTGGTTACATATAGCCGTTGCTGCCGGGCAGCATTGGCTGGGACGGTGCTTTGTACAGCTAGAGAAGCCATAGTTCATAGCAAGCTTGCAAACCTGCTGGTGTAATCTGCAATCCTGACCTCCATGATCTGCAAGGGGTGTAAACATGTTGTCAAAGCCGTTCGCTTCTTCACCGCGCGCGTGTCTCCCATAACCCTTTGTGATCTTCTTTTCGTTAGCCTCCTTCCGTGATCCCCAACTCCAAGCCGTCATTATAAGTTGCGAACCGGAGACGGTCAAGTCAACCATCCGAGTCTCCAGATGCGTGGGAGGTTTCTGTGAGCGGTGGCTGTAGCGCCAGGAATCGAGCAGCGGCGGCCGTGGATCAGGGAGGCGCGGTCAGCATCACGCATCGCCGGCGACGCCTGGGGCCTGGAGACTGCACATCGAGTCGTCCCATCCCATCACGCCCGAACAAAGCGCGCAGCTCCTGTCGCCTCCCCGGCGTCGCGTCGAGCGGACACTGCTCCATCTGACGGCCGGTTCGCGCGACATAATCCTCAGACCTGCGAGCTGATCCGCGGGCCTCGTCTCTCGTCCGCCGCACCGCCTGGCGGCACGGACTGGGCAGTGCACTGTCGCGACGAGCCGCGTGTGCGGGATGGGAATCCAGGACGGTGCACTGTGGCCACCACCGGCTGAAGACGGAAGCGAGTGGCGCCAGGACATCGCCCGCCCTGCTCCGGTCAGAGAGAGAGAGAGAGAGAGAGGGCACCTGAACTGGTGTGCCATGGTGTGTGCGTTATCATCTACAGTACACATGGCAACGTCTGCTTTTGCTGCTGCTAACAGAAGGCTTCCATGCTTTTCAGCTCGAAGCGGCTACACACCGGCTGGCACATCGCATGGTTGGGTCAAATCGGAGAAACGAGGGGACATTTGCTCGCAGAACTGCTCCCACCCAGGTGGCAGATCACTAGGCCAATGCGTGAAACGCTCCAAGACTGCTTAGTTATAGGGTCCGTTGCCTGTTCATAAAAAATACTCCCCGTTCTTTTTCTTATATATATATTGACGCCTAGTTAGTTCATTTCAGAAGAAAACAGCATCAAATAAAAAAGAACAGAGGGGGTACCCGTACACCGTAATTGCTCACAGCGAAGATTTGAGAGCCAGCGACCGGAAGGAGACCGACCGAGGCGAGAATACCTCGCACGCAGCCAAGCTTCCATCTCACAGAAAGATTCAGTGCATACGTAGTTCGCTGTGAGATGCACATGAATGACGTCGGGTGTAATAGCTACTCTGTTGCTCCAAAGTATTTAGGGTTGCCAGCAACAAGACAGCGAAAGGGGCCAACCAGGCGTAAATAAATACTACAGACCAGCCATCCGTACACATCATAGAGAGCACAAGGGAAACAGCTCATAAATTCGTCCAAAAAAAAAAGGCGGTGGCGGCGTTTCATTTACACTGCACAGCAGCTGACAGCTCTGTGCAACAACGCAGGATGCGTGGCTCAACTCAATGCGTTTCCGGGATCAGGGAACTTGGTGGCTCCCCGACACACTCTGAATCGCGACACATAAATGGCTGCTCCAATCCAATGCAAGGCGCTCACGAACGAGACGTCTCTTAATTCTGATCCTTTCCACTCTACTAGTAGGAGGCTCCAGCTAGGTTACCACCAAATCCCACGCTGCAAGCAATCCTTGCAACAACAGAACCTTCTTCTCTTCCGTTTCTTTTTTTTGGGTGGGAGAGGGGGGGGGGACTTCTAATTAAGTCGAAACGTAGACGGGGGCAACGAAACATCATCATCACCAGCTACTCCGAATGCTAAGCCTATTTCCTGCACTGTGCTACTACTATGCTTTACTAGCTTCCGGCTTCCATGTCTATAGCTAGCTAGCTACTTGGGAGCAAGAGGTTTGTAACAAGGGGTCGATCATGACATGGTGTACTGCTGCTTGGATATGACCTCGCCGAACCTCACGAACCACTGCTCGTCGGAGGAGCTGTCGTCGCGCGACATCTCGGCTGCCGTTGTCGTCGTCGCGAGGAAGCGCGCGTAGTCGTCCACCGTCGTCTTCGTCGTGGCTGGCTCTGGCTTCGCGGCGGCGGGGGGCGCGGGCAGGAGGGAGAGCAGGACCCTTGCGACCTCGTGCATGGCCGGCCGGTCGCAGGGGTGCCTCTTGGTGCACAGCAGCGCGAGCTGGAAGGCCTTCCGGACGAGGCCCAAGTCTGTGCACGTCACCGACACCTCCGAGTCCACCGCCTCCATCACCGTGTTGTCATCAGCTTTCGAGAGTATCTAGCAGACGCGTTGCGTGTTGTTGTATAACAGAAGGGTGGTGGTGGTACTAGCTAGGAACCAGCTAGCTGGTTAGGAAAAAAATCAGTAGGGAGGGAGCGACTCACCAACTGATGCAAGTTTGATTCGTTGTCGACAGCCTTCTTCCCCGTGAGCAACTCCAGGAGAACAATGCCGAAGCTGTATACATCCGATTTCTCGTTGAGCCTCGACGTCCGGGCGTACTCTGGATCGATGTAGCCGATCGTCCCTAGGACGTAAGTGGAGGCATGGGACTTGGCAGCCGGGACACATTTGGCGATGCCGAAATCCGATAGATGCGCTTCAAAGTTGCCGTCGAGGAGGATGTTAGAGGACTTGACATCCCTGTGGACAATGCGCGGGTTGCAGTCGTGGTGGAGATATGCCAGCCCTTGTGCAGCACCGACCGCGATCTTTAGCCTTGTGTCCCAGTCGAGCTTCACCTTCTTTGATGGACCTACAATGGAAGGAAGCACAGACCACGACGAGGACAATACTTGATGAGACCAACAGCAAGGTTCTGAAAACTAGGCGATGACCTATGTTCAGAATTATCCTAACCGTGAAGAAGATCCCACAGGGATCCATTTTCCATGTAATCGTAGAACAGCAGGTTTCCATGCGGAGACAGTGAGAAGCCATGCAGGCTGACCAGGTTCCGGTGCCGGATACTACCAATCGTCTCCAGTTCCGTCTCAAACTCACGAAGGCTGTGGTTATACTGACTGTAAAGCCGCTTGACTGCAATGGCCTTGCCACTCTTCAGGAGGCATTTGTACACGGTGCTTGACGCACCGTAGCCAATGATGTACTTCTCACTCAAATTCTCAGTCAACCTCATAATATCTTCATATGTATGGATAGCCATGTCCATTTGAAGGCTTACTAGCTTTGGTGGCCCTGAAACATGATCGAGAGAAGTATAAATGAGTGAGATCATACCAGGGCCTGGCTCTCGCATAGATTGCAATTGAAAACAGTGTGAGATAAACCTTGCACTGGCTTGTCAGATCCTTTCTCAGGTGGTTCTCGCCGGTTGGTTTTGTATATTGCCAATAGCATAAGGCAGAGCAGTATTACGAAGCCTAAGATGATGCAGGCAACCACCGTCCCAGAAATAACTGGATCATTCATTATATAAGCATGATTTCAAAGCAAATAGATAGTGACTTTTATGTACTCCCTCTGTTCTGCTTTGTTTGATGTTGGGAGAACTAATTTTAGTTATCCCAACGTCAAATAATATAGAACAGAGGGAGTATTAGTTTAGGGCTAGTTTGGTACCTTTAGTTCCATGAGAGTGTTCACAGGCGGAGTCTTTGCAGTACACATGTAGCATTGGATTACCCACGAAGCTGCATTTAGGTACTGGTTTCTATCAGAAATTAAATAGTTCCACAAAAAAGGGTACAGAAAATTACAAAAGGAGCCATTGGTTAGTACCTATCCATTGGGAATTTTGAGAAGTTCTTTGCGGATGGAACGCGTCCAGAAAAGTTGTTGTTTGACAAATTTCTGAAACGATGATCACACATGTTTCAGTGCTGGCAAAGTCAATATCAGTGCTAACAGAGCAAAATTAGCACAGAAAACTTACAAGGTATTTAGGCTGAAGCAGTTAGCCAACTGAGCAGGGATCTCTCCAACCAAATTGTTGTTGTTAAGAATCCTGGATAATAAAGCAAAAGTTTGTAAAATGCTAAGGTGGTATGCAGTCAAGTTCAAACCTATAGCACCAAGAAAGTGGACTCACAGACTATCAAGGTTCTGCAACTGTCCAAGTTCTTCAGGGAGATGACCGGACAAGTAATTGTTGGATATGTCGCTGTGCATTAGAAGAACAGTTCAGATGAACCTATATGGCCACAAGAATACTACGATATTTTTTTGAGGGAATACTATAACATATCAAAAGGTTATTTACTTACATTACTTGGACGCTCCTCAAGTTTCCAAATTCAGCAGGCACAGACCCGGTAAGATGGTTTTTACTCAAATTCCTGCATTTACAGTTTAAACATTAGACAATAATGCCATAGAAGAAGGCAAGAATTATAAAAGGCTGGTCCTCAACATACAGGTCAAGAAGGTGCTCAAGATCACCAATGGTAGGAGGAACTGGTCCATAAAATTCATTGTAGGAAAGATCCCTGCGCCAAAATTGAAGAAAGGTAGGCATCAGAATATAAAGGAGTAGCAAACCAACAGCGTAACTCAGAAAAGTCATAGCACTCCGCAATAGACACAGGTAAAAGGTATCCTTACAGAGTATCCAAGTTGACGATGTGACCAAGTTCAGAAGGAATTTGACCTTTGAAGTTGTTTGAAGAAAGGTTCCTGTAATGTTTTAAAAGATAGTAAATGTTCAACTCTTATAAAATGAAAGATTAGTGTGTTAAGTAATATTTTTGTAAAAAAAAACTGCTGCAACGCAACTACTCACAGGAATGTCAAACTCTCCAACTTCTGGAAACCCACAGGGATAGAGCCATTTAGTTTATTGCCATACACATTGCTGACAACAAAAAAACATGATTAGACATGGAGAAGCAAATAAGTTTTGGAAATTTAGATAAATAACCCTTACAAACTCACAATTTGTTGAGTGCAGTGCAAGAACTGATGTTGGCAGGAATATGACCCTCAAGATTGTTGTTGGCAAGATTTCTGGAGAAACGCAGAGTTAGTCACAAATCATACAGGAAAAAAACACTAGTTTGTATACTTTCGTAAGTTTTTTTTTGAACCAGGTACTTTCGTAAGTTATAGATTCATACAATTCGAATAATTCTGTGAGCTTGCCAAGCTCAGATGGAATTATACCCTCTAGTTCATTGTCATTCAGCTGCCTGGATGGAACAAATACCAAACCTCATCAAGATTACACATCAACAGAAACCTGAAATTTTCTTTCAGAAAACGGATAGCATCAACTTACAGGTAGCTAAGTTTACTCATGTTCCCCAATTCTGGTGGTATGTGTCCAGTAAGTTTGTTGCCATGTAAATACCTGAAAACAATAGTCGTACCAATAATTAATAAAAGGGGGAAAAATAAGGTTCCCGGACAGAAGAGTAATGCTTATGATACTAACAGTTTGCCTGTGTAGGATAGGTTGCCTAGTATTGGAGGAATCGGCCCAACCAGTTCATTCTCACTCAGGTCTCTGAGGTGTCGAATAAAAGAATTTAATTAAGGGTAAAATAAAGAAATGAGTAAATAAGGATTGAGCTTTTGCATTTTAACTCTACTCACAGGACAGCAAGAGCCTGCATGAGGCCGATCACTTCTGGGATTTTTCCAGTCAGTCTATTTCCTTGAAGTGACCTGTAAACAACAGTACAATAATTAAACAGAAGGCAGACAAGCAAGCATCTACATATGCACGAGTAAGTTAGCTAAAGAAACAGAATATTGTAGTTGCATAATCAAAAGATAAGAATGTTTAAGTTAAAGGAATCAGGAAGACATACAGTGTGGCTACTTGAAGGTATCCAATATTGTAAGGTATTTCTCCTGAGATCTGGTTGTATGAAATGTCTCTGCGTAATTCATAAAAGCAATTAGCATCATACTGTCCTATACTGTTGAAAATCAACACTACCGGAACTGCCCAAAAGCCAACGTACAGAATCTCAAAGCTAGTGCAGTTCCCAATGCCCTCTGGAATGGTTCCAGTGAGATTGTTTCCCCTTACATCACTACAAATATGGAAGACAACCAATGTTAATAAGATCAAGCTGTACCAGATGCCTCACAATATACAAGAGGGGCAGAACAGTTAGCTAACTTACAAGTACCACAGGCCAGTAAGCTGACACATGTCAGGTGATAGTGTTCCCGTCAGTGAATTACCCCTCAAGCCCCTGGAAGACCATGAGAACAGAGATGTCAATACATGAAAAAAGCTTCCACGTAAGTAGAATGACATAATGCAGAGTTCGTACAGGTATTGTAGAACTTCATTCCAGTAGATGAGCCTTGGGATATCGCCAGTAAGTTTGTTCTGCGCTAGATCCCTATTCCAACAGAACAAATGGACACCTCATTACTAAAGATACAGAAGAGATGTCGCCAAAATGAAATCTTCGTGTGCACATTACATCACAGAATGGTGCTTAACTTTTTCTCTAAACAGGTATCTATATCACGAACGGGCAGGTTGAAAAAACAGCACACAAATCACCCAACGCGTACAGGAATCACGAAAAGGTAAAGAGTTACGGTAAGAGAAAGGTCCAAGGAAGTAGGAAGCTTACAAAATCTTGAGATTTGGAATCTGGGACAATGTGGAAGGAATAGGCCCAGTGAGCTGGTTGTTCTTCAAAATCCTTCATGAATAAAAGAGAGAGAGAAATATCACAAAAGAGTAGGTAGGAAGCAATAAATCACAAAGAAACAAAATCACCGGTACCAGTCTGTTTGTCATACTACTCCTTTACACAAGATAACCATGAAACGAAAACTAGGCAACTTGGTACCCAATTTTTACTGCCAATCCCCAAATGTCCGATAGATGGGTAAAAGACTATCATGTCTCAAAACATGCTAAAAGACCGGCAACTAATAATAGAGAGCTTACAGGTCCTCAAGCTGCTTCAACTTGGAGATGGAGAAGGGGATGTCTCCATACAGCAAGTTAAAAGACAAATCCCTGCAACGACAAGAACAGCCAGAGCCCAACTAAAAATTGACTAATCTACAGCGAAAAGGTAATCATAGCAGCACAATAAAAGAAGACTTGGACAGGGGAAGTACGTACAAATATTTTAAGGAGACACAACCCCCAATCTCGTCTGGGATTTGGCCTGTGAGCTTGTTCCCCTTGAGATCCCTACAGAAGCAAATCATTAGCACACGAATAAA
The DNA here is from genome assembly GCA_030760725.1 of Neostapfia colusana. Taxonomy (NCBI): domain Eukaryota; kingdom Viridiplantae; phylum Streptophyta; class Magnoliopsida; order Poales; family Poaceae; genus Neostapfia; species Neostapfia colusana. The sequence goes on from JASWHV010000020.1 coordinate 55,757,582, forward strand.
CTAATCAGCAAGCAAATCCAGTGGCGGCGGCGGCTCAAAGTAAAATACGTACACTAAAGAACCGTGTCACATCATGGCGCGAGGGTCAAATCAGGTGTCGTATTAAAAAAAACAGAGATGCAGGTGTAGTCAAAAGCACAAAAACACAAGCTGATGCAAGGAAGGGGAAACTGTACGGTACGGGCACTCACACAGACTGTAGGCTCTTGAGCTCCCCTATAGCTGGCGAGATCTCCCCTCCGAGGTTAAGATTTGACAGGTTTCTGTTCTCACAGTAAACAATCTCATCAGAAGATTATTCTTTTGTAGCAAAAGCAGACATGTATAAGAAAAGAAGCCTCTTTCTTGCAACGAAATGTGCAATAATATAAACACAGTTCCATAAAAGATCGAAATCCAGGCACCGCGACGAAGATTTCAAGAACAGAACTTCAGAGCCAGAGAAGCAGCAGCTGGTACGTAAAGCTAAAATGTAAAACCTTCACAGTGATTTGCCCCAGATCAAATATCAGAAATGCAAGAGAAAAAAAAAAGCGACATGGAACACGAAATGCAGACAGGAAGAAGAAGAAGAAGCAGGGGATGAAGATTTCAAGGACGCCGTCGTCACGCAACGGCGACCCGCCAGAGCAACGAACAGGAAGGAGAGAGGTCGAAGAGGAGACGCACAGGCCAACCACGGCGAAGGAGGCGCTGTCGCAGGCGACCCCGCGCCAGGCGCAGTGGTCGCGGCCGCCGTCCCAGTCCGCCAGAGCGTTGGCGGCGTTCTCGAACCCCGCCTTCAACGCCATCAGCGCCTGCCCGTCCCCGTCCCGATTATCCCCTCCTCCCGCATCCGCAGCGGCCGCCGCCGCAAACACCAGCACCGCTGCCCACCACCACGGCGGCAGCGCCACCCTCGCCGCCATCTCACGAAGCCGGGAGCACCTTTGCTCAAGTCCCAGCCCCAAAGGCACCACCTTTACGGCCTCCTTCCTCTTCTTTCTAAGAAGAAGCAACCCGGCTGGCCAAGAAGACACTGCCACGCTCCCGGCCACTACGAGCTACTACTCCTACTACTCCTTGCCCATGTGATGGGCCGCAGCCGCAGGATGGAGTAGTAGTAGCCTAGGAGGAGGAGGAGAGGGACGGGGTCGGCGTGTGATGCGAATGGCGTGATTTGTGGTGGTGGTGGTGGTGGCGATAGCGACGTGACTGTCGTTGCTTTCGGGGGGCAGCCGCTGCACTGCGCTCGCTGCCGCGGCCCCAAAGAGAGAGAGAGAGAGAGAAGACGAAGGGTGTTAAGGCTGACGGTTCCGGGTCCACCGCGTCAGAGACCAGGCCCAACGCTGAGGGATCCCTTGGCTTGTTGCGTCGGTTGACAAGTATCTGAATGACATGCTGGTCCCACCGCCGATAGGACCACGTGTCAGTGAGAGGAAGAGCGGGCTTGAGTTCCCCGGGCAGCGTATCCCGTGCCCACCTGTCAGAGCGGGTGGTTGAGGGGGTTTGATTTAAGTCCGCCCGGGTTTAAGCGAGGCTTCACGGTTTAAGAGCGCGCGTAAAGCAGGCAGCGGCGGCAGCGCCCACTCTCCGGGATCGGCTGCGGGCGCACAACCCTGTGTCACTGCGTGTGTGGGTCACTAGAGAGACCTCCTTAGATTAGGTGGCTGCGCGGTGAGGCCAGGAGAGCGGCATCTCGCTCGCGCTGCGACCGGTTGTATCGTACCAGCTGTTCCGTAGCTGTGCCCATAGCGAAGCTCGATCGACGACGACGACGACGACGAGCTGATGAGGACACGTTGATTACTCACGCATGGCCGCTAGCTAGTCATGGTGAGTGGGTGGTCTGGTTAGGCCAGACGACTATATACCCACACCAGCAGCTAGAGGCCGGGTCGACGAGACCATGGTGGAACTAGGGTTTATCCGAAGAGCGCCCTTGGCTTCGTGTCAGGAGGGGGCATGCTGCCATGCATGCATGCGGTGCGGTTGCAGCAGCAAGCTTCTTCTTCGGCTTACGTACCTAATAAGAACTGTATCAGATCAACAAGGCCATTAACGCCATACACATCAGACACGTCGCTCCGTGCGTGAGCCGCATCCGCTTCCTGCGACCTCTCTTCGATCGTCTCGACCGATCTGCTGCCACGTACCAGAAGAAGATTCAGAGCTAGCGCGCGGCAGCAGTGGCCTCGATCGATCGCCTTCAAGCCGATTACGCAGGCATGGCGCGCGCGCGCGGCTGCGATCGAAGTAACTGCTGCTGCTGCTGCAGCTGCTCCCTCCCTGCCATGGCTCACGCTTACTATACCCGGCCCGTCACACACCTCGTCTCGAGACGGCTGCAATGGCGAGAGCTCAATGCAGTTCTGCGTCGTGCACACACTCATATGCTGGGTCATGTCATGCTGCCATCCATAGAAATTAAATAAGGCTCGGATTACGTACGCTCTTGCAGAATGCGTGTGTATAGCTGTTGCAGGCGCCGGATTAATCTGCCCGTTGATCGATCCAAGACAACAAGGCATAAATGATTGCAGGATCCAAGACCAAAGACAATTATTGATATAACCCTACTACTGGTCCCTTCTTTTACGAATGAATGTTAATACAACATTGCAATCCAGATCAAGAATGTTTAGCAAAAAATAATTCAATTTAAACTAAATTAGTTGTACTAAACATCAATTAATTCAGAACGGACGGAGAATTAGATAATTGAAATCGAGTGGCGACTGATAGGAGAAAATTCCAGTTGTTTACATATACCTTTCTGAAAAGCTTATAAAAGAATCACATATGCAATGTGCTGATGATCAATGACCTCGCAGCTAGCTAGCCGAGTAGCTAGCCTCCTCAGCAGGCTAATGCAGACTCTGCACTCTGCAGCCGTCATCCCCACGGATAGCGCTCTGCGCGCGGCATCGATATATTACCATGCCTACTACGTACGCGGCTAAGCTAGCTAGGTTATACACCATATAAGTGTCCTGTGTGTTTGTGACAACACACAGGCCGGCAAAAATTATGCGTAAAGGCAGGCACGCAACACAGGCAGCCAGGCAGGCAGGCAGAGAAGAGACGCTGCACATAGCACAGTACCTACTATGCTGCTATGCACACCACACATGCAAACAAACAAATACTATGAACATTCCAAAAAGGCCTCTTTTTTCTCTCTCTCTCCATCTCTCTCTACCTCTCTCCCCTACAGTAAAAGTACAGTACGCATCAAGCCTCTCTGGCTTGAATTTGAACCACTGCCCCTTACTGCTCGACCTCTCTTTCTCTGCCACATGCATGGCCGAAAGCCTACAAGCTAGGAACCGATCGAACCGTGCAAATTAAGATGGCTCGATCGATCGGCTCGGCTCGGGTTCGCCCTTGCAACTGCCATGCAAATGACAGGCAGCTAGCATAGCATGGGTGCGCGCGGCCGGGCGCAGAGGCCAGGAGCTAGCTAGAGAGCCGGGACAAGGCCAAGAAGCATTGCAGCGCGCGCGTAGCTAGGTAGCTGGCTCCGTCTCCGGCCGGCCGGCCGCGCGCATCAGAATTCAGAACAAGCGCTAGCTAGCTGCATGCTGGCTGCAGGCCGTGTCTTCACTGGCCGCCGGCCGGCCGGCTGCTGGTGCGGTGCGCAGCAGGAGCCCCTTTTTCGTGCAAGATCATCATCACAGGTCCCCATCGATCAATCAGCTAGCGACAGGAACCCATGCGTGCGAGACGATCATCTCACATGCATGAGCATCTCAGTCGTTATTGGCCTCGCTCGCTCGCTCGTTATTCGCGCGCATGGAAACGAATGCCCGGGCGGCCGGCCGGGGTTGCCGCGCTGCTCGATCAGTCCACAGTGGATAACGAGACGCATGCAGCTGGTGCAAGTCCGAGAAAAAGGTGAACAGTGCTCCACTGTTTCGTGTGTAACTTTTTTTAATTGATGTGTAGCGTATATTTGTACGTATTATACGTACGTGGTGTGGAGTGTGGCTATGGTAGGACCATGCGTTTGCGTTGTTGTTGGTGGATTGATTGATTGATTGAACCATCATGGAGTCCGTGATCGATGGGCTTCTCTAGCTACTGGCCTTTACTCCGTCTTCGTCTCCCTCCACTCCACTCCACTCCACTACTAATGAAGGGAGACATGATGGAGGAAAGGAACACGTGGCATCCAAAAAAGTAGGCAAATTTAACCGGGACTAGTGGAAAAAAAGGTTAGTGTGTTGCTGGCGCGAAGCCATTCGATGCGATTGCGATGCGAGGAGGGGCAGGCAACTCATGATGATGGACTTCATTTGACCGACGCCTTCAAGGATATATTGAAGGAAGGAAGGAAGGAGAGATCGGTGGATGGAGGAACGAAAAGCGTGACGTGACGTGGGTGAGGCGCCCCTAGCTAGCTAGCTCCCGGCCCATCAGCATCGATCGGTGCCTCCAAATCCGAGGCCGGCCGGCGGCATGGCTTTGGACTTTGGGTGGCGCCTCTCCTCTCGATCCATCATGGAATAACAGGGCTCCGCCGCCCGATCCTTCACGTGACAGCATGACCAGCAGCGTAGGCGTCCCGTCGTTGGATGTGAAGTTTTTAGGTTACCGGCCGGCCCGGTGGCGGCGGCGGCGGGAGCAGCAGCGAGCAACAAGGCCGGCCCTGCACGGCTGTACTGCACTGCGCTGCGCTGCGCTGCTCTGGGTGGGAGAGTGAGTGGGATAGAGAGCCTGATGACCTGATGGCCGGCACAATCTCCTGACACTGTAGGAGACAAACTTCCGCTGCTAACTCCGATAATAATGAGCAAGAGGCAAGCATCCAGTGTGTGGATCAGATCAGATCAGTGCAGTGCAGTGCAGTGCAGAGCAGCAAGCCGGCAAGCAGTGGTGCATGGGCCGGGACAAGCATGCAGCACAGGCCACGTTACAGTTACAGCAAGCCGGCCGGCTTGTCGGTCTCGCCATGCGTACGCATCAGCACCAGGCCGGCAAAAAATAAACACGAACCCTAAGCCATGTGCATGTGCTGTGTATTGGATCTTTGGACCCAGGCCGTTACGACTCACGAGCGGTTGAGGATGCGCGTCGATGGATCGATCGCCTGTCCAGTCCTCGCGCGCGCGAGATCTGCTTCTGCTTCTGGCTGGGCGCCAGCACATGCCTCCGGACGAGAAGAGCGGAGAGGGGAGGAAGCTAGTTCATGCGCTGACGATGCGGGCGAGGGTTTTCGTTGGTTTTTCTTTTTCAGTGAGCGGTTTGGTCGAGCTAATGATTGGGCTTCCCGCGGCTAATGATTGGGCTTTTTTCTCGGTCCAGGAGCCGAGTTGGGCTGAACGGCCCGAAGCCCGTATCATTTCTTGTGATGGACAGGCCCAAATCAGCGAGACATGGCTCCCGCTCCCAAGGCGATTAGCTCGCGCAACACGCGGAGACGCCTGTAGCGGCGCCCGATCGAGCTCTGCCATGAGGTCACGCTCCGGACCGGCAGCCTTTTCCGATTCCATGCATGGCCTCCATCCTCTCTACGCGGCTTTGCCGGCCTTTGCCTGGTGGCGAGCCTACTAGCTAGGTGTCTTTAGTCTTCTCTTCACAATCCTCGTCCTGCTTCCTCTCCACGCGGCTGCTTGATCGGGCCATCAGCTGAATGTCTGTACTACGCAAGTAGCCAAGAAGTAGACATACCAGTGTGTCAGATCGAACGCAACGCCATACATCGAACCGACCACCCCCCAAAAAAAACAAGATGAGTAACAGAGAGGGACCATACATCACATTGGTCGATCAAAATTTTGTAAGGCGAATAGCCCCGGTTCAGCTGCAGCGATCAATTTACAGCAGCGATCAAATTGACGAACGTACAATACGACTGCCTTCCTTCATTGGCACTATTATCACGTACAATACTACTACTGCCCTCAGAAGAGCGAGTTGTAGGTCAGGAGGGTGCATGCGATGGACGCCGCACAGATCACCAGGGACGGCAGGAGGGTGACGTTGAGGAGCTTATCGATGCCCAGGTAGCCTGCCGCGGTGATGGTGCCGTCGGCGACCACTCACGATGAAAGTGGGGCGGGCTGCGGCTGCCCGCCCCGCCGCCGCAGGAGCCGCGAGGCTTTTGCGGGCCGTGGCGGCAAGCCCGCCATGAGCTACCAAGGCCCGCGGCAGTTCGCGGCGCCCGCAAGCCACTTTTCTGTTGCGCTGTGCCTACAAATTGCTGACTTGCTGGCCGTGAGCACTTGCTTACTTGTTACTGTATACATAATATCTACAAGTTGCTGACTTGCTGGCCGCTGTACAACTTCAAAGCAAGCCCACATGCCTACGCTTACCGAGGCATTGCGTATTAGAGACGATGCGGGCAAGGACGATGTGGGTGCTCAAGGACGATACGGGCGCAGGCGGAGCGCTCGGAGACGGTGCGCCAGAGATGTCGCAGTAGAAGGCAGCTACGCCCTACGGACTGACGGCGGTCGCTCGCCATCAGCGTGGATCTTGCGGGCTGCTGCAGCGCCGCCGGCATATGCGGGTTGCGGTAGGGGAGCCGCTCTGATTTTGCGGGCAAAGCGGCAAATTTATACGGGCCACGGCGCGGGCCGGCCCAGCGGGTTAGCGGCGTGGCCCGCGCCACTTTCATGTCTAGCGACCACCCTTGCCAAGGTCCCGGCCTCCGTCGAGAGGAGGCCGCCGTTGTACGTGCCACGGGAGAGGCGGGACGACATCACGCTTGATAGGAGGGACAGGTTCACGCCTGCAATTTTATCAGTAAAATGTAAGAGACTCTTCTCAATACCAGGAGAGATACGTTACAGGAATTGAATGAAAGCTGGGCAGCAGAAGAGCAAGGATCGTCGTGGTGCCAACACCGCTGACAAGGAAGTGATACTGCGGAATGGCATGAATCTCGTACCTTCAAGAACTTCAGCAGAGACAAATGTGATCAGCGCCGATCCAACATACTGGATAACAGAGTATGTACTCGTGACATTGAAGCTGAAAAGAATGCCTACTAACAAGATAACTTGAGATGCCATCAAGAGTTGCCTGCCAAAGCATCAATCAATTTAGTAACGCTGAATTGTAGGTTTCTGCATATAACAATTGCCCCCCCCCCCCCCCTCTCCCCCAAAAAAGGAAAGAAATGGCAGACAATACTGAAGCATTTCACAAACCTGTCCTCAAACATGTTGCTGATGTAAGTTCCAACAACAGCATTAACAGGAAGGACTGTCAACCCCAGGATTGCTAGAAATATTGCCACTGCGCTTGTATTCCAACTGAAATAGTGATTCGTGATAACACTAGATTCTGAAAGTAAAATCTCCATCGCGTATTTCAGCATGAAGTATATCAATAATTGGACCTACATAGGCAAAGCATGGTTGAGTCAAGATGTCCATAAGCATACCGAAGTATAATCACAGGACCCTTCCTGATGAGGTAGGTGTGCCTAAAGCACAGTGTGGTTAAAAATTGAAAACATTATGGTAAAGAAAGAAAAGAAATAGAAGGTTAATTTTGTGTGATGACGTATTCATACCTTTACTGATGGGGTAAGCAATCTGTATGCTGACCCAATGGATGTCGCTGGCTTGCGAGAATCTTCACCAGCTTCTTCGCTGTCATCAATATCTTCATCTTCATCATCATTTTGTTTTTTATCAGCATCTCTGAGCAATGGTTGCACGATTCCATTTTCTAGTTGCCCAAAATCAACCCTTTGTCCTGTCATCATGACAAAATTCCAGTCAAAATAAATCAGAACTTTCTGAATACTGGTTGAGAAAACTACACTACGGTGCACAAGCCAAAGAGCTGCGCATTAGAACTTTGGACTTACCAGAGACAGGATTTCGTGGGGCTTCATTCGCCTCAGTAGCACGGTTTGGTTCCTTGAATGAGATCCATAGCCAAACTAAGTACAATAGCCATGCAACTGCCATCACCCAACCAGGTAAAGTTGATTGATTAAAAGTAACCATATAAATCTTGAATCTCCACTGAAGTAGACCAGCTAGTGCTGGCCCACAGGCCATGCCAAGAGCACTTGCACTAACAAATCCTGCAGAAGCTTGCATACGTATCCTTGCAGGGACACAATCACTAATATAACGGCGGTTGACAGCTCTTGCAGAACCCAACCTACATTGAAAAGATTATATTCATTAAAATAATGAGAAGATTAGACAGTGTTGAAAACATGTAAATACAAACAGCTGAAGAGAAATATTTAACTGCCACTGCCATGCAGAATACTTTGTACAAGATTTCTTGCGTGTCAGAACACAGCAAATCACATCTGAAGCTTCTTCATGTCGAGTAGAAATAATACTATATTGAGATATTTGCAATTATATCCTACGTTCCTGGTCAACACTGATATGAATTTGGAACTTGCTTGTGAAGAGCAATTCTAAAAATGAAAGGACAAAATGCTACCAAAGTCAATTAATCATTTTCATGTCCTGATGTTTGATCTTCCACTAGAATAAAAAACCGACAACTAAGAGCAGAACCCTGATGTAAAAATTGTTACAGCTGAAAAATTCAAATGCCTCACTGGTCAAACTGTACAGTTATGAACAGGGCGTTTATGCAATGATACTTACCCACAGAGTAAACGGCCGGCAATAAGGACTGTCAGGGACTTCATATCATATGCTATTGCATAGCATACATTGCCCAAGAAAAGAACAATACTACTGAAAACAAGTGGTCTGAAATATGACTTGTTTGACCACGCGCTGAAGTAAACGGAGGAAAATATTTGTGCAACAGCCATTGAACCAATTACAACACCACAAACAGTAGAGGCAGCCCCAAGGCTCACTGAGTAGTCATCTGCAGTCGGCACAATGATGTATGTGTTGACCATGTAAAGGAATGTGTTGACCAGGTTCAACATTAGGGACATGAAATGATATTTTTTATCTTCTATTTCCTCTTCCCCAGCAGTACTAGGAGACTCCTCATCCACAATCATGGCATGTTGCCCCAAAAATCGAAGAAAATTAGTTGACCGTGTCAACTTATCCACAGAGGAGTTTATCATATCAATGATAGGGTCCTGCAGTGCACCAAGAACATCCTGGTCAGAAGTCTCAAGTATGGAGACTACTCTACTGGATGAATCGATAATATTCTCAACTATTGAATCAGGTGAGCAGTGGAGAAGACAAACAGACTTTAAGAGCAGCTGATGGTTGATCATATATAGACAAGTAACTTCCTTGACGCTCCTGGAGTTCAGCAAGGTTACGTGACAAGGCGCCTACAACAGCTCCTACACCCTGGTTGCAGAAAACAAATAAGGTATATTAACATAAGGCCCGTCGAAGATTGTGAATGAAAGAACATATAGAAGAATTTATGAGATACAAACAACCTCTATCTATAATCACAAATTTGCTACAACCGGTTGGGACACAACACTGGTCAGAGCATTTCGGTGCCAGGCCCATAACCTGGGTTCGCACCCAGGTGTAGGCAAGGGTGTTCCAGTCTTTCTAAAAAAATTGTATCATGCTAAATCTAGATGCAGTGCATTACCACATGCTTGAAGACCTGCTGTAGCTGAGAGTAGGGGTGGTTTGATCTAGTAGTCACATAGTAATCAGTAAATCTGTAACCGAAGCGCTTATCAAACTTCTTCAGAATTTTCCGAATGCCAGTTGCATTGAGATCAACGAACTTGAGAAGTTTGATGAGATCCACCCCAACTTCCCTATAAGCTTCTCGCAGCTCAGCAATGCCTGATATATCTGGCTGCTCTGCTAGTATTGCCCTTTGTTTTCCTAACTTCTCTATCCTGCTTGCCAAAATTCCTTGTTGTTCCAACAGAAACAGGACAATCTTCTCAATCTGAAAAAAAATAGAATACAACATCTGTCAGTTGATATTCCAAAAGAAACAATTAAATGCAATTACTCACAAGAAAGCACATGAGCAACGAAATCAACCCCACAAAGCCATAAAAGTGCAACCAGACGTCTCTGAACAGGTCATGTGTTAGACACTGTGATTATGTGTGTGTCACAGGGGCATATTAGTCATTAGTGAGGGATTAGGGTTAGGGGTGATTTAGTCATTTCCCCTCACCTAATCCCTCTATATAATGGACCCTGTACCCTCATGATGGATGAATCCCATTCAGTCCAGATTTATCCCTCTAATATGGTATCAGCTAGGTAATCAAGGATTAGGGCTTAACCCTAATCCTCTTCCCCTGATGGCTGTGCCGCCGCCGCCGCCGCCACAGCCCCTCCACAGCGGCCCTGCCCAGCCACCGCCGGCCCAGCCGCCGCCGCTGCAGCGGCCCTGCGCCGCCGCCGCCTTCGCCGGCGCGCCGCCCGCAGGAGCAGCAGCCGCCGCCGAGGCGCCACGCCTCCGCGCAGCCGTGCCGCCCGCGGTGGCTGCTGCTGCCGCCACCCCATTCGCCTCCACTGCTCCCAACCACGCCGCGGTGCCCAGGGCCGGGCCCGCCGCTGGCGCCGCCGCCGCCAGCACCCCAGTCGCGTCTCCAGCCCGTGCAGCTGCGCCCTGGGCCGCAGCGCCCTGGGCTGCCGCCAGATCTGCGCGCCGCCGCCGCCAGCGCCCCAGTCACGCTGCCCGCCGCCGCCTCGGGGAGGGCTGGCGCGGCCGCCACTGCCCTCTGGCCAGATGCTGCCGCGCCACCACCCTGGGCCACCGCACAGCCACATCTAGCCCCCACCGCCCATCCAGCCCCCAGCGCTGCCACCCCTCGAGCCGAGCTCGCTGCTTCCGTCTGGCCCGCCGCCGTCGCCTCTGCAGCACCCCACGACAGCGCCGCTGCTTGGCCCGCAGCAGCTGTAGACGCCCCTTGGGCCGTCAGCCCTGCAGCCCCCCACAACGGCGCCGCCTGGCCCGCAGCCGCCAGTGCACCATGGGACGCCGCTCTGGGAGGTGCTCCTCGGCCGACATCGACTGGTGTACCTGGATCGGCTGTTGCCTACTCGCTTGGCACGACCGTCGAGGGTCCACGCGTGTTGTCTTCCTTCCCGGCGCCACCACCGCCGGGGCATGTCGCGACCCGTTCAACACCGTCGGTCTACCTGCGGGGTCTCACGCCGTCTGGCCCTGACTGGGTGGTAGACTCCGGTGCCTCCTACCACACCACCCCTGACGTCGGTATCCTCTCCTCTACCCGCCCTTCCCGTCCCTCTGATCCTTCATCTATCGTTGTTGGGAATGGGTCGACTCTCCCAGTCACCTCAGTAGGTGACTCGGGTTCGCCGGATTCGTTTCAGCTACGTGATGTTCTTGTTGCCCCTGACATCATTCAACATCTTCTTTCCGTTCGTCGTTTTACTACTGACAACCATGTTTCCCTTGAGTTTGATCCTTATGGTGTAACTGTGAAGGATCTTACTACTCGACGCTTTCTTTTTCGCTGTGATAGTACGGGTCCCCTGTACACGATGCGTCTTCCTGCTTCCGCTCCGCCTCTTGCCCTGACTACGACAGCATCTTCGACCATTTGGCATCGTCGGCTTGGCCACCCCGGTGTTGATGCTATGTCGAAGTTGTCTGGTAGTTCAGCGATTTCGTGTACTCGGGGTACTCATGAGTCTCTTTGCCATGCTTGTCAGTTGGGTCGCCATGTTCGACTTCCTTTTCCGCACTCTGTCACTCGTGTCGAGCACACATTCGATTTGATTCATTGTGATCTTTGGACTTCACCTGTTCTTAGTGTCTCTGGATGCAAGTATTACTTGGTGGTCGTGGATGATTTTTCGCACTATTCGTGGACTTTTTCCTTGCGACAGAAGTCGGATACTTTCGGTACTCTTTCTCACTTCTTCGCTTGGGTGTCCACCCAGTTTGGGCGCACGATTCGTGCGGTCCAGTGCGACAACGGGCGCGAGTTTGACAACTCTGCGTTCCGTGACTTTCTGCTGTCTCGCGGTGTTCAGTTACGCATGTCATGTCCGTACACTTCCCCCCAGAACGGCAAGGCTGAGCGCATGATTCGGACCACCAACGATGTCATGCGCTCCCTGATGTTTCAGGCTTCTACCCCTGCTCGCTACTGGGCGGAGGCGCTTCACACTGCCACCTACCTCATTAATCGCCTTCCTACTAAGGCGATTAGTGCTCCCACCCCTCACTTCGCTTTGTTCGGCACCCACCCTCTTTACGACCATCTTCGGGTCTTCGGGTGCGCTTGCTACCCGAACCTCTCTGCCACAGCTCCCCATAAGCTTGCGCCTCGTTCGACTCAGTGTGTTTTCCTTGGGTACTCCCCTGACCATAAAGGGTACAGGTGCCTTGACCCCACCACACGTCGTATCTTGATCTCCCGACACGTCGTCTTCGACGAGTCTTCCTTTCCCTTTTCCACCCCGTCCTCTGACTCCGTCACTGAGTTGGATTCCCTCTTCTCTACTGACCCCGAGGCCGCTCCTGTACAGCGACCTTGTCGGTTACCTCTTGCAGGTTACCCACCCGCTACGCCACGCATGACTTCGGCGTCTTCCACGCCACCTGTTGTGCCTTACGTGGCCCCGGCGTCCCTGACGCCACTTGCTGCGCCACGCGCGGCACCGGCGTCCCTGACGCCACCGGGTGCGCCACGCGCGGCACCGACGTCCCTGACGCCACCGGCTGCGCCACGCGCGGCCTCGGCGCCCCCGACGTCACCCACTGCAGCACGCGCGGCACCGGTGTCCCCGACGACGCCTGCTGCGCCAAGCGCGGCCTCTGCGTCCCCGACGTCGACTACTGCGCCACGCACGGCCTCAACTTCCCCGACATCACCTGCAGCAAGCCCGACGTCACCAGACGCACCAGGAGCAGCACCGACGATGACTTCTCGCTTCCCTGACCCCGTACTTGCCTACCAGCGACGAGCACGGGGGGGCGGCCCTACTCCAGCTGCACCACGTGTGGCTCCGAGACGAGAGAAGGTCGTTGTACCCGAGCGCCCGGTGTACAACCCTCCTCTTCTCCACAGGGATCCTGGTCACGTCCACCCGATGGTGACTCGACGTGCATCCGGGTGTCTTCGTCCAGTTGAGCGCTTCACCGGAGCTGCCTTCTCGTCGACTACTTCTCCACCGACCGACTCTTCTTCGATATCACCCATACCTACTTCCGTGCGTAGCGCCCTCGCCGACCCTCACTGGCGCCGCGCTATGGAGGAAGAGTATGAGGCTCTGCTTGCCAATCGGACCTGGGACCTGGTTCCCCGTCCTGGTCGTGGCAATGTTGTCACGGGCAAGTGGGTGTTCACGCACAAGAAGAAGGCGGACGGTACCTTGGAGAGGTACAAGGCTCGGTGGGTACTCCGGGGTTTCACTCAGCGCCCTGGAGTCGACTACGACGAGACCTTCAGCCCGGTGGTAAAGCCGGCGACGGTTCGTACCGTTCTATCGCTGGCTCTCTCACGTTCTTGGCCTGTCCACCAGTTGGACGTCAAGAATGCCTTCCTCCACGGTACACTGACCGAGACGGTGTACTGCAGTCAGCCGGCAGGGTTTGTTGATTCAGCTCACCCAGACATGGTCTGTAAGCTGAACAAATCCCTATACGGATTGAAGCAGGCACCGCGAGCCTGGTATAGCCGGTTCGCCTCCTTCTTGGTCTCACAGGGGTTCGTCGAAGCTAAGTCGGACACTTCGCTGTTTGTCTATCGACGTGGCAGTGACACTGCCTACCTCCTACTGTACGTCGATGACATTGTACTAACAGCGTCTAGTCCGGCTCTGCTTCGGCGCACCATTTCTGCTTTACAGCAGGAGTTCGCTATGAAGGACCTGGGCCGTCTTCACCACTTCCTGGGCATTGCGGTCGAGGACCGACCAGGCGGCTTATTCCTTCACCAGCGACAGTACTGCCTGGATATCCTCCAGCGAGCGGGCATGACCGAGTGCAAGCCTTGCTCCACTCCAGTGGATACTCAGGCGAAGCTCTCCGCTACCGACGGGACACCCGTCTCTGACCCCACTACTTACAGGAGTCTTGCAGGTGCTCTTCAGTACCTCACCTTCACCAGGCCGGATATCTCGTATGCAGTTCAGCAGGTGTGCCTCCATATGCATGACCCGAGGGAGCCGCACCTCACCGCTGTGAAGCGGATTCTTCGGTACCTACGAGGTACTCTCGACTACGGCCTCCTCCTTCGACGTGACACGACCTCCGAGCTGGTCGTGTACACTGATGCTGACTAGGCTGGCTGCCCGGACACACGACGATCTACTTCTGGGTATGCCGTCTTCCTGGGCGGTAACCTCGTCTCCTGGTCCTCGAAGCGACAGCCCGTGGTGTCGCGTTCGAGTGCTGAGGCGGAGTATCGCGCCGTGGCTAACGGCGTAGCTGAGGCCTCCTGGCTCCAGCAGTTGCTTCAGGAGCTCCACACTTCCGTCGCCAGGAGCACCCTCATCTACTGCGACAACGTCAGCGCCGTGTACCTCTCCACCAACCCGGTCCAGCATCAGCGCACAAAACATGTGGAGATCGACCTCCACTTTGTTCGTGAGCGGGTTGCACGCGGCGAGATTCGGGTACACCATGTCCCGACGACGACGCAGTTCGCTGACATCTTCACGAAGGGCCTCCCGTCGTCGCTGTTCTCCGAGTTTCGGTCCAGTCTCAACATCTGCAGTGGCTAGATGTTGTGACTGCGGGGGGTGTTAGACACTGTGATTATGTGTGTGTCACAGGGGCATATTAGTCATTAGTGAGGGATTAGGGTTAGGGGTGATTTAGTCATTTCCCCTCACCTAATCCCTCTATATAATGGACCCTATACCCTCATGATGGATGAATCCCATTCAGTCCAGATTTATCCCTCTAATAACTAGTAATCATATGCCAAAGCATTGTATTTTTGGACTAGCCATTGATATAGCAACATTGTATTACTGAGCACGTGAATTCATACCTACTGGTCTTTCAGTTACAGAGGACAAAAATGAATAATACAAGCTCACAATGTTGGTGTTATCGTCAGCAAATTAAATATCCACAGAAAATATAAAGTATGCAAGTTAAAGCAGACGAGGTAAGATGAAGTTTGAAGAGTTTGCATAAATATCTGTTTCTTAGAATTACCTGATCATCAAGCATCTTCGAGAAATCCTTAAGAACCCGGCGACGGTCTTTCTCACCCTGTTGAAGTTGCTGGCCATACTGTTTAACTTTCTTCTTCATCAACTTGTAGTTTATATAATACCTGAAAGCATTGACATTAAAGACGTCAAGCTTGGGAACTAATGATGTCATGGTGAAACATTTTACACCAAGTAGTGCATAAGCAGAGATTAAAGCACGGTGTGTCAAGCTTAGCACAACCACTACAAGACAATCTAAGATTCAACAACACCAATGGTTCATCACCAATCAAATGTAACTATGATTATAAAATAATATACATTGTATTTCCTTGGACATAGTGAATATAAACTATTCTTTCTCAAGAAAAAATGAAAGGTAAATTCACTGGCCGAAGAAGGAACAATTGGCATACAAGGAACGGTTGACTTTATGGTATCAGTATAATCAGTTCATAATCAACAGAAATATAGAGTAGAATAAAAACCATGAATCGTACCCTTTCCATTCTGGGATTTGACCAGCCATCAATTTTTTCCCAAAGTTAACCATCTTGACTCTGATAAGTTGATCTGACAACAAATATGCTGTGTCAGTAGCACTAAAGAAAAAAAGAATATGATTGCTGAAATTCACCTACCCCAACGTGCTTGGGATAAAGGCTTTTTTGTTGTTGTTGTATGATTGCTAAAATTCAACCGTCTACTAGCGAGGTTACATAAGCAATCTCGTTCTGCATATGTATAGTCTGGTTAGTGTAACTCAGCTGTAAAACTCAAAAGGATATCAACATTTTATATGGAAGAAAACAAAAAACTTAGTAAGAAGATGAAAGGTACATGCACCCTAAGATGAGAAATCCCCGTAAAGTCTACTTCCTAGTGTATAATCCTCCTTGAGATGGTCTATTTTGTTCTCGCTATCGACTGGGACGAGTTTTGCTGTTACAGCCACAACCTAATTCTCCAGTCATTTTCCAGTAACTGAACATAATTGATGACCAAGTATTAAAAAAAAGAGCCCACTAATAAACTTGGACGGCCGCGAATTGATCTCATGTCTCAATCTCTGAAAGGACAGGAAAGCCCATCTTTGCATACTGGCCAATCAACTAACCTAGATTTTTTCCCCCGAAAATCAGCTAAACTTACAATGCACGCATGCAACTGGCAGTAGGAACAGTCAGCATAAAAGGATCTGCGAAGCCTAATGACGATTCAATTACAGAACAAAGGGGGGGGGGGGCACCACAGCAATTTAAGCTGGATCTAGATTCTAAACCGAGTTGAGCTACATCCCGCACATAATTCTAGACCGATTGTGCCACAAGCTAGCACGGTTTCAACGAAACTGCTGGTTGAGGGAACACGACCTGACACATCCAAACAGAAAACAACAAAAAACCTAACAACCAAACAAATTTGGAACCAAGCTGGAGAAACGCCGACGCGAGAACTGGCTGCAGCTACTGAACACACAAGGACAACGTAACTAAGTCTAGAGCCGGAAGGTTAGTAAGCGTCCAGGATGAAGTTGGGTTCGTTGCCATATTCAGCGAGGCAGCCTGAGAGCTGCGGGGAGGGAACCCACGGAACGAACCGTCGAAGAAATCACGGGCGGGGCAAAGAGAAACAGATGTTGGACACGGCGCAACGAATCCGATCGCCCGCCCGCCTGATGCGGGCCCGCGGCCAAAAAAACACCTCGAAACCCAGCGGAGGGAGGGGACGGGTCGAGTGAGCGAGCGAGCGAGCGGCGTTACCTTACCTCTGTCCGGCGAGCGCGGACGCCGGCGCGGGGCGGGGAGCGGAAGGGAGGGGAGAGGCGCGTGTGGAGCGGCGGGCGCGTATTTATAACCCACGGGGAGGGAGGGGGGGCAGGAGGAGGAGGAGGAGGGGAGTGGTGGCAGCCGCGGCGAGAGGCCGAAGAAGAAGGCGTTCCCAAATTGGAGACGGCCTCTCCCGCTTGGACGGACGGACGGGCGGGCGGGCTGCAGTGCTGCACATAATAAAACTGCTTAGTTGTAAGTACCTCATCAGTTCCAGCTATGGCGTCGGTAACAGTCACCATCAGCAGCTTTAACCGCCTTGGATCATGATTCTACCAGCAGCTTTAACGTGGCACTGATGTTCAGTGAGGACGAGAGCTCTCAGATTCGAGTGACTGCATCCTCGATCCGGCGCCGCAGGCATCAAAGGCACGTGGGGTGGGTGGTCCCGGGCCGCTGCCTCGTGATCGCCGCCGCCTGAGGAGGACGACGACGACGAGGAAGCGGAAGGCCGAACCACGACTGGCCACCAACCGATCCCGATCAACGGCCACGAAGGCGAAGGCGAGCGCCGCGGGAAGAGACAAGCTTTAGGCACTGTGAGACCGACTTCACGGCTGCCACGACAGTGATGACAAAGACACGGCGACGGCGAGGCCTTCGTCTCCATCTTAACCATGCACACTCGTCGGTCGGATTAGTGGACGTCCAGCTAAGCTACGCGTCGCCGACAGGGAGGTGAGGTCCGGTGATGGCCGGGCACGACACGAGCGAGCCGGAAGGCGTCACGGCATTCATGGCGGTTGTTGAGATTGCTCGGGTCCGTCCGCAGCGGCAGCGCGATCTGTCTGCCGGCAAAATCGCTTTCGATTCGACGCCGCAAGTGGGAGGTGGTGGTGGACCTCCGTGCGGTGACCGGCGAGGATAGAGATGAGATGATGGGGCATCCCGGCGTTCGAGGCCGCGGTGACCGCGTCCAAGCTGCTGCCGCTGTTGTCGGACATCCCCCGGCTTGCAATTGCCCAATAAACACAGGGGGTGCAGAACATCGTACGAATGTCTGCAATTGCATCTGCAGTGCATACATGTACCCTACTTGCTTCGTCCCTCTAAAAGTCTATTTCTGATCAAAATTAGATAAGTTTAACTTTAAACATCTCAAAAAATAAAAAACTTATAGATGTTGTGTAAGCGGACGCCGTGCATGCGATCCTCCTACTCGAGCAGGGGAACCGTTCTCCATCTCACGCCCATCGTTCACGCCGGTGAGCAGGGGCAGGGTGGGTGGTGGTTGGCGGCCGCCACGTGCGATCTAATCGCGCCAGGACGACGAGATTCCCGCCGCGCGCCGGACCAACCTCACCGCACCGCGCGCCGTCTTGTTATGGTTGGCAGACTCCCGCGCCCGGATCAAGCGCGGTCTGCAGCGTGATCAGGAAGGAGCTCGACGACGACGACGGAGGGGCGAGCTGGCTGGATCGATCACTTCCTGCCTTGCCTGCCTGCCTGCCTCGTGCAGGCATCTCACGTCTGCCAAGATGTCGACACCGCAACATAACATGGCTTCGACTCGTAATGATGGCATGGCACTCATCAGGTCACAGCACCAGAAAGTCGATTTTGACCAGCAAAACAACCAAACAGTTCAACCCGTTCAAAAAGAGGCAACCAGGCATCACAACAGAAAGGTACAAGATTTTTAGTACTGTACTTACACCAAGGAGCACTTTCATGTCCAAGGAACCAGACGACGATGTTGAAAAAGGAATGAAGTCTCAAGTAAATTGCAGCGTACATACAGGGCAACAAAATAAGCTGAATATTCGCAAGTATCCCGTTGTTATTATGATGAATAATAATAATAATAAATATAAAAGGACTTGGGCCCATCTACTGATCCATACAGATAGAATCGAGCAACTCAGCAGTCCCCTCGCTGACGTCAACGTTTTCGATCCTCAGCCGGTGTCGCATCCCAGGGAACTTCTTCCCAGCAGACGCGTACGTCCGTACCAGCGGCTCGAAAACCGACGGGCCCAAATCCTTCTGTACCTTCTTCAAGGTCTCGACGAACTTCTCGGCTCCATCTACATCTTTGTTGAGTTCAAAGTACGCCATCAGTCTCTGGGTCACTTCACGCGGTGGCACCCAAATCCTACCACTGCTGTGTCCCTTCTTGATGGCACGGTCAGCACACCAATAAGCCATCTTGAGGTCCCCCTCCTTGAGGTAATGTTCCATGAAGATCTCCCATGTCTTGGCATTAAGCCTTCCGCCACGCATCTTGGCACGCTTCTTGAGTGCAACTGCCTTGTCCAACATACCCTCTGCAATATAAGCTTTAATCATAGCGTTTGCAACCCGGATGTCATATTTAGGATGCTTGACATCTTGGGCCTCCGCGCCCTTGTCCTTGGTTCCCTTGATATCAGCCTGATTATTAGGTGAATCAGTTGAAGATTCAGCCTCCACTGTTGCAGCAGAATCCTTTGCTTTGGTCTTAGGCGGGTAGATGTACTGTGCTTCCCATTCTTTGAAACAGGCCGCGGCAGCAGGAAGATCCTTCAGGTTTGCCAAAACTTGGATCATGTTAAGGTAACTCATGTTTGCGATTCTAGGGCAATTGCGCTTCAATGATCTCCAAACACGATGAACTTCTACTAAATTTTGTGTTCGCCCATACAATGTAATAAGGAATTGGTAGGCTTCAAGATCGTTACTGGTGTTCCGCTTCTCAAGCTCCTTAAGAGCAGCTTCTGCCTTCTCAGAAAGTCCAGCACCAACATATATCGAAGCAAGGTTACTGTATGTTGTCCAATCAGGAGTAACACGGCCATCCCGTTTCATCTCTTCAATCACCCTCTCAACCCCTGGTATGTCTTCACGAGCTGCAAGTGCTCTCATCCAAACATTGTAAGTAAAGACATCTGGCAATACATCATCAGCCTTCATGTCCTGAATAATGCTGGGGACCTTCTCAGGTTGGTTGATCTTGGTATACAGTGTCATTAAACTGTTGTAGGACATGGCAGTGAAAGCAAAGTTTAGCTCCTTCATTTTTTGCATAAGGGCCTCAGCCTTCTCAGTCATCAGCTCTTTGCAGTAACAGTTGAGAAGAGCGCCATATGTGAGATGAGTTTTGGAAGTTTCTGGTAGGTCCAGGAAGTACTTCTCAGCAGCTGCGATGCCTCTTGATTTGGCAACAAGATCCAGACGGATTGCTTGATCACTGACTGTAGGATTCATGCCTCTTCTGGCCATAACTTCAGAAAGCTGCATACATAAGGACATAAATGATCGTTTCAGACTTGGTTAGGAGAAATACTCCATTTTCAGAACTGTCACAGGTAGATATCCAAGGTTAGAAAAGTATACATTTTAGGCAATTTATGCTCTGCAGCACTCTGCACTCAAACAAATATGCCAGAACTAAAGCAATCAACCAAATTTCAAATACAATAAAATTTCAAATATAAATGAAAGTTTAACTGCTAGCACAGGTACTCATAACAAAATGGCCAGCGAACAGAAAAGCAATAAATGGTTCCAGAAATAAAGATATATGCAGTGAGCATCTAGTAAGGCTGGATTCTTCCAGTCCACTGAAATATTAGTCAGTTTAGAGCAGGAGTCCAAGTTGGGTGCGGCTGAGGAGTCCTCGCAGTATTGTTCTAGGTCTCTAGTTTAGGGAAGAAATAAAGAGGCATAGGGATATAAATAGTTGCTGCAGTTTTGAAATAGATTTAAAGAGTCCTAGTAGAGCAGGAATAAAGAACCCTACTCGGACTGAGGGTCAAGTCCTAGTAGGGCTGAGGGTCAAGCCCTAGTAGGACTACACATATACATCTATATAAGAAAAGGAATAGAGGGGCTGCTGGAAAATGAGAACCACCACCGGACAACAATAACTAATACAGTAGATCCAGTCACATACATGTAGATTGAGTCAACAAAAGAAAATCTTTAACTTAAGTTTGAGGAGATCAAGGACCAAGTGGCACAACTCGCTAGCCAATAAGCTAGTGCCAGCCGAGAAAATAATTTGGACCCAGTATAATTTTACATTGGCATCTTATGCAACTCACTCAATATCATGCAGCAATATTATGTTGGAATTCAAGTACAATTCGAGACAGCTAGTATAATTTTAACCTCCACACACTAGACATTATATTCATTCAATTCTTCATGGTTGTGAACAAAAAGATGAATATGACAATGAATATACATGCACTTCTGTAATAGCTTGCAGTTTGTAATGTGAACTGTACATCTTACACCAAAATGGAGCAAAAAATTAACCCTAAAATAACATATAAACAGCAATTCAAAATGATGCGATGTCAACTTTAACTGAAATCTGTACTGATGCCATACTAACATACAAAATAGTTCCAGATCAAATTAGATGAACTGACTCCTTCACTTTGATTCCGGTCTAGTGATTCACTAATATACATTGCACGTATAAAAAATACAAAATGACACCCAGAGATCAATAGGATAACATAAATTCCAAATAGTCAAGTACTATATTTACATGGCTGGACAAAAGATGATTAACTGATACTCCTGGCTTAAAAGTGCCCTGAAGCAGACCTGGAATGCCACTCTACTTGGTCCAAGCCTACCAGGTGTTAGTAGATTTCAGTGTTTCACTACACTCACAATCAAATTAAGCATTTCAGTTGAATAAAGGGGCTGAGTTCCGGGTCTAGAAACAATTTGTAACCAAAACTTTTCAACTTGGCGAGACACATGTCATAGCACACCATCAAATCGGTATAAGTAAACATCTAACAGGACTCATCCACTTTCATAATCTGACTTCCAGCACCATATCTATCAACAGCAGCAATCAAAGCATCACATGGCACAAATCGAGTCTAATAGATCACGAAATGAGGAGTGAGAAAGGAAGGCCCGGACCTTGAGAGCTGGGCGGTAGAGCGCCTGCCGCCGCATCCGGCGGACGCATACGCCCACCTCCCACTTGAACGCGCGCTTCCGGCTGTCGAGGAAGCCGTCCACCTCCTCCCGCACGGCCTGCGGCGTCGACCCTTTCCGGAACAGACGCCGGTACAGCGCCTCCTCAACGTACTTTTTCGTAGACCTCCGCGCCACGTCCTTCACCCGCGTCGCCATCTCCGCCTTCGCCTGCTTCCTCTCCTCGCCGGCGTCTCGGGGTTTTCAGGTTTTAGCGGCGGCGCGAGGAGGAGGAGCTCGCTTCCACCTCGCCACTACTCACTCGCGTGACGGCTTCGGGCTCGTTGGGCTTTTGCTGGGCCGGAACAGGCCGTGGGCTTTTGTTAATATTAATGATAAGAATTAAGAAGGCGTCGGTTGAGCCAGGGACAAAACCGGAAATAGAAAAAAGAGCTGTGAAGGGGAGGTGGAGAGAGAGGGAGGCGACGTCGCCGGTGGCCGGAGTCGGCGGCGATGAGTCGGAAGGAAGCGGAGCCAGCAGGAGGGGATGGGCCTTCACGGACTTCTGCGGAGGAAGGTGGCAGCGGCAGTGGAGGAGAACTGGCCGAGGCACTGACGCGGCGGCGTTTGTACCGGGAGGTGACGCTGGCGCTGCAAACGGGGCTGCGCGACGCCAAAGCAGACTTCTCCTTCCTCCGTGCGCGGGGCCTTCGTAGCCTCCTCGGCTTCCTCCGCTCCACCGCGTCCGCGACCGACGACGCGCCCTTGCTTCTGTTCCGACATTCCCAGTCCATCCCCGATCTCCAAGGTACATGCTCATTCCGGTGATCTGATTCGTAAGTATTAGATTGTCCGTGAGTTCTGTTTCTCTATGTGATCAAACTATCATTAAATGAATCCAATCTTTAATTCGAAGAGGCTGTCTATACCGGTGGGCGCAAATTAAATATGGCAATTCGTGAGTAAGGAGGCTCTTACTAGAATGTTAGGTTTTCAAAGCTCTAATCAATTAGGCACTGCTAGCGCTCTTGATTAGAGTCAGAGATTCAGCAGTAGGTTCTAGGTGCCCCGACAGTTTTGGATTCTATTCCCTCCTCCAGTCATCTGTTGATTAGAGTCTTGAGATTCAGCATTGGGTGATATAGGTGCCCCAACAGGATCTTAATGTAGACCTTCTCCAGTCACAAAATAGTGTCATTTTTTATGAGCAGGGTAGTTTGGTGCTGGAGAGTTAGAGTCCAGTTATCTTTCTGAATTATGGATTCAGTAAGAATATTGCTGATTCATAAGTTGGACAACTTGGACTATATAGGGTGTATGAGGTTTGAGTTACATCATCATTCTAGCATCTAGCATAGCATGCTATGATAATAGTACGAATAAATTCAGTGGTAGCGTATACTGGGTGGGTTATGTAGTGTATACTAGATGGACATTGATTATATATTCCAATGAGGTCTGATGGGCTATGTGGCATACTATGAAGTTTGGCGTGCTCCACCGAACTCCTTTGCTTAAAAATTGTAATATTTATAATCAAACAAAGAGCATAACCAGTATTGTTGGTTTCATGAGGAGGACATGGAGTGTGTGTTTATTTCATACATTTTTTTATAGAAGAGCAAACTACGTGCTTTACGGGTAATGGAAGCAGAAAAGTGCTTTACAGGTAAAACGTAGCCCACCAAATGCAAGATGTAAGAAGCCGTCCTGAGAATAGCCGCACGTAAAATGGAAGCCCACCAGGCGTTCACACGCTCTCGGAGCGTATTAAAGCCCACACACGAGGAATCCATGGAACTGAGCAGGACAAATTCACATTCGTTAGGACTTAGGAACCGTAAAGACCTGATGTGGCGACTCCTGATTGGAGGAAAAGGCGCTGGTCGCTCTCCTTGGAGCATTTCCTTCCAATATTAGTCTATCGATATACGGGATTCCTAGTTTCTACAATCAAAATGCATTAAGATTCCCATGCATTCTGCTTGCTAAAAGTTTTATTTGTACACCTGAGGAAGGATCATACTGATAAGCTTATCTTCTGTGACAGTTATTCCTATTCTCTTTCAAAATTCATTGCATCAGCCAAAGGAAGATCCTGTTGTTACGTTGGATCATATATTTGGGACTGAACCAATGAAGATTAAAAGTCCCCCAACAGATTGCGAAATTGCACTTGCTCTTAGAGTTTTGGAAGGTTGCTGCCTTCTATACAGTCGATGCACAGTTCAGGCTCACAAGTACAAGGCTGTGAAGGTAATTCGCTGTTTTTTAAGACTTAGGGCTTACTAATCTCTGAACTTTGATAAAGTTTTGTTTATGCTTGATTAGATTTTATATTTTCAATTATGGTGAATAGAAATCTTTTCTCATTAACATGGTATAAACTGCTAAATTTGGGGACTCGAGAAATTAAAGTCATGCAATAGTTCCTTGCTGATTGCTGTCCGGAAATTTGTCTTCTTTGTGACACTTATTCTCCTGCTATTATCCAGCTATAAAGGATTTTTTCTTCAAGAATAATTCACAATTCTATTTGCTATCATCTGTTTATGCAATCACTCACTCACCCCCCCCCCTGAAATTAGGTGCTCTTAAATATATTAGCCAGCCGAGGTCCAACGGAGCAAGGAGTCTGCTTGGACACCCTGATATCGCTGATGCTGGACTCACCCTCCAATCAGATGGTATGGTTTACCTCAACCTAAAATTATTGATACCACGATTTTCACATGTGAAAGTATTTGCAGCACTTAAGGCGAATACATGTTTGCAGAATGTAAGAGAGCATTTTCAAAAGTAATTTAGCAAATAGTTCTAAAATGATTGATGTTCAAGTATTTGGTTATTACCATCATAGATTAGCTTCAGACATTTTGCATGGGTCAAGATTTGTGGAAATCAGATTTCATTTAATCATTTCAGATAATGATAGTTTCATAGTTAGTTGATGTAAATAGATTTGTTTGCTTTTTTATTTCTTTTCTTGATGTTCATCTGCAGGCCTATACCTTGTAGAGCTTCTTCCATTAGTTGATGTAAATAGATTTGTGTGCTTCATTGTTTCTTTTCTTGATGTTCGTCAGCAGGCCTATACCTTATAGAGCTTCTTCCTTCTCCAGGATTTCGATGAATGCAGTGGACTTGAAAAGGTTGCTGAGCTCTTAAAGGATGCGCAGGTCGAGGAGCATATAAGGTAAGTATTATTCTTGACTTGTATTTTTTAGTCCTTAATAACCTCACAACTTTAGGTTACCATTTTTCCTTATGCAATGTAAAAACATGTATGAATGCCCCTGGTGAATAGATCTATTTGTAACCCCTGAGTCATCCATCAACATCAATCAACAAAAATATAAACAAGTGAAATAAATCAGGAGGCTAGTAGATTATCGTGTTGGTGGCTTGATGGTGAACCACTTAACAAATCTACAGATACGGCCGTGAAAAAGAAAATATTCATGGCTCTGTTGACATACATGGTTTTCAAAAGCACAGATATATTTCTAGTCTGGCTTAATTTGGTTCATCTGGTGCTTCATGCAGATTGAAATGTGGAGAATTTCTACTGTTGCTCATTGGGCATGTCTACGTGAAAGAAAGCTCTCCCATACATGAACAAATGAGAAATCTATTTGGTGAGCAGTGCGCGTCACTTATATGGGCAGCAAGCCGGTTTGGTTCCACCCTTGATGCAGAGCAAAGGCAGACTGCGTTGCAGATACAGGCAAGGAGAGTTGTTGAATCCTTGGAGCCCTACTAAGACAGAGTACCTTAGTTGTGTTCCTGATAAATGATTTTTCATCTCTAGTCTTGCTATGTCAGCCTCTATCTTTCCTATGGCAAGCTTTGTTGTTCATCCTTGTCTGTGTAAAGCCATTCTTATGCTGCTGTTTATAAAACTTGTTGGAAGGACTGTATTAATTCCATTTGAGAACCACACACTCGGCGAAAAACTAAGATCATGGATTGACAACAAGATCTCCATGTCATGTGGTATATATGAACAGCTGTACCTTCTGGTTCAGATAAAATCGCTTAGTTTGAAGTACAAATGACCGTTATGGATCTCGGTCATGATGCATGAATGACAAAAAGAACTAGTGAAAACGTCACAACTGGACAAACTGAAACAATTATATCGAATCCTGTTGGAAGGATAATCATGTTCCAGTACTCTAGTGCTTGTGATATTAGAGTACTACTCTTTCCGTTTCCGTTTTAAAGTAAATAATACTGATTAGTTTAAAATCAAACTAATCAACATCATTTGTTTAAAACGAAGGGTACTACTATAGTAGTATAATAACCATTTAGTTCCAAAATATTTCAGCTAGTATAATAACTGTTCAAGAGTCTCATTCTACGAACAACCAAGTTGAATTATTCGTTATCATAGGACTTCTAAGATGTGGTTTTGTTCAAATACTCTCCCCGTTTTGAAATATCTAACGTTAGTTAGTTTAAAATTAAACAATCAATTTTAAATATTTGGAAACGGAGGGGTAAGGTTTCAGATGAAATCTCTTAGAATAGGAACTTCAACATTGGATATTTTCGTTTTTTTCTATTTTCAGCCATGCGAAAAATGACCGAACTGCCCCTGTTTTATTCTGTGGACCCGAACTGATCAACTGAACCCATCTCTCTCTCTCTCTCTCTCTCCCTCTCTCCACGCACGGCGGCGCTGTGGCGGCCGGCACCCACGGCGCGTGAGTCCAGATTTGAACCGCCGGTTATTTTTCCTCCCAAATCTACCCGTTCGCCGACGCCCCCCTCCTCATCGGCTCCGCTCAGCCTCTGTTGGTGAATGAGGGTCTTCAGGCCTCGTTGACGGCTCGGATTGCAAAGGTGAGGAGATTTTTATTGCAATTTCGATTTGTATGCTCCGTTCGACTTTAGTGCCTAGAGCCAACTCCATTTATGATGGATACAGTGAAGCGGGGATGTTCCATCTATGTATTCGTCCAATAGAAAGGTAGAAACCAGGAAATGACTGCTGAGCTGCTCGGTTCGAGCGTGTAGTGAGAATTTTCGGAGTTGTTGCAACACGCCATTCATGCTTGCAATGGAAACTATCTGTGCTCTAGAGTTTTTCAGTTGAATTGGTGGTTGCATAATTTAGTGTGTGAATTGTGATTACACCTGGCAAATATGATGTGCGTGGATTGAGGAATAAGTTTTTACGTTGTGTATCTGAACTTTTTTCAAGTCCCAGATTTGCGTGACTATAAGGGAAATGAACTATGCTTTTACAAAAGAAAGAGCTAAAGACAAAAAGAATCCACCTTCTGATAGGATATATTTCAAGGTTCAAAAATTATATGAAGTTTCAATCCTGTCAATATCTGGAAGGGACTGTTGCAGCTAATATCATTGGAAAAGTAGTTATTATGTTTACTTAATCGAATTTTCACTCTTAACACAGATTTATGTTCTGTTGTTGCGTCACACAATGAAGGTATGGTGGAAATTATATTGCATAATAGAGATATAGGCCTTATTATCGAGACTTCTATTTTGCATCCATAATCATTTGCTCGACTTTCATTACTGGTGTAGGTTTGTGGACTTCAGTTGTGACCAAACATGGAAAATAGGTACCAATGATCTCAAGTGAACATGGAGCCAGTCAAACCTGTTGAGGGGCTCAACTTTGGTGATCCGACTACAAGTGATGTTCGTGTTTGCTTTAAACTGATCGATGAGCAGCCAGAATGGTTTTCCTGCCACTCATCGATCCTTTCTCAAAATAGCAAATATTTTTCAGACCAGCTTGGTCAAAGTGATATTCGTTCTAACAGTTGCATTGAAATTGAGTGCCCGAGAGTTGAGTATGATCATTATGTCAAGATGCTGAAGTTATTATATCTTCCTGGAGAATCAATTGTGGACTCATTTGATTCTGTTAAGTCAGCCATTGGTGTTCTTCGGGCATCGATTTCTTTTGGATGTGAGTTAATTACCAAATGCTGTATTGAGTACATTGAGGCTGCTTCCTGGGACGAAAATGAGGAGTTGGAGGTTTTAGAAGTAGCTCGGTGCCTTGGGCCGGAAGCAGTTTCATTGTTAGCTCGTCTTCAAGCCCCAAGTGCAGATGCTGTTAAGAATGTCTTCATCTCTGCCATACGGTTTGCTACTGGCATGGAAGCTCCATTTCCTCCTTTCTTGGATGACCTCAAGACTTCTGCTCAGGAGCAAATTGACTTCATGATCCATGAGGACGGTGATACTGCTTTGGTTACAACAGACGATGATGTGCGATCTGCGGTGCAGGAAGGTTTGAGAAAACTGTTATCTGCACTTAGGACTGGGCTGGATCTGTTGACTGCTGAGTTTGATCAATCGCCTGATCAAGCAGAGCAAAGGATTCTGTGTATTTTAGCTGACATTGATTGGGTAGCTAATCTCTCGACGAAGATTGACATGATGCACGACTTTGTTTCTGGCTGGTCCGAAATCTCAGACCGTGTTCTTTCAGTGATTCAGGACGAGAAGTATGGCTCAGGCTTGTTGGCTGTGCGGGCAAAGCTTATAGAAGTGACTGGAAAGGCCCTGGATGCTATTGGCTACGGTTCAGTGGTTCTCCAGGCGTCATCCAGAGTCCACTTCCTAAGGACGTGGCTTCCATACATCCAAATGACAAAGCTCTTGCTTGACGGAAAGGCCGACGGTGGGTCGTCTCTGCTGATGGATTCAGACTTGTGTCAGAGCGTCGAGAGTGCGATAGTCGCGATGGTGTTAGCGTTGCCGTCAGGTGATCAGGCTGACGTCCTTGCGGAGTGGATGAAGAAAGCAGAGCGGTTCAGGTACCCAGACCTTACCGAGGCATTCGAGGTGTGGTGCTACCGCAGCAAGACAGCGAAAAGAAGGCTAGTGGGAGGGCTAAATGGAGCTGGCAACCCTACTGTCAGCTTGTAAGGCTACTGTTAATTTGATCTTTTTTTTGTTGTAGGCTACAATTCAACTAAATTAGGTTGTTGGTGCCAAGTGTATACCAATCGATTGCTCGTTGTTGTATGTTTAACGTTTTAAAGACTTTAGAATATGCTCGTTGTTGTATCTTTTTTTTTTTGGGGTTTTGACTGCCTTATCGCTTGTACTAGGAGTCTGATATTTCAGAGGAGGATCGCGAGGTGGTGGAAGGTGGAGAAGTGCGGGCGCGAGGTGTGTAGGATCGACGGAGTTAGCAGCGAGGGAGAGAGTGGGAAATGGACAAAGGGGGTCAGTGGCCTTTGGGCCAGAAAATGTTGGGCTTTACATCTAGCCCGGTAAGTATCATCTCTAGATCTGGGCTAGTTCTTTTTCTTTTTGTGCGGCGAATCTTTTCCCCTCTTTTTTTTCTATTATCTTGGTCCACATGTGCTGCATATTCAATGGCCTCACCTGATGTCGCAAGTGAGAGGGTCCAGCGGAACCGGAAGCGGCTTGGGCGTCCAAGCTTGGCCCCGTTCTACGAGCTTTATTAAAATAAAATTTTGTACGTAAAGATTGCCAAATTTACATACGGGCTTACCATGACACAGACGATGTATTTTGGCCCCTCTTGTGTTCCAATGCAAGCAGGCAAGCAACTACTTACTTATTTCAGTAGGCGATCAGTGCCCAGACATTCATCTTACAGAAATACAGTGGCAGCCAGGATAAATAACATTTATTGCGTATATCATACAATTGCATACACTAATCACAGTGCCTCCCTCCTCGACCGTCTGGGCTGGAGGAAGAGTAGCAAAAGACCTCACAGTAGTTCTTTATTTCAGCTGGGCCAAAATGAATAAAAAGCAGACAGAATAATGATACACCATGGCTTTAATACACCATAAGCTCACTCCCCGCTCAGGATCGGGTTGATCAAAGGCTTCATCTGAGCAAGGTACACGATTGCGTACCTACAGAGAAAAAAGAAGGTACGATTAACAGAAGAGTGAAGCACCACCCTGCCTACAGAAGTGTTGATTGAGCATAAACATAACTGATGCAGGGGGGGCATAAATTAAAGGGAGCTACAACAAATTTTATCCCCAGAAACAGCAATATGGAGCTAGAACAAAGATATCAAGACAAAAAAAAGAGCAGTATGGAAATATGGATATGCGAACCATTTATCTAGTTTCTACCTCTTCTACCAAACCATGAAATGGGAACCATTTATCTCCAACAGCGGATGCAGAGACATTGTTAGATACAGTTTGCTGCACATGAGAATAGAACCTGATCATCCTAGTTAATTAAAGATAGGCTATTGTAAGGACTTAGATAACACACAGGCTCAATATTGCCCTGTTCGCAACTTTCTGTTATGGATTTATTTTCAATTAAAAAAACAATGACCTTAAGCAACAGAAATATTCGCATAAACCCACTTGTCAGAGCTATATTACCTTTGAGCAAACTAAGGCAGGTAATGAATTCAACTTATGAAGTAAAACACGAGGTTAAGAACTTACATCATCCAAGCACAAACTACGGCTGTAGCCACCAAGGTTAAGTGGAACCTGCATAACATGAGAAAACAAAGTTATTCAATATGCCTTAAAAGATTATTGGGCAGCTCAAAAGATACACATAAAGAGACCCAGTTTAACTGCCAAACTTGACCACTCCAAATTCTCTAAAGAAAAAGGTAATTAATGAAAGGTGGTGATAGTGAGACTGGAGCACAATAACTAAAAATAAATTAGTGATGGCGAGTCAGGTATAAATATGAGTAGGTGCATAAGTAATTAAGAAGATGAAGAATATGGAAATTTATCTGCACAAACGCATGACTAATGAAATTAAGAGGAACTGCACAAATTTAACAGATCAATTTACACCTTCATATCTAAAGCACAAACACCGTTTCACCAACCAGTTGCTGTTATGGAAGTTATCTAAAGGACAAGAAAGCTGCACATGAGGACGGTTCTACGTTGTTTTGAGATATGTGCTTCACATACTAGCTGTGCTTTGTTTTTTGAGATTTGAGCTTCACATACAAGCTGTCCTTTTTTTAGACCTCATGCTCAATACAGATCTCAGATCACAGGAATGACTGCTATGGTACATACATTTAGATATGTAGTTCATACACAAGCGGTACAATGTGTTCTGCATTCTAAGTTAACCCGTGCAACTCAATTAGATTTTTACAATGCCCAAGTTAAGATGAAAGAAAGGCATTAACATTTCAAGATTGAAGTTAACAGTCTAATACATAGCACACACCAAATTGTTCCCTCCACAATACCAAAAGTTTTTTTGTCCTCACTCGTCAGAATTCCACGTGAAGTTGCAAAATGTACGACGATGTGTACTTTAACATTCACTCATGATTACTTCTCAATTAGCAAGTTGTAGAGCGTGGATATTCACCGACACACGCAAGTTGTAACAATGTTATTACCATTTGGCACACGCTTGCCCATAATAACAACGGCCTTATGGAAGAAAAGAAAAAATAATAAGATGGTGCCAGCTAGTTTATTATTCCATGAGAAACATGTACATACAATCTAAGCCTTCCCAATTACAAATCATCAAGAAAATTATTCTCTTAGCCTCAGAAATTATGGAGTTAACATGTGTATAATTTTCTTAGAGAGATTCTTATGATACCGATTGAGCAATGAAGCTATAGACTCTACATGACATGAGTACCTAAACAGCAGTCTTCTAAATCCAGATAGAATCAAATTTCGAGCAACAGCGACTCAAGGTAGCAGCGAGGGCCGAGGGGAAAACATGGTCACTACATCTTACGAGACGGTAAATGTTGAGAAAGTGCGGGTTTGCTAGCAGTAGCACAAAGTAGAGGGTTTGTTTACCCCTCCATTGAGAACACAGGACAATTATTATCCCGCCGATTTACCGCTTGTACCTGAGTCCCATCAGCTATTCAGCTTTACTACGACGGAGGACTCAGCACTGGATCTCAGGGAGTCATGCCCTAGAGACCTAGTCAATCAGCTTAAATCTAGATCGTATCCACGAGTCGAAACTACCGCGAACGATCCGCGGTCAAACCCACCCAAATCAACCACCCGAGATCCCGAATCCACATGCCTTCAACCGATTACACAAGGTAACCGGCCGGGATCAAGGGCTGGAAGGATCGAATCGAGTGTGGGAGAGAGAGAGAAAAGCGAGGGCTTACAGGTTCGTGGAGGGCCCTCTGTTGCAGCAGAGGAGCGCGAAGAGGGAGGCGACGATGCCGGCGAGGAAGAAGATGACCGTGGTTACCAGGAAACCCATCGCCGACTGGCTCCCGCCCGCGGCGCTGCTCGGTGCCTCCTCGCGCGCGACGGGATGGGACGCGGGATCTCACACGGTTCGGGGTGGGCGACGCGACACGGAGACGGAGACGGAGGCAGGCTAGACGAAGATGGATTGGTGCCGTGCCGGCACGTCACGTCACGTCACGTCACGTGCGTGCGGGCGAGCGAGCGAGCGAGCGGATCGTGATCCGAGTATGGCTGGGCTTGAGTTGGTTACTATAAAACGTCGCGGGCTTTGTCTCTGGAGAAGCCCAAGATCAACATCTCGAGTGACGGACACGGTAAAAGCCCACGGCCTTTTAAAAAAAAGCCCATGTGTGTATCCCACATGGATCTGCTGCATCCAAAGTGAATGGAAAGTCTCCGGAGAATGGCCACCATTCACCACAGTATTTTAAAATTCATCCAAACTGAAAATTTTGAGTTACAATCGGCAAACAAATGTTCAGCAAAAATAATTAAACTGTTCTTTCTTTCTTTGTTTCTTTGTTTGTTTGTTTCTACAACCACGCACAAACCAACGGAACTGACTTGTTATCAACTGATTAGCATCAGCAAACCCAAACCCAACGAACCGAATCAACTGTTTGTCTGTGTGTAGTACTTATATGCCTACGTATACTTTTGTATTCTACTGTACACCTACGACGATGACACAAAAACCAAAATACTGAGAAGCGCGTGCATATTTTCTTCTGAAGTTCTGATGTCGCGGCCTCTCTGCATCTGCCAACCTCGGGACTCGAGAGCTGTGGATCTGCAGCTGCAAGACATGCAAGCCTGAAACTCTTCATGCTGCAGACCTGATCAGAAAAAGACGGCAGGAGGAGGAGTGAACGAAGGAGCGCAGCCGAGGGGGAGGACGGCCTTCTTCTCCGGGCTGGACGCCGACTGGTGGCCGTCGCTGCTGCTGCTGCTGCTGCTGCTGCTGCGGTTCCCGGAGCAGGCGGCAGGGTCCAGCCCGGGGTCGTCGTCGTCAGGCTCTTCTTCTGAAGCCGCCCGTTTCCTGAACGAGGCGATGCCGCTGCGGCAGAGCGGGCAGGGGATGGAGCCGGCGATCCCGGGCACGTCGTACGACTTGATCACCGAGCACAGGTCCAGCGCGCACTTCACGCACAGCTCGTGCCCGCAAACTGCAGTGCAGCAAGCTCAGTCCCATGCATGAATTACTCTAGTAGTAGTAGTAGGAGTAAGTATTTACTACGTACTACTGTGGTGGTAATCGACGGGAACAGACCTTCGGCAGCAACTTTGCAGGGTCTTTCCAGGCAGACCGCGCAGGCCGCGTCGCTGTCGTCGACGACGACGCTGTCTGGTGAATAGTAATACTCTGACGACGGTGAGCTCAGAGGCAGGCCACACTCCCTGCGATTTGTTCGGCGACCATATATGTATGTACACGAATTAATCCTTGTTGATCAAAGTTGAGAAGACGAGGACAGCTACAGCTACTGAGAGGCGGCGGAGCTGGGGAGCTAGCTAGCTAGCCCTACCTCGCGAGGCCGAGCACGCTGGCGAGCGGCGAGGAGAGGTAGCCGGACGGCGGGAACTTGGGGATGGGCAGGTGCGACTTGGGCGACAGGACGTGCTCGAGGCAGTGGTGACCCCACGTCCTCGCCACGTCGACCGGGAGCCACCTGGCTAGCAGAATCGTCGTCGCGCGCGGCGATATTGAGCATCGGTTTAATTCGAGCATAACTTCAATTTGAAGGGAGGAAGAAGAAGAAGAAGAAGACGACGAAGTTAAGCATTACGTTACCCGTTGCAGTTGACGGTTGTCCTGTCGGCTCCTCGCGACACGAGGATCTGCGCAAAGAAGCAGCACGGCGGCTTCGTCGTGTCAGACGAGCTAGGGAGGAGAGAGAGAGAGATCGAAACGGCTTGCCTGGCAGCACTTGACCTCGCCGCCGGCGGCGGCGTAGTGCAGCGGGGTGCTCCCGGCGCCGATGGAGCCCATCGGCGACGCCGCGCAGGGGAGCGTCCGCGCGCCGAGGTCCGCGCGGTGGTCGACGAGCAGGTGCGCGCAGTCGACGTGCCCGTGCAGCGCGGCGAGGTGCAGCGCCGTCAGCGAGCCGCTCGCCGTCCTGTTCACGAGCCTGTCGTCGTCGCTGTGGTCGGCGGCCGCCAGCAGCAGCCTGACGCAGTTGACGTGCCCTCCGGCCGCCGCGACGTGCAGCGCCGTCCGGCTGCTCAGGCTGTGCACCTTCCACACCTTATTCAGTCCAGATCAGATCAGATCAGGGGCAACAAAAAACGAGATCGTCAAACCATCCGCTGGCCTGTTTAATAAAACCAGGCATTGCAACGTGCGTTTAATTTCGCAGGAAATCACATCAACAAACCGTAGGACTAGGAGCATGACAAGTGAAGCGAGTGACCAGGGAAGGGAGGGCCAAGCGAAGCAAGTACCCCCTAGCTATACATGCATGCTGAACTTACGTTGCACCTGAAAACCAGCAGCGTCTGAACCACCTCCCAGTGACCAAACCGGCACGCTTGCATCAACGCCGTCTTCGCAATCAATTCGCACGTGAAAAAATAAGAAAAAAAAAACATGCGCGTCAGTGAATCAGACTGGGGACAGGCAGCCACATAATGCCGCTGGGGATCGCTCATCACCTGTCCGTAAATGTTCCTCGCGTCCACGTCTGCTCCGTTCTCCAGCAGCAACGCGGCCATCTGCGCACACACACACACCACTCAAAGTTTGTTAAGAAGAAGAAGAAGACGACGGCCTCGATCAGAAGCTAGACTAGACATGCATGTCCTCCTCCTCCTGATGCGACGGCCTTTAACCTGATCATATAGTCTAGTTTTCAAACTAACCAGCGTAAAATAAAACGGAACGAAATGAGTAGCGTCTCGTCTCAACAACCTTTGTGAAATTTGAATTAAAGAAAAAGAAACAACTTTGTAAAATGAAAACGAGCTAGTCGTCGGAGCTACTCTCTCGTTCTGAAATAAATAACGTTTAAGACAAGAAATCTAGTTTAATTTGCACTAAATTTACTGTCCTAAATATCATTTATTTCAGAACGGAGGGAGTACTTATTAGAAGAGGGTGAGTAGTGGCCTCTAGCTAGCCAGATATTACCAACAATCGTGATGTGCAGGTGGCGGACACCAACGGCAGGCAGGCAACGTAGAAGAGGGGCCGCCATCCATCCAATTAGCCGCCCACCACTTGCTGATCAACGTTACATCCCCGCAATAAAAACCGCGGCTTTCACGGCCGGTTCCTCGCGCCCACACCACACACATGTTGTTCCCACGCGCGCGAAATCAATTAACCATCGTGCAGTGCAGTGCAGTCGCGAGAGCGCTAGCTGTGTATACCCACCCACACGCACACACACACGCACAGACACACGCGAGCTAGCTAGGCGCCCATATATATATATATGATCTTTATTTTTTATTATTCTCTAGGTCTCATGCATGTCACCTCGTCGCGAATTTCTCTCCCGATCGATAAGCATGTGATCGGCACGTGAGGTTGTCGCGTCCTCCCTTCTTTTCGAATTATTATTTGACGTTGGTCCAACGTTAAAAATAATTTAAAAAATTTGAAACAAAGAGAGTAATTATGTAATTTCTATGTTTCGTTTTAAATGACGTCATTTAAAACGAAATAGAGGGAGCAGTTAGTTTCAGAACGAGCAATAATCCCTGTTCTTTTCCCTAATATGTGTGATAATTAAAATCGTCGTTATATAGAATAACACAAAAAACAAGTCTACTTATATTATATCGAATCGAGCATTGGATCGCGTGTTCTTCGCCAAAAGTTCAATCTCGTACGTGATAGGCAGGCAACGCTAGCAAGCTCATGTGTGTTGTTCGACCAAAGTAATTAAGCTGAACTAGATATAATAAGCAGCATATATACACGTATATACACACGCATACCTCGTGGTGACCCTTCGCCGCGGCGAGGTGGAGCGGCGAGTTGAGGCTGCCGAAGGCGGCGCATGAGCGCGCGAGCCCCGGGTCCGTCGCCAGGAGCCGGCGCGCCGCCGCCACGTCGCCGTCCCTGGCCGCCGCCGCCAGCCTCTCGCCGAGGCCCGCGCAGCCCAGCAGCAGGGCGTTGCCCATGTGTATGTACGTATGTATGTGTCTGCCCGCGCGCCGCCGGCCGTCGTCTGCCGCCGCTAATGCACCCAGCTCCTCTCCTTCTTCTTCTTCTTCTTCTTCTTCTTCTTCTTCTTCTTCCTCCTCTCCTCCTCTTCGTTTGTTGCTTGGCTCGGTTGGTGCGCCGCTCACGCCTCAGGCGTGATCGATCGAGAGCAGCTACTAGCTACTAGCCGGGTCGTTGGCAAAAGCTAGCTACTAGTAACGATCGATTTCCGTTGAGCGACACGACGCTTTGTAGTAGTTGTAGCTAGCTAGTCTTACGCTACGCTACGTTGCTGATCCGCTCCGATAGATCCAGCTCTAGCTCTCGACCAATGGATGACATGCGACTTGATCTGATCTCTGTTGGTTATTAAGCGGTCGTATAGGCACTAGTGTATTAATTAGGCGTACTGCGTGCGTGCGTGTGTGCGCGTGTGCGTGTGGGCGGTCGATTTGCAGAAACACCCCTGTGTGGTTGTTGCTGATCATGAGAGATGAGACACGCTTCCTCGTGGTGCGCTCTAATCCACACTTTTTACCTTTTTGGCTACAAGAAGAAAAAAAACCGAGAGAAAATCCATGTGTACTTACCAGGTATTATATATAATTATTATGAGTCACTGCTTGGTATTGTCATTAATGAAATTAAGGAGAAAAGCGATTGATTGATGGAGACATCTTGGCAACATGGAAGCAACTGCAGCTAGGGGGTGTGCAGGCGACGGCCGGGACGTCGATCGTGTAGAGGCGAATTAATTAATCAATCAACGGCGGCAACGCAACCTTCAATTTAGGCTGCTGCTAGCTCGATCCATTACTAGCTAGCTGCTTAGCGTGCGACTCGATCGTCAGGTTTTTAAAGCCGGGATTAGATAGGTAATCAAGCCTGTCGATACATACAGCCTGCATGCTGTGTGTGTCGTTCGTTCAACGTCGATCAAAGATCGATTCATATCGTCATGCATGTCATGTCATGTGGACCTGCTGCTAGTTTTAATGTGCACGCAGCAATGCAAGTGGCTAGCTGTAGTGGATTTTAGTATGCTAGCTAGCTGCTGATTTCCCGTGATTTGTCTGGCTTCTCTCGAAGCCTTTAATTAGTTGAGAATCGATCGACGTGGAACTATATATATATATACGTATATTGAAAATCACAAATATATATATATACACACAGGCTGTAATAAGATCCATAGGCATAGGCTCGTCGTCGTCATCATATATGCACAAGCTAAGTAGTTGTGCTCAAGCTTCCAATAACTGCTAATCATTCACGCCAGCGCGCGATGATTAATTAAAGAACCCGTTTCGATCGGTTAGCTAATCAACATGATCGTCGTCTCTCGTCTCCTTACGTAAGGAACAGAATCTCTCACAAGGAATCTATATATATATCCGCAGGCCATCGACATCCACGAGTGTTTGATTCTTGCAAGGAATCATCAGCCGTGTGCTTGTCGTGTCGTGGTAAGCTAGCGCTCGCTCGCTCGCTCGGTGCACGCCACCTCGATCGATCCATCCCAGAAGGAAGCCGCCGTTGCCATCCATCCATCCATCCATCCACGCATGCAACAAAAGGACACAGCAGAGGAATCTCAAAAAACACGCTGGAGTCCACGGCTGAGCTAGCTTACGTGTCGACTCACCGCTGGTGGGACCCGCCAGGTACGTGGTGTGCATGCGTTTCAGCAGTAAGTAGCTTCCAGTCTTTGTTCCTCGATCGATCCTTGACTGGACCGACCGGCCGGCCGGCCGGGATAGTATACGTGTAATGGCACGTGGCGTGCATGGCATCGCCACGTGGGGGCTGCCCCACGCCACGCCACGCCCGGCCTGTGTAGTTTTGGATTTAGTTGCTGCTGTGTTGCTGCACCGGCACCGGCAGCATGGATGGGTTCGTGCCATGCATCAGATGTGTCGCGCGCCCGGCCCGGCCCGGCCGGCACATGCATGGCTTATTACCGCGGGCCGGCCAGCATGCAGATCCATGGCTCGTGCCCACAGGGATCCCATCCCATCCCATCCCATCCCATGCATGATGTGTGTGTGCCCCTCTCCATGGATGGGCAAGCTTCAGGTTCAGGACATGGGTCTTGGCTGACATGCATGCATGTGCGCCACTGACCTCCTAGGTACAGTTGACAAGTAACGTATCCTGGAACAGTCAGGGTCAGCACTATATACCAAGTGGCATGCACCACGGTATAGCAGTAAGGTGTCTTCCCATAAGCGATCAAGAGGAAGCGTCGCTTGTAATGTGCCACAAACCGTGCTAGGTGTTTTGTGAGTGTTTAGTTCCATCGTTCAGCTGATATTCCGAAGAAATAGTTCTGCTTGCCCCACTTACACGGACCGCCTAAAAATATCATTACCGTTACGATAATGCAGACTCTGAACTGAACCAAAATGCAAATCACGGTGCAAACATCAGTCAACCCTTTAAGATTAATTTGGGTCCGAGATATTCATGTCAACAAAAGACTGTCGCGAGCATCTCATGGATATAGAAAAGGAACCGCCGCTTCCTCTTCTGCGATAGACATACAACAAAAAAAGAACCAAATCTTCCCACGTTTCTTCAGCCTCTGCCTGTTCCCACAGGCAGGTACGCAAGTAAAAAATCACATGCCGTTGACCATCCGCTTCATGTCAGCGGTCCTCCTTGGGTCAGGTTCTGCTACGGCCCTCTCTGTCAGGACATGCTTTATTCGGCACATGGACTTCTTCACCTGAAATTACGTGATGCAATGCAAACGACAAAGCAACAAAAAAAAACTCAACAATGCTGCGGCTGCCATAAGAAAAGGAGATGCCATGAAACAAGAAAGTAAAAACTTCAAATGTAAAATATGTAGGGATAAACCAACAAACCAAGAAGTAAAGGTTACAGACAACTTTGGGTTGGAAAACAAGAAATTTTTTGGTATGCAAAAGAAGTACAGTGTATACCACCAAGATAATGAATGGAGTATATTTCACATAGCACGACATAGTTATTCCATTGAATAGAATTCATTCAATTCAATTTTTTGCCACGTAATTGATTCTGCTGAATTGAGGTCTGAAATAGCATGTAATTACTTGCAAGGAGAATACTAGTATTTATGTGACAGCAGAGACCTTGGAAATGCGCTCTGGATTTGGAAAACGCAAGTTCTCCGAATGTAGCATCTGGCGCTGACTCATAAGCATGTTCTTCTCCTTCAGAAGAACATACC
Organism: Neostapfia colusana; assembly: GCA_030760725.1. Lineage (NCBI taxonomy): Eukaryota > Viridiplantae > Streptophyta > Magnoliopsida > Poales > Poaceae > Neostapfia > Neostapfia colusana. Next base: position 55,796,908 of record JASWHV010000020.1, read on the forward strand.
ACAGCTTCTGAAGGTCATCCCAAGATTTCAGACGTAATTCAGAAGCCTTCCAACTACGACCTACCAATTAATGAAACAAAGATGACCAACAATGAGCTTTCAAGTAAACCAGGACAGCATATATAACTTTACTTGATCAGAGAAGAAATTTCGTACTGTAACCCAGGCTAGATGTAAGGATCTGTAAGTTATGTCATGGTCGCAGTCCCACCCATGGTGATTTGGTTGAATTGGAAGAAGAATGCTACTGCTATAAAATGACCATAAAGGAAGACCAACTTGGCAACTGCTAGATCAGTGACAAATGTAGCATCAAAGCAAAAGCATAAAGATACTTGAGTATCTGTACTGAAGAAATTAAATGGATGCCGGCATTCAAAGCCTCACTTGCATTGAAGTGAAAGTAAGTCCATAACCAACCCTTGAGCAATTAAAGCCCAATATCCATGGCACAAAGCTGGAACTTTTCAGATGTAGACTGTTGACGAATTTCGACATTGGAGTCAACAAATTAGAGTTTTGATACAAAGTACAAATGCGTGAGTTCTGCTAATCCAAATGGGGCAGCGGCGATGTAATCAATGGCATGTCGTCCTTGTCCAATATAATTGGTCCGATTCCCACCCATCTGCGCTACCCACGACTAACCAAGGAACATCCCGCTCTGGTCCGCGGGAAGTCTGCGAGTCCCAACACAACTAGGCTAGCGAGAACGAGGCAGGGGGTACCGTAGTGGGGAGGGGGCTTGTCCTCCTCGGTGCTCCTCTCGACCTCGAACAACTCCTCGAGGGGGTTCTGCGCCTTCCTCACCACCGACGTCGACGCCGCAGCGGCGGACTCGGATGCGGCGGCGGCGGCGGAGAAGAGCCGCCTCCCGAGCGCCCTCGACAGGGACAGCATCACGACGGGACTGCAGCACAATGGATCGGGATGAGCGAAGACACGGATTCGAGGAGGAAGAGAGGGTTAGGTAGGGAGAAGTTACCGGCAGTTGCGGCGGCGGCGGCGAGTGATCGGGAGGGGAGACGAAGACGAGCAAGGGAGAGGTTCTCGCGTCCTGAGAGGAGCAGTGTGCACTGACAGAATGGGCCACACCCTTCTCTCCTGATGTGGCTGCAGGTGCCTGGAGATCGGTGCTCTGATGCCTGGAGATCGGTGCGGTTTTGGGGAGGAAAAATCCGTGAAAACATGAAGATTATGAGACCCAACTCTTCAAAAAGCTTTGATTTTTCACGCAACCCCGGCATTATTTTTATGCAATTCTAATGTTCTAGACAGAAAAGTTATGTTTTCCTACTCTGAAATTCAGGAACATTTTGTGCTGTACTGAAATTGATAACAAGTGGTGCCCTCCACGATAAATTTTGGAATAGATCACACACAAGCAAGGGCACGCCACAAGCACAGGCAAGAATTCAGAAAGCACGGCACTTCATCTCTCTTTTTTTGGTGCCAGCAAAATCCGTCACAAGTAGCTGTTTACAAGACAGGCCAGAAAGTATTTAGCGCCTATAAAATGTTGTTCGTACTAGAAATTTTTTTGAAGCAGGCGTTCCCACTACCCTGGCATAGTAAAGGCACCACCACCTCAGTACAAAGATGCTGATCAGTCGCATCGCCCTTAGCAGTGGATCACAGCCCGTTACCACTTGTGCGATGCAACTCCCAGCGAAATGTCCGCAAAGACCTGGGAAGGCAGCAGATGAGAAGTATTTGATGCGATGAACCTTGAAACCAACCGGTGATCACCGCCTGCCTCTGCCCCTACCGCCGCCTCTCCCTCTGCCCCGACCGCCTCTCCCTCTGCCACGATTTCCACCAAACATGTAGTACTCAGCTTTGCCCTGCTTTAATCCCAGGGACTGAACACCTCTCCTCTTGAAATCATTGGATTCTTCGTCGCCGGAAGTTTCCTCCTTGTGCCTTCTTGAGCTTCTAGAGAAGAATGAGATCTCCCGTGAGCCACCAGGCCCATACTTGACCTTGCCAAGCGTGTTTGAATTCTGTTGCCTATCCAGGGCAGATACCCTTTCCTCGAGGGGCAGAGCGTCCTCACTAGCAAGGGAGACGCTATTCAAAAATGCTTCAGCATGCCGATCATCTTTGACTTCATATAACCTGAAACGTGGAAGCAATAAGCAACTATTTGATGCGAACAGGATGCAGACAGACTGTGAAAAATGACCGGCCAATCAGTTCCTGGCAATCAATTCCACTATTGCTTAAAAATTGGAACATGCACCCATTATACAGCAGACAACATAATTTCAAATAATGCCTCGTGCCACGGCAAGATCTCAAGACTCTAGTGAAAAAATGTGCAGATCACCATATATATAACTAAAATGATGCAAAATCTCACCTTATATGCCTCCTATTATGCACATCATCATCACTGTCAGATTTTGCAGATGCACTACCATCTGTCTGGTTATCGTCTTCACTGACACTGTCAAAATGTTCCTCTAGGCGAGGCTCCTTTATAGACGCCACAGGATGAAGTGCAAGATACTCCCTTGATTGTTCATCGATTTCAAAATCCTGCTCCAAAGATCAATAGGATTAGAAAGCACACATCACCTACTTATAATGATGAAATGACCAATTAGCTTATACCAAATGATAAAAAAATTCATAGAACACAAATGCAACATGATTCAAGTTGAATAGTAGTGGCCACAGTAAATGATTAGGTGCACAAAAAAAGGCTAGTTACAGCTACTCTACAGCTGGACCCTCTCCACATCCAGGTATTGGTGGAACAAAATTTGCATGGTACATGCAAATTAAAGGGAAATACATTGCTAAAGAATTAGAAGAGTTTTATACGTCCAAGAAGAAACAGCTGTATCATTGCATGAGTACAAAGGGGAGCATAAGAACAAGCACAGACAGACAATATGAAAAAATAGAAAAAATATATTGGATTTTTATATGCTAGTACATGATTATTATTTATTATACATTGAGACAATAAGAAAAGCACATCCTATCTGCTATATATAACAGTCAAAAGGGGTGAGTTGAGATGCGCACCTGATTCATAAACATTTCTTGGAACCGTTCATCATTATATACTGCCCTGCTTAATTCTAGTCTTTTCTTCCTCTTCTTGATACTTGATTTATCAGCATTATCCATATCAGGATCCATTTCCTCTTCAAGTAAACTGTCTGTGAAATGCCGGTTAACCTTTGGTATTTTGACGACTTGCTGCGTGAGGAAAAAAGAAAAGGATGTCATTTATTTGGGTTGTACTAGTCTAATAAAATTAAGCAGCAAATGAGCAAACTCACCGTTATTCGAGATTTTCTTTGGTCTTGTATTTTCTTTCTCTTGACCTCTTCTTTGAGAGTCTCATACTCAACAGGAGCAACTTCTGCCCGTTGCTGCAATGAAATATAAATTGTAGTAAAGACACCATATCAGAGTCTGTTTGTTTAACCCATCCCACCATGAATAAACAGAGTATGTCAAGTCTGTTGTGAAAAAACTACTATGTTCACAACACAAACAAAAGGGCCATTATGTTTGAAAATTTAAGTGGTAAATCAGCATGTAAACCTAAATTAATTGCTCAGTAATGCACATCATAATGAATGTGTCAACCGATAAAGGTACCCTATAAACATTCCAAGAACCAGTTTTACCTTCTTATATAATTCATAACGGACAACAAATCCATGTAAATGTACTTTCACAGCACTGGTGCCAATGTATTGAGTCAGATTCAGTCGCTCCATATCTTCATGAGTCAAAAACTTGTAGTCATCATATACAATTGTGTCCGGTTTCTCTTCCATCTCCTCCTGGTTAAGGAATATCAAGAACAAAAATGCTCAGGCTAAGGGTTACTAAAATGAACAAGAAAACCATAAAGTATTGAAATTGTCTCACTCACAGTTAAGTTATCTAGATGTGAGCACCACTTTGGAGCAGGGCCGAGTGCAGGAATAAAGTGTGCAGGTATTTGGCTATTGTCCAGGGCTAATAGCATTAAACCACTATTCCGAAAGATACAAACATCGTTGATAGCACCACCATCTGGCTCAATGCTAGTCATGTTATTTCCCTGAAGATAAGATTTGAGTCTCATATAACAAAGAACTTAAAGAAATGGAAATGCACATGGATATTATTTTACTATATAAAAAATTGGAGAATCCCAATCATAGTTTTTACGGGATTGTAGTATTTGGTTTGCATACTAGATACATAAGATTTCTCAAGTGCTAGGGCTGGGCGGAAAGTAACAGTCAAGCAGGAAAAACACTTTAAAAGTCATTACTATTATTCGTGTCTTCATTGTCGTCGCATCAAAGATAACATGCTAGTTCACATGCAAAATTGCATATAATTTTTCAGTGCTTTAAGCAAAATCTGCTCGAGACATGTATGTGTCCTGGAACCAGTGATATAATTTGACAACTGATATCTTCCTCATTCTGATAAAGTAGGCTACTTGATACTTGGGACATAAAGTGCCACATAACTGCATACTTATCAAATAATTGCAAAGTGAAACAAAGGCTGTAGCTAGTATGAATTAGAGTGGTACATGTACAGTGTATGTTGTCTAATAAATATTTAGGTGTCATTTAACAATACACCATAACAGAAACAATTTAAGGTATAAAATCTAAGTAGTGACTCCATTTTGAGGTACTTCAAATTCGTATTCTTCCTAGTTAAATTAAATAAATCGCTGTTCATTTATACAATGAAACAGTGAAGATAAGACTTCTTCTGAAAGAAAGAAAGAACTCACTGTATTAGGATCCCAAACTCTCACTATGTGCTTATCAGCAGTGATCAGTTTAGGTTCCGTAGAATTAAGTGTCTGATGCCACTTAATATTTAATATAGGACTGCCATACCTGCAATAAATTATAACCACAATTACAAACTCTGAAAAAAGTTATTCTAACACAAGAAGCCTTCAATTATCAATCACATTTCATATATATATATATATATATATATAAGAGATTTGGTCCCTCTGTATAAAGCTTATTCTGACTAAAAGTTGTAGGCTCTGATTAACGCATATTATACAGTTTTAAAAACTTTATAAAGTATGGACTGCGGACGAAGTAAGGCCCCATTTATAATGAAGAAATAAAGTAGGAAACAGCATCTACTGAGGGCGTATCTTTCTTTTCCACCAAAAGCTCCTGCAAAGATCATCTACTGGCAGGCACCACTATTTGATAAAGAGAAATAAGTAGAAACACCTTCTTCATAAGAATAGATACAGAACTTACATGTGATCCTTAACTCGGAGAGGAGAAGACATGCGTAAATCATAAATTGATATCTGCGGAAAATGCCAAAGCAGTTAAAGCATACTTAATATGAGAACAAAAGAATTTGCCATATTTCAGAGATGACCGTATATAACGATTCAAATTAAAGGTCGCTAGATTTGCAAACTGCTAGCCATGCACACTACATAAAACAGTTGAACTATATTTCCCTAAAAAACAGTCGAACTAGTCAATTCAGAAGTACTAAAGCACAGAGCATCTATATGCAGTTTTGCTGGATCTGAAAAAATTCTCAAAATCAAAGCAAGCAAGCTCAATAATTCGTGCTCAAAGAGGTTGTCATGAAAATTAATATTCCACCGCTGGCTCTTCAGCATGGATAGGGCACCAGAGAAATTTTAAGCCAGAATGTAAAATAAACCTGGTGTCCTACTGTCTCAACGACCAGTAGACTCTCAGATGCCCAACATCTAGCAAAAATCTTAAGCAGAAGTAGTGAATCACAAAGGTAAAGCAAAGAGACGAACCTAACAGCTGAATATTGAATTATATAATTTTTATTTTTGTTTCTTGAGCAAAGGATATTAGTCCATAACACATGAAGGCCATATTATCCAACTGGTGGTACATGAGAACAGTTGACTATAGAAAGGGCCATAAAGTCAAACATTAGGAAGGATTTTGTTTTGAAGTTCCACTAAGGATAAGTGGAGTAGCTATCATAGATATGTACACGAGCGAACTAATGAACGAATGTTTCTTACATAAATTAGAACAGAAAAACAGCATCAGAGATATAAATGAAACAAAACTGCATAAAAAAGGACACACATATTATACATAGTGCAAAACAAGATGGTAGTAATACTTGCAATTTGGGTAAAATAAAGTCGTGAAATAAAAAAGCAACAAAAATCGAACCAGAAAATAACTAACAGAGATCATACCTTCCCTGTGCTGCTCCCGACTGCTATATGATATCCTTGATCCTCATCAAATTGCAAAGATGTGACCTCCTGCAGTTTCAAACATAAGGTATATGGTCCAAGCAGAAAAGGTCAAGCATCAGTAATAATGAAAATGGCTGGAATAATACCTGATCATAATCTTCAGAAGAAACAGCTGGAATATTTATTCTGCCCACAGAAGACTTATTCCTCATATCAAAGCATTCAACCGCACCGTCCTCACCACCAGAAGCGACGAGCCCATGGATCTTACTGTGAGTACCAAGAAGAATGAGAAATTGACAATATTCCATATTCATGTTACTGAAAAACACAAAAAAATAATGAAAATGGCTACCTTCGTGTAACCACATTTATTGCTGGTGATTGGGAGGAGAGAGATGCAAGGAATCTTCCCTGCAAGAAGCACTATTTAAAATGTGCACATGTTTATTCTAGGAGACTAAGAGCCACAAGCAAAAAAGGAAAATACATATTATAATTGTGCTTCTGCCCAATATTAATAACCAACAGAAGGAATGTGCATACTTAGTGCGATTAGAGTCAGAATAGATACTGCCAAATTGGATAGAAAATATTTTATATAGCTATAGTGGAATTAGAATCAAAATGAGCTGCTTCAGAAAGCATCAATAAATTGTCTTGTAAATGGAACAAGAAACAGTACAAATGACAGTTTTAAGGATTGAAAGTGAACCTGCTCCAAGTTAATTCTGTACAGATCTGGTGAAGAAGCGGCACATATCAAGTCACAGGACCAGCAATCGTAGGCCATGTCCCTCCCCATCCTGTTAATGATTCAATATGGACATGAGGAATATGTAGCAAGGAATTTCTTTTTAAACTCACAATATACTAAATTATACAGAATGGTCTGTAATGCAAAAATAAACTAACATGTCCGTTGAGAGGATAGTCGACTAAATTTGCGCAAATGACGAACAGATGTTATACCGCAAAACATGTTGGACTAGAAAAGAAATCGAAAGCATTACCAGCCATACAGCGAAAATTATTTTTAGATGGCCAGACTAACCTTGGAATTCTCAAACTATAATGGCTTCCATACTTGGCATGCAGATTTACAGAACGATCAGCACATAGAAACGCAAGTTTTGAGTAGTCATCACCAAGGATCTGAAGAAAGAAGCAATGAAGTTTGTTATATGGAAAATATTAAAGCAAGTTCGGTCAGTGGTGATGGTGAAAAGAAGTAGACAAATGTCGACACTCTTGGATAGTAGGCCAAACTTTTTTTTTCCTCTTTTGCCTGTGGAAGCATTGATGTGGTACTGCAGCCCATCCATAACATAACACATACAACTATGGTTTTATATACTCAGCTCTGTAGGTTTACTTCCATGACTGTGGTAAGTGATTAAGTGAAACTATCTAGTTTGTAGAGAAAAGTAGTAACATCTACGACTCAATATAATAAGTACCTAAGGAATGTGGTATAGGAGTACCTGGAAATTTATGATTTCTGAAATCAAGTGCCTCTCAAACTTCATTGACAATTCCTTCAACTCGTAGACCTTCACTTGTGGGGGGTAAATACCTGGCAGTACCTAATGGCGTCAGCATGCGAGTGACCGACTATGATACTCCACGTAGATTATTAAGCTATGAGCAAGCATAACCACTGACTGGGCTAAGCGTACCTGAGGCGATGACGTACTGCTCATCAGGCGTCACGCTGATCTTGGTGGTGGCGGTCTCGAACCTCAGGTCGTGAATCAAATCCAGCCTCCGCTGGTACTCTACAGACACCGCAATCGACCGACAGGGAATAGAGAAAGAGGTTAGCTCCCAAAGTTGATCGGCCCGAAACGGGGGAGTTTAGCGAGGGCGGGGCACCATTGTCCTTGCGGAGGGAGCGCTTCTTCTTGGCGAGGACCCAGGGGGGGACGTAGCGATTGCCGGTGAGGGAGTAGAGCTTGACGCCGTTGATGGAGGTGGACTTGAGCGTCCCCGCGTGGGTCGCCGCCATCTCCGGCGGGTGGACGGAGCCCTAGCGCGCGCGCACCTGACCTGGGCCGTCCGGCGCGGCGGGCGGGTGCCGCTAGGGTTTTAAGGGGTTTGGGGAAGGAGGGGACGGAGTCGGCGGGCCGCTGGTGGCGGCTGCTCGCTCGCTCGCGCCCAGTATAATGACCTCTTACCTCTCTCACGGGTGGGGGGCGTTGTCGGCACGCGGTTACGGAATTTTTTTTTCACGCGGCCTTGGATTTTTTCCCAGCCGTTGGATTGGATCTGCAGCGGTTGTGTTATTCGCTGTGCTGTGGGCTCTGTATCCATTTTGGGCCTGCGAGCCCGCTGCAAATGAGTCGGCAAGTGCTGGGCCTATTTTTCCTCTCTCTCTCTCAACATTTTATCAGCCCACCGTAGATAATAAGGAGGAGAAACTAGTCTCTTCTTTTTTACAAAGATTGTACTTAAATAATTGGAAGATTGTATTAATCTTGACCCTAGCCTTCTATGAAGTTGCAACCTCACTGATCTTGGATTCTTAGAATGTTACAGTGCTTATGGTTCCCGTTTAGATTTGGTAACATCGTTTGTGCTTGGCTTGGCAGTGAGGTTGTAATTTGTAGGAAGCATGGTATCACGGGCAGTGAAATGGAGACATGATGTATTGTATACTCCTTCCGTTTTGAATTATTTGACGGTGGTTAGGTTAATAGGTGCGAGCTACTCCCTCCGTTTCAAATTTTTTGACGCTGGCGGTCTGTGTCCGTACCCTGATGACCGTACCGTGATGAAACACAATTCAGTTTCTACAACTCATCCCAGTCTCGTGCCTTCAGAGATGAGCAACGTCCATCTGTAGCCTCCATTGTACTGTACATGGCACGTGCACGACAGATATGTACATGTTCTGAAACAGACAGGCGGCATTGGACATTCCTCCCGCTGCTGGGAGGATCTATAAATGTCTTTGTGATTTACAAAGGGAGACGACACAACACAGCTGCAGGCTATGGCTGACTGCCGTGTTAAACTATTCTTATCGGCCGATGATGTAGCTCGATCTGGTGCGATAAGATAACCCAACTGGAGAATCTCTTCATGGTCCCAAGGTTCACAAATGACGAGGCGAGATCACTGAACATCCGAAGCAGCCGGGACTTGAACTGAAAGCAGTAGCAATGTACTCACCTGACGGCTGCCATCACCAACCACTGTAGTATCTGTCTCCAGGTCCCAATCGCAGAGCCCTCCTCTGTTCACGACACCAGGGGAAGAAGACGACGACGACGAGACGAGGCCCCTGCACTGCACCGCTGTACTCCCGCGTCCCCAGCCGTTGGCGCCGTCGCAACACACACGCGGAATCCACACCAAAACGCCAACCCAACCCGCGACCCCGACCAAAGCAGCGCCCGCCCGGTTCAACCTCGCCAGCCTAGCTAGCTAGCACACGCGGCCTCCCTTTCCCCCTCCCCCTCCTCCTCCTCCTCGTCGTCGTCAACCCACCTCACCCGAACCCCACCCGCAGCACGGCTGCCCCGCCCCCCCTACCTCCGCGCGCCAGGCCTCGCCCAGATCCCGCGTCGCCGGTGGTGGGCCCCCGCCGCTGGCGCCGGAGCAGGGGCGACCCGACCCGACCCCGACCCCGAACCCTAGGCTGCGAGACCCGCGCGCCGGCTTCGCCAGGACCCAGCGTTTTTCGGCGCGCGGCGAGGATGGGGGACTTCAACGTGGCGCTGGTCGTCGTGGCGGCGGTGGTCAGCGTCGTCGTGCTGCTCGTCAGCCTCTACCTGCTCATCAACTACCAGCACCCCGACGACGCCAACCAGGCCTACTTCCCCAAGCTCGTCGTCCTGCTCGGCCTCACCATCGCCATCCTCTCCATCCTCATGCTCCCCGCCGACGTCGCCAACCGCCAGGCCTGCAAGAGGGCCGTATACACCGGCGCCTGCCACCTTACGCTCCCCATGAAGACGCTCTGGCTCGCCGTCTACATCGCCGACGCCGTGCTCGTCTTCCTCGTCATCCCCTTCGCCATGTTCTACTACGAGGGCGACCAGGACAAGTACGCTCTGCTCCGTCCGTCTGCCTTGATTGATCGACCTGCTGTGGTCCCGTCCAAAGCTGGGATTTTTGTTTCGTTTGCTGACGAGAGATCCGCCGTGCTTCCTTGATGCAGGTCCGTGGGGAAGAGGCTCAGGACTGCCCTCATGTGGGTCGTCGCGTCCGCAGTAGTTTGCGGCCTCGTCCTCGGCATTCTATATGGTGCGGACGCGGACGGTTCATCATTCTCTCTCGTCCTCATAATATTGCTCTTACGAATTTTCATGACATTTTGAGTGATTCTATTGCACGGATTACCGCTTATTAACGGACACACACATTGAGGCTGGCATATATCATTCATTAGTTCCTGCATTGTCAAACACTTTCATTTTTAAAGATGTGTGTTTACCAGAGTAGGCTGAGTTCACTTCCATTTCGTTGCTTCAGCGCTCGTCGGGAAAGTGGACTTCACTGTCAGGCACCTATCGTCATCGGTCGAAACATTTCCAAACTCATTTACTGGATTATCTAGCGGTCAGCCTTGCATCAGTCCACTGACTCGTCAGGTAAATTCACCGATGGAATGGAATCACCCTTTTCTTAGTTGATTATTTTTCTCACCTCTTTTAATTCTTGCTGTATAAGTGTTTGTCACCATATGCAACCATTTATCAAAATTCTTAGTTCTCTAGTTTCCCACTTTATTTGACTATATGCCTTATCTGGTGCTATTTGTAACTGATCTGTTCTAGTCGCTTGTATTTTCAGTGTGCTGCTTCTACTGCACCTGCTAACTCTCTAACAACTTGGACAATGCGTGCGACCTTCCCTGAATATGTGGTTGCTCTTGCTACCGTTGTTGGATCTGTGCTTTTCACGGTGAGTTTATTTCAAACTTCATGATTTGCATTATCACCACCTTTTGATATAGTTGTAGAATATGAAATTCATGTTGTATTTTGGACATTTTAGTTGTAGCATGTATTTATCATTTTATGACCCTGTTATCATTCTGTCATCATTTTGCAACGTGTGTTTTATTTTTTCTAAAAAAATACTATGGTATTTGTTTGCTAGATATTTGGTGGTGTCGGCATTGCTTGCCTTCCATTGGGACTTATATTCTCATTTGTCCGGCGCCCAAAAGCTGTCATTACACGCTCGCAATATATTAAGGTGAGTACATTTGCATATACATTGTTTCAGCCCGACCCCTGATGAATGTTTGCCTTCATTTCACTTTTTGTTGATTATTTTTTATTTTCTTGTTTCAATATCGATATCCATTCTCTTCTCCAGGAAGCAACTGAATTAGGAAAGAAAGCCAGGGAATTGAAGAAAGCAGCTGAAGCCCTTCACCAAGAAGAGAGAAGCGGAAGCAAGGGCAGGAAATGGCGGAAAAACGTGAAAGCTGTGGAGAAGGTGTGCATCTCCATCAAATGGCATGTGATTTCTCTAGGAGTGGTGACATCTAGTTATTGCAGCACGCACACACACACACACACACACACACACGCACGCGCGCGTGCACGCGCGAGCACACCCACACGCACACCAATGTAGCTAACAGCTCCCTAGATAGCCACATAGGGGCAATGTTTCATTAAACCGGGCATGCAGACCACAGAAATAAAGTATCTACTACATAGAATAGAACTAGCAAATCAACTAGCATGACTACTCGACTCCACACTGGCCTCTACTTTACTGTTCCATAGGACCTTCATCTCCGTTTCCTCCACTGTCTATTTCAAAGACCATCTACCTAGCAATTTATTACATGTAAATTTAACAGTAGGTTATAGAGGGGCCTCTGTCTCCCTTTGAGCTATTGGGAACTTTGCAATTCTCTTAGTCTCATGTCCACCCATAACCAGCATGAAGAATGTATCAATTTGAAGTATGTATAGAAGCCAATTTTAAAATTTTGGCTGTTCAATGGTTTGCACTGAGTTGGTGTTTGCATGCCGCATGATATTTTTAGTGTTCATATTGAGTAATGTCTATCCCCAATTACTATAGTCAATCTCAATCCTTTCTCCAGTCTTCTGCCATCTTTTTTATGTCTGCGTATATTTTATAACAATTCTAACTGCAAAGTTCACTCTTTAAAACATCAGGAATTGTTACTTCTGGAAGATGATGTGAAGGCTTTGGAAGAGATGTACCCTCAAGGAGAAAAGGTGACTTAATGCAAACTCAATTATGTTATAGGTTTGATGTGTTGGATTTTCTCCGTGACACCTATTGTGGTTCAGGCTGAGGCTACTTGGGCATTCACAGTCCTTGGGTACATTGGAAAACTTATATTTGGTGTTGTCGGGTGAGTGTAATCTTTAATTCTTGTGCAGTGATTATTGCATAATTGAATCCACTTTCCCTGGGACTGTTATTCTGAGAGTATTATTATACATGCAGGTTAATTATATCAATAGCTTGGGTTGCACATATTGTCATATACTTGTTGATCAATCCACCTCTATCTTCTTTCCTGAATGAAGTCTTTGTAAAGCTGGATAGTGTTTGGGGTACTCTTCTCTTCTGATATTTCTACATTGTCGTAAACTTACACTACTGGGGAGAATAGTCCAATCAATCTTCTGAATTATGTACCAGGTCTGCTTGGGACTGCTGCCTTTGCATTCTTCTGCTTCTATCTTCTTCTTGCAGTGATTGCTGGGGAGATGATGCTTGGCCTGAAACTAGTTTTCATCACCATTCACCCAATGAAGTAACTAGCTTATCCCTAGCTTGCTGTGCAGTTTTTCACTTTTTTGGATTTCATTAACAAGCCAGTCAATTTATTTCAGATGGGGTGGCACTCTAATGAACTCGTTCCTGTTTAATGTTGGACTCATTCTACTTTGCTCCATCAGGTATGCTATATATGCCTTCTTTTTGTTGGCATTCATAAGTTATTATGAACTGTGAAGGCTGTACTTTTCATGCTCCCCAAGATATTGCAGGGTAGTGGATTATTTCTGGTAGCTTATTATGTTTGTCTCGGAAATTGTTTTCAACTCCCACATATGCACATAAAAGCATATGAGTAACAGTGTAATGCTAAGAGATCAGAATGGCTTCTTGTTGAATCAACTGTGATGAATGGACCTAGCTTGCCTTTTTCTTTTTCAGTATCCATGCATGTTACTGAAAATAAAAAATGGCCTATGCATGAGCATCAATTTTCATCTCCTCACATTAAACTGTCCTAATGCTCCTTGAGTATTGGTCGCCTATTTTAGTTGAACATTCTTTCTTGATCTTTAAAGGGAAATCATGTAATTATAATTCATGTAATTTTCTGCTGTTCTTTATGCAGTGTTATTCAGTTCTGTGCCACGGCTTTTGCCTACTATGCACAAGCAACTGCAGCTCAAGAGATATTTGGCCACACGCTGCAATCCCTTCGTGGAATCAAGTACCTTTACAAGTAAGTCTTGAACTAAAACAAGGACATGAAATTAGTTGCTTGTGTGTCGCTACTCCGTGCATCGACGTTTTGAATACATTCTGATTTGTTTAACCACAAAATATGCAGGTACAATGTTTTCCAGTATGGCTTTGTCGCTCTTGCCATACTCACACTCTTCTACTATGCGATATTTGTGAGTCCTTTCTTTTCAAGTACTTGTAGTCACTCACAGTAAAATCTGGAAGAAAAATGCAAGCTTGACTGTGTATTGTTCCCACAATTTTCAGGGATGGCGAAAGAGGAAACCAACGGGACGGTTCCAGCTCTCAAATTGATTTGTGGCTTGATCACCTGACATATTTAAACTTCACATTTGCCCTGAGTGATGATTCAGTTGTAATGTATATGATCAGACGCTTCTTGAAGTTCTGAAGAATTGCAGCCGGTGTAAATTAGCAACTCTGAGACCTTGAAGGTGAAAAATGGGGAGCTGTTGGTTGCCACGTCTGTTATTATTTTGTAACCGGGTGAAGCTATTCTCGAGAGATGTATGGTGTATTTGGGTGTCACACGTTTGCCCTCCTTTGTTGTTTTGTTGGATCTGTGTCTCGAGTTAGAACAGTGCATTTCTCATATATTTACCATACTGTGATTACAACAGAAACTTCCTTAGGCTGTGTTAATGATTTCTTGATCCTCTCTCTGTCCTTTCTCTGTCATGGCTCGCCGTCTAAGATTTCTGCTTGCAATCTCAACTTAAATGCGAAGAATTGTCCGCCTGCCACTCTGGCTTACGTTCGTTGTGTTTGATCTGAAGTTGAGTTTGTTGAGATTGTGGCATGTTGCCCCACGAGTCTGAAGCGTTTCAATCAGAATTGGAACACCATGCTATGGTAACCTGAGCATATATGCACGTGCTTTACGCACTGGGAGTTTCCATGCGAAACATATGGTAACCTGAGTATATGTGAGCGTGCTTTACATCTGCCACTTCGAGATGATGATTGGTTGCATTGTACTGTTACGCATCCTACACTGAGGAACAACGAGCATAGCATATGTCGTCTATTTCATCCAGCAGTACGACAAGGGCAATGTCGTGGCGAAGTCCTGTGAGCCCAGGATTGGCAAAGGCCGGGTCTCGTGGGCCGACGATCCATAATCCGATATGGGCCATAACAATTACCCTCCAAAAAAACAAAGTGGGCCACAGCGACCAGCAAAAAAAGACCCATATAACAGCCCACTACACCTCATCGGCCCACTCCCTAGGATTAGGGTTTTATATAAGAGGAACACCCAAGCAACCCCCGCGTCGCCTGCAAACCCTCGGCGCCGGCGCCTCCGCTTCGCTCCTCCTCATCTCCTCTCGCTCAGGTATCTCCCGAGTCCCAACCCATCCATCTCTCTCCCCGGTACTCTGCCGCCAAATCCACGGCGGCTAACCTCCTGCACCTCGTGCGGTTCGCTGATCCGCGCTCCTCCAATGTGAATCCCCACGTGGCAGGTGTCCGGCGAAGGGAAGATGTACACCGCGAGGAAGAAGATCCTGAAGGACAAGGGCGTTGAGCCCTCCGAGTTCGAGGACTCCGTCGCCCAGGTGAGCGCGCTTTGCCTTTCGCACCTCTCCCTTCTCTCTGCATCGCGTTGTTTTCTCGCGTTCCTCGTGGCTGAAATGCTCTGCGTTGCGCACGGACGTGCCCGTGTGTTGCTGTTACGCTGGTCGCCGCCTCGCAGGCTTTCTTTGATCTGGAGAACGGCAGCACGGAGCTCAAGAGCGACCTTAAGGACCTCTACATCAACAATGCAGTGTAAGGAGCCGTTTATACCCGTGACATTGTACAGTATCTCTCCTCGTCCTCGTACGAGGATTGCGATTGCCATGTGGGTAGTTCAGTGATGAGATGTGGCATCATGTGGGTGACGATCGATGCTTTTGTCTTTGCAGCCAGATAGACGTTGCCGGTAACAGGAAGGCCGTGGTGATCCACGTCCCCTACCGCCTGCGCAAGGCCTTCAAGAAGATCCACACCAGGCTTGTCAGGGAGCTGGAGAAGAAGTTCAGTGGCAAGGTAAATTGCTCATGTCTCATTCAGACCCTCCTTAGTTTGGATTGTTCCATGACGGTGCTGCTTCCTAAATGAACTAGATGTATTAAGGAACGGAACACCAAAGTTACCCAGCGTGTTGACCCTAGTCATGTACAACTAGGGTATGCGAATACCTGAGTTCTAAATTGACTGCATAAATTACATGTGGATGATTAACAGCCTTGGTCCGATAAGTTTACAATCAGAGGTAGTAATTGCTAGTGAACTAAAGTTCGATATCTGTTCTGCATGTATATTCGCATGCTTGTAGAAATGTGGTGTTTTGCTTCTAGTTCATTAATACTCAACATTATCTTGAGGTGGGCCTTACACACAGAAACCCTCTTTTGTTCTACTAGAACTATCCAATTTCATATAATTTTGTGTTTGCTTTTTATTTGTGGGTATTGTGGTCATATTTTACCTTATTCGCACTGTGGTCTTAAAAGTGTTGGGAATCTTGCGTGATTACGGTAGATTATGGTGTCATATCTGACGCTTCGAAACTTTTTGGCTGAATAATATCTCTATGCTTCAGTTAAATGGGTGTCCACCAAATCACTCAATTGACGATTCTTTTCACTTCAACACAGGACGTTATCATTATTGCCACCAGGAGGATCGTGAGGCCACCCAAGAAGGGTTCCGCTGTTCAGCGCCCTCGCACCAGGACTCTGACTGCTGTTCATGATGGTACCTTGGAGGATGTTGTCTACCCAGCTGAGATTGTGGGGAAGCGTATCAGATATCGTTTGGATGGTGCCAAGATTATCAAGGTATATATTATGTTGCAAAGAGGGAAGCTGAATTTTCTTTCTTCTGTTAACTTGAAATTGCCTGAATGTTTGGACAAAGCAGTTTGTAGTATGTCTGCATCTACTGTGATATACGCCCTCTGTTTTCGAATTATTTGACGTCCTGTGGAAACATTACCTGAGTTACTGAAACTCTCTTCCGATTCTCTTTCAGATCTTCCTGGACCCGAAGGAGCGGAACAACACCGAGTACAAGCTGGAGACCTTCAGCGCAGTGTACCGCAGGCTGTGTGGGAAGGACGTGGTCTTCGAGTACCCTACGACCGAGGTTGCGTGATGCAAACGTCTTGCACGTCTCCGTTCTGTTGCTTCGAATCTGGGATGTTTTTTGGTTGGGACCTCAGCTAGTTTGCTTGCTCCCGATGTACTTGAGAAACCATAGTTTTTTTTTGGTGCCGTAGTTGTTGCTTATGTATTCTTCAGTGATGGGGAATGGGCAGTCGACCTGAGACAGCACTTCAAGTTTTGAACGTTTGAATTATATACCCTTGCCTTGTTAATTGTTGGAATCTCTTCTAGTCCATGATCTGCCCTTATTATCCATGCGCACTCGCTTCTGATACATTGAGGAAGCGAATGAACCGACTATAGTTTCGTTGTTGTGCCTGTGGATGAATGTAGCCATCAAGTTTTTTGTCACGGTAGGTTCGCTATACGAGTCCTGTAATTTGAACGGAAATTGACGTCGACGTTGGTCGATCAGGCTTATATAGAAAATGGAACCACGAAGAACGAGAAACCATGCACGTACTGGTGTTACGTACGTATATGATGCTGGGTCGTTGCGATCCACCAATTTTGGGCCTAGGAAGGCTGTTGGGCCGACCTACGCTGGAGCCCGGCTAGCACGTGCTCCGACTCCGACCAGCCGCGGCAGCGTACGTCGTCAGGAGCAGCTAGCTTCATGCATGGTGGCGACGACACTGTAGTAGGCCTCTTCCGTAAATGCCAGCTCTCAGACGCTCATCCAAGCCAGCTGCGCGTTACTCGTGGCAGCTTCCCTCCTCTTTCCCGCGCCGTTACTGCCACGCTGGCCTGGCCTCGTATCACAACGGAACGAGCCTGCCCTGCCCCAACGGTAAGGAGGAACGGGTGGGGAGGGGAGGGGGGAATGGGGAGGAGGTCACGTGCCGCGCACCTGACCCAACGGTCACATTGAAAAACACCGCGGCGAGGGGGGAGGGCACGGCACGGCCGCGCGCAACGGTCACATCTCCGGACCACCCCGCCAGCCCGTCCGCTGCCGATCGGACGGGCGAGCGCGTCGCGCTCGGGATTCGTGCTGCCGTTGCCTAACCCCTCCCTGGCCCGGGCTTCTTCTCCTCCTCCCCACCTTCCCTCCCGTCCCACAGGTAGAGCGAGCGAGAGGAGGACAGGTAAGGAGAGAGAGAGAGAGAGCCAGCCAGCCACCACAGATAGCGAGCGAGAGAGAGAGAGAGAGGGAGAGAGAGGATAGCGCATGCTGACGGTGAGGCAAGAGGAGGAGGAGGAGCAGTAGTGGTAGCAGTAGGATCCAGTAGGGGAACAGGAACACACATCAAATCGCCACTGCATTGCATTGCATCGTTGGGCATTTCTTGCATATATCTCTAGGAGCCAGATCAGAGATGTCCTCCTCTTAGGCGTCATCCCCTGTTCCCGTGATTTCTTGGAAAGAAACTCTCTCCTTCTTCTTCTTCCTCCTCTTCTGTTTTTCTTTTCCCTGTCATCAATGGAGGTTTCGGCTTGCCGCTCGCTGGGTTTCGCCGCCGCCGTGCGGGCTCTGCGTCCCGGCACGCTCTCCGTCGTCCGGTCTTTCTAGATGTTTTAGGCAGTTTGGGTCTGATATATTCTTTGATTCTTTTGTACTAAGAATTCTTCTTCTGTCTGAACCCCCATTCTTTCCTGCATATACAGCATAACATACTACACTTCATAGATTATTTTTTTTCTTCCTTTCTATCATTGTTTTTTTTTGCTCAAAGGGAACTGACAAAATTCTTTCCAAGAAACAAGATCCTCTGTTTTTTTATCTCCTCTTTCTTTTGTACATCGGTTCATATACAGCTCACCTCACAGAGATCTCCACCCATTAGCCACCAGATAACACACACACATAGAGAGAGAGAGAGAGAGGGTGAGTGCAACAGAGTGAGGGAGTGGATCAGCAGAGAGGAGGAAGAGGAGGAAGGCTCCGAGGAGCGGGTCTCTTCTTGGCACGTCGCGTCCGCCCGCGTGTCCCGTCTCCGGAATGTTGGCTGGTTGCTCCTTCTCTTTATCGAGGCATCAGATGAGCACCGCCCAACGCTTCGACATCCTCCCCTGCGGCTTCTCCAAGCGGAGCGGCCGCGGCGACGGCGCCGCCGCCCCACGTGTCGTCGCGGCGGCGGACGCAAGGACCGGCGGCGCCACCTGCTCCTTCCGCGCCCACCCGGCGGTGTCCTGGGGCGCCAAGCCGGAGCCGCCCGGCGGCGTCTGGGAGAGGAGCCGCGCCGTTAAGCGGGCCCATGAGGAGGACGCGGTTGAGGAGTATGGCGGCGGCCCCAAGCGGACGCGAGTGGGCGGCGACGGAGATGAGGTATGGTTCCGTCAACCCATTGCAGGGACAGTGCAACAAGCTGCACCAGGCGAAGGTGAAGAAGCGGAGGAAGAGAAGGTCTTGCTGGTGCCGAGCGCCGCGGCGTTCCCTCGCGGCATGTCCGCCGCGGGGACGTCGCTGGCCGCGGCCACCAAGCAGGAGGAGTTCAGCGACTCGCCGTCGCCGGCCTCGTCGCCACCCGAGGAGAGGAACGTCGTGCCCGCGCCAGGGGAGGCGGGACGGGAGGCGATGGAGCTCGTGTGCGCTCTCACCGCGTGCGCCGACTCCCTCGCCGCCCGCGACCACCGCGGCGCCAACTACTACCTTGCGCGGCTCGGCGAGATGGCCTCGCCGGCGGGGCCCACCCCGACGCACCGCGTGGCCGCCTACTTCGCCGAGGCGCTCGCGCTCCGGATGGCGCGCGCGTGGCCGCACGACTTCGACGTCACCCCGCCGCGCGAGCTGACCGACGACGGCGACGACGCCGTGGCGCTGCGGGTGCTCAACGCCATCACCCCGATCCCGCGGTTCCTGCACTTGACCCTCAACGAGAGGCTGCTCCGCGAGTTCGACGGGCACGATCGCGTCCACGTCATCGACTTCGACATCAAGCAGGGGCTCCAGTGGCCGGGCCTGCTCCAGAGCCTCGCGGCGCGCGCGACCCCCCCGTCGCACGTGCGGATCACGGGCGTCGGCGAGTCAAGGCGGGAGCTGCAAGAGACCGGCGCGCGGCTGGGCCACGTGGCCTCCTCGCTGGGGCTCGCGTTCGAGTTCCACGCCGTGGTGGACCGGCTGGAGGACGTCCGGCTGTGGATGCTCCACGTGAAGCGCGGCGAGCGCGTCGCCGTGAACTGCGTCCTGGCCGCGCACCGCCTGCTCCGCGACGACACCGGCGCCGCCGCGCTCGCGGGCTTCCTCGGCCTGGCGCGCAGCACGGGCGCCGGCGTCGTCCTCCTGGGCGAGCACGAGGGCGCGCTCAACGCCGGGCGGTGGGAGGCGCGGTTCGCGCGCGCGCTGCGGTACTACGCGGCGGCGTTCGACGCGGTGGACGCGGCGGGGCTGGCGCGCGGCAGCCCCGCGCGGGCCAAGGCGGAGGAGATGCTCGCGCGGGAGATCCGCAACGCGGTGGCGCTCGAGGGCGCGGAGCGGACCGAGCGGCACGAGACCTTCGCCGGGTGGCGGCGGCGCATGGAGGGCTGCGGGTTCAGGAACGCCGGCATGGGCGAGCGGGAGGCGGCGCTGGGGCGCATGATCGCGAGGATGTTCGCCGCGGCCGGCAGCTACGGCGTGCGGGCCCAGGGCGACGGCGAGGCGCTCACGCTCCTGTGGAGGGAGCAGGCGATGTACACGGTGTCCGCGTGGGCGCCGGCCAGCGACGGCGACGGGGGAAGCGCGGTGTCCGCGTCCGCGTCCACCACAGCATCCCATCAGTCTCAGCAAAGCTGAACATGCTTTTTTCAGTTAGCTGATCGATCATTGGTTGCTAGTCCATATACATTCAGAAAAAAAAACAATTATAAAGGAGAAAGAAATATTTGTTTGTAGCTTTTGTTTCATAGGTAGATAGTAGGATGAAAGATTCAATTGATACTTGTAATTCGTTATTCTTTTGGCCCCTGCAAAATTAGTTGTAGATGTTGGCAGGGCTGGCCATAGCTTGTATTGATTGTATCCAGATAATATACATAAGATGCAATTCTTTCATCATATTCATTTTCTTTGGGCATGGAATGAAAAACAAACGAAGTGCAGCCGCTGGGTCCCCTAGGCCCTGAGAACCACTGCCAACCCTCGTCTCTCGAGAACCCGAGTCGTATCACGTAAGAGGAGGCCTTTTGCGCCGTTGCAAAGGCCCAACTAATTGACACGGGCCTCCTCTGGGCCCTTGACACGCGCCCCGGTGTTCGAACCCGGGCCAACACGCCTCCGGTATCTCAATTCTCAAAGACTGCCATATACTGAGTACAAAGGCAGCATCCATCACCCAAACCTGTTCGTCCCACCACCAATGATGAACACACAACACAAATGCTAGTGCCGGCCTCATTGAAGAATCCCATCTTTTTTTTTTTGGTGTCCTCCTAACATAAAATCGTGATTTTATGTAACCTGAACCAACTAAGGCCCTGTTTGGATGGACTAAAAACCAATTACTAATCCCCTTGCTTGGATGGACTTACGAATTAAAATTAGCCAGCTAACAGATAGTCTTATAAATTTAAACGGGGCCCTAAAAAGCTACTTACTACGTCAGTTGTCCAAGCAGCCGGTCCTCTTTAACAGAAAGTTAAGAAAAACATAACCAAACCGGACGACTTGTTTTTTTTTTCCCGTGTACGATGCATCCATCCAGCCAGCCTTGACTTGAGGGCAGGAGATATAGCGTAGTACGATCGAGTGCTAGTAACAACAAACTTGACGGTGATTTCAAAACCCAAAAAAAAAGAAAAAAAACTGATAGCAACGGACAAGGCTCAGAAAAATTTACTCTTACGAGTAGTACAAGACGTGCACGTGCCTGCCACTACTGTTCTAATCGCTGGGTAACGGTCTGCCTGTACTGTACCTCTCACAAGTCAGAACGGCATCGCCTAATCCCAACACGAGTCCCCTTCTCCAAAGTCTAACACCTATACTTGCTTACTTCGAAATCAAACCCAACCAACCCCCTCCCTCCCTCCCTCTCTGCTAATCGACTCCAAATTTTATGCTGTTCAAAATCATTTCTACTTATAATTTTTTAGGCAGGGCGAGCACGAGAGCAAGCGTCCACCAAGCTTACCCCCCCTAAAGAAAGGCAAATCGAACCCTGGATAAACAGATGATTGGTATTTTTCCATCTCCACTAATAATGGCCTTGGTTGATTACTCTCTGCTACTACTACTCCCACTCTCTCCTACTACCACCAAAAGTGACCAGCACCGCAAGCTCCCTCCCTCCCTCCCTCCATTCCTGTGCTGGCGGCCGAATGCCGCGAGCTGGGCGCAGCTGACCCCGCCGCCGCCGGCAGCAGCAGCAGCGGGACCGACTCGGGTGAGTCACTTCCTCTCCTGCTTTCTCAAGGCCAGGTAAGGCGGTTTCCCCCGGCCGTAGCCAGCGGAGTCCGGCTCGATCTGCGCTTGCTCGGGACCTCACCCGCGGTGGTGCGCGCGCTCCCCGTGCTGGGAATTTCGAACTCCCGGGCGCTGGTTGCTAGGGCCTCGAGCCCGCGGGGGTTTCTCGTTTTTTTTTTTTCTCTCCCGGGAAGATTTTTTTTCGTTGCGGCTTGGCTTTGTATTCGGGGCAAAAAAAAAGCCGCGATTTTGGAGGTTCAAGGCCTAAAGCTCGGGGTGTGTTTTTTTCCCTGCTTGCCTTTCTTGCTATGCTCGCCGCAGATTCGGTTGCGGAGGGAGGGCGCTGAGGAGGCTGCCAGATTCGGGGAGCCTCGCTTGCGGCGCGGGCGCGGGGGATCCGCTACCGGAGGGGTGGGGGATCCGGGCGGAGGGCTTCGTCGGGTTCCCCAACCGCGTGGGGACCTCCTCTCCCGGCGAATATGGCCGCCGCCGGTGGAGGGGAGCGCGCCGACGCCGCCAGGCACGGCTCGTACAAGGCGCCGGGCCTGCGCGGCGCCGTCCTGGAGGCGGCGCACGTCTCGTGCCTCGAGGACCGCTACGCGCTGGGGCCGCAGCTCGGGTGGGGCCAGTTCGGCGTCATCCGGTCCTGCTCCGACCTGGTCACCGGCGAGGCGCTCGCCTGCAAGTCCATCGCCAAGGACCGCCTCGTGTCCCCCGACGACGTCAGGGGCGTCAGGCTCGAGATCGAGGTCATGGCGCGCCTCGCGGGCCACCCCAACGTCGTTGACCTCAAGGCGGTCTACGAGGACGAGGAGTCCGTGCACCTCGTCATGGAGCTCTGCGCCGGCGGGGAGCTCTTCCATCGCCTCGAGCAGCGCGGCTGCTTCTCCGAGCACGAGGCCGCCGTGCTCTTCCGCTATCTCATGGAGGTGGTCACCCTTTGCCACAGCAAAGGAATCGTGCACCGGGACCTCAAGCCGGAGAACATCCTCCTGGTCAGCAAGTCGCCATCGTCACCGATCAAACTCGCAGACTTTGGCCTTGCCACCTACATCCAACCTGGTACACTTGAGATCCGATGATATTCATCAATTCCATGGAGCACACACCATGTCATCGCTCCTTGCTAGTGATTGAGAGCTAAATCAGAAGTTTGGTTTTCTCAGGTCGAAGCTTGAGCGGCATGGTAGGAAGCCCGTTTTACATTGCGCCGGAAGTGCTTTCCGGTGGTTACAATGAGGCCGCTGATGTGTGGAGCGCCGGGGTTATACTGTACATCCTCCTGAGTGGCATCCCGCCATTTTGGGGGAAAACCAAGTCGAAGATTTTCGAATGTATCAGGTCAACAGAGCTGCGGTTCCCTTCTGATCCTTGGGATAGGGTTTCTGATTCAGCAAAGGAACTGATCATCGGGATGCTGCAGCGTGATCCTAAACAGCGGCTCGCAGCCAAGCAGGTCTTAGGTGAGACATGACTTCTCCTGTTTCAAAACCTCACAATGTGAAGTTTTAATTCTTTTCATATATCAAACCAACTGATGATGTTCAGGCTGTCAAATAGATTCCTGACTCCTGGCTAAAAGAATCCAGGCATATGAACTATTACCTATAGGTATCAATAAACCCATAGGTATCAATAAAACAAGTTTTAGCATTTTTACGTTACGAATTGTATAAAAACTGACAACAGAGTTAATAGAAACAGCTTCAGAATCTTTACGTTAAGAATAGAATAAATTGACAAGTTAAGTTCAGCCTTGTTTATGCTACGAATTGAACAACTTACTGAAGCTTCTCTGCTAAGCAGTGAGCTAGCTCCAGCTCAAGCTCAAGCTGGTGGCTTTCCTAGTTTAATCTTGAAGCCCGGCGAGTAGTTTACTGAAGCTTCCCTGCTAAGCAGTGAGCTAGCTCCAGCTCAATCTGGTGACTTTCCTAGTTTAATGTTGAAGCCTGGGAAAGGCCCGCATGATCCGGTGGTAGGGTCATGTTCTGGTAGATCCACTACAGTGGTACAACGGAATTTTTAGATATTACTTTTTGTTCATTCATGTCTCTTTAGGATTCCTGATTCATTCTTCCACGCTTCATGGAATCTTTAGGTGTAGCTGTCGTTGCCCATTTCCAGACCTTACTGAACACATCAGCTGTTAATGCTATCATCCTCCGTTTTCCTTTGATCGTTCGCCATGCGGCGTCATCTAAACAATTCTTCTTACGCAGAGCATTCATGGATGCGAGAACACGCGGAGCAATCTCAAGATTCCTGCAGCCATTGCCATGAGATTGGCCTCGGAAGGGAGGACCCTGGCTCGTGCTCCTTCTCCACACCCTTGGCGTCACGGAGCCGCGACGTAAGCTTCAACACCGGCGGTCCGATCTCCTGCCAGAGCTTGTCCGAGGAGGTCTGCTCCCCTACATTCGCCTGCCGGTCGTCGTTCTCAGCATTCGTTGCCGACAGCGCTCCGCCTTGCACAACATCTGGGTTCTCGTTTGAAGGCGTTGCTGAACCCAGAGGTATCGAGGTCCCCTCGATGCCGAGCTTCTCGTTCTTCTGCGCGCAAGACTGCAGCGAGCCTGAGCCGTCGGTGTCGGGTGACGCCGGGGGTGATGAGAAAGCTCCCACCAACACGACGGTGCCTGCTCCTTCCACGTCCGCGAGGATGTCGGAGGCCGCGAGGGCTGCAAGGACCGCGCACTCGATTGCAAGGCCCGGCGGCATCAACAGCAGGAGGAACCACACGATCGGGGCCGGCGAGCGGGAGCACCTGGACGCGGCGGTGGCCGAGTCCGTCATACGGTGGGCGTCGTGCACCAACTTCTCCACGACGCACTCCCTCCGGGCCTCGCTCGTGTGCTAGTAGCATTTTTGCTCGCTCCGATCGACCCGAGTTGTCTGAATGATGCGTGTGCTACTAGAGCTGGGAGAGTCAGAGGTAACGTAGGGAAAGTTACATGGACCTGATGTATAATGTTATACTAGTAGTAGATTACCAAGTGATGATGTGCTTCTCATAGAGGATGTGATGTGTTTGTCCTTGGCCCACTTGTCGGTGTCACCGGAAGGCATTCGCGTTTCTTCATGTCTGCAGAAATTGTCACTGAGAAATGCAACCTTCTGACTTGCAGCACATCTTCTCCAACTTCTGTCCTGAAAATATAATTCAGAGAAGGGAGGTTGGTGACTTCCAATCACCCTCTTCAATTGGAATGAAAAAACTTGTATTCTCGAACCAACGATCCATTGACTTTATTTTTCTGATTTGAGCAGAACATGTTGTATCATTTTCAGAGTTGCTCGGTATAGAAGTGATACTCCCTCTGTTTTAAATTATTTAACGCTGATTAGCTAGTTTAATTTTGAACTAGTTAGCGTTACATATTTGAAAACGGAGATAGTATCAAACTTGGTACATTATACACGCGCGCGGGCGGCGGCGCTACCTCCACTTCAGTCACGCGTTTCGTCGAGCACCATGGCCGCCGACGCCAAGCTCCAATCCTTCCTCCAATGGCTTCAGGTCGCTTCCTCCCCCTTCCCCTCGACCTTTAATCCCCTCCAACTTCCATGCACCGAATCCGTAAACCTCCGACCCGTCCTATGTGCAGGCCAACGGCGCCGACCTCCGCGGCTGCACGATCCGCGCATGCGGCGACAAGGGCTTCGGAGTCTTCTCCACCGCCGCCGAGCCTGGCGCCACCGACGGTAACACACCGCGCTCCCCCCCTTTCATCAATCGAACAAGGAGCGCTTAACATTCGTCGCGGCGCCGGTGCAGGGGTGGTGATGGTGGTGCCTCTCGACCTCGCCATCACCCCGATGCGGGTGCTGCAGGACCCGCTCGTCGGTCCGCGGTTGCGCGCGCTCTTCGAGGAGGGAAGCGTCGACGACCGCCTGCTCGTCATGATCTTCCTCATGGCCGAGCGGCTCCGCCCTGGTTCCCTCTGGAAGCCGTAAGACCGCAATTCGCACCCTCCCACCTCCGCACTCCAACGATTTGAAATCTTACTTGAGGTACTTGCTGGTCATTGCTTCCGTAGATATTTGGATATGCTTCCGAGTACCTTCGGGAGCTCCCTGTGGTTCACCGATGAGGAGCTTGCTGAACTGGAAGGGTCGACGCTGTACCGTGCTACCGTGATGCAGGTTCGTCCGTGCAACCTGTTGCTTTCATTGCCGGGGATGCTTTATACTACACATAAGGGAAAAATTAGTTACAAACTGGAATTGAACATACCTTCGGATTTTGTTTCAGAGGAAGTCCTTACAAACCATATTTACAGATAAGGTGAAAGGTCTGGTTGAGGAACTTTTATGTGTTGATAAACCAGGAAGGTCTCTATTAATTTGATTTTTCAACATGTTATTGTTATTTCTACTTTCTTCATATACCTGTACAGCAAGATTGCTGCATGCTCAGTCTCCTGAACAAAGGATCATTACATTGCCTGTTAGGCGTTTGCATAATATCTATTCACATTGAAACTTTTCCAGTTTGTTTAATGATAATGCCGTCCATTTGTTTGCAGCCCAATTGAAGTGTCGTTTGAGGACTTCCTTTGGTATGTATTAATATGGTTTGCACTTGTTTGATATCATTTACCATCAAAATCGATCATGCCAGTATGTGAGTAGCCCTGTTTTTTATGACAGTTTTGGCTAATTAGATACCATGTGCTGCATTTGTATATAACATAACTCACTCTTCCATCATAGGTACTGGTGTCGGGCAGCTTTAAATTGTGTTCTTTTGAAAATGTTATGCATTTGCATGTTCAATTTGGCTGTTGATGTGGATTTGTTACCACAAAATAAGGTGTTATAGTACTAATCATGCAAAAAAGTGGTGAACATGTTTTGACGGCAGCATCGATTATCCTGTTACTGAGAGTCAAGGTGAAAACTCGACCGAAGGGAATTCTGCAATAGTAGTGATAGTCAATGATTGCAGTATCAAAAGCTTATTGACTCTAGATTAGTGGAAGTGCTATATAAACATACTGGTTTGGTTTATGTCTAGTTTTGCTCTCTATTTTCTTAGTTCTGATTAGCAGTATGAATCTATGGCAGGGCGAACTCAGTATTCTGGACCAGAGCACTGAATGTACCACTGCCCCGTTCTTACATGTTTCTGGGGTCATGTGACAACCAACTGACCAGAACTGATGGTGATTGTCGCGGTTCTAGTCTTCCTGATCAGCAGGTTAATTTCAACGTTGTGACAATTTTTTTTAAACTAGTCTCTTGATGTCATCACAGTTCAAGATCTATGCTTTTATCAGTTTTTAAGCTTTATCCACTACAGTGGGTTCTAAGCTAAACAATAATTGGCTGCAAGTTGTCGTTTTCTGATTCTGGGATCACGTCATAAGGTCAAAATTAGCTACGTCTGTTGGTTCTCTGTCAAGTTCTTCTTCTATTATAATTTTTTTGGCAATCTAGTGAAGAGGATTATTTGAAAGATGCATGCAAACAACTGAGAAAAGCAGCTCTACAATGCAGTGAAAGTGTAGAAAAGAATAACTAAATATGATGTTGATGAAGTAATTTGTCTGGTGTTAAAATCTCTTCCCCAAACCCCACAATGCATGGGAGCCTTCGGCACTAGGTATGCCCTTTTAAGGACTCTTGGCACTAAACCTGGGAGAATAGTGCATACTCATCAATATACAGTCACATTGTTCCAAAAAGAATATCCTATGATTTTGCACTGCTAGCATATCACAACATATTATCCTTTGAATTCAAAGCTTTCACTAGTTTAGTTACTGCAGCTGAGAAGGGATATGTAAGGAAATATGGACTCAAAACTGTTTGATGACATACATTTAGGAATACAATTTTTAAAGACAAAAAAATCGATTTAGGCATAGCAATGTGGTTTCATGATTTCTCCAATTATATATGTAGGTCAAATGTTCACAGCATTGTTGCAGGGTTTTGAAGTGGGATTTAACCACCTTCTTATAACTCAGATTGATATCGCCAAAAAAGCTTAGGTCTTAAGGCATTTTGGAGGGATTAAGTAATTATTGTACAATTTCTTTTTGCACAAGTTTCCTAATATTACAAGAGTTCTACAAAATTCTTGAGGCTCTGGTAAATTATGCCAATCATTTCTACGTATGTGTTCTGGTATACTTATTAATTTTGTAATCATTTAGATATAGACTACCTACCCCAAGCGGACCCTTCCCGGACCCTGCGCAAGCGGGAGCTACATGCACCGGGCTGCCCTTTCTTTTTTATAGACTACCTACCCCAACATGCTTGGGACAAAGGCTTTGTTGTTGTATTTAGATATAAACTGATTTCCATTTGTTCTAATAACAAAGTGCTTACTTTTTGCAGGAAACTGACATCACTGCTAAGAATAGTAGTGTTCATGAGACGTCAGAATCAAGTAATTATGAGTCGATTTGGGTTGAGGGCCTTGTCCCGGGGATTGATTTCTGTAATCATAGTAAGTGTTCCGGCTATATTCTTGGGTTATCTAAGGTATTTTAGTAGACAGAACATCTGTATGTCTTTTTGACAAGAAACACCTGTGGCTGTATTTGCCAGGAATTACATAAATGTAAAGTAAATATTTCTCTGTTAGGTGAGCACTGTTTGTTCCCCATTGTTAACTACCTAGGTTGTATTCACCAGATGTAAAGGGCAAGGCACTGGCGACATGGGAAGTTGATTCTGAAGGAAATGCTACTGGAATTCCTGCTTCAATGTATCTCATGCTTGGTAATTTTGATGGATCCAAACCTTTTTTTCCTTTTCTTATAGTTCTGAGTTATCCTTCTGACAAGAACCATCTAGCTTTTTTAAGCTGATTTTTTCTACGGGATAATGATTCCTGTTATGATTTTGCTTCTTTCTTTCTCAAGCGGACAAAATCTCTGTTGAGACTGGAGCAGAGATCTACATAAATTATGGCAACAAAGGAAATGAGGTATTACTGATTAAAAAATCTATTTAGCTTTTTACTATGCTTCATTCTTGACAAGTGACACTGTATGACTTGTATTGGTTTCATGAGTTTCATTGTCTAACATATTCTTATTTAGGACTGTCACAGCCTTTCTTATACGCTAATATGTTATCACAATACATGTCTGATGTCTCTTAAGAAATAATGTAACCACTTACAAGAAAATTCTTTTGTGCTGCATCCTTATACCTTAATTGTAATTTGGATGAAAATCTAGGAAAATCTTGTTTCCCAAGTCTTGATAAGGTGCATAATTAAAAAGGGAAAAAATAGTAGATGGAGTTGCACCACTCGGAGATCTGTGGCTCATTTGCTCTGCCCTGGGATCTGGTTATTTGATTTGACTGCTACATGGTTTTGCATAGTCATAATTCCTTTTAGATTTACTTTTAGCACGGATTATAAAAATAGTATGCTACATTTTACAATAATCACACTTACTTCTTTCAAGTGCAATGATGAATTGATAGAAGTTACATCAATACATCATCACCATGTTTGGTGTAAGATGCAGTGATGCGAAAGGGGTCGTAGCCTAGTGGGAAGGACTCTTATTAGCACCCCAAGGGTCCTCGGTTCTATTCCCCGTGGGAGTGAATTTTCAGGCTGGGGTAAGAAAGGTCACTCGCTGGTTCCCCCGGTCGTGTGCACATGAGATGGACTGGCCTGTGGGTGGGTGGGGGGGGGGGGGGGCAGATCCTCGTGTAGGGGCTAGGGGGCTCAAAGCACGGTTAAAGATCTGACCCATAGGGGGCGGATCCTCGTGTTGCGAGGAGGGGCAGCATTCGTGACCTTTCTCGGCCAGGCTCTGGTTGAGCTCTTCTTAATTATAATACTGTGGGGCGGTCTTTCCCCACCAGCCGATTTTTTTCTAGAAGATGCAGTGATCTCTCACACTTTTATGTCCATTTGATGTTTGTTGAAGCCATCATAAGTCTTTATTATTATTTGAAACAGAACTGCTGATGGCATTCTGTACTTTGCCTTTACTTACAGGAACTTCTCTACCTCTATGGATTTGTGCTTGACAACAATCCTGATGATTATCTCATGGTAACCCTCACATTGATGTGTGTGCTAGAAGTACTATATTTTAGGAATGTTTTGATATTTAACTTTAGTGATTAATGGGTAAATGAAGGACATTTTTTTTGGGAGATTCATAGTGTTATGATCTCACCATATTAATCTACCATCCTTCAAACCCCACTTGTATTGGTTTTTTGAGGAAAACAGGCTAACTTGCTATGGAAAGTTAAAAGGAAAAGATAAAGCTACTATCACTACTAAGTAATAATGTCTTCCTTATTTCTTCCAAAACCAATAAAGGTAGGAATTGAAATTATAGGATGATAGATCTGAATCCCAGTTGTCAAGTTACTGAGACTGCTTCCAATGGGTAGTACCATGCACATTCATAGCTGCCACATAGGAATTTTGCTGATCTGGCAAGGAATTAAATAGTATAGAAAGGGAAGCTTTATAAATACAGGTTTGACATGAAATCCAACTTTTTGGGTCCACTAAGATGTGACACGATAATAGTTAATTATTTGGGAGCTCCTAATGCACTGGGAGGAACATGGCAGTCTTGGACACCATCATAATATGGTTTGGGAATAGACTGATATATGTTATGATTATTAGATAAATTATTTTACTATTATTTGAAATACCCTGCATGTCCAAAGTGATCAAAATTGGATGTTCCCTCTTTTGTGGCGCACTTGCATAAGATTTAGCTTTGAACCAAACTCTGTTTTACATGCTCTATGTGTAGGTTCATTATCCAGTGGAAGCTCTTAGACAAGTCCAGTCTTCTGATATTAAGATGAAGCTAATGGAGATACAGGTGCTGCTAAATGATTAAGATTTTTGTAGTTCTCTTATGTGGAGTGACTTGCCCCATGCATGCCAGGGTTCTCGACTTTTTATATTGATGTTGTATGAGATTTCCAAAATTTTGCACTGTTTCAAATTTCTAATGATTATTTTGATTGCTCCAGCACTTGAATCCCTCTAAGCATCCAACCATTGAAATCATGTACCTCACTGTGTATTCCTTCTATTTTTGCAGAAGGGCGAATTGAGATGTCTCCTGCCCAGGAGTTTGCTTGATAATGGATTTTTTGGTGTTTGTTCTAGTGAAAAAAATGATAGTGAGAAAAATACTAGTCCTTCTTGCAGTTATAGATGGAGCGGTCAACGCAAAATACCTTCATATCTCAGCAAAATTGTTTTCCCTCAAGAATTTTTAAGTACTCTACGTACAATTGCCATGCAAGAACATGAGCTTGAACAGGTTGCTACGTTACTTGGGGAGGTTTGTACTTCCAGTCTCTGTATTTCAACCAAGAATTGACTTGTAAGACTGATCCCAGCGTTTAGCTTCTGGCTCAAGGCATCATGCTATGTTTATTATAATATTATTATTTTCTTCCCTCTCTACTGTTTCTGAATTTTCATAACATTGTTGGCAACCTTCTGATGGAGTGGGTGATAAGAGCATGCTATGAAATGTAGTTCCTGCCCAGGTAGTTAGCTTTTTAACTATTGTTTTGTGCCAAAAGGACATGTCTTGTTAGCTGCCATCATCATATAAGTCGTACACATGTAATCCATGGTTTACAATTAATATCTCAAAATTGAATGCCAGTAGTACCTTCACACTTATACTATGTCTGTAACCTCATAATGCATTGCATATATGCACTATTTTGCCAACAGCATTAGTGAGAATTATTTTCATGTCAGTTGCATGTAAGCACTAATTTTTGTGTGAAAGCTGTGTGCATGATGCCTTACTGCAAGCAGTCAAATATAAACAATTGGCACTCGAGTTTTGCAGCTATTGTTTCATCTGATGTTCACAGGATACATTTGAAAGTTAAGTTTTTATTCCCAGAATCATTCAAATCGCACTTCTGTTTGAGAAGCTCAAGAAATTTGTTTGGATGTGCTGCAGATAGGCCTGAAAAAGATAAATCATGTATTTTGTTAGCAAATTGTTCTGGGCCTTATTGAATTTGTTCTTGCTAGGTTGGATGTAGCGAAGATAGAGAACCACTTGATGTGGAGGTACAAAGTGCTATTTGGGAGGTCTGCGGTGATCATGGGTCACTGGGTTTGCTTGTGGATCTTCTTCGGGTCAAGTAATGGATTTCCCCTTTTTATGTATTTTAGACTATTACCTAACCCAACGTGTTTGGGACAAATGCTTTGTTGTTTTGTTGTTGCTATGTATTTTAGATTAAATTTTGTGAATAGCCCATGGATCACTTCAATTATTTTGCAAGAATGGCTGAACTTGAAGAGGGCACCGGAACAGAAGCATCTGACAGCCAGCTGCTTGAAACGTTTTATTTAAGTGATTTGGAGGACTCCGCGAGGTGGATTGGCATTTTCTTGTGTGTGTTTTGCTGCATTTGCATACGTTAACATGCACAGTTGCATCTTAATATACTTATTGTCTTCAATTTACGAAACGGAGCTATCATTGATGGGATAGCTGAATTGTTCTTATTGAGAAAGTGCTCACTAGTGGATAGTCCCAATATCCACGGTCAACATGGAATGAACATTTGGAAACGTTGCCTGGTTTTTATTTTCTTTTTATTTTTTGGTCACAATAAAAAATTGATAAAATCTTGTTCTAGAGGGATCAGTTGCGTTACCTTGCTCATTGTGTAATCATCATAAGATGATAATATTTGTAACACACGGGTTCATGTTCCAATATTTATACTAATTTTCCTTTAATTTATTTGCAGGGGTGTTGAGAACAACAAAAACAAGTCAAAAATAAATTGCCGTTCCTGTATAGTGTACCGAAGAGGGCAGAAGCAACTAGCAAGGTTGTTTCTTAGGGAGGCAGAGCATCTTCTGGAGCTCTCTGCAAATGAACAGATCTGACGTACTCGTCTGGTATAATTTAATCACCTGGGTCCTTCACAAAAGGGTATCTTAAGGTCACCAAGACCACTGGACACTGAAGAAAACTCGAAGGTTCGTGCTATTGTATGACTTGTATGCTTTTTCTTCAAAAACAAGTTGAATTAGATTCAAGTTCCCTCCAAAACTCCGTATCCTCTCGACTTCAACATCCTATGAGGCGCCGCCGCGTCGACGATGGCGCCGGACGAGGAGGCCTTGTCGTGCTGGCAAGAGGCCTCGGCGAGCTCGACTGTGGCGCGGCGGATGTCCTCGGGCGTGGCCGGGGCTGAGTCGGCGAAGTGGAGGCAGGCGGATTGGGAGTGGGACACAAATTAGTGGGCCTCGTCTGTTTCTCTCTAATTAGTGGGCCTCGTCTGTTTCTCTCCGATTAATGGGCCTGCGTCCTCCCGCGTAGTAACCAACCGATATGATTGGTGTCTGACAGTGACAGGGCCCAACCCAATTACTACAAAACCAGGAGGATGCATCTCTCTCTCTCTCTCTCTCTCCCTCTCTCTCTCTCTCTGTCTTCTGTCCGCCCAGCCCCAGCAATCAGCAATGCTTGCCATCTCACGCTCACGATCCCCTTCACCCAACCCAACTACCAAAATAATTCTACAAGCTACGCACATGACTGACACCTGCAACGGTTTCCTGCTCCTGATCGGTCAACTACGCCTCATCATTCGTAGATTTTTTTTGGTAGGATCAACCACCAGGCAAGGCTATTTCTTGGCAGAATTTTCCTCTTGTTTCGCTTTATGCCAATGAACGGACAAACAAACAGCTCTTTGTGTTTACTAGTACTATAGTATTCTGTGTTGCGTGTTCATCTTCAGCCAATTGAAGACCCTTTCCGACTTATTCCAAATATGTCTGAATACACTTTTGACGTGCCCTAATCTGATCTCTCTCTCTCTCCTTCCATCTTAATATGCACACAAAAGAATATCAAACATGTGATGATGGACAAGAAGAAAAAACAAAAGAAAGAAAAAAAGGTACTCCCACAGAAGAAGTGGTACGAGCCAATGCAGTGCAGTGCAACGCGACGCAACGCAGTCCAATCATCATCTCATCAGGACCCGCTCACGCCCCACATCCTGTCAGATTCTGCCTTCTGCGCTGGCGATCCGTCGGTCTGTCGGTGCCCTCGTCCTCAGAACAGCATCCAGTCGAGCTTGCTCGCCGGCGGCGCGCCGGACGACGCCGTCGAGCTCACGGTGGTCGTCGAGGAGGCCGAAGACGTCGACGGCAGCGACGAGAGGAGGTCCAACATCTCCTCCCACCGCGCCTGCTGCTGCTGCCTGGGCTGTTGCTGCGCGGCCTTCTCGCTGGACTGCTTGCGGACGATGGCGGCGTTCTTGGCCATCACCGCGTCGAGCGTCTCCACGTACTTCTGCACGCGTTTCACCTGCAAAGCCGGATTCCATTCCATTCATTAGATTTAGACTGACCGCGCGCGCCATTCGAGGGGGGGCCCCAACTGTCTGATGGAAGAGAGAGAGAGGGAGGGAGACGCTGCAACTGCAGCAACCGACAGAATGCTCACCTGCATCCGCCTCTGGGCCTTGACGTCGCCGTCGGCGACCACCGCGTCGAGCTTCAGCAGCTCGCCCATCAGCAGCTCCGTCAGCTGCACCACGTCGCTCTCCGCCACCTTCTCCCCCTTGCGCACCGACGCGTCCAGCGCCGCCACCTGCCAAACCGGAGCGGTCAACTCCCCTCCCCTCCCCTCTTCACTCGGCCTCGGCTCGGCTCGGCTCGGCTCGGAAAAAAGATGTGCAATCGAATCGATTACGGCAGCAACGTGTACGTACTATACCTTGGGGGCGAGCTTGTCGACCTCGGCGGTGACCGCGGCGACGGCCCTGGCGGCCTTCTCGAGGTGGCCGTTCCGGCGCTCCTCGATGAGGCGGCGCGCGCGGGCCTCGGGGTCCTCGACGACGACGACCTTGGACCGGTCCTTCACGCCGGCCACGTCCAGGAACGCCTTGGAGTCGCGCTCCTTGTCCCTGTACAGCACCTTCTGGTCGTCCGGGTGCAGCCCCGTCTTGGCCGCCACCAGCTTCTTCAGCTCACCTGCACCCCCCCCAGTACAGAGGATTGATGATGACGACGACGACGACGACGGTCCTAAGGAGGGAGGGAGGGAAGGGAAGGGAGGAAAAACGGACCGAAGGACGCCTCCGAGCTGATGTAGATCTCGTGCGTGACGCCGGCGTGCTTCGCCTTGACGCGGATGGTCGGCACCGGCTTCACGTTGGGCGACGGCTCGTCGTCGGGCAGCGCGCCGCCCCTCTTCTGCACCAGCATCCCGCCGGGCCGGACCTCCCACACCTCCTCCGCCGCGGCGACCTTCCCTCCCGCCGAGTGCGGGTGCGGGTGCGGGTTCTTCATCGAGCCGAGCCTCGCCGGCGCGCCCTTCCTGGCCCTGGGGGTCGCTCCCAGCATGTTCCCTCGCTTTACGCTTCGTGGCAAGAACAATGGCGGGGAGGCAGCGAATATTAAGGCAGCAGGGACCGGATGGACGGACGGACAGCGAAGAAGAAGAGAAGGAGGGGGAGCAAACAACGGCGGCGAGCAAGTGAGCGACGCCGGTGAGGGAGCAGAGACGCATGGACAGGGGGAATGAATATATACGCGGAATAGAATACCGACGACCTGCACTGGCCACATGGCAAACACATTACCAACTACTCAACTCCAAAACGGAAGACGATTTAAAAATCGCAAACCGTTTTATATTCATCGTTTATGAAAAAAAAAGAAAAATCTAACCTCATTTCATTCATCCATCCATTCATGACCAAGCTTTTGTTGGCTCGATTGGAACAGCTCCTTTTCGGCACTGTACATCCCGGTGCCGCCATTTCATCCTTGTCTCTAGTACTCCACCTGCCTGAACTTGTTTCTCGTTTTCGTTAGGTTGGATGTTGATTCGTAGACTACTGTCGGTGACTTCTACCGTTTCTCTGTGTGCGCGTGTGTTTTGACGTGGTAATGGCGATGCGTCGTTGCTGTCGATCTGAACGTCTCAACCGTATCCTAGTAGCAGGATTCCAGACATCGAGTAAACAACAAAAAGAAAAAAAAACCGTAAAACGTTGTGGTAGAATTTAAAACGGTTACAGGTACTGGTAGTAGTAGCACTGAACTACTACTCGTGCAGGTCAGCACTGGCTGGTACAGTAGTTTTATCAACCGACCGATGAGCTGATCAGATGGTGGATGTATGGGAACACACGGCAGCACATGGACATGTAGCTGACTGAAACAACAACCACGGGCGCATTATCAGCGCCCGCCCGGGGGGTGCATGCATGAACATGGTTAGCTCCAACTACTGGAACCGGATTATTTGCGGCGTTGGTTTGGATCGTCCTAACGAGCGTTAAGTAGTAGTAGTAGTAACTCGGAACGGTAACTGGTCAAGTGAAGTGAAGTGAAGTGGAGTGAAGTCGTCTCTTTACTACTGTAATCGCAAGATGCAGGCTGCACCAAGTCAAGTTGCAGTAGTCTGAAGACGGGAGCAGGCACAAGCAGGAGGTGTGACAGCCTGCGCTCCCACCGACAGTCAGGAGTGGGCCCGCCACGCTGGCCTCCACGAGCCTTCGCTTGCGTTGACCGCGGAAAACGACGCGGCAACCTACCACCTCCCCTCCCGAGTGACCTCACCGTCCGTTGCTCCGTTCGTTCAGATCCTGCACAAAGCCAAGCCAAACCAAGCCAAGCCAAGGAATCTACACAAAGCACCCGGGAACCCTAGGACGCCATGGAATGGATTGCCGCTGCCTGCCTGCCTGCCGGTGTTAGCTAGGGAGTCATGTCGCGAGGAAAGACGACAGCAGAGAGAGGTAGCCGACGGACGGACGGACGGACGGGGAGCTGGCACTGGCTCTGGCTCTCGGAAGGTGCGGGTTCCCTGTCACCCAACGCCAGCGCACCGCAGCGCAGGCGGTCGGCAGGATGAAGTGAACCTGTGCCGTGCGTGCGCGGCACCGTCGACGAGGAAGGTGCCGAGTTACCGTCACTCAGCTCAGCTCAGCTCAGCTACGACGCGCAGCACAGCCCCGGCGACGGCCTCCCGTCACCTACCTACCTACCATGATCTGAACGACTCTGACACCACCGTGGTCTTTGGCGTTTTCTGCGTTCGCTCGCCAACTCGGTCTCGTCCTCTCTCTCTCTCCATCCATCCATCCGTCGGTCGATCCCCTTCTGAGTCTTGAGCTCCTCCTCCTCCTCCTCCTTCGTAGGCCACGAGGAAAAGCTCACACGAGGCACCAGAGAGAGAGAGAGAGAGTGAGTGAGGGATCGATCGAGATGACGGGGGAATCACCGACGGAGATGGCCACCGCCGCGGCAGCAGCTGATCCGTCGTGCCCGCCGTTCCCGCTCCTTGAGGAGAAGGAGGACAACGAGAAGATGGACGAAAAGGAGGAGGGACACCGCGAGGAGCGTGTGCCGCACGGAGGGGAGATGGATCTCCCGACGGTGGACCTGGAGGCGCCGGGGGAGGCGCTGGCGGCGGCGTGCCGGCGGCTCGGCGTGTTCCGGCTGGCCAACCACGGCGTCCCCGCCGCGCTGTCCGCGCGCCTCTTCGCGCTGGCCCGGGACCTCTTGGGCCGCACGCCGTTCCGGGAGAAACAGGCCCAGCCCGGCTACTTCTGGGGCACGCCGGCGCTCGCGCTCCGCGTCAAGGACGTCAACTGGGTCGAGGGCTTCCACGTCTCTCTGGCCCAGGAACGGCCCACGAATCTTGGGCCCAACTTTTCCGAGTTCAGGTACACCCGACCCGACTGCATGACGTCCTCAAAATAAATACAAAAAAATAAATAAAACAATACTGGTACTGGTAGGGACGTGGTGGGCGAGTACGGGGAGCACATGGCGCGCGTGGCACGCAAGCTGTTCGACGCCCTGGCCGCCGCGCTGGGCCTCCGCGCCGACCAGACGGCGGCCTACCTCGCGGAGCGCGACGGCACCCTGCGCGTGTACCGCTACCCGCCCTGCCCGGCGGCGGCGTCGTCGTCGGCGTCCGGCGGCCGCCTGCTGGGGATGGAGGCCCACACCGACAGCTCCGTGATCTCCATCGTCAACCAGGACCTCGTCGGCGGCCTGCAGGTGCTCCACGAGGGGTCGTGGCGCGACGTCGCGCCGGCGGGGGGAGGCGGCGAGACGCCGCTGCTGGTCAACCTGGGCGACATGGCGCGGGCGATCGGCGGCGACGCGTGCCGCAGCGTGCGGCACAGGGTGGCGGCCAGCCGCGGCGCGGAGAGGCTCTCGCTCTGCTACTTCGCCTTCCCGCGGGACGACGCCGTCCTGAGCTGCGGCGGCAGCGGGTACAGGCCATTCACGTACGCCGAGTTCCGGGAGCAGGTGCAGGCCGACATCAAGGCCACTGGATCCAAGGTCGGACTCCAACGCTTCCTCCTTCGCCGCCATTAATCATCAACATGCTGCCGTGCACGTCGTTTGAGTTCATGCTCAGCATCTAGTATCTCCTTTCTTCTTCTTCTTCTTCTAGAGCACAGCAGTTTGAGTTGTACCTAGTACGATTGATTACTTCCAACAAAAATAAATCACGTTTCCGGAACCAAACCAATGGCCGCCGTCCACCATGGTGGCTGGTGGCAGCACCGCCAGCTTGCCTACCCGATGCAGAGCACGGTTGAGCGCGCGGCTCGGCGTTTGACGTGGTCAGCGTCCTCTACCAGCGCTCCAAACAAACATAACCCCGCCATTTCTGCTCCCCTGCCCCCCCGCCCCTCCCTCTCCTCCGATTGGCCCCACCAACCAGAGAGAGGGAGAGCGAGGGCGAGTGCCGCTCGCGTTAACATCCATGGCGCGCCGCCGCGGGACGCTCCCGCTGGCCGCGCTGGCCGCCCTGGCGGCGCTGACGGCCGTCGCGGGGCAGGGCCGCCCGGTCATCGACGACGGCGCCCAGACGCCGCCCACGCCGTCCACCTTCACCCCCAAGGACAGCTTCCTCATCGACTGCGGCAGCGCGGAGGCCGTCAACACCACCGACGGCAAGTCCTACAAGACGGACGCGCAGGCCAACCACCTGCTCGCCGCCAAGGACGCGTTCCGCGTCGCCGACGACAAGGCCGACGTGCCCTCGCCCGTCTACCGCACCGCGCGCGTCTTCAAGGAGGAGGCCGTCTACAGCTTCCCGCTCGCCGTCCCCGGCTGGCACTTCATCCGGCTCTACCTCTTCCCGCTCAAGGGCGGCGACGTCGACCTCGCGTCCGCCACCTTCAGCGTCGCCACCGACGCCAACGTCCTGCTGCACAGCTTCACCCCGCGGGAGGCCAAGCCGGTCATGAAGGAGTTCCTCGTCAACGCCACCCAGAACCACCTCGCGCTTAAGTTCCAGCCGCTCAAGGGCTCCGCCGCCTTCATCAACGCCATCGAGGTGGTCAACGCCCCCGACGAGCTCATCACCGACACGGCCCTGGCGATCTCGCCGCCGGGCCCCGCCGCCGGGCTCGCGGAGGCCGCGTACCAGGTCGTGTACCGGATCAACGTGGGCGGCCCGGCCATCGGGCCCCGGAACGACACGCTCGGCCGGCAGTGGGACACCGACGCGCCGTACGTGCAGGTCAAGGAGGCGGTGAAGGACGTGTCCGTGCCGACGAGCGCCGTCAGGTTCCCCGACGGCGTGTCGAGGCTCGTGGCGCCGGCGCTGGTGTACGCGAGCGCCGCCCACATGGCGGACGCGGAGGTCAAGAGCCCCAACTTCAACCTGACGTGGAGGTTCGACGTGGACCCGTCCTTCGGCTACCTGGTCCGCCTCTTCTTCGCGGACATCGTGAGCGACTCCGTGAACGACCTCTACTTCAACGTCTTCGTCAACGGGCGCAAGGCCATCTCCGGCCTGGACCTGTCGACGGTCGCCGGCGACCTCGCGGCGCCCTACTACAAGGACTTCGTGGTGGGCTCTTCCGCGGCCACGGAGAAGCTGAGCGTCCAGGTCGCGCCCATGGGCCAGGACACGGGGCGCGCCGACGCGCTGCTCAACGGCATGGAGGTGCTCAAGATGAGCAACTCGGTGGGGAGCCTGGACGGGGAGTTCGGCGTGGACGGGAAGAAGGCGGACGACGACGGCGCGGGCGGCCGCAAGGCCGTGGCGGCGGTCGGGTTCGCCATGATGTTCGGCGCGTTCGCGGGGCTGGGCGCGATGGTGGTGAAGTGGTACAAGCGGCCGCAGGACTGGGAGCGGCGCAACAGCTTCTCGTCGTGGCTGCTGCCGATCCACACGGGGCAGCAGTCCTTTACGTCGACCAGCAAGGGGTCCCACAACGCCTTCTCGTCGACCATGGGGCTGGGGCGGTTCTTCTCGTTCGCGGAGATCCAGGCGGCGACCAGGAACTTCGACGAGAAGGCCATCATCGGCGTGGGCGGGTTCGGCAACGTGTACCTGGGCGAGATCGACGACGGCACCAAGGTGGCGGTGAAGCGCGGGAGCGCGGAGTCGGAGCAGGGCATCAACGAGTTCAACACGGAGATCCAGATGCTGTCCAAGCTGCGGCACCGGCACCTGGTGTCCCTGATCGGCTACTGCGACGAGAAGTCGGAGATGATCCTGGTGTACGAGTACATGCACAACGGCGTGTTCCGCGACCACATCTACGGCGGCAAGGACCTGCCGCCGCTGTCGTGGAAGCAGCGGCTGGAGATCTGCATCGGCGCCGCGCGCGGGCTGCACTACCTCCACACGGGGACGGCGCAGGGCATCATCCACCGCGACGTCAAGACCACCAACATCCTGCTCGACGACAACTTCGTGGCCAAGGTGTCGGACTTCGGGCTGTCCAAGGACGGGCCGGGGATGAACCAGCTGCACGTGAGCACCGCCGTGAAGGGCAGCTTCGGGTACCTGGACCCGGAGTACTTCCGGTGCCAGCAGCTGACGGACAAGTCGGACGTCTACTCCTTCGGCGTGGTGCTGCTGGAGACGCTGTGCGCGCGGCCGCCCATCGACCCGCAGCTGCCGCGCGAGCAGGTGAGCCTCGCCGAGTGGGGCATGCAGTGGAAGCGCAAGGGCCTCATCGAGAAGATCATGGACCCCAGGCTCGCCGGCACCGTCAACCAGGAGTCGCTCAACAAGTTCGCCGAGACCGCCGAGAAGTGCCTCGCCGAGTTCGGCAGCGACCGCATCTCCATGGGCGACGTGCTCTGGAACCTCGAGTACGCGCTCCAGATGCAGGAAGCCAACCCGCCCGACCGGCAGCACGACGGCGACCGCTCCTCGGCGGCCGACGGCGGCTCATCATCCGTCGGCGGTGCCACCATCTCAACCGGCAGCAGCAGCAGCGTGCCCGACGCGTCCACTACCGCCGCCGGAGAGCTCTTCCAGCAGCTCGCCGACATGAAGGGGAGGTGATGAGCCATCCATATATATATGCATATGGATCTCGATCCCATTCCCACCAGCTCGCATAGCTAGCTCGTCCGCGCCAGCTGCATGCAACTCACGACTGACGCACGGTGAAAATTAAAGGAGAGACGGCAGGATCATCAGAAAAGGAATACGTACGTGTGTATCGCCTCTAAGATTATTACCGTCGGTGTCGCAGACAAAAAAAGTTTATACTAGTACTGATGATCGGTTCTTCCAATCTGTCCAAGAAAGGCGAGGGGTACCTAATCGATGAACAGACAGACATGGCTTGATGTACTAATTCATCAAAAAAGGAATGCGTGATGTAGGTTGCATTTCGGTAGCTATATCCTAGCAGCAGACGCGTCGCTAACTAGCACCAATTTAATCGACTACCTTTTGTTAAAGTCGTACACATGCATGTAAAAGACCATGCATACACGGATTAATCGACCGGCACACTGCTTAAAGTGGGTCATGGCTCACGAAGCAGTTCGTTTGGAGTAAGTACTTTATTAGACTCTTTGCATTCCTGATTCAGAGCGAGACTGTCAGTGGAGTTTGAGCTGGGCACAAGTTCCCAAGTAGATCTCGCCTGCACCTGGGTGGTGATTAATTAACCAATGACTAATATCCGAGTCACGCATGCTTCAGTGCCAAGGATGCAACTTTTTACAGACGGCCCGGTGCATGGTAAACTGGTAGGTTGCACCTGGAAATGCCTTTTGCGTTGGTGGGCAGCTAGAGCATATATATATAGGATCACATAACTAGGGGCCATCCCTTTCTTAACTTAAAAAAAATAAAAAACCCAAAAAACTCTTTCTTTCTCAAACATTTCCATCAACCGGGAGGCCAACAATTTCTCGCGGTTATACGGTAAAAACAATCCAATAATATTCCATGATCATCCATGTCGATTTTGTTGGCCGCCATTATCATGTACAGATACCCGTCGCTCCTAATCATGGTTTCGCATTTTTGTAAGCTGCAATTATAAGCTGAATGAGGCCCTAGAACTAGAATAATGCATTCTAGGCAGAAACACAACGCAAACGAGTGAAACTCAAACAGCAACCGAAGACGAAAGACGAAAGGAAAAGAGAGTTGCCGTGTGCACGCAGCAGAATGCAACGCCTTCCCCCCCGAAGAAACAGCGTGGTCGGTCCTAAGAGTGGACACCGGTCGCCATAACCAACGAAGAAGTTAGTTTCACAGACCAGTGGGCCCAGACACATGTTACCCCACACGTCATGGGCCGTCTCCGCCACATTCCTCACGCGGAGAAGTCCGTTCCCATTCATTTCTCCACTCCACGTAGACGCAGCGAACCGGCCTAAGAAAACGTGGGGGCTTACACTTACACCATGGGCCATGGGCCCGCGGACGCAGACCTCCTGCGTGGCGGGACCCATCCATGATTTTCGTGTACGCTCGCGGCGTGTGAGTAGCTACCGTCTCCCACGGTCCCCACCCGGTTCCGTCCCGTCCCCACATCCAGCCAATGCCACGAGGCCACGTGTGCTCGATCCGACGGCTGGCAGCACCCCCGCTCGGCGAGCCGGTGACCGGGTAAAGGGCCGCCGCGACGGGTGCCGGTAATCTATTTAACCGGTTTTTTCGCTCGCCGCGAGGCCTTCGCTCGCCTTCACACCAAAGCCAAGCGAAGGAGAAGGGAGGGGGGCAGAGAGAGAGAGGAAGAGAGAAGCAGTACTGGTAGCAGCAGCAGCAGAGCGAGGTGAGATGACAGTTTTTTTTCTTTCTCGCGCGCGCGATTGAGTGTTGTGTTGATTGCTAGGAAGTTCGAGTAATCCACCCCGTTCGACTACGCTTGTTGGGGATTTCTGTTTTGGGCGATTTTTGGGGGGTTGGTCGACGGGTGGCGATTCCCGCAATGCAGCGCCGGAATCCCGGTGTTTAAGGCGAAAATTCCGCTCTTGCTTTTGCTGCCGAATCCTCTGCCTTGTCGTCTTTTCATCCGGTTAGGGTTCTATCCATGCGCCGTCTTTGCATTTCTCCTCCTAATCTGCTACGCTCCAACCTCCCCAAAGCTCTGCTAGCTCTTCCTCCTTGCTTGGCGTCGGAGTACGCATCTCCGTCACGCTGCTCTCCCGATGGTAGGTGGGAAAGGGCAAACGCGGTCTAGGATTTTTAGTTGTTTAGTACTAATATCTTGGCCTCTCGTCTGCGTTCCTTTTAGATTCGTTTTTTGCTTCTCCAAGCCTGTGAAAATTATGCGTCTTTCTGCTTATGTCTTGTTTGCTAAGATTGGAGCAGATGATTGTAGCCTTACGTTCATGAAGCCGCTCCAATTAACGGAGAAGGGTGCTACAAAACAATATCATAGGAAAAAAAGGAAACTTAGGGATTTGTCCAGTGTTCTGTTCTATTACATCCCCTTTTTTTATCAGCCAGGTAATTTGGTTCGTTAGATCACGCAGAAGATAGGCCTTTGCAGAACGTGGTGTGGTGCTTGTTGTTATTCTTTCGCAACCATATACCTTTTGCTTTTGTTAGGTACTGAGCTACTCATCTTGCTGATTTTAGTCAGTTGGTTGTGCAGGTGCTTTTGTTAGCATAAAACAGCTTTAATCCGTTCTTATAATAACTCTATGTATTTGTGGGGATTAGTTTTAAATCACTTGGATAATGTGTTTTTTAAGTTAAAGATTATTCTTTTCCCCGATTATAGATGTGATCAACCACGGCATTTTGGTTTGTTATTTGATTCTCGTAAGTTCTTTTTTTTTGAAACAAAATTATTGTCTGCTTT
This sequence comes from Neostapfia colusana, assembly GCA_030760725.1. Lineage (NCBI taxonomy): Eukaryota > Viridiplantae > Streptophyta > Magnoliopsida > Poales > Poaceae > Neostapfia > Neostapfia colusana. The sequence goes on from JASWHV010000020.1 coordinate 55,841,165, forward strand.
CTTATTTAAGAACCGGAAATTGCTAGACTGTTGGTGTATTTTCTAATTGCTTTGAGGAAAAAGATACTGACGGTTTGTTTTTTTACTTATATATTTGTTTTGCTTGCCTTAGATAACCTTTTCTGATATAATCTCTCATTACAGGTTAGAGCCAATTATCTGAAGATCTTTACAAGAAATTTAGGTGCCTGGCCTGTATGCAAGATTCTTCAAGGTGATGAACGGAACTCAACCCTGGAACTCAATGTCTGGGGCTCCATGCTCCAACGTTGGACATGTTCTGAAGGACATGAATGGTGGTGCTCCAGTTACCACTACTAATTCCTCTGGGCCAAGCATTGGGGTTAGCTCTTTGGTGACAGATGCCAACTCAACACTCTCTGGAGGTGCCCAGTTGCAGCCAAGTACTAGCATGAATGCCGATTCATTCATGCGTGTTCCTGCATCCCCAATGTCATTTTCATCAAATAACATATCTGGCTCTTCAGTCGTTGATAACTCCATCATGCAGCAAAGTCCACCCCAAGAGCAGGTTCAGAAGCGGAGATCTTCAAGTGTAACATCACAACCTGTGTACGAGGCCGGTGGTGCAGTGCATGCTCAGAAGAAATCGAGGATTGATGTTAGACAAGATGATATCCTGCAGCATCAATTGATTCAGCAGCTGCTCCATGGTCAAAATTCTCTTCATCTCCAGGGGCAGCAGAATGCACAGCTTCAAGCTTTGCTCCAGCAGCATAAACTTTCACAAATTCCACGACAGTTGCAGCATTGTTCACAACCATTTTCTCAGATACAGCGACCTCAAGTTGGTATACCTCGGCAGCCTCAGCTTAGGTCACCACTTTCACAACCTGGAATGCAGCCAGGGGGACCTGTTAGGGTTCCTGTGGAGAGTGGGCTTTGTTCTCGCCGGCTAATGCAGTATTTATATCACAAGCGTCATCGCCCGGAGGTCTGTTTCTGCACAGTTCTAGATCATGAGATTATCATATGCATGCTCTTGGAATTTATTCATCGATGTCCTGCAGAATAATCCCATAACATACTGGAAGAAGCTTGTTGCGGAATATTTTGCACCACAGGCAAGAGAAAGATGGTGTGTGTCTTCTTATGAAAAGAGAGGGAATTCTTCAGTTGCTACTCCACATACAACTCTGGTTAGTTAACAGCTCACACTTGCATTTTGATTATGATCATTCACTGTGCTTTCGCTCTTCGATTGAGCATCACTTTCTGTGTGACTGATTAGCATGTTCTTCAAGTTTTTTTAAGGGTATTAAACACATATTGTAGCCTGCAGTAGCTAAATATAAGGCCAATTCTTTGGCTTCTATGCATTTCAATAAGTTTAGAGGAACTTATTTTGTATATTTAATTAGATGGATACATGGTTATAAGGATAAACAATACTTTTTCAAAAATCTTGTTTCCTCCATGTTGCAGGATACATGGCGCTGTGACATTTGCAATGTGCATGGTGGGAAAGGATATGGTTAGTTAATTTCTGACTGCTCGCTTCTCTATGTTGAAATTCTTAGGTTGTCATCTGTTACTGTTAGTCGATCTAACATTTTCTGGTAGGCCTTTTCTGCTTTTCTAAGGACCTTACTATTCTACACTGGAACAAAAATTGTATGTAATATTTGGCAGGATAAATTTTATTCTTTGAACCAATTGGATGTTTTTGTAATTAATGGATGTTAGGTCTCGTGGATAAGAATATTTAGAACAGCATTGTGATTTCCTAGTGATTTTATTACATTGTATCTCTTGTAAAACAAGATTGTTTTATGGCTTTATGTTCTTGTGCATGTCGCAGTTGCTTTATGCTAACAATAGCGCTGTTGGAACACCCTAGCGTGTTTTTGGGTCCCTTTGGTTCAGCTTCATGGAGCAGATTTACAGTCAAGAATCTGAAATCCCAACCAAATCGTTTTCTTTCTTTTTCTTTTCTCCCAGGTCACAACAACTTTTCAAACTCGCAGCTAAAATGAGATTTACAGGAATCCACAACTGAACCAAACACACCCTTTGTTGAGTTGCTTTCTAATTTGTTCCTCGGAACGTCTGTATGCTACTCCCATAGATTGTGATTTTTGGTTTTCCTTTATTTAGTTTTCAATTCAATTTCGTGAGCATAAATCATTGAATTTCCAATGACTTCTTTTTTAATTCTATCTATGGTCCATCAACAGAGGCTTCCTATGAGGTACTTCCCAGACTTTGTCAAATCAGATTTGACCATGGCGTTATTGATGAATACATGTACCTTGACATGCCAAATGAATTCCGTTTGGCTAATGGACAAATGCTACTTGAGCATGCGAAAGTTATTCAAAAAAGTGCTTATGAGCATCAGCATGTTACACACGAGGGGCATTTGAGAATCATATTCACTCCAGAACTCAAGGTATGTTGCTTGATATGGGTTGCACATGTCATCTACATTTTTTGCTAATATGTCCATATCTGTTGTAGCAGTCGTAGACACATGAAGATAGCGATTTAAGTGAGGACAATCGGCAATCATTATTATCCACTGATAACCTGTGAATTTTGTAGATAATGTCCTGGGAGTTCTGTGCACGGCGACATGAAGAGTATATCACTCGCAGGATTCTGGCACCACAGGTGAAATTCTTAGATCTGCTTCCTGGCTGTGCTTAATTTGGTTACGAGAATTAGTTGACCATTCCTGCTTAGACGGATGTTTCTGTTTATTGATTGGCACCTTATACCTCAGTGAATTAAAAGCATTAATTAGATGATCAGGATAGATCCATCTTAGTTGCATTCTGGATTGGGTGAAAAAGCTTCTCTTGGTTATACAATTCTCTCATATACATTTTAGTTTCTCCTCTTTATTTAAGTACTGCTTACCTTTAGATGCTTAAATTTTAATTTCTATCCATTGTTCATCATAACCTTATTCTAATCTGTGTGTTTTGAGGGTACTGCCCCAGTACATACTTTTCTTTTGCCTGAGTATGACTCTCTTAATGACATATCTGTTACCTTTGGTGGTCATAATATCTTATCTTCTACTTCTGATTTTTCAGGTTAATAATTTGCTGCAAGTTGCCCAGAAATACCAAGCTGCTGTTAGCGGAGGTGGGCCAGCTGGGGTGTCAAACAGTGACGCACAAACCATTTGCAACATGTTAGTGAGCTTATTACACTTTAATCCTTAATAAAATTCATTTTATAGTGCCCTTTTGGCACATTAAATAAAAATCCTGTGACTGACTATAGTAAGTGGCTCTTTTTGGTTATCTGAATTCTGATTTATGTTAGTTTTTTTTCTTATGTACTTTTAGGTTTGTAACTGCATCACGACAACTGGTGAAAAATCTAGATCATCACGCCTTAAATGAGCATGGGCTTTCTAAAAGATACGTTCGCTGCCTGCAGGTAATTAGAGTCCCCTTATATAATTTCTCCTCTGATATTATCGAAGTAGCTGAGACATTACATCGTCATTAGCCTATGCAAGACATAGTTTTGTATATACATTTGCCTCCAGCACGCTGATGACTATCAGTCCTTTTCAGATATCTGAGGTGGTGAATCAGATGAAGGACTTGATTGAGTTCAGCAATAAGAATAATATTGGTCCTAAAGGTATGACTATCTTTCTGAAATGGCGATGACTAGCCTTTTCTAAAGCTGGTATTGTATGAAGGTGGCATGAAATAGTTTTAAAGCCTACACTAAGTTCTCTTAAGAAAAAGTCAAAATGCTAGGCAATTTCTGATGTATAAGAAAAATCTAAACCTCTAGGAAAAAAACATAATGAGACAACCCCAGCCAGTGCAATATGATAACGTGGTACACTCATGAAGCTGAGTGGTGTATAGTAGCGAACGCTATATTATTTGGGTTGCTTCATTTGTTTTTATGATTGTGTGAAACAAAAAGGGAAGATACGTAAAGTTCCTAAGGTGTATAACAGCTTATGTTCCCTTCGTTTTTTATTGATGCTGGTTTGTTCAGTTTTGAACTGACCAGCGTCAAATAAAAAATAACAGGAGTATTTGGTAGAGTGTAGAAAGCTAGAAAGATCTATAATTTGGATGAGTTGCTATTAAAGAGAAATAGTATGAACAATAGCATAATCGGTAGCTTGTTGTCTAGATAGCAGTATAGCACAACAAAATCCTGGTGTGAATAACACTTTTTTGCTTCTCTTTTTTTATCTGCAGTGTAGTTTTAATGTTATATATGCTTCACCTGCAGAGAGCCTGAATAATTATTGCAAACAGACTATATCAAAGCTTCCTGTTCAGAATATGTACGAGACAAGACAACTCATAGCTGCTGCTGGCCTTCCTAATAACCAGCGCAACGTCAATGTGATGGGGACCCAACATGAACTAAGGGACCATGTGAACAACGGGTCTCCTGGTGTTGGAGCCATTGGCAATAATTCTGCACAGAATGCTGCAGCACTAAGCAGTTATCAGAACATACTCAGAAGCTCTAGTGCAAATCAAAGTTTGTTCCAGCAGGAGGCATCAAGGGTCTTCAGAGGTCCTGGAGCAATGCACAATGGCATGCAGATGGAAGTATCCAGATCCTCCAGTGGACCTAACCAAGTGCAGCTGGCGCAGTTCCAACATCACCCCTCCTCATTCCAGAAGCCAATGTCACAGCAATACGGTACCCAGGGATTGGGTGCAAGCCCACAATACCAGCAGCATGTGTTTAATCAGCTGCTGCAGGAAGTTAGGAATAATAACCATGCTTTTGGGCAGCAACAACGGCCAGGAACATCTAATGTTAATAGTGGTCTTGCATCAGGAACGGCTGTTATTAGTGCTGGTACTAGAGAGCAGACACAGGGTATCAGTAACAATAACGGCGGAGCAAACGCAGCTCCAGCCAGTACTGTGCCTAGCAACGTGATCAACGGCAAAACCAGCACTGCCCCCAGCAGGAGTAACAGTTTCAAATCGGTAAGCAGCAATCCAGCTGCTTCCGCTGGAGGCAATGCCTCAACTTCAAAGGCCGAGTCTTTCCATGAAATGGAGGATCTCAGCCATCTCATCTCTAGTGAACTGGCAGAAAGTGGGCTGTTCATGGGTGAGCAGAGCGGCGAGTTCTCGTGGAACATGTGAAGACTACAAGACTATAAGCGTCTCACTGCTCAGTGATTTCAATGTAAGCGTTAAGAACCTACAGCATGCTTGGCTGGTGCAAGTTGGTGATGGAAGGTTTCCCTATACTGCAGTATTTGCTATTTTCTCCTTTTTGCGAGCTTTTGTATTGCCACTTTTCTTATGACCATACTGATGTTATTCAGATGTGGAAGTAGAGTTGGGTTTGTTTTTTTTCTTTTTCCAGAGCCGTGCATCCTACTGGAATGTCGCCTACCTCCATGTAAATCAATTTCAAACTACAGGAAGCGTAGTTATATTATCATGTTTTCAACTTAGTGTTAAGACCGTCGTGATAACCCATATATCGCGATATGCCTCATAATTAGATTATCCAGTAAGAGGCAAATCGCGAGTGTTCAAATATAATTATGCTTTTAAAGAGGCGTACAAGAAAGCAAGCAAACAGAAAACCTGTGAATGCATTATAAGATTGTGAAGCATAAATACATTCGAGTGCCAAAATGCCAAAGATAATACAACACTAAAATAGCAATCATGACCATATATATATTGAGCCTTCCTATTCTTTTTGTTCCTTTTTTTCCTTTGTCTTTTTTTTTCGGTTTTGATTTTATTTTCGTCTTTTTTTTTCTTCTTCAGTTTCCTGGAACTCACAAGCAGACCATGCAACCGGCTGACCTCTAATCACCTGTCCGTTCGGTGATGTTCTGGTCGCGTTCTAAGAAGGCCCAAACACTTCATACTTGCAGACAGGGCAGGTCTGTTTCATACAAAAAAAATGCCGGAGAGAAAAGATGAACCTTTTTATATGAAGATAACTAGATAAGACTGGAAAATGACAATGGTAAGAAAAGGAAAAAAAAAAGAGCAAAGCCCAGGCAATGCAATGCAATGGCGTTGAAGAACAAATAGCGCAATGATGAACAGCGATTACCTTTTCGATCTTGAGCCATTTGGTGATACAATCTGCGTGGTAGCTGTGTCTGCAAGGAAGAGTTATGAGACTCTCTCCGTGTTTGAAAGCGCTCAGACAGATAGCACAGCTGCACTCAAACAACACATGGAGAATCATTAGCAACATGATGATGACAGTTTTCTCTCGTAACTGTCTCTAATACATCGCCCACAGAAACTGCCCACATGACAGTAAGATCTGCTTAACATCGTTCTTTAAACTTGTAATCTTCGTTCAACAATCTAACTGAAATCGCGTACATACTTCTCGTGGTTCGTCTTCCTCGAGAAAAACCCTGACGTTCTGTACTTCCACGGTTCCAGGTAGGAGATGAGCTCATCGGATAGACCCCTGGCCTCAGTCCCCACTGACTCGACGAGGGCCTGCCTTTGCTGCATCAATAACAGAGGAGAGCAGGGATCAACAACACTTCCAAACCAGGTGTAAAGGGCACACGCTTATGAACACTCTCATCTGCTTGTTTACACAAACCTCATAAGTCATGTTGTTTGGGTCCTCCTCGGTATCATCCTGCCTGTCAGCCTGCAAATCAAATTATTTCGGTCTTCAGTTTTCATGCACATAAGAACATTGCTTATCAGAGAAAGAGAGAGAGAGAGAGAGAGAGAGAGAGAGAGAGAGAGAGAGAGATGTGGAATCGAGGTGGGCAATCACCTCTTCCTCGTTGTGCTCATGATCCTCATCGTCATCGGTGTCAGATGGAGAGGGCACGCAGCTTACATGGTCTGAACAACCAGGCGAATATCAACACCAAGACCACCAACCACTATTGGCTACTCCTATGAGATACAGTATGAGGCAAGAGACGCCGTTCTATTGGATCAAGAGGGGTAAGCACGTACCATCACCACCTTGGACGCTCAGGCTCTCCATCTCTGCCTGCAGCTGCTTGGCGTACTCCAAGTCAGAGGCGATCTGTTCATCCACGCTTGAAGTTGCTGCTGCACCACCGGTGCTGCTCTCCCCTTGGCAGTACTGCGACTGGGAATGATCGGACGGGGCGCCTCTCGTATGGTTTTGACCGTTGTATGTTCCGTCCAAGATCGACCGATGCAGACCTTCCTGAGAGTTAACGTAACTGGATTCTAGTGAAACGTTCCCAATAGATACTAGCTAAAATTCTACTAGTAAGACACAAGAACGAAACTGATGGAAATGTTGTGAAAGTCTTTTGTGTTTTCTTGAGAGGAAAAAGAAAAAGGAAAAAGAAAACAGACCTGGCCAAACACAAACTGAAGGAGGCCGTCGTCTATGCTGTCTTCAGGGTTCTCTTCTCCAGTGTTGCGAGCAGGCGAGTTGGCGTAGTGCACGGTGATCCTTCTCATGCCGGAGGCGGCGCCAGCTGGCTGCCCCACGGTGGCCATGGTTGCCCCCCTGAGACCTGCAGGCCCTCCACTAGTCAATTGCCATTAAGAAAGTCTCTGAACAAGAACAAGGTGGTAACCATGGTAACCATTTTGGTTTTTTGATTTGTGGGAAAATGAGAGAAGAAAATTTTGTCATCGCAACATCTCATGTTCTTATGTTGTGTACCTGAATTTTGCAAGAAGGAAGTTGCAGAGGGAAAATCAAGAAGAAGGAACATCAATAGAAGGGAGAAATAGAAGATAGATGATTCAAAAAGCAAAATCGGAATGCAAAACAAGTGGTGGAGCTTTGCAGCAGTTCCCATGAACAGAAAAAAAAAGGGGACGACGAAGATGCTTTTCTTTACCTTGGGCCTCTTCACTTCTCTTCTGTCGAGTCCACCCTTCTCTCTCACCTTCTCATCTAGGCCGGACGCACGCTCTCTAATGGAAGGGTTGGTGGTTTATATGTCCAAACAACATGTCGTTATCACTGCCCGTGCATCTAACACTAGTAGCAACCGGAGCTTGGCCATTACACTAATTCACCTAGTGTTACTACTCCAGCCTACATGATTGTTTTTCTTCTCTCTCAAGGAAACAACATTCGTAATTGTGGTTGGGTAATCTTTAATAGTTTTAATTTCTGTGTGCCTTGTTGCCTTGGGTGTTCAATTATGCATGGGATTACATCCTTTTTTTTTTCGTTCTCCATGGAAAATAAGTTTTGCTTGAATTCTCGTCCGTCCGATCAAAAGTGGCAAGACTTTTACTAAACGAAAAAGAATCCAACCATTTCTAACGAAATTTCTTCTTAAAGTAACATACACCATGTGACTTTGTTACCCTTCACTTCGCAATGCATCTGGATTTCGAACCAGAGTCCTTATGGTCCATGACCTGATCAGTGATGACCACATTTGCTTGCTTCCCCAACCGTGTGTGAACTATTGCTTGCGTCCATGTGTACCAATCCATTCAAACATATATTTTTTTTTTGGGGGAGGGGTGGGGGGGTGAAGTCAAGTCATCTGCGACGATGACAACTGAAAAGATCGATATGGACCACGTTTGAACGAACACTACGAGTAGTATACTTGCAGTTGTGAACTGTTCTGACTTGTGAATCACAACTGGCACCGGTACTGGTAGATTGAATGAAGGAAAGTAGATAGAGAAAAGAAATCCAAAAAATAAAAAAATCAAGATATCCCAGTACTCTCTCAATTCTGAAATAAATGATATTTAAGACAAAAAAATCTAGTTTAATCTAAACTAAATTAGCTGTGCTAAATGTAATTTATTTCAGAACGGAGGGGATAGTATAAATGTTGGAATCTTTTGGCATGTTCCAACAGAGAACAGACAGACGTATTTCTGTGCCATTAGGTAGCGATCCCTTCCAAAGTCAATGCCGTCATCTCCATAGACGTAAGTTAGCATAGGCCGGTGGATTACCACCATGTGGCCAAGACACCGACAACGCTGCTGGTCTCGTTAAACAAATCATTATGTCGATTTCATCCGACGAAGTCTCCAAGTAGGATCCTTCCAGTGTCGACATGGGAAGATTGGCCACCAAGACTTAGAGCTCAGGTCAGCCATTAATTAGTGCAGGAAATTGGTGTTGCCAAATCGACTCAGCTTCCTGCTCTTAGTTTAATATAAACAAGAATACAAAAGAAAATCTACTTTCTAGTTCATGGAGATAAATACAGCAGCACAATGTCGCATTGTAATTTTTTTCCTTTCAAGTCATGTTAATGATATTTCCAATGTTTCGAATTATTTGACGCTATTTGAACTAACCAACGAAACGGAGGGAGTATGTCCAAACAAGCAAATGAGGTAGTAGCACTACGTTTCACACAGGGTATCAAGAGAGCAGTCCCTCCTTTATTCTACTTGACTAACGGCTCAGAAATCATACTGGCATTATAGTACAACGCTACCTCTTACACCTTGTGATCTCTGGATGTATTATCTTACTTCTTCCAGTGTGTTATCTTGCACCGATCGGTAGCTCGTGGTTGCAGTGTGTTATCTTATTTCTTGCACCAATGAATATTTCGAACGCAAAAAAGGAAGAAAATACTTGTTTGATTTGTTCCGACAAACGGGAACAACGACAGAGAGAAAAAAAAGAGGATGCTATGCTATGGACACTCATCCAAACTTGCAAGTCATGTTGATTGTCTTAGGTAATGAATTCTGGAAGAACTATTTTCCACAATTGCGTATCAAATCTTGGCATTTACCAGCGTCCTTTTTGAGTCTCCTATCTGAGATTATTTGTGCAGGCAAGTTAACACCTAATTACCCAAAGCAGCAGCAGTCACACATTTATAGATGGATACAGAAGGCTGTAAAATTGTCTCAATAAGAACTCAATATAATGATATGTGAACTAAACCGTAAACCCAGTGATGTACAACAAAGTATACACTACACAGGAACATTTGCTGCTTCTATAGAAAAGCAGAGGGCAAATGTGGCCTCTCACGTCTGTTATGCCATATTTGACTTGCTTCCAGACATGATACGGAAGATACCTAGACCATGATTGATGGGAGACATTCCTGCATCATGACAAATAATAGGATGTATCAAAATATCATGGTTGATGTATCGAGATATCTTAAACAGGATCACATCCCATAGCCTGAGGCTCTACACTAGCATCTTGCATGTGATGGTGAGCTGCCATGACAAATAACAATTAACAACTAAGCAATTCAATTAGCTAAGTGCAGCGAAATTAACTCATCATGACTCTTGTCAGATCAAGCATCATGTATTCAAGGAGTAATAAATGTACCTTCCAGCTCTAGGGGTACATCCCTCCCGTAATTGAATGCATTGCACAATCTGCCTCAGCGTCTCTGTATAATCAAGCACAGCCAAATTTTGATATGTAGGAAAATTTGTTGCTGTTCAGAATTCAGACGGCTCTATGCTATTTTGAATTTTCACCTTTTGTTGCCACCTTGATGCATCTCTTTTCATTTTAGATTTTGTAGGAATGATATGGGAAAGAAGGTATCTCTGAACTCTGATGGTTTCATCTCAGATTCTCAGTCCTATCTAAATGGCTTACATTCTACAGTAGGTAGTGATGTGCAAAATTAACCTTCCGATTTGACTTCATCTAGATCTTCCAAGCAAGCAAGCTTCATGGCCAGTGTCACACTATCCAGAGTTTCATATACCTCCTCAAATCTTGGATGTGACTTATCTTCGACCAAAAACTTATGCATTCTGCCATCCAACTCAATGAAGCTGTATCCAGCTGATTTCTTGTGATCTTTCTCCTTCAGTAACTTCCATACTTGGGCAACACCATCCCATTTGCCACATGATGCATATATGTTTGAAAGGAGCACTAGGTTTGCTGTGTTTTGGGGCTCAAGGCGCATTAGGTTGTCCACTGCTATTTCCGCTAGTTCCACGTTGCCATGGAAGCTGCAAGCTCCAAGCAGTGCCCCCCAGATTACAGCATCAGGCTCCACTGGCATGCTTCCTATCAAAATATCAGCTTCTTTCAAGAGACCAGCACGTCCAAGCAGATCAACCATGCAACCATAGTGCTCAATTCTTGGGTGAAGACCAAAATCTGCTACCATGGAGTTGAAGAGACGCTTTCCTTCATTAACCAGGCCTCCGTGTGTACAAGCTAAAATGACTCCAACAAATGTAATGCCGTCTGGTTTAACCCCTGTCATCTAAAAAGAGTGAAATCAGCTTCAAGCTTCACCACAGCATTTGCAGCAGCAAAGTAGTACATTACTAGTTTCATGCTATTAAACATGATTGGGTCTACGCTACTACATTGCATGCAGTACAGATGTGATGATATTTAGTAGAGAGGGTGCAAGGGTACAGACAGGACCTTCTTACCCTCAACTTGTGAAACAAACTCAGGGCCTCCCTCCACAGGCCATGAACGGAAAATGCCATGATCATTGAGTTCCAAGAACAAAGATCCCGCTGCCGACCGATTCCCTGAAATACCTCCCAAGCTTGACGAATGCTGCCACACTTGGCGTACATCTCGATTAATGCGTTGGCAACATATACATTCTTCAAAAGGCCGTTAACCCTGGCATACTCCTCAACCTTCCTCCCAAGCTCCATCGCCCCAACAGCCGCGCAAGCAGGCAGCACACTGCTGACCGTAAGCTCATTCGGCTGCACCCTCGCCCTCTCCCACATATCCAAGAACGTCTCTACCGCCTTCTCATGCCTCTCGTTCTGGGCGTAACCTGACACCATCGAGGTCCAAGAAACCACATTCCTGTCAGGCATTTCCTCGAACAGTTTCTCCGCGGCGTCGACATGGCCGCCCTTGGCGTACGCGGAGAGCAGCGCGTTGTACACGGCTGCATCCCTACGCGGCATTTCTTGGAACATCCGGCGGGCGTCATCCAAGAGACAGTTCTTGGCGTAGAAGGATACGAGCGCAGAGGCGAGGAACGGGTCGCCGCCGGACGCGAAGTGGCCGGACTTGATCAGCAAGGCGTGGGCACACACAGCAAACTTCATGGAGGAGGACGATGAAGCGTCGGCGGACGAGGAGAACAGTAGGGTGAAGGAGAAGGGGTTGAGGAGGCGGAGGAGGTGGGCGCGAGAGAAGAAGGGGAGCAGGAGAGGGTGGCGGAGGGAGGCGAGCGCGTGGAGGAGGCGGTTGTGGAGCGGCGCCGAGGGCGGCGACGGAGAAGGGTAGGATTCGAGCAGGAGGGAGGCGTAGCGGAGGTCGCCGGCGGCGAGGACGCGGAGCAGCAGCGGCTGCAGGCGGCGCACGCCGCGGCGGAGCGCGCGCGCGTGCAGCCGCTTCGCTTCGTCCATGGGCGCGTGCGGATCGCCAGCCAGCCAGCCAGCCGCCCTCTGCGGCCCAGCTTCTTGGCCGCCGAGACCGTTCGCTCACTGCTGGGCGGGTTGGGCCGAATTGGATCCCGATCTAAATTTTGATGGGCCGTGAGTATTCTCCGAACGCGCAGACCAGATTTGGTCGCGCTCTGTTTTTATTGGGCCAAGCTGGTTCTGCAGGAATTGGCCCACGGGCCTTATCAAACTTCCTCCTCGACCGCGATGGCCCCGCCGCCCATCGTCTCGTCGTCGTTCTTGTCCGCCTCCGGCCCTGCCCTGAATGCCCTGCGCTCTCGCCGCCACCGGCCACGGCGGCCTTCCGGAAAGCCACCACGGATTTACGTTCCTGCCTCAATCGTTTTATCAGCCAGCTCGTTCGCTCGGGGGCATCGCGGTGCCCAAGGGAAAGATCTGGAACTGAACTTGCAGAACACAAGGTGCAGGTTTTCAGAGGACCGAACAGTGAAATGGTGGGTGGCCTTATCCTGAGTCCTTGCAGTCGTTCGTGGCTTCATCCTGCTCACTTGAATCTTGTCAGTTCTTGTCCTGGGTCTGGCAGAAGATGCAGATTACCACCCGGACCATTTGCTCGTTCTGGAGGACGTTGATTGGCTCGTACGGTAGGACGCGGGTCCTTTTCTTGATTCAATGCGGCTCCTCCCTCTCTGATTGGCTATGCTGGTTCAGATCTTCCTTCTCCTCGCTGGCAACGGGGAACCGTCCAAAACGGCAGATTCATTCGGTCCATGAGTTCCAGAAAACATGTCAAAACGATTTTTCAGGATCGCATTTTCTGAAAGAAAATAAAAGAAGAGAAGTACGGGACGTCAGGATGCCTGAATCTCGACTGGATTCAATCATCAGTGAGAGAACTACTGGGAGTATGCTGTAGGGTGGATTCATTGAACCTGGCCTCACAAGATGGCTAGGTGATGGAACGAACGTGTTCAGAGAGATGACAGATGAAACAGATCACATGATTTCTTGCCAAACGAATCAGGGGACCTAGACACCCATCATCACCACCTCCCAGATCCCATCTGAAAGCATGGAACACGCGACATGCCTAAACAAGTGAGGCAGTGAGGACGCATCGATAAGCAATGCAAGTTGGAGCATGGATCGGAGCTACAATGCTTGTTAATGGCTGGCTGATAAATTTAGGTCAAGTCCAATCGGATTACCAAACTGTGTAGTGCTGATGATAGATATTCAGAAGTCAGAGCAAGGAGAGATTCCATCATTTTTAAAACAGATGAGTTAGTTATCCGTGACGCCACGGGTAAAATGCAACGTTAAAGTACAACCAAACGCAGCAGAGACAGCTATACAGAGAAAAGAGCAGGGGTAGAGCCAGAGGAACCCCAAAGTCAGGACCAGGACCAGGACAGGCAGCAGCTATGGCGTCCTCTCCCCCTCACCAAGAACAAGGCCAAGAAGAAGAGGAAGAGGAGCACCGCCATGAGTATGACGACGACGACGACGACCAGATCACCTCCCCGCTTTGTAAGACGGTGGTGCATGGCAGCTGTTTGGTTACGGCCATGCGGTATGCTTATTGCTGACGAACCGTCGTCGTGGTGGTGGTTGACCGCGTTCGTTCTCGTGCCGTGATCGATGTGCAGTGCTGCTGCTGCAGCCGTCGACGTCGGGCGGCTCGCCGGAGGAGGAGAACTCGCCGATCGAGCAGGTGGCTCTGACGGTGCCGGTGGGCGACGACCCGGAGACGCCGACGCTGACGTTCCGGATGTGGGTGCTGGGCACGGCGTCGTGCGCGCTGCTGTCGTTCCTGAACCAGTTCTTCTGGTACCGCAAGGAGCCGCTGACCATCACGGCCATCTCGGCGCAGATCGCGGTGGTGCCGCTGGGCCGGCTCATGGCGGCGGCGCTGCCGGAGCGCGCCCTCCTCCGCGGCACGCGGTGGGAGTTCTCGCTCAACCCGGGGCCGTTCAACGTGAAGGAGCACGTGCTCGTCACCATCTTCGCCAACTCCGGCGCCGGAACCGTCTACGCCATCCACGTCATCACCGCCGTCCGCGTCTTCTACGGCAAGCACATCTCCTTCTTCGTCTCCCTCCTCGTCGTCCTCACCACCCAGGTGCGTGCGTGTGCGTGCGTCCACACCCACAGGTGTTGTGCATGCAGCACGCTCTCCTCTCTCATGCATCGCGCTGCTAGCTTCTTCTTCTTCTTCTCTTCTTCTTGGTTGCTGTTTCGTGGCGTGCGAGAGGAGGGAATCAGCTCATACATTAATTGACACGCCTGCTGCAGGTGCTGGGTTTCGGTTGGGCCGGAATATTCCGGCGGTATCTGGTGGAGCCGGCGGCGATGTGGTGGCCGTCCAACCTCGTTCAGGTTTCGCTCTTCAGGTATAGCTTATACATGTACTCCCTCCGTTTTTAAAATAAATAACGTTTAGTACAAGAAATCTAGTTCAATTTGAATTAAATTAGCTGTCTTAAATATCATTTAATTCAGAACAGAGGGAGAAAAAATAGTACATTTTTAGTTTTGGAAAAAAAAGACTGACTCCACATGTAGTGAGAAGAAGAGGTACTCCCTCTGTTCTGTTTTATTTGACGTTGGAAGAACTAAATTTAGTTCTTCCAATGTCAAATATTACAGAACGGAGAGAGTATATAGTAATAGGCGTGAATGTGTTATGATTGGCACGTAGATGTGTTACGTCTTCTTAAACACCAACGACGTGATGATATAGGCGTAATTGGATGGCTGTCACGAGGAGGTCCACAGCACGTCGGAGTCTTGCTTGTACATCCAAGCATGAAAGAGACTGCACGTTGATTGGTTCATTGCCTTTTTTTTTGTTTCTTGAAATAGGATCAGGTCATCATCATTTAGTTGGTTCTGAAAAACTAAGTTATCTTACAAACACAAGCAAAGATAATCTTCTTTCCGTGGAGTCCTATCAAGATGAAAGGAAAGACAGTGAACTTTCGGGTACAGCGACACAACGAATTGAGACTTTTTTGCTTTCCAGAATGTAGAATCTCTTGAGAAAAAACGAAGGGTCAAATTGAGGCCAATTCAAGATGATATTGAGTATCTCTTGATCAAACAAATGTAGAATCAAAATGCACATTCTTTTTTTCCCATTCGATATACATGTACATGTTTGGGCTCAACATGCCAGCATCATAAGGCAACAAATCTTACATACATGTTTGCATTACATCTACCTCGTGGTCATCAGGGCGCTTCACGAGAAAGAAGGAAGGGTCAAAGGTGGCTTGACGCGCAACCAGTTCTTCCTGGTGGCATTCATGTGCAGTTTCGCCTACTACGTCTTCCCAGGCTACCTGTTCCAGATGCTCACCTCCCTCTCCTGGATCTGCTGGGTGTTCCCCCACTCTGTGCTCGCCCAGCAGCTCGGCTCGGGTCTTAGCGGCCTGGGCATTGGAGCGATCGGTCTGGACTGGGCAACCGTCTCCTCCTACCTGGGGAGCCCCCTTGCCAGCCCCTGGTTTGCCACTGCAAATGTTGCTGCCGGCTTCTTCATCATCATGTACGTAATCACACCCATCGCTTACTGGTTCAACTTCTACAAGGCACAAAACTTCCCCATCTTTTCTGATGGCCTCTTCACCTCGACTGGACAAAAATACAACATCTCGAGCATTGTGGACTCCCATTTCCATTTCGATACAAAGGCCTACCAGAAGAATGGTCCGTTGTACCTCAGTACATTCTTTGCTGTCACGTATGGAGTTGGTTTCGCATCCCTCACTGCAACAATCGTTCATGTTTTCCTCTTTCACGGAAGGTGAGTTTCTCTGAAGCTTGTCAATCTGTTATTAAAAACAAAATAATGAAGCTAAGAATCACGACAATTGTGTCCAGTGAAATTTGGCAGCTAAGTAAATCAGCATTTCAAGACAGAAAGATGGACGTACATACCAAACTTATGAGGAGATATAAGCAGGTCCCTGAGTGGTGGTTCATCTGCATCCTCGTTGCTAACATTGCTGTCACTATATTTGCCTGTGAATACTACATTGACCAACTCCAGTTACCCTGGTGGGGTGTTTTGCTTGCTTGTGCCCTTGCCTTTTTCTTCACTCTTCCTATTGGGATAATAACAGCAACAACAAACCAGGTATGGATATGGATTTTTAAAATCTCATTCATTTACAACAATCAATTCAGAGGTACCAGTTCATCTCTTCAGTTTCCTTCCGTTGTATGCAGACTCCTGGTTTGAACATCATCACGGAGTACATCATGGGCTACTTGTACCCTGGACGGCCTGTTGCAAATATGTGCTTCAAGGTATATGGCTACATCAGCATGAGCCAGGCTTTGACCTTTCTGCAAGATTTTAAGCTAGGTCACTATATGAAGATCCCCCCCAGAACCATGTTTATGGCCCAGGTAAGCTCAACCAGCCAATTCTTCTGCACATACAAACATTGCTTTGTTATATAGTGTCATTAATAAGCTTCTTGTAACATGATAGGTGGTGGGAACTCTGATTGCGGCATTTGTATACATCGGAACAGCATGGTGGTTGATGGACACAGTCCCCTACATCTGCAACACTGAGCTCCTCCCAGCAGACAGCCCTTGGACCTGCCCCGGTGATCATGTGTTCTATGATGCATCAGTTATATGGGGGCTTATCAGTCCACGCAGAATATTTGGTGACTTAGGGACTTACTCTGCAGTGAACTGGTTCTTCCTGGGTGGAGCTATTGCCCCGCTCCTAGTATGGTTTGCACACAAGGCATTCCCGGGCCAGAACTGGATCTTGCTCATCAACATGCCAGTGCTGATTGGTGCCACTGGTCAGATGCCCCCAGCTACTGCAGTCAACTACACCACATGGATACTTGTTGGGTTTTTGTCAGGATATGTGGTCTACAGATATCGTCGTGACTGGTGGGAGCGACACAATTATCTGCTTTCAGGTGCATTAGATGCTGGTTTGGCATTCATGGCCGTCCTGATATACTTATGCCTAGGCTTGGAGAACATCAGTTTAAATTGGTGGGGTAATGACTTAGATGGATGCCCTCTGGCCTCTTGCCCTACTGCTAAGGGTATAACTGTCGAGGGATGCCCAGTGTACACTTGAGGATCTTATGATGTGTGGTAGCCCCTTTGGAGAAGAGTACTAGGCAAATGTGAAGGAGCATACAGGGATCAATGTAAATACTCAAGTTTGTTTTAAAACAATCGAGGGGACATGAAACTGGTATCACTTTATTGTACTCGTTAACATTTATTGGAAATGATGAATTAAGTTACAATAGGAAGCTACTGTCAAAATTAAGTTTTATTTCCAGCTTGCAAAGACCTCATTACAATGGAGTTAAATAAAAAATTGAAAATCTTATCATTGAAACTAGTAAAAATTGTATGCCTACTTTTCTTCTTACTGAGAAATCTTATTTTGCTTCAACAGTGGTAATGTTACCTTACCGCATTCCATGGATTTATTGATGCTCTTTCTCTTGTAACTAAAAAAAAAAGACATCTGGTTTAGGCTGGTTACCACTATCAGTAACAGCAACCTTCTGTTATGTATCTGCTTCATATATTTTTAATCTGTATACATCCGAGCAATACCAAGCTCAGGGACACACAATAACCTGAATATTTTCCATAGGAGCTTAATGCCACCAGGTTCCATGAGAAAAAAAATCTCAGTACAAATAAGTAGTTCCAGTCATAGTCTGAGTTCCCTGTGGTTATATATTTAGCACCACATCAAGATTCTTGCTCCAGGGTTCACAGGGACTCACCACCTTCCTAACAAAGATTTCCCAACATTCACCATTAAAAAAATTCCGACCACTAAGAGCTGCAGCTTCAAGAACATTGCAAATGATATCTTCATCAGATAGACTATCAACGAGTACTTGGTAAAGAAACTTTCTTGGCATGAAACCTTTGGCCACCATCTCCAGAAATATTGCAGCTCCTTCTGCTGGCTTGCCCATTTTGCAGAAACCCTGGATCAATGCCTCATAAGTCATTGCATTTGGTTCATATCGCCGTTCAACCATGTCATCCCAAACCTTCCCAGCCTCATGTAAATCCCCATTTTCACATAATCCTGAAATGAGTGAGTTATAGGTCAACAAGCTTGGCGTGAACCCCCTTTCAAGCTCATCAAACAGTTTCCTGGCCTCCTGAACCATTCCTTTTTTGCACAACCAATAGATCAGTGTGCTCGTGACAGTGTTATTTGGTGGCACACTCTTCTTCACCATCCATCTCCACATTTCGTATGCCTCACCTGCTTTTCCATCCTGGCATAGAACATCGACCACCTTAGCACACAGTGATGTATCCGGGATGTATCCTGCCCCTAGCATATCCTGCATTAAGTCATGTGCCTCGACAGATTTCGCTTCCTTGCAGCACGCCTCGATTACCACAGAGTATGTAACCTCATTCGGCTGCACCCCAGCAGCTTCCATCTCATCCATGATCCTGGCTGCATCCTGCAGCTTCCCTCGCAGGCAGTACCCATCGATGAGCACCGTGTACATGGTAGCATCCGGCCTACGCCCACTGGCAATAATGTCATCGAATAGCTTCTGTGCGCCTTCGAGATCCCCCTTTCCACAGTACACAGTGAGAACGGTGGTGTAGGTGACCACATCCGGGACGATTCCCCAGCCGGTCATTTCGTCGAGCACCTTGAGTGCCGCGTCAAGGTCGCCAATCCCGACAAGCCCCTTGAGTATGATGTTGCAAGAGACGAGGTTAGGAGTGATGTAGAGTTTGGAGCGCGCGGCGCGGAAGAGCGCAGCGGCGAGGCGGAGGCGTCGTGCGGAGACGAGGGAGTGGAGCAGCGCGTTGAAGGAGCGTACGGAGGGGCGGGAGTTGAAGGACGGGAGGGAGAGGAAGAGTCTGAGCGAGGGAAGCGGCGGGAGCGCGCGGAGGAGCGGCAGGAACGGGCGGTCGGAAAATGTCGGGAGGCGGGCGGCGCGGAGCGCGGAGAGGACGGCGGGTAGGAGGCGCGCCGCGTCGTCGGCAGGGGCGGCGGCGGCGGCGAGGCGGGAGAGCGCTGCGGCGAAGACGGGAAGCGAGGGCGGCAGCGGAGGGCTGGCGTGGAAGAGCGCGTGGCGGAGCGCGAGCACGGCGTCGCGCGGCGTCGCGGCGCGGAGGATGAGGCGGGAGAGCGCGCGCGCGGTGAGGCGGCGCGGCCAGGGCTGGACCGGCGGGGTGACGGTGTAGCCGGAGTCCGGCAGGGACGCCGGGAGCGGGGCCAGGTGGGCCACCGGCACCGTGGCCGCCGCTGGCGCTTTGGTGGAGAAGGCGCGGACGCGAGGGGGGATCCTCGTGAGCATGGCGTCGCCGTGCGTGTCGCCGCTGGCCGGCGGTGAAGGAAGATGGGGCACGCGGGCCGCAGGTAAGCAGCGCGGAAGATGGCCCCAATCAGGCGAGTCAAGTTGCTTGTTCCGGCAGCCGGCAGTGTCAGGCAGGCAAACTAAGACGGCCGCGTCTCCCGTTCCGTGAGTAATCCATCGATTCCTTCTGAGCATGTCACTACAGAACTGTGAAGCCGGCACAAGTTCGAGCTGGAGGAGAAGCTCGTCAAGAGAACCAGTGCTTGAGCATCATGACGACACCAGCAACAAATTCAACAACTCAGACCCAATCCAGTTGTCAATCGGATTGAAGCACATATTTGCAAATCACATCAACCTTTATATCCAAAATATCAAACAGGTTTCATATCATCATGCAGCGTGTTGATGGAAAACAAACACAGAAGCATTCACAAACCACGGGCCAGGGTCAATTTATTACAATGGAGCACGCTCGGCTCACCAAAGCGACTACCATTAGAGGAATCCTTCCTTCTACAAGGAAATTTGTTCTAGCAGATAGGCAGGTTTCGTTTCATGTAGAATACAAAATGTCGCTGTTCACATCAAGCTAGGCTTCTTCCTCTAGTTTCTGCCCATTGCAGCTCGGTCCTGCTGCCTCAGCCTCTCGCCTTCACGGCAAAGGTAATCCTGGAATTTCTCCTGCCAAACATGTGAGAAGAACAGGGTTATAATATTACAATCGATGTGAGAACCCAAGTGCATGTGGACAGCTGCAGGCACCAGACCAAAACAAATGATGAGTATTAGTATTTCGACACACAAAACACGCAGATTGTCAAGTAGCAATAATAATGATGATGCAAATGGTACATTGAAAACACCATTGTCCAACTAATTGTAGAAACAGTGTACAGCGTAAACAGATACTTCAAGCCACACGGCAAACATAAATTCTCGCCCCTGAAGGTGAAGGCACAGCAACAGTGCAACACTATCAATCTCTTCTACAAAGCATTGAGAGAACATTTCATAGCATCATCTTGGACAAGTCGGTAGCCACGAAAAAACTGACCAAACATATTGACTTCAAATACAACAACGAGACTAGAATAAATTTTCAAAGTGGCAAAGTGGACTGAGTATTTAGCTTAGTAATCTACCTGCCACCCAAGCATTGGATGATCTTACTCATGATACATTAACAGACCCACGGCTTAAATTTTTAGGGAAGCAAACTGGTTATATCAGATACAGATATATATAACTCAGTTCCATACCCAATTATCAACTAAACCCTACATCTACAAAACTACTATCAACGTCAAAATTTTGCAAACAAAAGTATTAGTATTGCCGTTAATACAGGTAATCATTCGTTACAAGCATAATAACATATCAAATAACGCATAATTCTATCAGATCTGCCTCGAATGGGCAATAGGTGATCCTCGATGGTCCTACGCCAACAGAAAAAAAAATGTCACCGCGCAGATAAAAAACTCTGTGGCACGCAACATCTGCACCACATCTAGGGTTCCTACATGGTCCCTATGCCAACCCCCAGGCGACGCATCAACCGGATCCACGGTCTCTATCGCCAACCTAATGACCAGGAACGCAGAAGCGACCTAGACATGGTGCACACGCGGCCCGCAAGGCCGAAAAAAAAATATGCGACGCGGATGCAGGGAAGGAACGCGGATGCAGGTGAGCACGGGCGAGGAGGAGCGTTGGGGAGGGGAGGGGGGGAAAGGCTACCTTGCCTCCGAAGAGGAAGGTCCCGGCGAGGCCGGCGGCGGCGACGCCGCCCCAGATGACCACCGTGGACGAGAGCAGCGACCAGTTGCGGTAGATCATCTTCGCCGCTTCGTTTCCCGGATCCCCTCTCGCCTGGCTGCTGCTGCGGCTGCCTATTGCGATGGAATGGAATGGAAGCTCGAAGGGGCCACGAACGAACGAACGAACTGGGCTTGTAGCGAACCTAGGCCAGTGATGCTGTTGGGCCCACCACTCGTGGCCCATCATCACCATTTTTCTTTTCCTCCTAAAGCTACTCCCAACCATTGGTCTAAATTTAACCACGAATAGGAATAGGCGTATAAATACGGGCCGCTCTCGCCGTCGTGAGAACCATCACCTCCACATCCAACGCCTCCTCCTCCTCCTCCGCCGCCGGCCAAGCCAATAAACCCGGCCGCCGCTGCCGCAACCGTGACAGCAGCCGCCGGGCCGGGACAGCCATGGGTGCCTGCGCAGCCAAGCCGAAGACGCTTGAGGGGAAGGCCCCTGCCCCCATTTCCACGCCCAAGGTTGCACCCGAGCCCGCCATCTCCACCGAGGTGATCACACTACACACGTTCATGTCAAAAGACGTACGTTTATATATACTTATGAATCTCTCTGTTTTTTTCTTCTTTTTCTTGTTTTGATCGTGGATTATATGTGATGCATAGGTTGCGGCTGAACAAATACTAGTCGAGAAGGTGGTGGAGGAGGAGGCCAGCAAAGAGGAGGAGGCGACAGCGGCGGCATCGACGGCGATAGTACTACTAGAGGTACCTGCAGATGCCAACGTCGTTGCCGAGCCCCCGGAGCACAAGTCCGAGGTGACCTCGGAGGCGGTCGTCGAGCCGGAGCAGAGGAAAGAGGTAATAGTCATGGAGAAGATCGTCGAGGAGGAGGAGGAGGAGCCTCCAGCCCCTGTTTTCGAGGAGAAGACTGCCGCCGCCGAGGTGGCGGAAGAGGCCTCGGAGGAGGAGAAGCCAGCACCAGCACGAAGCTGATGGATCGATTGCATGCATGATGCGTGCTCTGACACACACTAACCTCGCCCCTAGAGCTGTAGTAGCTCGGGAGCGAGAGAGAGAGACCCAGCTGCGTGTAATCACTGATGCCTCCCCGGTGTGCTCACGACTTATCGAACTTCTCCGACGGTTTGGTGGTTGCCTTCGATTATTTTCTCGATTCCAATGACGATTCGTACTCATACGCGGGCAGCGAGTGGCCGGGATCCGCCTCATCGCGGCTGTCGTCTCGTCGCCGACGAGGAGAGAGCAGACTCGCATAGCCATGGGCCGGGTACCCGTATTTGGGCCCCATTCTGCAGCTCACTGCTCCTGTGCCAGATCGCCAGACGGCCCAGTTAGTCGGGCCGGGCCGCATCGCCACAGCGGATTGGCTGCATTCCAGAACGTTCCTTCCGTGCTCCGCATCGACACCTCAGTCTGCCCCCCACCCTTCTTCTTCTTAACCCCGCAACCACGCGCCGCGCCGGCGAGCCCACGCCCACACGACGTCGCCGCCACTCGCCACAACCATGCGTCTCCCCGCCGGCGCACGCCTCGCGCTCCTCCTCACCCGTCGCTCCCTTTCCTACTCGTCGTCCTCCTCCTCCTCCTCCTCCAACGCCGCCTCCCACTACCCGGGCGCGCACAGAGGTGAGCCTGGCTCGCCGCCCACTCGGCCGCTCTCCCCGAGTCCCGTGATCTCCGTCGGTTGATCGCGTCTCCTCCTGCAGGGATATGGAGTGAGGTCGCTCGCGCGGCGCCATCACGGAGGCCGCCCTTCTCCTCGCCCGGCAACACCCGCAGGTTCTTCCACGGTGAGTGGGACTAACGGATGAGGCGGAACGCTTTCTCGTTTCTCGTGTGGTGAGCCCCGGACGAGACGGGTGGAGTTCATGGCTAAATGATGCTGCAGGGACCAGGCCGGTGGCAGTCAGGGACTACTACGACGTGCTTGGCGTCAGTAAGAACGCGAGCCAGGGGGAGATCAAAAAGGCTTATTATGCGGTATGGATTGGTTAGCTTGAATTGGACCCGTCATTTTCCTGGTATTAGATGTAGTTATCAGTTAATATGGACCCTGTATGATAGGGATTAAATCTGGCGCACTGAAGTTTAACTTCTTAGCTCTAGGCGTTACATCTAACAGTGAACAAATGGCTTGCCAACTTTAGTTGATAGATGGTTTAAATTCCAAATGCACGATAGTTATGTGTTACATGTCTGCAATGAGCACCTTCGTTAGAGTTTTGTTACAAAGAACACTAGCACTCTCCAATTCCTATGAGCAAACTGGTACGTGGTTAGTGTTTTGTTGTAATCTACCTTCTGAGTACCTTTGCTTCTTTTATGGTAGTATGCATGCTGATATTCTCCTTTTCTCCATGCTGTCTACAGTCGACAGTTCTGTTTCCGTTTTCTGCAATCTACCTCACCATGCCATTTTTCTTTGTCCCGTTACTCCTAAAAGCTTGCGAAGAAGCTTCATCCTGACACGAATAAAGGTGATGCTGATGCAGAACGGAAATTTCAAGAAGTTCAACGAGCTTATGAGGTGCTTGATTTCATTCTTTGTTGTACGCTTACCTTACCTAAGGCTATGTAGCTCCGGTGAATTTTGACTCATTCTTTCAAACTCCAATATAGACTCTGAAGGATGAGGAGAAAAGATCCTTCTATGATCAGGTAACAATTTAGAATCACCTCTAAAGCTGTTTATGTTCACCTTTATACTGCACAGGACAAAGATGCTTGTCTATTGCAAAATATTTTTAATGAGTTTGTGAGCACCTGAACATTTGGATGTTATAATTAGTTTTCTTAACTATGCAACTATTTTTTCCAATTTGATAAATAGTCTGGTTGTTTTCTATCCACGTTAGACATCAGGGTCATCATACCAAGCATTTGGTGTCAAAATACGCAGAGCATCGCCAGTGATGGAAATAGCATTTTTCACACCCCCTGGTCTGATTCTCACAGGTTGGCCCTGATCAGTTTGAGAAAGCGTCAGCTGCAGGAGGTGGAACTGGCAGTCCATTCAACGGTGGTTTTGGCAATCCATTTGAGGATATTTTCACTGGCGGTGGCGGTGGAATGAACGACGTATGCCGTCCCTATATAAGTTTAGTTTTTATAGCTTATCATTTCTTTGTTTAATGTTTGTTGGTTTGCCCTTTTTGCTTCTAGCATTACTATGTCAGTGACTTCACAGAAACATTCATTGTGATCCATGAATCTTATTTCATTCTTGTGCCCTTTATGGATAACTTTGATCTAAGCTCAAAAGTTGTGCTTTTATGGTCATCAGGTACTGTATGCCTTTTTTTGGCTTATATTTTATGTTGCAGTGGACATCCCTGAATTTTTGTACTATATTATCCTGAACCATCTGGCCTCTTATTCAGGAAATGCTTACTTACGTCTTTCATTTCATTATTCAATAGCTTGCTCAACCTGTTAGATTCTTTCTTATCATGGTTCTATTTCTTTTGTTTCATCTTGATTCTATAGCTGAAGAACAGTTCTGTTATTGGTTCCTTATAGTTCATTGTTCTTATTTCAGTTGCTATACTGCATAACTTCAGAACAAATTACTTTTAGTTGGTTCTAATTTTAAAATCTACGAAGAACTAATTTTTTATTTTCATTTTTGTTATGTAGTTCTTTAAGAATATTTTTAGGGACAGAGAATTTGGAGGGCGCGATGTTAAGGTGAATTTTACACACACTATAATTGCATATTCAGTTGTACGTTGTGAACTGTTGTTTCACTAATCCAATTTTACAGGTTGAACTTGAACTATCATTTATGGAGGCAGTCCAAGGGTGCACCAAAACGATCAACTTTCAAACTACTGTACCATGTGAAACCTGCAGTATGTAAATGCAGTTTATTCAGTGACCTCATTTTGTAAGTAATGATTACTTTGTGAGTTATATTTTCCTGACAAAAGGATTTTTTCCCAGGTGGAGCTGGTGTGCCTCCTGGAACCAAACCTGAAACATGTCTAACTTGCAAGGGTTCAGGATTTGTTAGTTCTTCCTCCAACACATTGCTATCTGTTTACTGGTTCTATTTGAATTGCTTGTGTGCTGATCCATTTTTGTCTAATATTGACAGATCTTCATGCAAACTGGTCCCTTCAGGATGCAGTCAACATGCACAAAGTGTGGAGGTTCTGGGAAGACTGTGAAGGCAAGATTTTCCTTGTAGTATGAAATGTCATGGGTTCGAGTCCTGGAAGCAGCCTCTTGCATAAATGCAGGGAAAGGCTGCATACAAAAGACTCAAAGTGGGTCGAACCCTTCCCCGGACCCTGCGCAAGCGGGAGCTGCGTGCACCGGGCTGCCCTCTTTATGAAATGTCAGATGGAAGTATAAAAGCATAGGACATTACCTCTGACTAATGACTATTTGATGTTTCTGCCATGAATAATATGTACTGATAACCTAATATTGCTCTAGATGGGTAGAGTTGTGCACATTCAAATTTTACTGTGGTACAACTTAAGCTCATATATATCACTAGGCTGATATTCTGAAGCCTAAACCTTGTCATATCTGATCTTACCGCTGTATTATTAGTTATATATATTTAATTGCTGATGGCATGTTGCTAGTTCTCTCAGGTTAGTCATTTATAGGGATATACTTTGAGTTCCCTTGCTCGCTAGTCGCTATATACTTTCCATACAGTTTGTAGCTTCTGAATTCTGATTAATTTCTGTGACGTGGTGGTTACCATCTTTCAATTGTTTTAGGAATTCTGCAAGGCGTGCAGAGGAAACAAAGTTGTGCCTGGAACTAAATCAATTCGCCTTGATATACTTCCTGGTGGGTTTCAAGTTATTGTCATGCCTTTCAATGGTGCAGTGGCGCGAGCATGTTTTGGTTGTGTGTTGCGAAATGAACTAACATTACTCTGTTGGTGCAGGTTCTGATAACGATGATACTATAAAGGTGGCTAGATCAGGTGGAGCAGATTCTGATGGCCGTCCAGGTGATCTTTATGTTACCCTCAAGGTCAGTGCTCTGTGGCTCTTTGCTGTTTAGTTGTTCAACTGATGCCCAATAAATGAAGATAGTTAACCTTCATATCTTTCCAGGTCGGTGAGGATCCTGTATTTCGAAGAGAGAAAGGTGATATTCATGTAGATACTGTCCTGAACGTGACTCAGGTAATTTGAAGCATTTGTTCCTGTGGTCTTTTTATGAAGGTCTTGCAGGGCACATTATGTGGTACGTAAATGTGAACTCCATTCTAATATATCCGCTCAATGCAAGAATGGATAATGTTTGTTAAAGACAGACTATATCCTTATGAACTCAGCCAATCAGCAAAAAAATATCTCCCTACATAGATCAGACTAGTTTATAATAAAGCTCATGGGGTGGCAACATGAAAGGACTTGTGTACTAATTTTCCTTACATCTCTTTTCAAGTTTTCTCCAAGTACATTTTATCAACATAATATCGTGCCTTACTCAGGCAATTTTGGGAGGGACCGTTCAAGTCCCAACTCTCACCGGAGATGTTATTCTAAAGGTATGTCTTCATCAGTTTTCATTGTGTTTTTATTATTATGTTTACTAAAGAGGTATGGGTCGCACTACCTTGTCGCAGGTCAAGCCTGGAACTCAACCTGGTCAAAAGGTCGTCCTAAGAGGAAAAGGTAATGTGCTGTGTTGACAGTTTATTCTGTTTCGTGGGCATATTATCTGTAATCACACCACAAGGCTGCTGTTATTTGATGCTTGTTTGTCATGTTTCTTCTTTCACGTCTGATGTAACCCTTAAAGTTTCAACCAATCGGAGGCACCTGTAGGCGTCAACATAATGAATCACAGAAAAGGCTAAGTGAAACAGGAAAACTAATATAAGTAGCCATTAAAGATATATGGGAACATAATCTATGCACTTGAAACCATTCACTATCATCAAGTTGAATCTCAAGCTGAACTCCAGACATAACTGCCATTTAGGTGAACTCCAAATCAGCTGCCATCATTCCATGTGAGATATTCATATTTCTTTGCAGGAATCAAAACAAGAGACTCAGCACACTATGGAAACCAATATGTCCATTTCAATGTCAACATCCCTGTGTAAGCCCCTCACGATCAAGCTACTATCTTGCACTGTGCTTTTCCGGTGAGTCTTACATGTTTTTCTTGCAGGAATTTAACATCAAGACAGCGTGCACTGATCGAGGAATTCGCAAAGGAAGAGCAAGGTGAAGATGAGAAGGATGCAAAGGCAGCTGAGGCATCAGGGTAGCCGATTTTCCATCATCTTAGTTGATCTAAGTCAGGAGGTAGGATAGGCTGATGCCAGATATTCATGGGGCGATATAGTTGATTGCGATGGCATTTCTATCGCAACATATTTTGTAGTTGTAATAATACTACGCCACTCTGTCCGATACATGTAATCACGAAAGCTACTAGCAAGACGTGCCGGGACTCACGATTTTCAGGGTGACATGATGTAAAAACACACTGTAACATTATCATATAACACTTTTGTTGAGGAAGGTTTTCCATGTGGGAGACCTGTGTGCTTGTCTATGTTTCCTTCTGTTAATATTACAAAATTTTTATGCCTTGCTGATTCTTTCTTGTAAATCGGCAAATCAAATCTGTCAAATTGTGTGGAACTCTAAAAGACTGGGATCATCGCATCCGCTTTTCAATCGCCGGGCACGTTTGTTTTGCTTGTTTACCTAGAGAAGTGTTGTTTGAATGGTACAAGGGACGCTTGTTCTGTCGCCCACACGTAAACTTCACATTTTTGTGAGATTATTATTTTTGAGAATGTTAAATTTAATTTGTTCTTGTTGTTAGTTACTTTTTAAATTTTTAATTAACTAGGAAAAATGTTGATATATTAATTATAAAAAATATAAATTATAACTGTTAGATCTAAATCTAAACTATCGTGAGTGTTGGGTAAAATGACTATTATTTTTAGCCGGTTAAAAATTAGACTTTTTCTAGTGCAAATCTGCGACAAGATGCGGTGAGCAATTTGTGTCTCCAGCCTACACCGGCGCCCCGAAATGTTGTCATTATCATCTCACCTACAAAAATGTCGCCGCCATCTCGAATTCCCCAAGAGAAATGGGCAACCAGGGCACGGGGATGCTTCGGCCCGCTCTGGCGTGCTGCAAGCTCTACGTCTCCGAGGCTCGCAACGCGCCGGCGCTGCGCGCCATCGAGCGCGCAGCGGCGGGGCACCGCCCGGCCGTGGTGCTCGTCAACGCGTTCGCCGACGACGCGTACAACCGGGTCGGGTACACCCTCGTCTCGCGCCTCTCCGGCGACTCGGCCCCGCCACCGCTGCATCGCGCCGCGCTCGGCGCGGTCGCGGCCGCGCTCGAGGCCGTCGACCTGGGCTCCCACGCCGGCGCGCACCCGCGGATCGGCGTCGTCGACCACGTCGCCTTCCACCCGTTGGCCGGGGCCCACCGCGACGACGTCGCCGCACTCGCGAGAGCAGTGGCGACCGACATTGGAGACAAGCTTCAAGGTTCTGACTCTTCTTCCAATTCAGTAATCACCCCCAATGGTTCTGATTAGCGAATTGATTATTTTTCAGACATACTGGTCCAATTGAAAAATCGAAGAACTAGAAGAATCGTTCCCTCCGATTTCGTTTACTTTCCTTCAGGATTAACTTATCGTTTCAGGATGTATAGACGTTCCAGTGATGAACTTAACCAACGCATTTGTGATGCTGCAGTGCCCACCTATCTGTACGGAGCAGCTCACAGCGAAGGGAGGACGCTGGCCTCCATCAGGAGGCAACTCGGCTACTTCGCACCCAACTCTCCAGGCAACCAATGGCAGGGCGCGTCGGACGCGTCGTCCCTGCCCGTCGCCCCCGACGCGGGCCCCAGGACGCCGTCGAGGTCCAAGGGCGTGGTGGTCGTCGGCGCCACCGCCTGGGTCGACAACTACAACGTACCCCTGCACACCTCCGACGTGGAGGCGGCGAAGCGGATCGCGCGGGCCCTCAGCGAGCGCGGCGGCGGGCTCAGCTCCGTGCAGGCGATGGGGCTCGCGCACGGCGAGGGCGTCACCGAGGTCGCCTGCAACCTGCTCGATCCGGCGGTGGTGGGAGCAGACCAGGTGCAGGAGAAGGTGCGGGAGCTCGCCGCCGCGCAGGGGCTCGCCGTCGGGGAAGGGTATTTCACCGACTTCTCACAGGAGAAGATCATCGATATGTACATGCAATCAGGTGGAGCTGAGGCTTCTCAACAGTGACATTGTTGCATTGTGGTTTTTATAAACAGGTCATGCTAAAGCAATACTGATTTCAGGAGCACCAAACAGAATTCCATAGGAATACAGAACATTTAGTCCATACGAGGATGAGGCCGTTTCCATAATGAAACAGATTTACAAATGCAAATGGATGCAGAGTCTGCTAAAAACAATGCATTTCCAAGCCGGATAACTTCAATCTCTAATAATTACAGAGTACAATACATTCAAGTTGATAGATCACGTTAACCAGAACAAAACACACTGGGCTGCATCCAAGTCTTAGGTGGCATTGCAACTTGATGATTGTCCACTCAGTCGATACGTGGTATCGATTCTTTAATTCGTGAGCAGAACCCAAACCACCCGGGCTTTTATTTGCTCCATGATATGCCTTCTTCACTTAACGTTGTTGGTTCTCCCTCCTCCGTGCGTAGCGGGTCCTGTCATTGTACCTAGGCCTATCTGCTGCTCTCTGTGGTACAGGCTCTACCCTCCTCTGCCGCTCCGGAGGCCTCTGAACAATCTCCCCATTGACAAAGAGCTCAGCTGCAAAATAAAATTATCAGGAGCATTAATATTCTTTTTCAATATAAAAACCACACAATTGAAGAATAACTACTGTATATGAAGTCCTAACAACTTTTATCGCACATGAATAAACAAATGCTAATGCAAGATACTGGGACATTTGAAAGATCAAAACTGAAGTGGTCGTGAATGTATTGTTTGTGTTACATCTCCACTGATCTACCACTCCGTTGTTGTGAAGAGCAGAACCAATAAAGAGAACTGTTCCAAGTCCATTAGCATTCAAAACAAGACATTGGCAAATGACTCTCTTGATTTGCCAGGACGGACTAAAAGAAGCCATAGTGTAAACATCAGATACACTGATATCTGGATCCCCTTGAATCAGAAACAAGGAAGACAAAGCTATTACTCTTGAAACACCAAAGCAATTCACTAAACCATGATGAATGACAACTGATCATTGTGATGTCTCATCTCTACTGATCTGAGCCCCATTTTATTGAGGTGCAGAACCGTTAGAGAGACCATTGCTTTTAGTCCATTAGCATTCAAAGCAGGGCATTGCCTGTAAGGCTTCACAGCTCTGCCAAGATGGACTAACATACAATTGCAATATCGGACTGGGCATGAAGATATAGCAATGCAATGAAGAATATCGGCCAAGTTATATGCACAATGTTCAATTTAACGAGGTTTACATTCCAGTGATAGCCAGATGGAAGAAAACAATTCCTTTGCAGGCTTCACGACGTTATAAAAGGATGCACTATGAACAATGCAAAGGAATTATTCAGTAAGCTAGATCCGCTCAACAAAATAGGCTGTCAAAACTGCTATCCCAGACACGAGCACACGGATTAGGTAATTGGTCTTCTATGCAAAACTAAATAAGCGGTTAAGGAAGCTACCTCCATAGTCCTTGTATTCAGGATCAACATACGAATCTGGGAGCACGAAGAGAACACCAGGAAGCCCTGCAATGCATATAAGCATCCGCATCAGATAAGCCTCACCTCAGGTGTGCTACGGCCTTCGGGGGAAGAACATTACGCATACAGACAGAACAGACCTTCGAGTTTGTTGGACGTCTCCTCATCGATCTCGCATCCGAACCCGAAGTACCGCTCGCACGAGACGTTGTAGATCTTCTTCTTCGCCTCTTCTTCGCTGCAGAGCAGTCAACCAACGGATTAGCTTTCCAACCGGAGAAATGAGATGATGAATGGTATTTCGAGAAACGAGAAGACGAGACGACGCGGAGACGCACCTTCCGAGGACCTTGGCGAGGGTCTGTACGTAGCAGTCGATCATCTGCTGCTTGGTGGCGCCCTCCCCGCCGGGCTTGTCCATGACGATAAGCCAGTGCTCGTAGTCGCATCCCGGGAACAGGGGCGCCATCTCCGTGGGCGCGCGGTCCCCGCCCCCACCACCGGACCGCGTCGGAGAGTACCCGTCGCTGCCGGGGCGCCGCGCCATCCCGCGCGGGAAGCCGAGGCGGCAGGCCGCGACGGCAGCCGGGCGCAGCAGCTGCTCGGTGGCCGCTCCCGACGGCCCGCGGCGGAGGAGCGCGGAGGCGGGGGAGGAGGAGGCGCGGCGGGAGAGGAGCCTCCGGGCGGTGGCGGCGGCGGCGGCTGCTGCTGCCATGGTGGTTAAACCCTAGAGGAGACGAGACAAGTGTGGCTGCTGCTGCGTGACGCGAGGTTTAAGTCCGGTTGGTTTAATAGGAGGGATGGGCCTCTTTATTGGGCTTTGCAGTCCGGATTTGAGGAGTGATTGAGGCCCACTTGATGAGTGTTGCTTTGAGTGATGAGGCCCAGTTGATGTGAAACATTAAACGCCCTCTGCATTTTTTTATACAATACAGATAACGTGGATTTTAAAAGATAGAGAAAATATTAGGACGAACAAGGTTGACCTGGGAAGAGGCGGTAAAATAAAGATTTGAGAGATTGAAACGCATCCAGAGACTTAGCTCATGATAGGACCGCATAGAAAGTAGCAATTCATGTGACAAAATATTAGTCTTTTTCTTTTCTTTTTTCTTGTTACTCTTATATCTCTTCCTCTCTTTTACTTTATTAAAATTATTGGGTTTCATGTCTACCGAGCCCAACATGCTTGGGATAAAGGCTTGCTTGTTGTTATTGTTCAGATAACAACGTGGATACAACGTGCATCAAGCATCCCAAAGCTTCATCATGAGCAATGATTTTCCATTTTTAGTGAACAAAGCATCTAACTTGTATCCTAAGGTAGGTCATGGATTCGAACAAGTATCTGTCATGGATTCTATGTCTTACTTAGCCGAGACGTCAAATAATCCGAAACGGAGGGAGTGGCATTCAGTGTACTGATAACTACGCTAGTTACACAAGAACCGCTACTTTGATGTATCTGTATCTAATGGGTAGCAGCATCTAACTAAAAGACTGAACAATAAGACTGAAAAATGGGGGAAGAGAAACTAAGAAATCTGCAGGAAGAAGGTGAGGCCAGGTACATCGATGCGCTCGCAGGTAGGCTGCTGCCGCGTCTGTCTGAACTTCACTGACGATTCTACTGAACCCCAAAAATGCTGCAGTTGACCCAACAGAACCGCCTGCAAGACGATTAATTAAAGCGGGTAGACGAGCAAGACGAGGCATGCGTACGTACGCAAATCAAAACTGCAAAAGAGGCCCATGTATTCCAGCCCACCCGTATTAGGCCCTGAGCGAAAATTCCAGCCCATCTCGTCCCTCGTCCGCCCCGCAAATCGAAGCCCATCATTTCGGCCCATAGGTTAGGCCCACCAAGCTCCAGTCAAAATGTCCAAGGTACGGCCCACCAAGCCGTTCCTTGGCGACGAAGTCCCCATTCCCACCGTCCTCCCTCGCGGGCCTCGCCTCGTCGCGTCTCGTGTCCCGCACCAACTCCAATTCCTCCCCCTTCCCCCACCTCCGCCATCGCCGTCGAGATCTCCTCACGCGCTCCAGCTCCAGCTCCAGCTCGCCCCCCCCCCATGGCGACGCGGAACCGGACGCCGCTCTACCGCAAGTACCGCGACGCTCTGCGCCACGTCCGCGCGCCGTCGCCGCCCGGAGGGGCGGGAGGCAGCGGCGGCCCGGTGATCGAGATGTCCTCGCTGCTGCGCTCCGACCGCAACTACGCGCCCCTCAGCACCGACGACCCCTCCGCCTCCAGGTGCCACAACCCCTCACCACCTTCTCGCGGCTCGTCCTCTAGCCTACGCCCCTTGATTTAGTTAGGTAGCTAACCGCCGAAATGGGAATCTCTAAATTACATTGAGTAGTGTGATGCACAGTAATCATGTGAAACACTGGGGTAACCCGATTTGACCGGTGATTCGAAGGAGGCAGTTGAATTGCAGCTCACTGAACTCGCACATCTGCTAGTCGGTCTGATCTAAATACACCTGAAATATTAGGTGATCAAGGGGCAACGAGCCGTGCAGTACATCCAAGGTATTCTGTCACAGAGAATGGAGAACTTGTTTTATTAGAATCGAGCGCTAGAATGGAGAAAGAGATGACTTAGATGGTCAGGTGGTGCTGTTGGTTGCTTAGCTACTTACATCAGTCAATCACTGGTTTGACACCTCAAAAGTAAAGAGACGAATGATGTGACACTGACATTTCGTGTCTGTGTTGTAGTAGAGGTGTGGTGGCGGTTGGGCTGCCCCCAGCCTGGGTGGATGTTTCCGAAGAGATATCTGCAAACATGCAGCGGGCAAGGACGAAAATGACAGAGCTGGCCAAGGCGCACGCCAAAGCCTTGATGCCATCCTTTGGCGATGGCAGAGATGATCAACGAGCGATTGAGGTTCTCACGCATGAGATAACCGACTTGCTGAAGAGGTCAGAGAAGAAGCTGCAGAAACTGTCCATGAAAGATGCATCGGAGGATTCCAATGTCCGAAAGAATGTCCAGGTGATGATCAGACACCTAGTTGTCCATTAAACAATTCAAAGGGTGATAGTTTGTTGCTGTTGTTACTTGTTAATATGGACGAAGTGTCCTATTATGCCTGTATTCTGCAGCGTTCACTTGCTACAGACCTGCAGAATCTCTCGATGGAGTTCCGTAAAAAGCAATCGTCATATTTAAAGCAGCTTCGCCAACAGAAAGAGGTTCACTTTTCTTCTAGTATAAGATACATTATTGATATACTACTTATCTTACACTAACTGGGATGCTTTGTTGATGGAATACCTTTGCAGGGGCAGGATGGTGTTGACTTGGAAATGAACATGAATGGGACGAAGTCTTCGTTTGAAGATGATGAATTTGAGGATGTGGTGCGTCTCATCTTTGTGTTTACATCATGCATACATAGTTTTGGTAACTTTTTTTACTTGAGGAGAAAATACAGAAACATTTGTCGATGGGTTGTGCATTCCAAGTGATTCATTTGTGTCCCACTTGATTGGCATCCAAAACACCTTGGGACCTTACCAGAAAAAATAAGGATGAGTGAAACTCACTTTAAATCCATAAGCAATGAGAAAACTGCAAACAATGGCATTCAATGGTGACTGTGTTTACTTGGGTGACCAATCATAAATGTTCAGAAGCCAGAGATAGGTCATGTGAATCTCTCCACTGAAACCAGGTTCTGAATTTTGGATTAGTATTCTTGCTTAATAAGAGTACACAATGGCATTCAAATGGCACGATGCTGATCAAGTCTAGAAAACCTCGTGATGCAAACATAACTGCTCTAAATAAAATACAAAGAGATGTGCAAATTTTCTTATAGGTATAATCCTAAGCTTTATGTCAAGGCAGTAGCAAACACCATGATGTATACAACAACAACAACAACAACAACAAAGCCTTTGTCTCAAGCACGTTGAGGTAGGCTAGATATGAAACCCAAACACCATGATGTATGCATCTCCATAAATTCTCAACAACCCAATTACGCGGCTAGTTGTGAAGTCACTAAGAGGTATCTAGTTCATTAGGTTTAATTTAAACCGAGCGAAGTGAAATGTATCATTTCAACTATAGTGTTCTGTAGGAGCAGATTTTGCACTCTCATCCATTCATTTTTTCTACCCTCTCAGATGGCTCGTGGATAACACACTACTCATCCTGCATTACTTATTTACTCAAAATGATTTTCTTTGCTACTGTAATGCATTGGTTCTTCGCAAAAGAAAAAAGGTTTAATGCATTGGCGCCTGTTAGTGCTGATGGTGGATTCCACGTTTGGATCTTTTGTAGAGGATGTGATCATTTGATAGTTTGCATGTGATTGTGATACAAATACAATTCTGTGTGGATTGCTATTTTTTTCAGAAATTGTAAGCAGTTTCAAAATGAAGAACCAGGATAGTAAGTGAAACCAACTATATATACAAGGAAAGCCACGTTTTCTTTGGTCACCATGATTTTAGATCCATTGCAATAGATGAGTGCTTGGTTATTAACACATAGAATCTGATATGTGAGTAATATCAAAGTAGGTCCAGTTACTTCTTTACCTTTTGACGGAAAACTACGTTTGTCCAATCAACAAAACACCACACCCTTTATTTGTTTGTCCAATATATTGCTCTGTATTTCTGTTAAGGTTAAAGTAACTAAAGTGCTGCATTCAAATCATTTTATAGGTTACAATATATGTTTTCAGCAATTTTTGACATAATATATCCTTTAGCTGCGCATATATGCTTTGTTTTATCTTTTCTCTTTACATATTTATAATTATTCATGTGATGTTGATGGCTGGATCTAAATTTAGTTTGGTACAATTAGACTTGTTGGGACACGGACCCATAGAAAAAACATCAAAATCAATCAATTCCATTACATTTGAGTAATTTGATGATGTTAATTCATACTATGATTTCGTTGCCAGGGTTTCTCTGAGGTACAGATGTCAAAAGTCAAGCAGAGTGAAGCATTTACTAGAGAAAGGGAGAGAGAAATTGAACAGGTTAGTTCTTGTTTTTTCTTTTGACTGTTTGCCTGTCGATCCGATGATATATATATGTTCTCCTATTAACTGTAAAATTTCTATGTGAAGTATTTTTATTATTGTCTGCTTGTTGAAGGTTGTGGAATCAGTCAACGAGCTTGCACAGATCATGAAAGACCTTTCAGTTCTTGTGATTGATCAGGTACGTGAAATCCTGATTAAATGTGTTATAAATGATCAATGTTGATAACTAGCTTCCACTAGAGTCTTGAACTCTTGATTTCTGTCTTTGAATAGGGAACTATCATCGATCGGATAGACTACAACATACAGAATGTTGCAGCTTCAGTTGAGGAGGGTTACAAACAATTGCAAAAGGTTTAATCCCTAAACCACACATATTCTTGGCATTAGTGATGTTTCCTGTTGTATAATTTGCATAATGACCTTTCTCTTTTGACATAGAAAAAAGGAGAAACTTTTAGTAGTGATGAACAAAACTTTTACGTGACATCCCTCGTGTCAGTATTTATAAGCACTGTAGAAGCCATGTTAGTCTAACCTGTGCACCAAGCTACACTAAAATTTTCACATTCAAGCTCCTCGTTTGACCATATATGTGCCCCTTATTTATTCATGAAATAGCCTATTTGTGAACCACTGTTATTTTGTTTCTTGCTCTGCCGGTGCTTAGAAGCTGCTAGAGAATAGTATGAATGTATGGTACTGATGGAGTAGCACAACGTGTAGAAGTTTGTTCTTTCACATACCTTAGGGTATGAACAGAAGAAAATTTGTTGTGCCAGCCATACAGGGGGGGGGGGGAGTCTTGCATTCAAATATTGACCTTTTATGCCAATATCATGGCTAAGTATCTTGATTGGTTATAAAAGTTATAACTTATATGCGTTGTGTTTAGGACATACTCATACCGTATGATGTAATCCCTCTGTCTCACAATACTTGTCATTCTAGAGTTCAAGATTTTTCTCATATTACTCGTCATTCTCCTCCTTCACCCTCTTTATTTCCGGTGCACAGAACTAGAATGACAGCTAATTTGAAATGGATGGAGTATTCCCCTGACCAAAAATAATAGTTAAAAAAATATACGGCTTCCTTGACCAGAGCTAGTAAATTTTTGACCAACCCTTCAGCCTACTGGGGTACCGCAGGCTTTCTTGCGCCTTTATGATCTCTCTCTCTCTCTCTCTCTCTCTCTCATCGATACATGACTATATACTATTTTAGAGGTTCAGCAGAAGTCATCTGTGTTTCACCTGCAGCACCTTACGACCATAGCAGTTCTTCAAATGAAGAAAAATAGTACTAGGCAGCACAATATCTGAAGTTTACAGTCTAACATCTTGGTCTGGTCTGCAGGCTGAGCGGACGCAGAAGAAAGGGGGCATGGTTATGTGTGCCACTGTCCTTGTCATTCTGATCTTCATCATGATAATCCTCCTGATTTTGAAGAATATCATATTCTGACATAGCTATTTCTTTTAACCGTCGATGGACGGCATCCAAGTGAACACGACGCCCATCTACTCTTATTTGAGTGATCATACAGTGCCTGTGTATTGGGAAAGCCGAGTTCATTTTGAAGAGTGCAATACGACTTACTGATGTGAGGATGGTTCTTCTGCCAATATTCATAATAACTCGACCAGCAACCGTCTTCAGTCTTCACCCCACTTTCTCCAGCACTGCCAATGTAGAGGTGTCATATTGGTGCATGGCTTAAATTTTTTTAGAAAAAAAAAAGAATAGTTGCGTTGACACATTTTACCTTTCTGCTTGTATTGGAGCAATCAGGTCAAGCTCCTCTGTATAGGGTTGTATCAAGGAGATAGCTTCAGCTTATGTGTCATCACCGCGTTCCTGCTTGATTTCTGTCCTCCATTTTGAGATAGTCTCGGAGTGACAATCCACGGGATTAGATAATCTCGACATTCTATGATAACTTCTTTCTTTCTGCTTCACTCATTCTGTATCAATTTTGTATTCATTTACTTGCTAAAATGTACCAGACTTACCATATTTCCCATCAACCTGAAACAATTTGCACATGGTGTACATATGATGAACTGCAATTTTGTCATTGACACTTGTAGCGTTGGGGACACAATGGGGATTTTCATTTCAGGTATCGGCAATTGGCATCCTGATGCCGCCAGTTGGTCACACAAGTTGATCAGATGATTTTGCTGGCTGAGTCACATGAAGGGTTTTTGTTTGGAGCTGAAGGACAGTCATTCAAAAAAACAAGGTGAGGGATCATGTGTTGTTGCCAATTTTTGACCAGCTGGTCCCGGACCATGCACGCGTTGCAGCATGTAGTATTATTGGTGATGTAAGATCTTTGTGCCCCCACATTTGTATGTAAATTCAATTCAGCCTCGTGTTGTCCTTTTGTCCCCATTTATAGTGGCTCTGGCTGCCTCAGCTGTCGCTGCAACTTGGACAGGCAGGCTATGTCTTCTCCTACTAGGGGCGTCTGTTTAGGTTTCCTATGCAGTTATATTGTCTATTGAGCCCTGCTGCCATCTCTCTCTTCTCTCTCTCTCTCTCCATCTGTTAGATAGGGCGTTCTGTAGCATGAGGTGCGCATTCAAAAGTGTTGGGACATTGGCAATGGTCGTACTGGATTCGGCATCTTGAATTATGAATGCTTTGCTTTCTCATATCACTTGCAGTACCTTTCTTTCTTTCCTCCTCCAGCTCTCTCTTGCTCGCCGTCGGAACAGTGAGCGGTGGATATTTGAGGCTTGCACCATTTACGTGCAGAGATTTACTCGGACCTGTGAAATCTTGTGCACTGTAACCCAGTGTCTGTAGCACAGGCACAGCTCGCGTAGCACAGTCGAGCCATGCATGAAAGTTGAGGCAGGTGTGAGAGTACGAGCCTGTGGTTTGGGCTTTTTTGATGACTCGGCCTGTTAATGTCGCAGATTGCTCGTGTACGAGTATCCGTTTCCTGTTCTTTATTGCACAGTACTTGCGCCGTACTGTGTTGCTGCTACCTTTGGATAAAAGCTTTTTTTTGGTTGTTGTTGCAGAATCTGTTGACAGTGAATCGGTAATGACATTTTGATGACACGGGGTTTGGCTTGATGATGGGTGTCTGATGCTGCTAATTTTGGTGTCTTGATGCTGCTAATTCTGGTGTCTGATGCTGTAGGACCCAACAGGCCATGCTCATGTCTACTCATAAGCAATCAACAAACACTAATCCAGACAGCAAAAATGGGCCAGTTGCATTTCATCATCAAAAGGATGACAAGATGAGGAATGGAAAAGTCCATTGTGCCCTTGGATTGGGGGGGGGGGGGCAGATCAGACCAGCTCGGTTACAAGTGAAGACAACAGACGAGCAAAGCAAAGAGGGCAACTAGGGGAGCCGAGCTGAGCAACGCATCCCACAAAAAACCCAAGCCAAAGCGGCGGCACCGAGCCAGCGATATCTGCAGATCCCTCACCCCACCACCAACGCCCACTGCAGACTCCTCCCTCCCTTCCTCTCCTCCTCCTCCTCCTCCTCCTCGCCTCCATTAATGGCCGCCACCAAGAACCCTCCAACCCCCACCTGACGTCTTCCTTCCTCCTCCGCTGGGAGCACACACATCTGTCCATACCGTTCTCTGCTTGGAAAGGGAGGGAGGGAGGCGGAAGCAGCGGCCGGCAACGATGCTGAGCTCGGCGGCGATGGGGATGGGAGGGTACCCGCAGCAGCAGCAGCAGCAGCAGCAGCCGCGCGGCGCGGCGGTGTTCACGGCGGCGCAGTGGGCGGAGCTGGAGCACCAGGCGCTCATATACAAGTACCTTATGGCCGGCGTGCCCGTGCCGCCCGATCTCCTCCTCCCCATCCGTCCCCACTCCGCCTTCTCCTTCAGCCCCGCCGCCGGCGCCGCGTCATCCTTCTACCACCACCACCACCCGTCACGTGAGTTCTCCTACCCCTCCTCGCCTTACGCTCTCCTCCTGCTGAGAGTCTTGCCGCGACGGATGCGTAGTGCTCGCCGGCGCCGGGATAGGAGCAAAATGTGTTTTCGCTTTTCAGGAGATAGAGATCTCCCACCTGCTTAGTGTGATTGGTTTTTTGACCTGCTTAGTGTGATTGATTTTTTTGGTGTTGCAATGCCGATCTATTCATGCTTACACTTACACAACATGTACTATCCAGTCATATTTTTTTCGAGCTTCTGTGGATCTATGATGAAGTATTATTTATTTTTTTATTTATTTAGGGTATAGTACTATCTAGTTATACTTGTACTGCTGGCTCAAGTCATTGAGATTCTTTGTTCAAACTTTTAACCAAAGCAAAACATCTTTTGCATCGGGTTGGTGAAACGTCAATGCACTTTTTCATCTGGCCCGGTACCTCTCGGATTTGAATGGGTGATGGTTGTACCGGGATTCAATGTGCTCATCTATGGCCTCTCTTCTGCCGCCGCCCTGCAGTGAGTTACTACGCCTACTACGGGAAGAAGCTGGACCCGGAGCCGTGGCGGTGCCGCCGCACCGACGGCAAGAAGTGGCGGTGCTCCAAGGAGGCGCACCCCGACTCCAAGTACTGCGAGCGCCACATGCACCGTGGCCGCAACCGTTCAAGAAAGCCTGTGGAATCCAGCAAGCCCGCTTCGTCGCCGCCCGCGCGCCACCAGCAGTCGACCCAGCTGTCCACCGTGACGAGCGCCGCAACCCGCGAGACAGAGCCCCTCGCAGTCGTCGCGGTGGGGGCTAGAACGCACGGCCTGTCTCTCGGCGGAGCTGGCTCGTCGCAGCTTCATGTCGATGCTTCCTCGTATGGCAGCAAGTATGGTTATATC
Source organism: Neostapfia colusana (assembly GCA_030760725.1). Classification (NCBI taxonomy): domain Eukaryota; kingdom Viridiplantae; phylum Streptophyta; class Magnoliopsida; order Poales; family Poaceae; genus Neostapfia; species Neostapfia colusana. The sequence continues at coordinate 55,882,130 of JASWHV010000020.1, forward strand.
GATCACCCCCTTTTAGGTTCTTTATCAAATGTCCATTGCTTTAAGTTTGCCAGCATTGCTTGGGTCCGGTGGCACATCATTTAAGCAAAATGACACATGCTTTGACGGGGTTGTGCATGCTCTTAATGATGTAGGGGGGGGGGGGGGGAGGGGGTACTTTTAAGGCTGTAAGGACTTGGCATCTGCAGTAGTAGCTTGATGAGAGCAGCACACAACATGCTAGATTTTTTTTCTCTCTCTTGTAACTGCTTTATGGGTTTGATCAAGTGTTAGAACGGTGGCAGTCGAGCTTAGCATCAAGTGTTAGAACGGTGGCAGTCGAGCTAAAAATCACTCAATTAATTAATTAACCTGCAGGTTCTCTCTTGGAGCTAAAGCTGACGTTGGCGAGCTGAGCTTCCTGTCTGGAAGCAACAGCAGCAGCAGCAGGGCCTTCACCATTGATTCTCCAAGCGATGGCTCATGGCACTCGGTGCCACCCAGCGGTCACAGGAGCTATAGGACGGCGCCGCCGCAGGAGGCGGTCTACAACTACCCCCCCAGCCTGGAGACGCCGCGGGAGCTCGGCCAGGCCGTCACCATCGCCTCGCTCTCCCAGGAGCAGGAGCGCCGCTGCCGCCGCTCGTTCAACGGCGGAGCGGCGGGAGGTCGTCTGCAGGAGAACCAGCCGCTGAGGCCCTTCCTGGACGAGTGGCCCGCGACGTCGCGGGACCCGTGGTCGGAGATGGACGACGCGAGGGCCTCCTCCTTCTCGACGACCCAGCTCTCCATCTCCATCCCCAGATGTGAGCCCGTTTTGTTATATGCGTTAGGAACTCTGTTTCGTTGCTGCTGTCCCGAGTAAGAAGAGTCTTGTTAGCTGTGCTCATCGCCGGCGTGGCGTTGTGTTTTTTTTTTTGCAGGTGATTGAGAAGAAGCTTGGCTTCCTGTGTGTGCGTGGAACCGGGCATGGAGGCAGTGCGGTGTCTCAGAGATTGATAAGCCCGCAAGAACGCTCACTTTTAAGTGTAAGAACTACTTATTTGTTCGAGAGCAGCAGGACCCGTCTGTACTAACTGTATCAGTGGAGGCATACGACTCCATCCCGTTTTGTGACGCTTTGTTATTGTACCTGGACCCAGACCCCTAGACGATGATGCACTGTTCTAGAGTAATTCCATGCTCTCCAGATTCAACTCAGACCCAGACACTTAGATCCAACTCTCGAGTCTGGGGAATCGGAATCCGTCGTGGATGTGACGTTATTTTCCTTTCCAATTCAAAGTTATACTAAAGAGGAGGGCAGGCAGGACAGAGCAAGGTCTGCACGTAAGCGTCAGATCTCGTGCGCTGCTGAAAAGGGTAGGATGGCTTGGAAGTCTGCAGCAGCTCGAAAGATGTTGCACGCGGTTGCAAGCGTCGAAAAGTGATTATGATATGATCAAACGTGCTGCCCAGGTGCAGGAAATCATAACGCACAGAGGCCGCAGCGGCGTAGAGAAACGTCCATGAAGTGCAGTCTCACAAACCCACGTAATCACAGCTTTACATTTACAAGAAAGCAAGAAAACAAGAGACATGCGTGACCAGGCGAACTTAGCACGAGTCTGTCTGTCACATCAACAGGCCAAACAAGACACCTAGCAACGCAACACCAGCCAGCGGCGCATCACGGCTATATAACATAAAATAGAAGATAGTGTTTCATCGGGCATGTCTCGCATCCCTGGAAGCCAGGGCGATGCTGTGCATGAACCGAGACAAACTTTTGTTATTCATCACAAGCAAGCGCGGTAACAGACAGTACAACAGGGCAACATCCAACTCCAGAAGATTGGTACGGTAGTTTATTTTGACGACAGTGGTGGCGAGTGCAGAGCATACAAAGTGCTTCTTCAGCTTCAGGATTCAGCTAACAAGCTTCCTCGGAAGGAAGGTCCGCTCACCGGGAATCTCGTATGGGCGACCAAAGGGGCCGTCGGCTGGGCCATGCCACGCCCTAGATCCAATAGGCATGGGACGCTTCATGGTGTTCCCATTGGTTCTCGCCTTGACATCTGTGAACTTCTCCGAAGCCAAACCCGACACCCTGTTGGGGCCCATCGACAGCTGAGACAGCTTCTCAGCAAGGTCAGGTGCACGGGGACTCTGCTCCTTGACGAGGTAACTCCCTACAGAGAGGTCAAAGTTTGCAAGTTAGCCCGTGTAAAATCCAGGGGTAGTCGGGCTAAGAACGTTTCAGATATAACCACCATTGCTCCTAGCTGGCTGTTGTCTGGACCAAGGCTGATTCGTTGTATTTGCCTTTGTCAATTTGTGGTTACTCTCTGGGGCCTGCAGAAGAGAACGGAGTATAAATTGAGTAATTGAAACAGATACCGTAGCCACTAAATGCCTCTAACAGAAGAGGGTTCATATCCACCTGATAATGCAGTTCCAGTTTCCTCTGCACACCAAAAGCTCTTGCTGGAGTATTAGCGCTTGCATACGAGTAATTAACTGTGGGCCTCCCGTTGGTTGCAGGTCCTGTGGTGAATCTCCTACCAATCTTCTGATCAACAGCTCCTTTAGCCCCCACTACAGTTTTGAATTGAGTCAATAATAGTGTTCCAATGGAAACAAACATGAGAGGACAAGCATATTTATATACCAGATGGTGGTGTTGATGCGTATCCGGTTGATCTGAAGCGAAGTGAAGGAGGGACGTAGAAGCATGGCTGTAGTATACAACGGTATGGTCATGAATGAATTTATTAATTCATAATTTATAGTAGTATCAAATGAATCAGATATACAACCTGAAAGAAGGGGTGCTGCAAAACCTCCACTGCTGTTGGCCGTCTTCGTGGGTCCCATGAGCAAAGCCACTGCACGTAATAATTGGTTATCATTTATATGGGATATTATCACCTTTACTCTACTTTGAGGTGAAAAAAATGTAAATTACTGAATGCTGATAGTTACCGAAATGAGGTTGATTGCATCGCCACTTGCGAAGGGAACCAATTCTGAAAGATGTATGCCTTCACACTGCAAAAATATGACATAGGAGTGAAATACCATTGCTAATCACTCGTGAACTAAGGGGGGAGAAGCGAGTCCATGTATCTACCTGAGGAAACTGAAAGCGGATGGATGCTGCAAGCTGCAGTCCTTCAGGCCAAGTATGCTGATTTGGAGTGCCAAGAATGCTACAGATTTTGTAAAGCTCATCTGCTTCACTGAGGATCATAGAGCATGCATGTTATAAAGATAACCTTTAAATACTGAGTAACATAAAGGAACATTTAAACGCGACAGGGCCAGAATTAAACAACATTTCTAAAATATGATTGTGCAAAAATAATAGTTAGTTCAATGGGGCTCAAAATTGCTCTCTTTCTAAATCAGATTATTGTTTGGCTGTTATTCTGCAAGAAAGCTACAACCACCATTGTTTTTCCATTTGTCCATTACCAAACATCTTTATACTCTTGGGAATTCTTATCTAATTGTTACATAAAATGATCAAAAATGACTTTTCAATAATACAGAATGCCTTTCCTAATAATCAGCCCCAGTGCAAAGAAAGTCATGGCTGTTCAATTACTCAACAAATAACAACAAAGCCTTTTAGTCCCAAGCAAGTTGGGGTAGGGTAGAGATGAAACACGCAAGACCCAATACAGAAAGACAAACAAAAATAAAGGAAGATGAAAAGGAAAAAGAGAGAAAAAAAGGAGAGGAAAAGAGGAAGAATAAACCAAACAGAAAAAGGGTGAATAAGGGGAAACCGATATCAACAAAAATCTGTGCAGACAAAATTAAGTTTCATGGAGGACAACGTGTACCTTGAGCCAGGAAAGAGAGGTCGCAGAGAAAAAAGCTCCGCTATAATTGCACCCATTGCCCACATGTCTGGAAAGTGAGATGGAAAGATAAGAATGTTGAATAAAATGGTAGCAATATGACTTCTGGTAAAAACATAAATATTCTTCACTCACCAACTGCAGCATTATAAACAGTAGCTTGTAGCAGAACTTCAGGGGCACGGTACCTAGTGAATAGCAAACATTAATATATGTTCTATTATTATGTACCCTTAAGAAAACATGAGACTTAGATATGTAGCATACCACCGAGTGGACACATATTCTGTATATGGAGGTTCAGAAGAAATCTCACGAGCCAGACCGAAATCTGCTATCTTGATGAGCTCCTTCGTGACCAGCAAGTTTTCTGAAATAACACAATTATTTCAGAAAAATAAGAAAGGGCATACCAATGCTGAAAGCTCCCACACGTTGTGGGGTCTGGGGAAGGGAATTTCTAGGCAGCCTTCCCGTTGCTTATTTTGCAAGGAGGCTGATTCGAACCCAGGACCTCCAGGACACAAGTGGAGAGACTGGTCTGGGGAAGGGAATTTCTAGGCAGCCTTCCCCTTGCTTATTTTGCAAGGAGGCTGATTCGAACCCAGGACCTCCAGGACACAAGTGGAGAGACTCTACCACTACGCCAGGCCTGCCCTTCATTTCAGAAAAATAAGTATTTGCTAATAGCAAAGAATACATTCCCAAACAGAAAATCATATACAAGTGATATTCTTTCATTGTTTTTGCATTTTTGTGTACTTTGTACGACTAAGGTAACCATTATCCTAATTGCATTTCCTACTTTTGTGCAAGTTCTAACTTATACAATGCGTGAATCGCTCTATGCATAAATCAACCATGTGGCATGAGCAACAGAGACACACCTACATATAGGTTGAACTAATAAAAGAAAATGTCGAGACCAACTGATATATCAGACTCATGAAAACCAAAGGGAGGATATAGCTCACATAAACTATAACTGCTTCTATTCTTGGGGCTCATAATTTAATTTAGGCATACATAGGAGAAACGGAATAATGTTATTCTCCTTTCATTAAAAGCAATAATCAATTATCATCATCCTAGCGCGACAGAACATATATATACCAGATTTTACAATGGTTGCAGATTCAGATTCAAGTAAATCATAATGAAATATAAGGGACTATTCCCAAAACTAAATGTTGACCAAAGTTAGATGTCAGACATACCAGGTTTAAGGTCACGGTGAAAATATCCACGTTGGTGCATGTGATTCAGAGCTTGAAATATTTGAAAGCACCAATTCCGGACTTCAGTCTCTGAGAAGGGTTTCCCCCTGTTCTTCATCAGCTGATAGAGATTGCACTCCTAATATGAGAAAACACAAACTTCAGTCACACCACGGATTACCAGCACTAGAGCAACACCTGAACTAAGACTACAAATGGTTCTTACCATGTACTCAAAGACGAAGAACAATGTATCACTCACTCTTATGACTTCTTTGAGCTTCACAATGTTTGGATGGTTCATCCTTTGCAGGGACTGATGGAAAAATATTAATCAAATCATAAACTGCCATGGAACACATGATAAAAGTTACACATGTAAAAACAATGCACCTTTACTTCACGAAGATTGATGCACTCTTCCCAGGAATGGTACTTTTTCTTCATTTTCTTGATCGCAACCTATCAAAGACATGTATGTTAATTAGGTGACGAGAACAGAATACACGTCCATGTAACAGAAGCAGAGACCAGGCAAGCAGCAAAATGGCGTACCACTTCACCATTTTCTTTATTTGTTGCACGCCAAACACTCCCAAACGTACCATCACCGACCTCCTTAATAATATTATACCTGCATCAGTTCCCGAGTGAAGTAAGCAAACATATAAATCAGGTCAGAGAAAACTCATTTCTTAATCATTTGATTATAAAAGTTTGTTACCTCTCCATTTTATTAGCCAGTGTTAAAAACTGCCCTTATATTAGAACAGTCTTGTAGTCACGAACAGGACTCATAAATGCAGTGCAGGAATGCTTTTGAATGCTAGAACGCCAAAGTCACTGCAGCATCCTTTAAAAGCTCTGTAAGCAATACCCATTCTCTGTGGCAAACAGAACTTTGTCACCTCACTTCTAAAATGAAATAACACGAAAAGGATCAGGTTATTGGAAGAATAATTCACTTTTTTTTACAATTTCTGGTTTTGTATAGCTGAATGAACCATGTTCACATTTCGCACTCGTACCTAATGTTATGCTATCAAAATTGAAGCCTGATGACGGATGGCACAACTAGTTCACTTCAAACTTTGGACCGATCAAACAAAACGTATAACAGTAGGGGAGAAAAGAGCTAGCCGAAACAGAGAAAACCAGAACCTGTTGATACAGAGATGTGTAATAAGAAGATAATCATGGCATGAAAATATAATTCTAATAGTGTATCAAACAAAGGCTTACCTCGAGCTTATCTGACAATGAAGCTCCAAGTGCTAGATGCGAGTGCCCAATGATGTTCTGATGGTAACTTTTGCTGGCTGATTAGTGCCAAGACAAAGATTACCTGGATGTTGCCACAGAAAAAAATCCACCATGCTCAAATAGACGTGCTACAGCAGGACTGTAATCAGTATCAGACTCTAATGTCCAACAGCATGGGACCAGGCAAGGGAGCTGGTAAATGTGGCGTGAACCTCAGGTGCAGTTGACAAAAGAGATGACAAGAAAGTCTCCGTAAAGACAGAATCTCCAGCCAAGAACTTCCTCAAGCAGTGACATGTGAAATACTGAGGAGCTTGTGTAAGGGGTGCACTCCATATCCTTCCTGAGAATATTAGAGCTCTGTCAAGGCACGGTGTTGAAACCTGCATAAGTACACAAAGGATTAAGAACCGAATCGCTAGCCAGGCATATGTGACAATGAAGTGACACCCGAAAATAGGATCTCACTAGGCTGGTCCCAACACATAGACATGAGTATGCGTATGGACCTATCAAGCAACAGTTCACGTCACGAGGTGTTTCCACAGCGAGCAGCAGGGTATCAACAATACTTAAGCTCAACTCAACAGCGCAGCAATTTGACTCTCCCCTTCCGAGTCTCGGCATACTGCACGGGAAGTGAACTAAATGTACGGCAAGCATCACGAACGCAGTGCTGCATCTATAGCATGCTATCCAGTCCCCAAACACACAAACCGTTTATATATAGCATCATTGATACTAAATTGGAAAGGAACTCGTATGCTAACGCACGGATACGTAACTGAGCATCAACTAGTAAGATAAATTAGCTGGAACATGGACGAAACCCTACTATTAGCCCAACAAAAGCACCAGGATGTAACCAAGCCGCACGAGTTCAGGAACGCCAATTCCGAAATCTAAGGTGTCCCGAACTGGAACGAAGGCAACCGTCCGCCTGGATCCGATGCCACCAACCCCCGGATCCCTCAACTTGCGGCGCCTTCGGCCGATCGGCAAATCGCCACAGGATCCCACCCGCCGCCAATTGATCTCGCCTGCCCGAAACAACCACGGGTGGGTTGCTCCTCAACCATCCCGCCCGTCGATCCGCCCAAATCAGAGACGAATCAAGCTCGAATTGCACGCGCACCTGGGAGCCTCTGGGCATAACCGCGTGCCGCCGCCGCCGCCGAAGGGTCCAGTGGACGCCGCCGCCGCCGCCGCCGCCGCCTCCAGCGTCGATGAGGTGGGGTTGGTCAACACCGCCGTGCGCGGTGAGCAGCCGTGGAGGGGGAACGAGCGGGGACAGGTGGGTGGGGATTTTTCTGCCGCCCTCTCCCCGCTTTATTTATCAACTAAATCCCTATCCGCCCCCGCCCGCCCAACGTGACGCGTGTTCTGCGTGCCGGTCCCCTGCACGACTCCGCCAATTCCAAAACTACCCTCCACAAACGACAGACCGATATCTTCTAGAGTTGGGCCGCATCCCGCATCTCTGTGATTAGGCCCATAACCCGGTACAACGTCACAGGCACTGGGCCGTGCAAGGCACGTGCGTCCGATTGGGCCGTGAGGTATCGGGGCCCAGTTGCGGCGCGCGAGAGATTCAGGTTGAGGACCCTCCCGCCGTTCCCATTCGCACGGCGCGGCGCCTTCCCGCCTTCCACCCCAATCTTTTTTACCGCCGTTTTCTTGGCGCCAAACCAAGCTCCAGTTGGCTTTCCCGCCACGCCCACGCGCTCCCTCCTCCTATAAACTCCCCCACGTTTCCTCCCTCCTCTCAACACCGTGCGCCACGCTTACAGAGATCTAGAGAAGTAGAGAGAGAGGTGTAAGGAGAGAAGCGGAGGGAATCATGGTGGTTGCATTGGGACCCCGGCGGTTCTATGGCAGCGGCCTCCCGCGGCCGCGCTTCTTCCCCGGCTGCTGCGGCGGCGGCGACCGCGTCGACCCGCCGGCGCCCGTCAACGACGCCCTCCTCTCCTGGGCGCACGAGGCGCACTGGTCCATGGGCGGCCTCGGCGTCAAGCGCCTCCGTCTCCAGGGCCGGATCGAGGGCTCCATCGATAAGCTCCGCCGCCGCGCGCGCCGCGACGCCAGGGCGAAGGCCCGCGCCGCCGGCCAAAAAAAGCCAGCAGCCTCGTTAGCGGCGCTCGGATCCGACGACGACAGCGACGAGGAGGAGGAGGTGGTGGCGGTCCAGGAGCGGGTCCTGAAGCTGGAGGTCGTCGACGACGATGAGGAGGAGGACTCCGACGGGTCGTCCGAGGAAGACGAAGACGACGACGAGCCCCTTGCGACCATCGCCAAGAGGAGGCGTGCGCGGAAGCTTGGCGACGAGTTCGACCGCGTTGCTGCCGTGGAGAAGACGCAGAAGCCGGCGCCCGCGAGGACGTCGACGAAGAGAAAGGCTTCCGCTCCGGCGGCCGGGGCGCCGCCGCGGAGGAAGTGTGCCGCGCTGACCGCGGCCTCCTCATTGGTGGCCGGGGCACGGCGGACCTCGCCGAGGAACAGCAAGCACTGAGGGCGCGTGTCATCGCTGTGTGTGCGGCTCTAGTTCTTGCTCTGTTAGATAACTTGTGGTTTAGAAATCTTGGAAGAAGACGTAGCGAAATGTGTGTTGGACTGCTTGTGAATTGGAATGGGATGGACGTCTTATCTATGAACTGTACCGGAATTAATTAGTTGAATCCGTTGTGTAATTCTGCTGCTCTTCTGGACTGTGTATAGTTCCGTCTGTATCTAGGACTCCTTGGAGCTCCTCGATCTGTTTGGGTCTGCTCTGAATCTTTCCATCATCTCCCTGCTGGTGTCACCCAAGTTTCCAGAAGTTTTGCCTGGTGTTACCTCGGCCTGGCTCTGAATCTTAACCTGGGCCGAGTGCGAAACTGTAACCTGGTGTTACCTCGGCCTGGCGACGGCGTGCCTTGGCGTCGTCAGGTCGGCGTTGCGGCGGAGCAGTCCCGGGCCACCAGGATGATGGCGACGTGGAGCTAGGGCGAAGATCCGGCGGCGAGAGGCGGGCGGAAGTCGAGCTTCCGGCCGGAGCAGGAGAGAGCGCGAGCGGAGGCTGGACGAGGGGAGGGGGGGCGTGATGTGATGGCGTCGGAGGGGAGCCGGTCCGCCACTGGAACCTGAGGAGGCCCCTACCACCCCCACCCACGGCCGCTTCTCGGCCCAGCCCACGCACGAGATTGTTTCCATTACGGCAACGTGATGGGGCCGTAGAGATTCCCGCCCTGGCCACGACGAGTTCCCGACGGCCCAGATCGTCCCGCTCCCACCCACTCCGTACTGCCAACTGCAACAACGAGTGATACGATCGAGCTAAGAAAGCCCACGGCTGAACGACAGGGCCCAAATGGGATGCTTGGAAGGCAGGCTGTCCAGGGTTTGCCTCATCTCTTCTCTTCCAAAAGTTTCCTGTTCTCTTTTTTTTTTCTAACCCGAACTCCTCCCGCCTCGTTTCATTTTATTCGACGCTGGTTAGCTCCATTTTAAACTAGCAAACGCCATTTAAAATTAAACAGAGAGAGGGAGATTACATAAATTTGGTGCGACAGGCAAATTCATGGAGGAATCCACGGCCGGTTACATTACCAAGGTGAAGGAGGAGGAGGCTGCTACATGTAATTGTCATTTTTCCTGTAATAAAGCTTCAGATTTTTATCTAGGTAGACATGTAACGGTTTTGCAAAGAAAATCCTGGATATTTATCGTTGAACTAGAATTTTTGTTAAGGTAATAATTTTATTTTATTTTGAACTAGAATTTTTGTCTTTCTTTTATTTTTATTTTATAACATATTTACGTTGAATCTCATTACTCCAATGTGACTGGGACAAAGATTTCCTTGTTACACTTGTCCGAATAGTCTGATCGACAGTTATGACGAAATCTTTTTAAGTATTCGGCATCCACCGAGGGACGAGTGCAACACCACCGGAATGCATGACACGTGGTCAAGTTTATATTTTAAATTATTGGTTTCCAAATTATCTCCACCTCCAATAATCGGTTGATGGTTTGAGATAACATACAGCGAGAACACTTTCCTTCTCACTAAAACCGTGGCCACACCAAGTCACCATGGCAGGTCAACTAGAGCCCATCCCGTGCACCTCACCGACAGGTGGACCGTTTCCGGTCGTCACTTGAATTTCATTATCCCGATGTAACTGGGACAAAGATTTTATTGTTACACTTGTCCGAACGGTTTGAACGACAGTTGTGACAAAATCTAATTCTCTGAATTTAGCAATGCACCGAGTGACGTGTGCAGTCCATCTACATGCATGACATGTGGACAAGTTTGTATTTTGGATTGTCGGTTTTCAAATTCTCTCCCCCTCCTCTAATTGGTTGATAGTTTGAGGTTGATCCGCTTAAATATACAAAGGAAATTATGCATACTAGGAGAATACTCGCCGTCTCACTGAAACCGTGGCCCCACCAAGTCACCATGGCAGGTCAACCAGAGCCCATCCTGTGCACCTCTCTGACAGGTAGGCCGTCTCACGTCGCCACTTTCCCCCAGATTTCCTAAACCGGCTCCCACCAAAACGAACTCGCTCACCGCTTCTCAGTCACTGACAGCCATGCCCCGCCACGTCGCCGCCCTCCTCCTCCTCGTCCTCGTCCTCCCGCTCGCCGCCGCCGCGTCGGAGGAAGCGACCGAAGCGGTGGCCGCTTCGATCGAGACCGGGCCGCTCGACAGGCAGGCGGCGCTGCTGGAGAGGCACGCGGCGCAGCTCGCGAGGCTCGAGGAGCTCACTGGGTCGCTCGCCAGGTCCGTCCACGCGCTCGCCAGATCCGCGGAGCCGGATCCCCAGCCGCCGGTCGCGGCGGTCGGAGACCGGCGCGCCCCGCAGATCGTCGCGGTCACGAAGCGCCGCCCGGTCTGGTCGGAGCGCTTCGTATTCGCCGCGGCCGTGCGCCTCGGGGACGGCGCGTACGCCGCCGCCGCGACCGCGCTGCCCTACGAGGACGCGGACGGGCTCACCAAGTACTTCGCCGTCGGCGACTCCCGCGGCCGCGTCTTCGTCTTCTCCGCCGCCGGGGACGCGCTGCTCGAGCTCGAAGCCGGCGCCAACGGCGAGTCCCAGGTCACCGCGCTCCTCGCCTACCTCTCGCCGCGCCGCACCGACTGCCTCCTCTTCGCCGGCCACGCCGACGGATCCATCGCCGCGCACAGGCTCGTCGAGTCGTCCCCACACGGCGACGACTGGCTCACCCTCGCCGCCGCGTCCTCCCGCATCCTCGTCCGTGGCCTTGACGCCGCCCCCGTCACTCATCTCGAGGCTCACCAGGCTGGCCGCGCGCGTTATGTGCTCTCCTGCGATGCTGGTGGCCGCATCCGCGTCTTCACCGAGAACGGCACGCTCTACGGCACCGCCATCGCGTCATCCACGCCTCTTGCTTTTGTAAAGCAGCGTCTCCTCTTCCTCACAGAGGCTGGCGCCGCCTCACTCGAGCTTCGCTCCATGTCCGTCCGTGAGACACCTTGCGAGGGCCTTGTGGAAGCACTAAATGGCAGCCGCGTCAAGGCCTACACCTTTGACCCCTCTGAGCGCTTCAAGGCCTATGGCTTCACGGAAGCCGGAGACCTCGTGCATATCCTGCTGCTTGGCGATGCTGCCAACCTCAAATGCCGGGTACGGGCCTTCAAGAAGTCTGAGATTGACAGGCCAGTCGCGATACAGACCATCAAGGGTTACCTCTTGGTTGCGAGCCATGATAAGATCATTGTGTACAACACCTCAACACAGTATTATGGGAGGGTAGGTGCACCCCGGCCGCTGTTTGCCGCAACAATCAAGGACATCAAATCTGTCTTTGGGGTTTCTGGTGTTGTGCTGCCCGCTGCACCTGCTGGGAAGCCTGTTATTGCGGCGGACAGGGAGAAACTTGTGATCTTGGGTCTCGGGGATGGAAACGTTGCCATCTATCGGTCCAACTTTCCAGTGTACAAGCCAGAGAGCAATGCTGTGGTGTGGAGCGGTCCAGCGCTGCTATTCCTTCTGTTCCTGATTGGCATTTGGCAAGTATATGTGAAAAAGAAGGATTCGTTGGGGTGGACACCAGAGGAGACGTTTAACACCTCTGTAACAGCTCCTACAGGCAGCCTTTTGAATCATTCAACTAGTGAGCGAGCCTTTCCAGATAGCACAGCACGAACTGGTGATCGAGGTTATGTGGATGGCACAGCAAGAGCCAGCGATAGAAGCTATGTGGATGCTACTACAAGAACCACAGACCGAGGCTACGCTGAAGCTACTAGGGCCGTGGATCTGCGGGGTGGGGCGCTGAGGAGTGCTCCAAGAAGGTACGTGTCCCCTAATAGATATGCAGGGACAGCAGGAATGCAATACCGACCTGCTTCGGCTGAGCCTGGTCTTAGGGGTACTCCAGAGCTGAAGTACCGAGGTCCAGGTATGGAGCCCCCTGGTTTTCCCAAGAAAAGGGACACATTGTTCTCAAACAACCAGACTGTACTAGATGATCATGTCGATTAAGTGTTTGGATAGGTCAGTATAGGCATCCTCCTAAATTTTGAGCTGGTTTTGAATATTCTTCGAGATGCCAGTGACCTACAAATGTGCTGCTGCATGTTGTAACTCAAGAAAATGTTGTATTGTATGAATACATTGCGGCCCTTTATGATATGAATGCTGAATAACATGAAAATTATGGGTTATTTTTTGTTGGTTCTATACCTAATGAAGTACGTGCTAGGAAGCTTGAGTCGTATTGTTCTGTCCCTCCCATCTTTAGAATATAAGAAATTGCTAAGGCCTATAATGATCTCTAGAAATGCTGGGGCACATGAAATTATGTGAAAACAGAAGTGATTAGTTACTGGTGGTATTGGATGTTACTCCAGCTGTTTTTTTTTATATGGCATTGTTTAGTTTGATTTATTTGTATATGAAGAATTGCATCAGCATTTAAATTTGGGAGTAGCATCTGATTCGGTGAATTGCAATGGCACTCATTCATAGGACATATCTTGAAATGGTGAGCGGAGAAAGGATTTTCTAAAACCTGCCATGGTTAGGAGTGTGAATACAACACACCTTGCACACTTTAAAGTTAGTTAATATTGCTTTTCATGAGTCCACAGATTGAAGGGGTTCCTTTTTTATTTAGTTGTTTTCGATACTTTATATGAAACGTTTGCCAGGATGTCCAAATCCTCTTTTTCTGTCCTTTCTTGTATTTTCCATAAAAGTGCTGGGATGTATGAAATTAGACGAATACGGAAGTAGTTAGTTACTGATGGTATTGAATTATTTATTTGCATCTGAAGAATCGCCTTAGCATTAAAATTGGGGAGTGCTCCTGTGAATTTGCATTTGCATTTAAGTGTGGCCTTAGCCCATAGGACATATCTTGAAACGCCGTTGACAATCAACATAACATATATTTTGAAATTTGCTGCAGTTAAGAGTGACCATCATATGATTTGCACACTTTAAAGTTGAGGATATCACGTGCTGCATTTGGCCTAGAATTTCTGTTACTGTCTGATCCTGTCACCTGTGGGATAGCCTGTCCGAATCAAAGGTAAGGAAGGCGGTTCTGCTGCTGCACTCACTGTTAGTGAAGATATTTTGCCAGTGTACTACTTGAAGCTGATACATCACCTTAAGCTGTTTGATACTATCAATAGATAGACGTTCTTCCCGTTTGCAACGAGCATGTAAATTTTTTCCGACAGATTGCAACATAGTGGAAATGAGTTCGCATACTTATTGTTGGATATAAAATTATGTTGTAATTCATCTGTTTAGATGACACGCTTTACCCAAACTGGCCCTCCAAAATGGTTGTTAAAGATATCATACATTTTATTTTGCCTCTGCAAAATGCATATTATTATTGGAGATAGCCTTACAAGTATGATGTGTCCATCCTCTTCACAAACTGTGGCCTCAAAGTTTTGTACGCAGGAGGCTCGCCACACTTGCCGGAAGCAACCAGTCTAATCAAAAGATGACCACGCAAATAATCGTGTTGTCCATCATTTGCTCAAAGCCCTTGCCTCGGTGGCTATGCAACAATCCATATGCATTACAAACAGTTGAGTCCCTGAACTAAGTTAGCAGGATATGACAAAAAGGGCTGCCACCACTCACTGACATAATAGCACAAGCAGGTAACATGTACTCCCTCCGTCCATGTATTCTTGTCGTTCAGGCAACTACACAAGCAAGAATACACAAACAGAAGTGTATGCGTATTTCAAAAACAAATACATCATCCCAAATGATGAAGCAGGAATCACAATGTAACGAGCTTCAAGCAACGAATTACAAAGCAACATTATAAGGTGATAAAGAAACAATGCAATTCTTTACTGCCTGGTGCAAAATTTCACCATGGAAACAAATCCACTGAATGACAGGTAAGCTGCGAGCCCCAGAATTTGCTCACAGATAAGTTGAAAATTGCAAAACATCCTGAGTCTTGTTTATTTTATTACAACAAGGACCTACAAGGGGGGCTTCGGCTTCATGGTGGAAACAAGTTGCTGAACCAGCTTCTCTCGTCCACTAAGTGTCCTTGACGATGAAGTTCTGGCGGCTGATGGGATTCATGATGACGGGTGGTCCAGCAGTGCGAGGCCAGGCCTGGAACTTGGTGTCCGTGGCTTGCCACCACTCCTTCTCAGAAACAGTCTTAGGAGTGCTACCTGTATCCAAAGAAGACAGGGACTTACATTCAAGCTTACAGAGATTTACAAACTGCATGCCAGAGAAATCTATGTACCTCCAAACGCCTTCTTGTCAGAAACAAATGTGTCACACAGGTACGCAATGGCGAAAGATCCAACCAGTGAACCGACGATGTAACCAGCCGTCATTTTTGCTACAAAATCAAAAGTTGAAATACAATATGTCACATTGATGAAAATGGTTCTGCAGAAATTTATTTGCATGTGTAAAAGTGTCACAGAGCATGGCAGGCCTGAAAATAGCTTCCTGAAAGCAAAGCAACATACTGCTGAACCAGAATATAAGATCAGATGCTTTCTCATCTAGCCACTGAAGACGGAGACACAGAACAATATTCAGAAGTACAGGGCTGGGCAAATTTTCATTTTCTTGAGCCAAAAGGAAGATGATCATTTCTGAGACAAAATTACTGAACCTCCATCTACTTAGCAGGTCACATTAGCTGATCATCCAGCATTTATCCTCAAGAAACAAACAATTGATATATTGTTTGGGTTGGAGGTAATTGATTATTTCTTCGCCAAACAAGTGATCTCACTAGACTTACAATTCAGGTCCTTAAAGCGTATTGTTTGGATTAGAGGTAGGTGGCATGGCATTCTAAGCACATAATCCGACAGGGAACCGTGATCAAACGTCCCCAGATCCCCAAAACTCGGGACTTGAATCGATCAAACAAACGATACAGTTAATCTGCTTCGAGGGCTTGATGAACCCAAGACTACCAGACGCACCCCCCGAATCTGTGTGGACCGGACAGCGCATAAACGACACGACACGCGTAACAATCTATTCAAAACAAGACACATCCACGCGCACATATCAACGACCAAAATGAAACCCTAGCCTTCCCAGTTAAATCGTTCCAAACCTCTCGATGAGCGACGAGGTGGTCGACCCTCAACGGCGCGAACCAACGATTCGTTTGGGACGACCGGGACCCACATCACATGTCGCCAGATTCCAGGAAACATGGTAGCCGATCGGCAAACTAAACGACGGCGACCGGAACTTGGATCCCCAGGCAGATCTGCTCGCCTAGTACCAACCGCGAACAAGCGGCTGACGAGTCTCGCGAGGATAGACGGAGAAACCGCGACAACGGATGGAGAGAGGGACGGCGACTACCTGAGGATCGGAGTCGTCCGCCGCCGCCCGGAGCTGGGAGAGGGAAGAGAAAGAGAGGTGATGCGCGTGGGGAGGAAGAAGACCGGCCGGGATCAGAAATGCGCGATGGGTCCTTTCATTCAACTACGAACGACGAATGGGCCTTGAACAGTAAATGGGCCTCTGGATGTGGACTATAATGGGCCAGCCCAACCTGATTCTCCTCGGCTTGGCCATCAACCTGCAGCTGCTCTTGATAAGATAGGTGCCGTTGCAGTTGCCTTTACTTGTAGGTGAAGTCTCGGTTTGGTTGTCTCAATCACGATGTCACGTGTACTGCCTTTTCCAAGAAACTGATAGCGATCATCATTTCAAAATTCCAAAAAAAAAGAGCTGATAGTAGTCAGACATTATGATCTTTATTTATACTTATTGTATAGTTCATATGTAGTATCTGTGCTTTTTAATTATTAACTGTGATAATTAAAAAAATAGAGGTGTACAGTTTAAGATTAAAAGTAGAATAAAATTGTTGGGTTCTTCTGATGGTCGGTCCATTTGGGGAAGAAGAAAAGGGTTAGCTCATGTCCCTTTTCGTTTTCTTCTTTTTTTTTTTTCTTATTTCCTTACGCACAGCGACAGCGAAAGGGGGAGGAGAGAGAAAGAAAAAAAAGGGCAAAGCAAAGCTCGTGGGTGCACCGCGTCCACGGCGCACCAACTTAGAGAACTCAGGCGGACACCGGGCCGCCGCCCCAGTCCCACGGTGGACCACCGACCACGGCACCGCCGCGCGCCTCGAACCGAACCGCCGGACGTCGGGACGTGGCAGTCGGCACCAGTGAAGCGCCGTAGTGTTCTCCTCTACCCACGAGGCTCGGTCCTAATTCTCACTGGCGTGTGGGCCTACTAATGTCCCTGACCCACAGGCAAGTGACACACGCCGTGGTCCGCCGACCGAGGCGAAGGCGACGAGAAAAAGCCACGCACGCCGCCGGATAACCGCGCAACGAAAACAAATTGAGAGAGAGAGAGGAGAAAAAAAAAACTCGGTGGAAGAGGAAAGAGATTCGTCGGACGGGCGGGGCGCGAGATTCTCTCCATCCGTTCCATCGCGGTGGCGGCAGCGAGGAGGACTCAGCAGAGGAGGGTTTGGAGGTAGGCGGCGATGGAGCGGAAGGTGGCGGTTGTGTGCTCGGTGGCCGGCTTCCTGGGCGTCCTCTCGGCGGCGCTCGGCTTCGCGGCGGAGGCCACTCGCGTCAAGGTGCGTCACGCTTCTCTTCAGAGCGCGTGCTGTTCTACTGTCTTTATCGCATAGGAGGAGGAATACATGTCGTGGTATCTCTGCTCCAACTGTCATAAGCAACAATTTTTGTTTCACTGCGTTCAAGTTAAATCTGGCTGTATCTCCATCTGTGCTCGGTCTAAAACTGACCTTGATTTGACAGGCTTGACATTGGTAGCACGTATCTTTACTGCTATGTACGCTTGTACTTATCCAAGAACGACACACATCACTTGATCCTTGCAGGTCTCAGACGTGCAGACATCTGAACCAGGCGAATGCATCTACCCAAGAAGCCCGGCCTTAGCCCTGGGGTTGCTATCCGCCGTCACCCTTATGCTCGCCCAGTCCGTTGTGAATACAGTCGCTGGTTGCATATGCTGTAAGAGGCACCCGGTCCCCTCGGACGCTAACTGGAGTGTCGCGCTGATCTCATTCATCATGTCTTGGTAACGTCCTGCCTTACAAGTTCGTTTTTACTATGCTTTGTTCCGTTCTGCTTTAAGGTTACAACATCCTGAAGATTGCTTACATCCTGCAGGTGCACTTTCATAGTTGCGTTCCTTCTCCTGCTGACGGGGGCTGCACTGAATGATCAGAGGGGCGAAGACAATATGTACTTCGGTAGCTTCTGCTACGTCGTGAAGCCAGGGGTCTTCTCCGGCGGAGCAGTGCTCTCCCTCGCCAGCGTAGCCCTGGCGATAGTCTACTACGTCGCCCAGTCGACATCATCCAAGGCTGCGCCGGCACTCACTCCGCAGAACCAAGGTATTGCAATGGGCCAGCCGGTGGTGATCCCGCAGCAGAGCAGCGAGCCCGTGTTCGTCCATGAAGACACCTACAACCGGCAGCAGTTCCCATGACCGTGTTCTGTGTTCTGTCTTTGATGGGCAACTCTGATGGTGACCCTGTGCTCGTGTGTCTGGTTTGTACAGTTTGCAGCCGCCATTGTCGTTAGGTAGATCCGGGTTTCTCATCTTCTTTATCAAGCACGGTTGTGACATGCCTGTTTCTTCATAGCTATGGAATGTCTGATTTTACACGAATGAGGTAATTCTGTATGGGACGGATGTGATGCAGTAACCTCATCAGTAAGGGGCACCATGAGTGGATGCTAGCTCCCCCTTGAACCGAGCGACGGTGTCGTGGACGATGTCTTCGGGACGCGCCGTCGCGTCGACCTCCGCGACGCCCTCACCCGCGTCAATCCGCAGCAGGTCGAGCTGGCTCTGCAGCAGGCTCGCCGGCATGAAGTGCTTCCCTTCCGCCGACCTCCTCTTCATCCTCTCGTAGATCACGTCGGCCGACGCCTCGAGGCACACGAACCTCACCCTGCAGCAGGTGGCGGCGCGGCTCCCTGGCTCGTAGCCGCAGTCCGCTGCCCGTAGGACTTCCCGGTACGCGAGCCGCAGCGCCGAGCAGCTGACCGCCACGTCCTCGCCACGGTCCAGGCGCTCCCTGACGGCGTCCCGAAGGGACTCGAGCCACGGCTGGCGGTCGGCGTCAGAAAGCGGGGTGCCCTCGCTCATCTTTGCTGGTTTTGTTTGGTTAGCAAGATGGCAGTTGAGGCGAAGGTCTAGGATGGAAGGTTATGGAAACGGTGGCGTACCTTTGCTTGCCTGAGAATGGTAGTCGTCAGCTTCGATGAAGCTGCAACCCAGGGCTTCAGCAAGCAGTGCCGCAACAGTCCTGTGAATCCGCAGAAAACAAGTCGACAGAAAGAGAGAGCTCAACAAAGTGCCTAAACACTAACCACGAAAAAAGAGTTCAAGGAATCATCAGGTAAGCCCCTAAAAACAACACAAACCCAACCCGTGCACTACTCCTGCTTGCCGGAGAAATCGGGAAGGACGGACTTACGATTTGCCGCAGCCGCTGACTCCCATGATCACAATCGCCAATCCTGCGAAAAAAAAGTGTCCAAGAAGATTGATTAGTCAGCAGGACAGGGGCCCCGACTCAGGGCACGCACCCAACCATGAATGAGCTGGTGAAAAAGAGTTGAATTTGTTCAGAGCAAAAAAAAAAAAGAAGCAGCCACAATTCAGATCTGAATCTGTGTCGGAGCAGCAATTGCTCCGGTCGTGAAGCAAAGCAGCCGGCGATTCGGAGCTGGATCTGTTCGGGGTGCTGAAAAGGGGGTGGGGAATTAAGGATCAGCGTGGCGGCGGGGATCGGATCTCCGGTGTGTTGTTGCTCGGACTCGGTATCGACGGGATCGAGGAAGCGCAGGAGATTGATCTAAGCTGACCTGGATGCGTTAGGGGATCGGAGCCGGCCATGGAGCGGCTCCCTCCTCGATTCGTAGCAGGTGTAGTGGTCAGGACAAGGATCGGACCCGGGAGGATCGACGTAGCTGTCTTGAGGCCGAGTCGTCTCAAGGCTGATGAAATGTGTAAACAAACAGAAAGAAAAAAAGAGCTGACGAAATAGGCTCTCTCTAGAAATCAGTTTGAAGATCCACGAACATCCAAATTTTTCAAAGAAATCGAGCGACTGGTGTTTGTCTTTTTTTTAAGAAATTAGAAAATATGGCTGGACATTATTTATTTGAGAACAGAGGGAGTAGTACAGACTGAGTACTGCGAGAACGGCCGACCAGCCCACATCCACGAGGCATTGTTAACGGCCCAATCCCCTAGACGACGTTGGTTTGGTTAGGGAATCTATCATCTAAAGCCCAGGAAGGCCCACACGTAACAGCAGCAGGGGGAATGGAGACAGCCCGTTTGGTTTCGTTTGGTTTGGTTTGGTTGGTGTCGCTTCTAGACACTTCCACGGCGCTCTGGGATCCAGTGGCTGGCGATCTTACGGCGACCACCCGAAACGTTTCGGATTTTAAAGTGACCGTGTACGTAAACTCCCACTCCCGGTACAGCAAACGAATTAATAAAATATACGCTTATCCGAGGGGCGTATAACAAATTGACCAAAAACCCTGGCTGCGTGTATTTAATACCCCATCTCTTCTTCCTCCCCTCCCCCCGCCCCCCAAACCCAACCCAACCCAACTCTCCCGAGGCCGCCAGCCTTATCCTCTTCCTCCTCCGACGACTCCAATCCGCGAGGTAATCCCCTGGATCCGCCTCCTCCTTCCTCCCTCCCTCCCTTCCCTTCCACTTGCGGTTCGAGGTTCCCGTGCGCTCTCCTGAATTTGGGTGGTCGGCTGTGTACCTACCGATTCGTGCCGCGGTCCAAGGATTGTGGGGGGAGTGTTCGTCCCCGCTGTGTCGCGTTTTGCTCTGATTCCGCGGGCGGTTCGGGTTGCGAGGCGGCTCCATTTCGTTTGTAGATACTGGTAGCGCGTACTTTGCGAGGTTGTATCCTTATTGTAACGTTTCTGTTTGGCTGATAAAGTTGTTTTTTCACAAAACGTCGTGGGCTCTTGCCGCGCATTAAAATTGGTAGATTAGTCTAATAGCTTCATGCCCGCAACTGTAAATGATTTGGCTGCTTTTGAAGGGTGGCTCTGGATGGGTTCCGGGAGATTAGTGTTTTGCTTTCTGTCAGTCGTATGCCCGTGCTTTCCGTCGCTACTGCTGCTGTCGGGCGCGCGATGTTCTTATTCAGCTAGCCTAAGCTGGAGGTACACGTTGTGTGCGATGATGTGTCAGAAATGTCATCTTATCTTGTGCGCTGATGTAATACTTGCTGCATAGGCAAGCATGGCGTCCACATTCGGTGCCATCTCTACGGTCGGTCTCATGGCAGCTCCAACTGGACAGAAGCCATCGTCTCTATCTTCAGTGCCATCCATCTCCACCACCAACAACACACCAAATGTGCGCCTAAACAGGAGGTCCAACTTCAGAGTGAAGGCGGCCAAGGAGCTGTACTTCAACAAGGATGGCTCAGCTATCAGGAAGCTCCAGGTGGGCTTTACCTTCCCTGTTCCATTCGTGGCTATGTTCTGGTGAGCCCTGGCCAGGCACCACTAACCTTTTGTTTATATATATTTTCAGACTGGAGTCAACAAGCTTGCTGACCTTGTTGGAGTTACACTGGGACCAAAGGGAAGGAATGTTGTTCTTGAGAGCAAGTATGGGTCCCCTAAGATTGTTAATGATGGTGTTACAGTTGCCAAAGAGGTATCCTGCTATTTTACCACGTCAAAGAACCTTTAGTAATCAGCATCACATGTTCTTAGAATTTGTACGGTACCTTATCATCTATACTAACAACGAATGGTTCGATTAGTCTTGGAAAGTAAGACATCGTGCTACTAAAGTACGCACAAGCATAATTGCTTTACATGTTCTGTAATTGATGATTGCCTGTCAAGATGAACAAAAACATGGACTTATTAGCTGTTGTATAAATTCATGTAGGTGGTGTTTAGTTTTTAAAAACCACAGCTGTTTTTAAGTAGCAATTCTGGCACTGCAGGTTGAACTGGAGGATCCTGTTGAAAACATTGGAGCTAAGTTGGTTAGGCAAGCTGCAGCGAAAACCAATGACCTTGCTGGAGATGGGACAACTACATCTGTGGTCCTTGCCCAGGGGCTGATCGCTGAGGGTGTTAAGGCATGATGCTAGTAGCACCATAATCCTACCTGTATGATATATGAAACATCACTTGCCCCTTTTTTTCGTACTTATGTATTCATTTTGCTCTTGTCCAGGTTGTGGCTGCTGGTGCTAACCCTGTGCAGATTACTCGTGGTATTGAGAAAACAGCAAAAGCACTGGTTGAGGAACTACGGAAACTGTCAAAGGAGGTAAACTGATTGTTTGGTTATTATGCGCTGAACATATTCTAGCTCTGATATTTGGTCTTCACAATATTTAATATGTTATTTGGTCGAGTTGGATTATTGGTGTCTGCATCATGTGTTATCACTTCTATAACTTCTATTCACCTGGGCATTGCTTGCTTCAGGTTGAAGATAGTGAACTTGCGGATGTTGCTGCGGTCAGTGCTGGCAACAACTATGAAGTTGGTAACATGATAGCTGAGGCTATGAGCAAGGTTGGACGGAAGGGTGTGGTTACCCTTGAAGAGGGAAGGAGTTCTGAGAACAATCTCTATGTTGTAGAAGGAATGCAATTTGACCGTGGTTACATCTCTCCTTACTTCGTAACTGACAGTGAGAAAATGTCTACTGAGTATGAAAACTGCAAGGTAGCATGGAATCTAAGCTATATAATTTGGTTCACATTGCTAATTGGCTTACTGTTTCTGATTGCTGATGGTACTGTATTTTCATCTTCATCCTTCAGCTGCTTTTGGTGGACAAAAAGATTACCAATGCGAGGGATCTCATCAACGTTTTGGAGGAGGCCATCAGAGGTGGATATCCAATCTTGATTATTGCTGAGGACATTGAGCAGGAGGCACTTGCTACCCTTGTTGTCAACAAGCTTAGAGGATCGTTGAAGATTGCCGCAATCAAAGCTCCTGGTTTTGGAGAGCGCAAAACCCAATACTTGGATGATATTGCCATACTTACTGGGGGTATGGCAAAATTTCATTTCATCACTGTCACAATAATCAGTGCCTTTTGTTTATTAACATTTTTTTGTTTGTGCAGGAACTGTAATCAGGGAGGAAGTTGGGCTGTCACTTGACAAGGCAGACAAATCAGTTCTTGGGACGGCTGCTAAGGTTGTTCTTACCAAAGAGACAACGACAATTGTTGGTGACGGAAGCACACAAGAAGAAGTTACAAAGAGGGTTGCACAAATTAAAAATCTCATTGAGGTCTGGTCTTTTTTTTGGTTCTTTATGGCTTATGTAATTCTATTATCGCTGTGTGTTTTTTTGTGTGTTTAGTTGAATCTAGGTGTAACATCTCTGAAATGCAGCTTGGTTGGTTATATGCTTTGACCTATGTGTTTATTGATTTTTCTTCTTATGAGTGCCACCTCTCTACAGGGTATTTGTTGGACGGAATGGACTAACTTTTATCACTCTAATTTTCAGGCCGCGGAACAAGAGTATGAGAAGGAGAAGCTCAATGAGAGGATCGCGAAGCTCGCTGGCGGTGTTGCTGTCATTCAGGTATAACTGAGTACACAAGTGACACTTCATTTATTTTTGAAAGGATGTAACCCATGGCTTATGTTATGTGACAGGTGGGAGCACAAACTGAGACTGAGTTAAAAGAGAAGAAGTTGAGAGTTGAGGATGCCCTTAACGCAACTAAGGTGAGTTGGATTCATATTGCTTCTAGTTCTAAGCATATTCCATACTGTTCGTCTACTATCCATTTTCTACTAAATATTGTTATTACAAATATACAAAATTTGCTTATTCCTCTTCACAGGCTGCAGTTGAGGAAGGTATTGTGGTTGGTGGAGGGTGTACTCTCTTGAGGCTCGCAGCTAAAGTCGATGCCATCAAGGACACACTGGAGAACGATGAGCAGAAGGTGAGAACTAAACCAGTATAGTTCTTCGTTCATTTGATAGAGGCTATAAGGGCACATATGTCTACACACTCATTCTGTTCATAACATATGGTTCTAGATAAAAAAAAAATCAAGTTGAACTGTTGGGCACATCCCAAACTAACATGCTTTACCGCCAACTTTTTGTAAGGTTGGAGCCGAAATCGTGAGGAGAGCTTTGAGCTACCCACTTAAACTGATTGCCAAGAACGCAGGTGTTAACGGCAGCGTTGTGACTGAGAAGGTACAGCTTGTTTATCCAAAGTTCATATCCTCCTGTCCTGTATATCATGTGTTGAACCAAACTGACATGAACGTATTTTTGCACCAGGTTCTCTCTAATGATGACTTCAAGTTTGGTTACAATGCTGCTACGGGACAGTACGAGGACCTGATGGCTGCTGGTATCATTGACCCCACCAAGGTTTGTGGCCCTGTAGTTTCTCTTTTTTACCTTTCTGCTCGCGTTGTTTTCAAACAAGTACAAGCTAGTTGATTCTGGAGAAATGAGCCCACCTAGTATTCGTTGACGCTATGATTATTACGCCCCGGCCTGGCTGCCTGCTTAGTCCTTGTGGATGATGAAACCTGGTGCATGCAGGTGGTGAGGTGCTGCCTGGAGCACGCCGCGTCTGTGGCCAAGACCTTCCTCACGTCGGACGTGGTTGTCGTCGACATCAAGGAGCCCGAGTCTGCGCCGGCCGCTAACCCGATGGATAACTCTGGTAAATGATAATGCTGCATCAGTACACAGTAACCCGAAGGATGGATTTTGATGGTCGCTGACGTTCTTGCTAACGACCTTTAATTTTTTTTTCTTTTCTCCATTACTAGGCTTCGGGTACTGATGAGCAATGATCAAGAAGTCACGCAGCTCCACGGAGAAGACGCCGTTTGCCTTTTTTGTTTTTTTAGTTATTTTGGTAGGCATGAGGTCTCGAGGTTTTGGGAGGTTAAGATAGGTTTGAGAATTAATTAGGTTTTGTTGTACCACCGCAACCAAGGCGGAATAAGAAGAGCAACTTTGTGTAGCCAAAATGTTAGCACAAAATGCCGAATGATGATTCTTTCTCTTTTGATGCGCACCGCAAAACACACACACTCTTCAATCCTGTGGGTTGGGTGAGAGGTTAATGATGGGTTAAGTTTCAGGGGGTCAGTGGGTTTGGCGATGTCTCCTCCGTCCTCGTCGATGTGTTTTTCGCTGCTCCAGTTTTCTCTTCCTCTATTCTCAGCACCAATCTGCTTCTGAACGCCCAGAGAAAGAAAAGGTGCATGTGGCGTCATGCGGTCCATCTCGGCTGGCTGGGGTGCTGGCTTCTGAAAGCAGAGCAGAGCTTGCAAACACACGCCCGAGTTTGGTTGAGAGAATCGCCACGATGCCATTAAACACAAGCACCCCAGGGGTACATTCCATGGCTCCTGGACAACAATATTGTAGCATGCATTTAACACTACACCAAGAAAACTGGCTACAGAGAAGTGGCTATTTCGGCCTATACGCCTGACCCATTTTCCTGCTTGTTTATCAATCACCAATCAAGAACCTCAACATCGGTAGACGTATATGGCTATTCAACATCACAACCAAGTCGCACATTTCAAACCAGAGAGCATACACTCCACGCGCACGCACGCACCCTTACATCCGGATCTCTAACTAACCTTAACAAACATGAAACACACAAGTAAAACGGAGCTTAGACGGCTGAATGATCATGGTGAGGTTTCAGATCCATCTCCACCTGGTGAATTGTCCACTGCATGCCCTCCAGTTTCTGCCCGCTCAACCAGGTTAGCAAAAATCCAACACACATAAAATACCAATGGCACCGTGAATGAAGACAAGTTACCTTAACAATCTCATGGTACTGCCTTGCAATCACATCAAAGTGCGGATCTACACCCTGATACTCACGTAATCGTGAAATCTGACATGTACACGACAGATTGTTAGATGATAAAAACAAGGTAATAAATTTCGTAATATGTTTTCAGATGGAATGGATGGTGAAAGATTGTATCCATTCGTTTTTGATATATGTACTTAGAAAGGGGTAACAACTGAGAACATAGATGCTTGGTCATGTTGATGAAATAGCATAAAAATACCCTCTAGGGTAAACATATCTTCTAGGCTGCTCTTGGGTAAGATGAGTTAAACTTTGGACCATATTTATTGCGTCCAAGAGAAATGCGGAAAATCAACATCAAGCTGGACCCTGGTATCTGAACCCAGGAGTCAGGACATGGAAATTTTTTTTCACTATTCAATCTTCCTAATCTAGAGTCAATACTTCGTTCAGTTAATCAAAACTACTGTAGGTGTCTCTGATACTGGCTCCATACAACCTCAAGACATCACCTCTTCTTTTTTCTTTCTCTTGTGAGAAACCTCAAGAAGATAGCACTTAGTTCCTCATATCATTTACTTTTCACTCTGGAGCAGCTGCTACAATATTGGCTTTTGTCATCTGGACAATCCTATTCTTTGTGAGCACTAACCAAAACTTTTGGAAATTGTGTGAACAAGTTCCAGGAATTTGAGAACATTTTGCTATTAAGGATCAAACGTTTGTAAATTCACTATAAGGAAAATGATGTATCGCACCGCTTCATTATAGGAATTGGACGCTTCTTTTGTGGCCTCTACAAGATACTTCCTGCAAAAGTGGTGAGTATGCTATGTTAAGAAGGTTCTTAATTGAAAATAAAAGAGCACTCAAAGGGCGTACCCAGTGCTGAAAAAAAAGAGCACTCAACATATCAAATTCACATTGAGAATAATAGGTGATACTTAAACATCAAATCAACTTTAAAAACACTTAAGTCAACTCTACCTGATCCTGTGCAGTGCTGGTACCGTTTCCTTGGTGTAGGTGTCACGCAGGAGATGATGCTCCAGATAGCTAGAGGCAGATAAAAAAGGAACACTTAACTAAGTTTCCTAATCATATATTATTTGAATAAAAGAATCTTGTTGCATGAGGAGGAATCAGCTAAGTTGAACAGAGTGATCGGCATTTCATAGATGTGGGTCCAACCTTAATTTAGCATTCATTGTCCGACACCTTTTGATAAGCCATGTCTTCTTCATATCATCCTGTTAACGTTAGAAGAGAACATGAAGAGATTCTAACTTTTCTACAGATACATGGCACCTCAAAAGGAATATGAGGGCTTACATATTGGTACTGATGTTCTAATTTCTTGTCTCTAACAAACTGTATAAGCACAGCGAGAATCTGCTCCAGAACCTTTTGAATTTTGGGACCATAAATAATTGGTCAGGGCTCAGAAAAAGAGGTTGGATTAACTGCTGGAAACTTTAAGCAATTAGGCAACATCAGTAGACATACATTGTAATGTTCAGCAAATTTCCTGTCCATTGAAGAAAGATCCTCCAGTAAAAGTGCCTCTTCCTTTTCTATCTCTTCAATGATTAACTTCACCCTGTCAGACGTTAATATTGAACCTATCACAGACTCCCCATTACTCCAAACAATATGACATTCCTAATATCTTTTTTTAGAAAAAACAAAGACACTTGGGCATTGCCACCAGAATAAGTTTATCTACATAAACGGGAGAGTTTGCCCCAGAGAACGGACACTAAGGCATTAGCACCAAAAATGTGCTCAGAACTATCTCAGGCAAAACGCAAGGCAGAAAAACTCACCTTTCTGGAAGTCTAGCACTTGGAATTTGACTGATTGACGATGAATCTGCAGCAAATAATTTGCAACACAAGAATTACTAGTGTGTCCTGTTTCTTGTATGGGCAAGGATATATATTTCACTGCATAGTAAATATAACTTTTCATCCACACGTTTCAGTAACTGACCCCTTTCATCCATAGCAAATAGATCAGCTAAAGCATCACATTTGGCTTCTAATCGAGCCTCAATCTCCCTAGCCAATGTTCTCTGATAATCGACCATGTCCTGCAATGCATATCCAAGTAGATACTTTCAAACTTCAAAGGATCAAAATTCTGAAGAATCAACTATTATAATATTTGTTTGCAGCCTTTGAAAAAAAAGGATAAAATTCAGCAGAGTTTGTGTAATCACTAAATACGTTCACACGTTAGTACATTACAAGAAAAACAAAAGATTGACTACATAGAAGTAAATCGATTGCGCTTGCTAAAGTGTTCCAGTACACATACCACAGACATGGCCGGCTGCTCTTGTTGCACCTGATAGAGATAATCAGGTGTGATTCCGAGAAAACGGTCAGGAACACCACCAACTCCAGGTTCAGCTGGCTCCGAACTACCGGTACCATAGACAGCAGCAGCACCAACGGTCACCACACTAGCTGTGCTGCTGTAATTATTGTAACTAGTTGAAATCGAGCTTGAGCTGGGTGTGGCACTCGTCATAGTACTGTCGAATGAGCTCCTTGATAAAGTGCTCAGCTTCTCAATCTCCTCCTCATGCACCTCCCCGTCCTGGGAGAGCAGTGGGAGCCTCAACCTCTGCGCTGCCTCTGCCACGGCCAGACGGTGCTCCAGAGACTCGTACACCTGAATCAGAAATGACAGGGTAAGCACGGCCACTAGACAGTATTTTGTCAGATAATATCCTGATTACTCTATGAAATGAATGGAATCGACAATATGGAACGCCCCTAGGTTTTAACCTGTTACTGCCCGGGTCACGTTTCAAGCTCAGTCTGCATCCAGCAAAGGAAAATGAGGACTTCCAGGGAGAAAGCGTGAGAGAAGTAGAACCTGTGGGGAGCAGTTGAGCTTCTTGCCGGCGGCGGCGCCACCTGCCGCATGGTACTCCTCCACCATGGCCACCGCCTCCGCGTACACGGCCTGCCGCCAGATCCGATGAGAACCCCGAGCAAACCCTAAAATGCAGACCCGATTCGCGGACGGGGATGACTCACCAGCGCCTCGAGGTAGAGCGCGCGCTCCGCCGCGACCTCCTCGCGCGCCTGCGGCGGGCACAGGGACAGAGGAAGCGGGTGTGTGTTAGGTGGCGGAGGGGGGCGGAGGAGGGCGGCCGCAGCGGCGACGTACCTGGAGAAGGTCGGAGTGGGCGGAGTTGGAGAGGAGGGACGCGTCGGGGGCGAGGTGGTGGCGCTGGAGCTGCTCCACCAGGTGCGCCACCTCCGGCGGCGGCGGCGGGAGGGACGCGGCGGCGGACTTCGACATCGGCGAGAGGTTCGCAGGGGGGGGAGATCCGGCGTGGAGGAGCAGAGGCGTCAGCAAACGTTTCATAAATTTAAGGGGTTTTATGAAAATATTTGGATCACGATCCCAAGTTAAGAGGTTAAAATTGAATTGAAAATATTGGCGCCATTTGTAAACATCCCGTTCGCTTTATGATTTGGTTTATTTCTCGGACGCGGGAACTGAAGATGACGACGTAAGGCTGGTTACATTTCACACTTCAGCCCGGTAGCTTCAAGAGGCCCACCTGTCGGTTACCCACACCGAACACCCTCACTGACCAGGACGCAGTAGACTAGCAGAGCAATACCAGCTTGTGATTTCTGAAGCTCATCACCACAGTATTACTCGAGCTTGGCGACTTCAAACTGGATTTCACTTGTTTGGAAACTCAGTACATGACCATGCGAGTAAAATGGACTTTCTAAAGAAAAGAAAAAAAAAACAGACCATGCGAGTAAAATGATCTAAACGGAGAACAGAGATTCAGCAGAGAACACACACGTTCCCCTCTGACTGAGCAGCTGTGATTCCAAGCGTCAGCTAAGACTGCACAATCACTACTCCGCTGCTGCGATGAGCCGGGAGGAGGTGAGCTCCGTGGTGCTGTAGAAGGACTCCTCCGGGCCACCCTCCCTCTCCTCCTCCTCCCACCGGAGCACCTCCCGGACGTACCTGAAGGCCTCGTCGACGGTGGGCCGGTCACGGGCGCGCGCCTGCCACACGAAGAGCTTCCGCCGCGTACAGGTTCTTGAACTTCACGGCCACGTAGTGGAACGCCTGCTGCGCCAGCGACAGGTTGTTGTGCTGCTGCGTCCGGAGGGGGCGGAAGTCGCCCAACCACTCGCACGTCCGAAGCGGGGCGCGCCCGATCTTCTCCTCCAGGAGGTCGTACTTGTTGAGCACCAGGACGAAGGGCGTGTCACGGAAGCACGGCTGCCTGCGCAGGCATAATAAGCATGTGTGTCCATCGGAGCAGCTTCAACACAGCACTGGAAGGGAGATTGACGACAAGGGGGGGTACGTAACGCACCTGATTGTAGCCTCAAAAAGGTCCCTGCTTTGAACCATCTTGTTCACGAGGCACTTGTCGCCGCCACCTGCAGCAGGGACGCACACCTCGTCGTATTCGCTTAAGGCTACGGAGAAGATCACCATGTCGACGTCCTCGAACATTTCCACCCACTTGCAGCAGCCCTCGTTAATGATGCCCTTGCCACTTACTCTGATCAGCTGATATCTGAAGGGGCATACAACAAATAGCACACAAGACAGTTAACCTCTGTAGTGGATTCACAGAAGAGCCAGAGCAAATAGCATAACCTGCAGTGTGCTAATATACTCCCTCTCTTCTGTAATATTTGACGTTGGAACAGAGGGAGTACTAGGAAAATGAAGTCTAGACTTTATACATGAGCATGAAGATATATAGACTTTACTTGTTTCCTGGCTGAGAGTGTGCCTCGTGACTGTCGCCGAAGCTTTCTGACATAGGGCTCTGGTCATCCAGGGTGAAATCGATAAAGGACAGTCCATTCCCTTGTGTTAGTCCTTCAGCATATATTACGTCTTTCTCTGAAGGTTCATATTCATTACTTGATACTTCGATAGCCTGCGTGAATTTGCCATAAAAGGGACGAGTAAAGCTAGGTATTAAGATACAATTTCAAGCATAATCACCAAATACGTAGCAGCAAAGAGCAAACTGAGCTTTGCTGAAGGCTATTCTTGGCAAAAGAAAGATGGCTGACAATAAATAAAAGCCATATTTAATCTAACAGCTTTATTGATCTATACCCTGGTCAGGAAATACTCAGCAGCATCAGGGAGAGAATGCAATTCATCCTTCCTTTTATATGTCGCTTGTATGGCAGGATCTTTCCACAATTCATCAACAACTGGAGCATATTCCCTCGCAGCTGCAGGAAAAATGGCCTCTACGTCTCCCGTTGCTATCATGTCCAGAAGCCAGTCAGAGAACTTCTTCAGCTTTGCATTTATTGAGTATATGCATGAATTTGAACTAGTACATTTATTTTCATCTGCATCAAAAACACTGACTTAAATCTTATTGCACATGCTCCCAATATATTTAATACAACAAGTATTAGCTGTCCTTGTACCTTGTTGACTATTTTTGGCCTCTGAACTTGGGTTCGCTTCTAAAGCTGAAGCCTCTTCCTCAAAGCGCTCTCGGCCCTCAAGCAGAATCCCCAGGTACTTGAATATGTTACTTTGGATCATTAGTTTGATACTCTCAAGTTCTTCCTGGGTAAATCTAGTGCCGTATAATAACTTAGCCTGCTTATGAAATAACACGCCATGCAGATCTATATAAGATAAAGAACAGGGATGGCAGCCAATTAAATTTACTCGAGTGAATGAACTTCTTGTATGTCTCTCCAGAAATGCTTTCTGGCAACCTATTGATTCAACTGAGATTAATATGCTGGCTAGACTACACACACAAACATATGTAAGCACTAAGGTTTTACCACAAAAACCATCATCTTGGAACACTAAAAAAGGATTTCTACGTTACCGAAACAAGGAGCATTTTTAACAGACTTTAGCAAGAAACTTTAAGTCGGGTTTCATAGAAGTACAGTTGATAGAGTTGCGCGATATCCCGTCCAATAGATTGCATATAGCAAACTGAAAGTTTGATGAAATGTGAAATTTGATCAGACCTGCTTAAATATGGTGCTTGTTCCAGCTCCTGGTGACCCAAGAATAAGGAGCTTTTGAATTCCTTGGTCTAGGTAATCTGGCACGTTTCTTGCTGAATAAGGAACTTCATCTTTTGGCACATCAGAATTTGCAGGAGGCACCGGTAGTGAAAATAAGGCACATGCCAAGCGTGCCAAAGGCTGTAATACATACGATAGTTTACGTCACAAAAGAAACCTATAGAGATGATGGCAAAATCCATTTAAAAAGTAAGTAAACCAGACATGTCAACTGATAAAGGATGCAGTGCTTTCAGAAAAAAATGGAATGTTTGACGATGATACATACTGACTCCCATATCTTCCCTTTGATGTTGTTTTGCCCTTCTTCCTCATAGCCGCCATCATGATAAACCCAAAAGTGAGTATCACGGGGGCACTGAACTTGTGCTATCTGCACAAAAGATAAGACATTGTCGCCGACTCAGTTAGAATAGTGACATAGTATAACTATCATGCCCACTCAGTAGCAACTCTTAATTAGTATTGTGGCTAAAAAGGACTACCAAACAGTGGATATACTTTTAACACTCTCAGCTCAGTCTTTGTGATTTCTCGTCCATTAAAGTAAACCTTAGTGTTGCCATTACTAGCATCAGGCTGAAGCTTCCCATTAAAGTTGAGGTTAGTGCTGACAACTCTATCTGGCTTTTCCCCTTCCTGTCAGCACAAAGAGAATGTCATTAGCACAGGCTCAATTGCATAAAATGGAGTATTTGTGGCCTACCAGTGATACTTACCTTTCCCCACAAGCCTGACTCCTTGTCATACCAATACCTTCCAGGCTTCAAATTTCCAGGAGGCTGTTCGCAACTAAGCAAGTCTGCCATCTCTTCATGATGAAGAGGGAAACCATTTACAATGAGTTGTTCAGGCCGGAGCTGGTTAGCCTTGCACTCCTTCTCGACTTTCAAGATCTGCCTCACCTCTAACGGGCTAAGCAACCTTGATAGTATCCTGGAGCTCTTCCCCAGCTTAGACCGCTTGCACTCATCAATCGGCTTACCGATGCAAGTGATGCACTTCCGCCCTTCTGGCATAGATCCCATGGCTCTGAGCACACAGTAGCTGCAGTACCTCGCGTCGCAAACGATGCATGACTCCTTGCTCTCCCACTTGCTCTTCCTACACCGGCAGCATGTCCCCCCCATCTTCTTTTTCCTAGTCACCGCAACATACTGCTCAGAGACCTCATCGAACTCCTTGCTCTCATGCTTGCTATCCTCTTCTAACCCAAAGGTCACCACCTGCGCTCTTCTTCCCTCAGGCGTAGCAGACCTAGCAGCCTTCTGCCCCTGCAAACTCTTTGCACGCTCATGGGACTCTGATTGGCATTCATCATCAGAGCAGTCTTCATCCTGTGAAGTTGATTCTGAGCTGCTCCTAACTTGTGCAGCAGGCTGTTCTGCACGATGAGCAACCCGGGACGCCGGTTGCCTGGCACGGTGAGGTCCAATGACTGGCGCTACGGGCACGACGCCGTCCCGAAGCCCCAGAAGGGGCCCGGACGCCTGCTCGGCCGTCGGTATTGCAGGGACGTCGACCGGGTTAATCCTCGGGAGCTCGTAGGACACCGGCGGGCCGTCGTACTCGAGCGCGATGGAGTAGTCGAGGTTCGCCGGCGCCTCGGGAATCATGGTCCCAGGCGGGAACATCTTCTTCACCACCGCCTCCCAGTCGCCGCCGCCCGCCATCTCTTTGAAGCAATCCGTCGAACGCCCGCAGCGCCCCCTTAATCCTTCATCAGCGAAAAACACCTACCACTCTCCCCAGCAAAATTTCCACTCCAAAAGAAAAAATCGAGCCCCAGGCGACCTCACAGACCGAACTTATCACCGCGAGCTGCGTGTCAAAGCGGAGAAATTTCTAACGCAACCAAAAGCCGGGTCAAAGAAATCCACCCTCTCCACTACCGTGGGTCACCACCAACCGCGACCTCGCTGCTCCTCCCTCCCAACGACTCCGGTGAGTCAAGAACTAGAAAAACAAGTCGTAGTTGTAATAAGGCGCCAAGAAGAGAGCGGAAATGGAGTTGCACGGCCAACCGGACAACGCCGTCGCGGCCGGGAATTGAAGGGTCGGAACCAAATAACCATTCGTTATCCATAATTACCAGTCTTTGAATGGGAGTGTGAGGTGGGCCGTGGACTCGTCGTAAAGGCGCGATCTTTATCTTGTCCTTTTTGTCCGGGTATGGAACGAAATGGTGGACGGGGAATGGGGCGAGGACGAGGAGGGTTCAGACGAGCGCTCATGCTTCTTCTCCGAAAATGGCACGCCATGGCCTGATGTGACATGGTCTCGTATTTTCATTCAGTTGCTGCGCAACCTAGTGCTTGTTTGTAGGGGAGGAACTGTGGTTCGATTTCGATTTGATTTTTTCATGCGCAGTGCTTAGTTTGAGCCAGGAAATCCAGAGTTCTTCTCCATTCTTTTCGTGTAAGCAGTTCAGGATGGAGATAATATTGGTATGTGTTGGGACTTATTTCTTAAACGTTGTAAGCTTGTTGAATGAATAAAAGCACTTTCACATAGTACTCGTGTGTTGCTGTAAAGCCACTCTTTTTTTTTCTTTGCCTTAAGAAAGCACAGTTTTCCCTCCACGCAAATAAATATGCTCCATAAAAAAGAAGCTCCTGCAGGCCCAAACACAAACCAGGCCCAAAACTGGAAAAGCCCACCCACCCATCCAGCCCCAGCCCTCTTGTTGACTTGTTGTGATTTCCAGGGCTCTCACTCAACTCAACACAACGAACCACCAGCCCCTAAACCCCCCCGCTGATGGCCGGCGACCCTCCACCTCCGGCCGCCGACGCCGAGTCCGAGGCGGAGGCCGCCAGCCTCCTGGCGCTGGCCGAGTCCGAGCTCTCCGCAGGCCGCCTCCGCGCGGCGCGCAAGCACGCCCGCCGCGCCGCCCTCCTCGACCCGTCCTGCCCGCGCGCCGCCCTCGTCCTCGCCGCCGCCTCCGTCCTCCTCGCCGACGAGTCCTCCCACCATGCCGTGCTCACGCTCCCTTCCTCCTCGCCGCTCTCCCCCTCCGCGCTCCGCCGCCACTTCAAGTCCCTCGCCAAATCCCTCCGCCCCCGCCCCGACGACGGCGCCGCCTCCTCCTCCCCCGCGGTCGCCGCCGCCGCCGAGGAGGCCCTCAGACGCGTCGCCACGGCCTACGAGGCGCTCACCGCGCCCGCCCCGGCCACCTTCTGGACGGCCTGCGCCGGCTGCCGCCTCCTCCACGAGTTCGAGCGCAAGTACCTTGGGTACCGCCTCATGTGCCCCTCCTGCCGCCGGACCTTCCTCGCCAACGAGGTACCGCCTCCGTCTGAGGCGGAAACCGCTGCACCAGCGCCGCGTCCACCGCCACCGCCGGCGAACAAGAAGCCCAAGACCGAGAAGCCGGAGATGACTCTGGCCGAGATGCAGCTTCTGCTGGCAAACAGGAGAGGAGCGAAAGATCGCAAGGCTCCCAATAGGTCATCCAGAGGCGAGGTGGAGGAATACGAAGAGGATGCAGACGAGGAGCAGGACAACCATTCCGAGCTGATGGCCGTGGAGGACTCAGACTTCTACGACTTCGATGCCGACCGTGGTGAGAGGTGTGTCAGGAAAGGACAGGTGTGGGCATTGTATGGCGACGACGACGGCATGCCACGGCACTATGCTCTGGTGGATGCAGTGCTGCGGGGCACCCGATTCCGTGCGCAGATACGGTGGCTAGATGGGGAGGAGGGGAAGCCATGTGGTCAGTTCAAGGTTGGGAGATTGGATACGCTGCATTCAGTGAACGTCTTCTCCCACCTTGTCGCCTGTGAGAGGGCGGCCAGGGAACTCTACCGGGTTTACCCCAGGAAGCGCTCGGTGTGGGCGCTCCGAGAGGAGGGCGGTGAAGGTCAGATAAAGCATGAAATTGTGGTGTTCCTCGGTGGTTACAGTGAGCTGTATGGAGCCAGCTTCGGCTACCTGAAGAAGGTGGAAGGGTTCAGAAGCATCTTCACTCGCCGGGATGTCGGTAGCCATGCTGTCCACACCTTGCAGAAGGGTGATCTTGGGGTTCTTTCGCATCAGATACCAGCAAGGATAGTGTCCAAGGGTGAAGGATCAACGCTGCCTCCAGGGGATTGCTGGGAGCTTGACCCTGCATCCTTGCCATCCGAGTTGCTGCGTGCCGGATCACGGAGCTGACATGGATGACAAAAAGGTTGGAAAGTGCTTCTAGTTGATAGGATTGTGCATAGCATACAATATTGCGCAAGAAGGCTGTAGGTTTGGTCTGCCAATCTGCCATGTCAAATTATGTGAAGATTCCTCTTTTTGCCAACTCTAGTTTGGATGTTGTGGCATGTTTATGATCCTTCTTCACTCGTCAGGTTGGATTTTAGAGAGCATGATAGTTGTATTTGAGGTCTTTGTATTCGGTTCTTCTGTGTCCACAGCTTGCACTGTATGAAATGGATGATCTT
The DNA here is from genome assembly GCA_030760725.1 of Neostapfia colusana. Classification (NCBI taxonomy): domain Eukaryota; kingdom Viridiplantae; phylum Streptophyta; class Magnoliopsida; order Poales; family Poaceae; genus Neostapfia; species Neostapfia colusana. The sequence continues at coordinate 55,918,313 of JASWHV010000020.1, forward strand.
TATTACATACTGAATCATGGGCTGGACACCGTTAGCAAATCGTCATTATTTGTAGCCAGATTTCTTCAAATGGTGAATCACTAGGCAAAGCTGGTGTCATGTCTTGATGCCAACACAATGTCAGTGTGTAATTGTTACTGAAAACTTGTCATCTAGATCTCTGGAGCAATAGAAACTTGTTCACACAGTATTGTTTTGATGGTCACCGATGATGGATGAAATGCAGTGCCCAGATTGGCTTCATGTTTTTCATTTTCTTTTTTTTTTAACATTGTTTCGCTGAGCTCCTAGCAAACCTTCAGTTTCAAGCATGTGATCGCCAAAAAAAAACCAGAACACAAGCTCCATACAGCTTTTCAGAGCAATCCACAGTTGAAAATCGTCCAGCATCGATGAATATCATATTCATATGTTTCTCAACATTCTTAGTAGCAGCAGTGAAAGACAGTTATGCATCGGTGAAAAACTACAAAAAAATAAAGTGTTTTAGTAATAGCACGTTTTTAAACCCCTTGAACTAAGCAACTGCTCACAGCATTACGTTGTCGACACTGGACCCAACAAAGTAGAACAACTGGCAACACTGGATCCCACATGCCAGGCCTCTGTTTTGGCCCAGATGATGGCTGTTTCAAACGGCCCAATTAGCTGTCTCCTCAAAAGTAAAAAAAAAAAGAAAAGAAAACGTCGCTGTTTTGATTATCAATCGGTTTGGAAGCTTGAGTACCACCAGCCATCTCACAAACAAAAAAGCATCTTCATCAATCACTATCGTGCAAAGTGCCAAGCTTCGACTTGTTGATGCCTTTGCCGGTGCACGTCAGACATGGTCAGACAAACCCGTGTTGACCATGTCCTTGCTTGTTTAATCTATTTATTTTTTGCGAAGCAAGACGTCCTTGCTTGTTTAATGTTGATGCAGACAGACCTATTTGGTCTGTCGGACAATATAAATATTTGTAGATTTCATCAAAGTTCAATAATTTGATGAACAGCCAAGAAGCACGCCTCGCCAGCTTTTCACTGTCCTTGTACAATTCGACGTACATGTGGAACAGACATACCTGTTGTCCATCAGATGAACTCAGCTACACCTCTCTAGAAGAGAGTGGCCAGTGGAACTTTTTAAAGCTTGGATTTTTGTACTCGTTTACCGGTCCAACATAACCAATTCTCATCTCGGAAAACAGAAAGAAAAAACAAATGAACAAAAGAACTATTATAATCCATCACAGTATCATTTTTCCACAAAAAGACACGCCTAGCCATTTGCACAGTCAGGTTTATCATCCCACCAGCCCTGAGAATGAATGCTGCAGGAACTGTTGACCTGAAAGAATCCACGTGACAATCTGGTATAGTGAGCTCAGGGGAACGTGAAGGATCCACCAATCTGCGAGTTCTGAGACGGCGGGTTGATGGCCACCCACAGCAGCGAGATGGTGATGGCGAGGAGGCCAGACCAGACGAAAACGATGGTCGGCGTCCGCCCTCTCCTCCCCATCAGCCCCTTGGCGAAAGGGTAAAGGTGAGCCAGCACCCAGAAGCTGAAGAACACGCCGCCAAGGAGCCTGCTCCACTGGGGGATCTCGCTGTAAATTGTACGACTGAAGCCTACAGCGATGGCAATAAGGTTCACCATCATGATGACAATCGGCGGGATCATGAGTGATGTCCACTTGACAATGTAGAGGTCAGCAAACTCATCATCCACGTCATCTCCACCAGACTTGGATGTCAGTGTGAAGGAGATCTCGATGCCAGCAATCACTTTGAGAAGCCCTTGGAGCACAGCAGCAAGGTGGGCACTCGTGCCCCCAATAAGCCAGAACTGCTCATTCCTCCACCATTCTTCCAAGCTGATCCCTGACCACTTGATCTCGAGCACCGCAAGCATGGACAGTGTTAGAGTGATGACCAGCAGATACGTCAGGAAGGTGACACTGAGTTGCTGCACAATGAACTGTCCAGAGAAAAGGGACAGCGCTGGCAGGAAGCAGTAGACAATAAGGAAAATAGATGTGAATGGGTAGATGCCAACGTTCAGGTATGCAATCCTCTGAAGGAACTTCATCCTTCGGCTTGCAAGCAATGCATTGTTTCGGGAGAAGAAGATTTCGACTGAACCAGTAGCCCATCGGAGCACCTGGTGGAGACGATCAGTAAGATTGATAGGTGCAGTACCACGGAAAGCATCACGCTTGGTTACACAGTACACTGACTTCCATCCACGGTTGTGCATCCGGTACCCAGTGACCACATCCTCTGTGACTGAACCGTAGATCCAACCAACACGCTGACCCCACTCAGTCTTGTCTTCGTACCAGCATGAGATCACACTGATGGCCTCAGCAACCGTGGACGCATCAAGAAGGTCGCGAGGGACAGTGAGGGCACCAGGAGGGCGGCCATTCTTGACACCAGGGTGATCAGCCAATGGGCGCCCTTGGAATTCCGCAATTGGAATAGAATTGATGAGGAAATTCGAGTTACCAAACTTCTTGGGGAATGATGACATGTTCATTTCATCCTCATCAAAGTCTGCCATTCGCAGAGCCCGGGTCTCTTCCGGTGCAGCAGCTGAAGTTTTGATCTTGCGTCTCTGTGGGAAGCAACAGCTGCAGCAGCCTCCATGCTCCTTGGAGCGTGGAGGATCAAATCCGTATAGGGCAATCCGGCGGAAAAGACAGCCAGTGCCGACATATACTGGCCCCATGATGCCATCCAGTGCACGCATGTTGACATCAAAGAAGACAGTGTTGTGATTAGCATACCGATCTGATGGATCAATGCCCTCAAACCGCTGCGGGAACTGGACATAGCCAATACGGTCACCACCACGGTCCATCATGAAGCACAAGCCTTCACGGAAAGCTTGGGAGTTGTAAACATAGTGGTCACAGTCTAGGTTGAGGATGAAGGGGCCATTTGACATGACAGCAGATGCACGGACTAGGGCATTCATCGCACCGGCCTTCTTGTTGTGGTCATAGCCAGGACGCTTCTCTCGGGATACATAGACCAACATTGGCAAACGGATGTCAACCTCAGTAAAGTCAAGAGGTCTGCCTTCTTCACCGGTGGTGCCGTATAAGGGATCATCACTAGGAGGTTTGAGCATCACCTGAAGCAGGGAACAGCAATAATCAATCAGGTGCCTCATTCCTTGGGTGATTACCAGAATAATAGGTTCAATTATATATTGTACTCATTGCAACTAAGTAGCATGCTTACACTATTCCAAGACATAGAAGCTTCATAGCAAAACTTTGGAAAGTTAATGTGACAATGCATACCTGAATTATTCCAGCATGGTCACCACGGGAATGCTCAGAGGACGGTTGAATCCAAGTACCAGGCCAATGTGTGCCATCAGCCATCCAGGTAGCTTTTGGAATCTTTACAGGTTCAACTGCCTCATCAAGAGCAATCTCTCGTTGCCTCTTCATGGCCTTGATTTCTTCTCTAGCATGGTATGCATCAGAGCGGCGGCGAATTGAGTCTGGCAGCCCATTGGTTCTTACCTTGAACTCGTCATATTCCCTCTTGACCCTCCTCCTGTCCTTGACAAAGTCCGAGCGGACCTTATTCTTGTATGGATCCTTCTTCAGATTGAAATAGCTCTCAGGATTGCGAGGCTCGATGTTATGCTTGCGACAGAAAGGAACCCACAAATTAGCAAAGCTTGCAGCTTCAGCCATTGCTTCGAATGTGAGGAGAGCCCCTCCATCATCAGAAACATAGCAAGAAAGCTTCTCGACAGGGTAGTCAGCAGCAAGGATGGACAGAATAGTGTTTGCTGTGACCAATGGAGGCTCTTTCTCCGGATCCGCAGTGGACACAAAGATATCAAGCCCAGGTAAATCAGATCGCCCAGTAGGGTTTGATGGTGTTGGGGTCTCAAACTTGTCTTTGAGGACAGCAAGATCAGTTGCTCGGTTAACAGGGCACAACTTTGGCAGCTGATCCAGCAGCCAAGAAAAGCCAAACCAGAGTTCACAAACAACAGACATGCCCCACAGCCACATTGCATCCTCGTTCTTGTGTTTGATTCTCCATGCAAGGAACAGGCCAAGGACGGCCATGCGAATAAGAATGAGAAGCCTGAAGTAAGCAGAAAAACCAAGGTTATCGCACTTCAAAAGATTGCATGATCAGATTTCTATCACCAAAATTTGGATTCAAAAGAGAGAAAGGCGTGCCAATGCAAGTAGCTATTATGCTAGAACCAAAGAATGTACAAGAGAACAATGCATTTCATTTCATACGCGACGATCAAAAGACCAAACTAATCTATTCTAACCTGCACACAAACACACGGGGTGATTTACCTGTATGGGCTAAGGATGGCTGCAGGGATCTGGAGCTTCCGGGTGAGCGGCCTCCACGGCTTGCTGGTGAACTCCGCGGGCTGCCCGTCGGCTCCACCACCGACGCCGCTGTCCAGCCCATTCTCCTTTGGCCAGATGGCGTTGCCATACCCATACGTCCCCTTGGTCTCGAATAGCCAGCGGTTGTGATCCCAGTCTCCGGTCTGGCTCCTGGTCATGGCCTTCTGCGAGCGCATTATCGAGAGGCGCCTCTCCATCCTGGACGCGGGGGGCACTCCGGTGCCTGGCGGGGGAGGCAGCGACAGCGTGGGCCTGGCGCCGCCGACCACGTCCTCCAGGTCGGTGTTCTTGTAGGGCTCCTTGCAGCCTGGGCAGACGCCGCCGCCGTTCTTGACGGCGTCGCCGAAGCACTCGGCGCAGATCTTGAAGTCGCACTCGCAGGGCAGTATGTCCTCGCCGCGCTCGTCGCTCATGACCTTTCCGTCGCAGCCGTTGACGGCGCAGGAGGAGCCCTTGGCGCCGGCCATCTGCGGGTGGCTGGCCTCGGAGTCGATGACCTTGTCCATGAGGTGGGCTCGCGTGACGCTGTTGAAGCCGCCGGTGAAGAGCGAGTTGGAGACGTACTGCTCCTCGACGCGGGCGGAGATGGCCGGGTCCATGGGCTGGTTGTCGGGGGTCGCCGGGATGTGGACGTGGTAGCTGTGGAACTCGTGGTGGTCCGGCGAGAGGTCGCCGAGGTCGCTGTCGAGGTCGTCGCGGGAGTAGCTGACGTAGCGGCCGGAGCGGGTGCGGCGGGCGAAGGTGACCATGGGGCGGTCGGCGGCGGCCTGGGCGCGGGCGTCGTCGCCGGAGTAGGACACGCGCGAGAGGCGGCTGCTGTTGCTGTGGCGGAGGCCGCCGTCGGAGGCCATGGGCGTCAGGCAGGAGAGAGCTCCGGATCGGTCACTGGCGGATCTGCGAGGAGAAGGAGCACATGGAAAAGATTAAAAACGGCAGGTTTTTGCTGGAAGATCAAAACTTTCCCGCAGTTACTTGGTACTAGTAGAAAGCAGACAGCGAACGCGAAATCGGGCCGGAATCCCGGGCAGCTGGATTCAAACTCGACCAGCAAAACGACAGGCGACCCACCCACCCACCCACCGAAAAGCACAAATCCGCGTTGCCTACACTGCGCGCACAACCCAAAGCATCCGGTGGGTTCTTACCATTCCACGCTGCAGATCCAGGCGGAGGAAGCACGACCAGACAGAGGAAGAGATGGAAGGGGAGAGGGGGCGGAGCTCCGGGAGAGGAGGTGAGGGGACTACTCACTACTAGTAGTAATGAAGCGGGAACGGGAAGGGGCGCGTTTGGTGAGAAGAAGAGGTCCTCCGTCCGAGTGAAGACGAAGTCCGCAGGAAGCCGGCAAGCAAGCAAGCAATGGGAAGAAGAAGAGGAAGGGACGGGACGGAGGAGGCGATTGGAGGACGAGGTGCCGTTACTACTACTTGTTTTAATCCGCTTGTTTATCTAATCGAAAAGCTTCTTTCGCCTGCTGCTGCTGCATGGAAAGTGGAACACAGGAAAGAACGAGCTGTACAAGGAAGGAAGCGCGTGTCCAGCTGGCAGGTCACCGCCGGCACCGCACGGCAGGTGTAACGCGCTTGCTAACTACTAGTAAGTAGTACTCATCGGATTCGGATCTGTGTACGCCCGACCCATTTGTAGTTTGACCAACGCGTTGCGTTCATTCACATGGACCTCGGACTCGGACACGCCTTTTGTCCTCTCCTCATCTACTGTACTTACTAGCCGGCCCGGCAGCTACCGGTCTCAACAAGAGCAAGAGCCAGAGCCATGAACGCTAGCTACTGGTCATCGGAAATCTAGCTAACTGATTAGCTCTTGCGTCCATGCATCGTAAGTAATCTGTAAGTGCTGGTATTAAGAAAAATAAAGTTTTCTTTTTTTTCCTATCAATGTACTTAATAGGGGATTTCGGATTAGCCTGTAACAACCAAAGTGATGAGTTCAGCATGAAATCCAATGTAACATCAGGGTCGTATTCTTGTGATAGAAGATACAACTCCGTCCTCGTACCCACCGTTTTATTCCAGCATTATCCCAAAATCACATTAAAAATAAAAATAAAAACCATTGCCTGAGGCGTCCTTACAATTCAACTATATATACACCTCAAATTATATTTGGAGTGGTCATGGATGACTAGCATGGAACCATCTTTTCTTCAGCTGTTACTGCTTTATGCTGACGTTGTCGACTTCGATCTGACTGCCAACTGCAGAAATGAACTCCACTGCCACTTTTAACGCGTTAATAGATGCTAGGTTCATCAGGCTCGTCGATGACCACCACGTCGGTTCCCCTCCAGCCAAATCAGATACTCCCCGGAACACGATCACGGGTACGCCAGGAGACGTCGTTGTCTGTTGTTGAGGTGGTATGTGTGAGTTCTATAATACATTAATCGCGATCTTAAGTTCGTGTCTGTCTTAATAAAATTACGGACTGCGAATACGCAGCGAAAACCCAGGAGATGATTGATACGTTAGAATTGAGAGAGAGCTCACCATCACCACTGCTGCGCTCTCCTCGTCGACAGTGGATACCCCGAATTCTCTGAAAAGGAACTCCCTGTATTCCGCGTTATCTAGAAACATGTCAGCGGATGATCCTTTAAGCCCACAGACAACTCGTGGAGTTGCCGGTAAGCAGAAAGTGTCGTTGCACCTTTCGAGTTTGACCTGTAAGAAGTAATTAAGCTGTGTGATTAGCCATGCACTGACTGATGTCTATTTGTTATGCTTCCGATCGAGTTCCGACATGTAGTAGATCACTCGCCTTAAGTTGTTCTGCGATCTCCAACCATGCTGAATCTACAGAGAGCCAGAAAACTTGTTCCATAGGCTTACCCACGGAGTATAGCTCCTCGTTTCTGTACTTTATGGATCCAAGCAGGTTCTCTCCTCCATTCGGGATGTTGTATTCTCCAAAGCTCAGTTCTGGTGACGACTCTTTTAACGATTTGAATTTCTGAAACAGTTAGGAATACCAGAGATTATGTAAGGGGTGAGTTTCAAGTCTCTTGTATGTGCAGCCTAAATTATATGCAAATCTGTACACCATTCCGCTGTTTCGCTCCCTCTGAAACTGGTAGGATATATATATGCTAGGATCTGATTTTAGAACTGCAAACTGTAATGCAGAGAATCTTGACATGTTTCCGAAAACACCGGTCAAGTTACCGACTTCGACTTAACATTACTTAGTTGATGTTTGGAAACTTGGCTATTCTAGTCAAATGGGTACCTTCCATGTCCAAGCTCCTGTGTAAGCAACAAGCTTGGGGACACTGACGTCGCCGAATGACATGGAGTCGTTTGAACTCCCTGCAGTCCCATAGTGAACAATGCCAGACACGGTGAAGACATCAATGAGAGTCTGCACTGTGACAGCTGCGTTCAACTGGAGAAAAAAGAAAAAAAGAGGTAAGTAAGCATGAAGGTACTGACTGGTATACACACAAGGTAAATGCATGCGTGCTTCAATTTGAGTACCCTGCGTTGTCCCGTCAATGCATATATAACATTCACGCCTCGAATGCTGCCGATGTGAAACCTTCTTCCTGAAATTGAAGTGAAACTGTATGAAGTCATTTTGTATTCTTGAAACGCTGTTATTAGGAGTCAAAAACACACTCAAGGAGTGTGTTGAGCGTTCTCTCATGAATTTGAATGTGGAGGCAACTATACCCAAGAAACAGGGAAACTGTACAAATGTTTCATTTTGATATTGTCGTATCTGAAAGCAACTCATCTTGTAGGAACTCGTGCTCTTGGTTAAGTGCAGTTGCAGTTATTGACATATCTTTTGGCAAATTACTGCCACCCTCTCTTATGTTACTGCTAAGAAGCTAGTTTTGATTTGCCCCTCTCTTATGTTACTGTTAAGAAGCTGCTGAGATGGTAGAAGAAAAAAGGGAAAGGGGAAAAAAAAGAAGAAAAAGTCAACCGGGACAGGCAGTCCTATCCTATGCCGTCTGTGTCTGCACGGGCAACAAGATAAGCGTATGGATTGGAAATGGGCGGGCCAGGTTTACCGTATAGGTCGAGGAAGGGGAGGACCGGCCAGGGGCTGAAGTAGCCGGAGGACTGCAGCGCGGTGGCCTCGTCGACGTAGGCCATGACGAGGCCGAGGGAAGGGCCTCGCCGGTTGACCCTGTCCACCTGCCAACGCACGCGGTCCATGGCTGCCGGCTGCGCCGGTAAGGCCGCGCATGAGCCGGCGAGCAAGAAGAGCGTGATGAGCAGCGCCGAGCTGCTGTGTTCCATGATGGCCGTGGCTGAAATCTGGAGCTGGCAAAGGAGTATTTTTTTTTGAAAGGCTCGTCGTCAAGGATCGGGAGGGAAGCCGGTCGTGCCAGTGTGCCAGGATTGGGAGGTTCCGCGTGCTTCATCAATTTATTACCGGATTCGGATTTGGATGGGTACTGTACGCGGTCTGGGTCCGTACGTGCCTCAGTTTTTTTCTTGGAAAAAAAAAAGCAAAAGCAAAATCCTCGTCTGGTCTCCGTGGTGACTGGTGAGGTGGTTCCGTGGTTGATCCTAATTTCTCAGGCAAGATCCTTCAGATGCACTCTGCCGTCCGGCGACTTGTCCCCTCTCTTAATTCGGTTCATAAAAAATCCTCTCTTCTTTGAGCTGTGTCTTTGAACGGACCCGCAGTCGTGTCTGTCGTCTAGTAGTAACTCCAAGAAGAGAAGTCACCTCCCTTCGCTTCCACTAAGCCTCCCATCAGTGCTGCTGATCCACTCCCACCCAAATCATGTCGACGACGGCGACGGCGGCGGTTGAGGTTCCCCTGGCGGCGCCGGTGAGTACCGCGTAGTCATCCCTCTGCAAGTCCCTTTTGGCTGCTGTGCTTCTGGATCTGGCCTCGCGGTTCTGTTAGCCCTCCCACTGCCCTAGCTCGCCGCAGAGTTTCCGGGACCTGTTCAGCCTTGCTGCTGATTAGGGTTAGAGCTTAGCTACACCCAGGTGTGATTTGGAGCATACCTGTTTGTATCCTGCAACCTCCAAGCGCGAGTCGGTTCCTCGCTTATGTTGTACTCGTCCATGCGTAATTTTGTTGACTCGGTGAAGAGTGTTGCTGGAGATAGGTAGCTCACATCCATGAACTACCTGCACATAACAGGTTCCAGGGCTCTGGACTAATCAGGTAGTGCAGATGCATCCGTAGAAGAAGTTAGGATATCAAATAAAGGCGGTTATTTGCTAGCGGTTTCTGATGGTAGCGCCTTGAATGCATATCTGCTTTAGGATTTTTTTAGCAGGCAACTGATAAGCTTTACTCCCGAGTGGAAAACGAAGCTGATTATCATAAGCTGGTATACTTGACCAACCTGACTATTGGATGTTAAACAACTACTAGCTTAACCTGCATGGTTGAAGAACCAAATGTTAATAGACATTTGGGCTTCAGTAGACATCTGATAAGCTCTATTTCTGAATGGGGATGTCAGCCAATCAGTCTTTGAGTGTGTTGGGTGGGCCATAAGCTGGCTTACTTGACCAAACCGATTATCTGCCAGGCTTAACTGGGATGGTGGAAGAGCCATCTGTGCATGTCAAAGCTCCAAATAAGGCTTTTTTTTTACATGTTCAGATATGGCTTTTTGATGGGACAGGTCAAGGGAAAACTCTTTTGGATGCTCGTCCCAAAGACTTTGCTTAGTCATGCATGTTCAAAAGTTTATATCCATAGTCAATTATCGTAGATTCGTTAGTATTTCCATTATTACTCGTGTCAAAGTTATATGTATGTTTTGATGCTTCAGGTCAGGAGTGTCAAGGTCAATAATGTCTCCCTGACTGCAACTGTGCAAGACGTTAAGGAGTTCTTTTCCTTTTCAGGTGAAATTGAACATGTGGAGATGCAAAGGTTTGTAAAATTAGCAATTTGTATCTCTGACAAAGTTGCTCTCATTTTTTCATGTCAAAATAATCCTTTGGGTAGCATTCTCATTTGTTTGTTTCCTTCTTGTTGCCAGTGCTGATGAGTGGTCTCAAGTTGCATATGTGACTTTCAAAGATGCACAAGGAGCAGAGACTGCACTGCTTCTTTCGGTGGGTAGTTGAGGCTTTGATACGATTTAATGGGACCATGTTCTTCACTGTGGCTTTAATTGAACCATTGTCCAAAACATCTATGCTTCAGTCGTGTTTTCGTATGTTTTTTCTTTCTATTGAAAAAGGTTTAAAATCTCAGTACCAGTTCTCCATTTTGACATGTTTTGTGTTCCCCTTAATCAAATATCGCTTCTGTTACCTATACTTGTCCCTTTTAAATTTTAATCATTATGTTTGCTGATGATTGGTCACCATATAGCTACCATTAAATGCTGTGCAGTTACATAGTGAAAAGAAGATCTTTGACAGTATTTGCTAGCAATTCATTCTGCTTGCAACATGTTTTGCATTTCTTGACATTACATCAATGCAATTCTATTTCATTGTTGCAGGGTGCCACAATAGTCGATCTTTCTGTCATCATCACACCTGCTCCTGAATATCAGCCACCTCCTTCTGCCTCAGCTCCACCGATGGTATGATATGCCTCAGTTTTAATGCTCACCATCTCGATATTACATTGTATGTGATGTGTTGCATCTTGATTCTTGGATATCCCTCTTAATATTTTAGAGGTATTTTCGTGCTTGTCCAAAAATGTGTTCATAGCGACAAAATATCCCTCTTAATATTTTAGAGGTCAGCATTCTCCTTGTCTGTTGGGTAATTGCATAGATAATTTAACTGAACTATACATTATGTCCTTAGACTGGAACCAGGATCCCTGACGGGGGTGACAATGTTGTCCACAAGGCTGAGGATGTTGTCAGCACTATGCTCGCTAAGGGTTTGGTCCTGGGCAAAGATGCCATTGGCAAGGCTAAAGCATTTGATGAGAAGCATGGCTTTACATCAACAGCCGGTGCCAAGGTGGCCTCCATTGATAAGAAGATTGGCCTGAGCGAGAAGATCACCACAGGCACTTCCATGGTCAGCGAGAAGGTCAAAGGGATGGACCAAAAGTTCCAGGTATCTGACAAGACCAAATCTGCATTTGCTGCTGCTGAACAGAAGGTAAGCAGCACTGGGTCTGCTATCATGAAGAACAGGTACGTCTTCACAGGGGCGTCTTGGGTCACCAATGCATTCAACAGAGTTACCAAGGCTGCCACGGATGTCGGGACAATGACGAAGGAAAAGATGGCAGCTGAGGAGCAGCAGAAAGGTTCTGGCGGTTCCTCTGGGGGCCACTCGTATACGCCAATCCAATGATTCTTTGGCTTTTGCTGTTATTGTTATGTGTCTCAGCGTGTTGTATCGGTTGATGTAAAACATAGATATAGAACAGATCAATTCTCCTGCCATATGTTCATTGTTCCGTCTGTCAAATTTTGCATTGCAGGGGTTTTGTTTTTGTAGAACAGAAAATATGCTGCTGGTCACAATGTATCTGGGGTTTACATGAATGTTACGGATTGTTTGTGGATGCGATTTCGCATCTGCTGAAGTTTACTGTAATAATAGGCCGGTCCTGTTTCCTGAAATTGGCTGCGTCTTGCTTGATGAGCTTGTTTTCGGCTCTGTTAAATCATCATTTGCAGTGGATAAATATACATTGGTTTAAGATTCAATATTGCTGAGTGGATTCCCAGCCACAGAACAGAACATCCACTTTTCAAACATCAAGCCGCGGGTGACAGGCAGAGAATGATTTGGCGGTGCTGATGCCTGTTCGCGTGGGTTGGCAGGACACATCACAGAGCTTTCAATTACCAGTCATGGATCAGTGTCATGCGCACTGATGCTAGTATTGCTTGTGGCTCTGCAATGATTCTCAGCTATGCATTTCACTTAGGCTGCTCTGCTGCTTCAAAAAATTGATGCTCCGATTAGGATTCAATCAGACTCTAAAAACTTATGACTTTCAAATATTTAGTTTGAAAAAAATAAAAAACTTGTGACGGTTTATGCCCGTGTCCAACGAGGAAGGCAGCTAGAAGACGAAGAGGTATGGGCCTGCTGTAACTGGGCCGATTCGCCAGTGGGCCTGGACGGCCCGGTAGCGTGCCAATCGATTCCAGAACCACGCCGCCGGTTCTGTTGTTCTTGGGGGATCGATTCGATTCGCCCCCCAAATCCCAGATTCGCTGGGCGAGGGCGAGGGCGAGGGAATGGAAGAATGGGAGGAGGAGGAAGAAACGCCACAAAAGCTTAGGTGAGTTAATATGATTTGATGCTTCATGCGTAGTTAATATTGTTCAGAAAATGAGTAGACAAATGGATTGAGCTCGGATGTGAGCTTAAACTGTGCTACTCTGTACTCCTGTACATGTACTAATTCTATCTCGTCTTAATACAAAGCCAGACCTTCTGGCTGTTTGTTCGAAAAAAAAAGTCGACAAATGGATTCCTGATGAATGGTTTCCCAATCATCACACCCACGGTTTCCGCAACTGATACATGCACCTGTGCAGCAGAACCCAGTGTCTCCTAACTACCTTCTTTAGATTATGTGGCAAATTGTAAATACTAATTAAGACTACAGAACTTCATCAGGTCACAGGACCACTTGTCTGTTTATTTCTGCACCATGACACCTTCAAGACCAGCCCATTCATAATGCAGTTAGAATATTTTTTTCCCTTTGTAAACGTGAGAAGTCTCTTTATATAGATCATTAAGGTTTCATTGTACTAGATTAAGTAGCATTAGGCAGACTAGGATTTTTTAGGGCGGCACTAGACTAGGTTAAGAACCTTACTAAGTTATTATAAAGATCCCAAATTAAGGCGGTGCAACTGTTTACATGCATATCCAAGGAATCCGCTTCCATGTTGCCATTGTTTTACTAGCAGTCTGAAATCTGGATTCTTCTTAATCGCCTCTTGTGATGGTTCATCTATAAAAACATTTCGGTAACATATGGATAGATAGATAGTACCTAATGTACACTGACATACTCTCTCTGTTCTCAATTATTTGACGTTAGGACAGATTGTTTAGTTCAAAATTGAACTAAAATCCCTGTCCTAACGTCAAGTAAAAGAGAACGGAGGGAGTATTATTTTTCATTTCAAAGTTGAGAAATGTAAATGTTTGTGGTTCCAATGGTAAAAGAACAGCAAGGTACGGTGACTCTTTAACCGTTGACGTCTTCTGTCGTAGTGTCTAGACCTTAGCTAGCTAGGAACTTATATATCTGGAGTCCACTGTGGTATACGCTTGCAAATTCATCCACTAGCTAGGGTAGATTACTTGCTGAGGCTACTCAATGGGACAAAGTTTCTGTCACATCTAATAGCATCATATCATCGAGAAACAAGCAAACTGAATATGTAATGGATATTCACATAAAAATATAATATGAACTGAGTATGGTAATATTTGAACTACTATCGATCTCCCATTTTTTTTCTCTTTCAAAATAAGGGAAGTGCTCATATATCAGTGGCACAAGACAACAACAACAACATCAACAAAAAAGACTGCTCTCATCTTTTTACAGATTACATGCCAACTTAAGAGTAGCTTGTAAACGTTGACAGCAAGTTTGGACGACTACAACACAAATAACTGCATTGGCGACATACTGGAGTTTTTTGCCTCCTCCATCGGAAACAGGGTTGAGGAATTAGCAATTCACAATTCCAAGTTGGCATATGCAAACCTTATTATATGGTTTGGTTAGACCTAACAGGCTATTATAAAGAAGCAGGTGGTTTCAGAGAAACCTAACCGGCAATTAGCAGGCTGCTTCACTCGTCGGCGCTAACGAAAATCAAGATATATATATATATAGATGCTCATAGTTCAATAGGCCCTCTTGTCTCTTGACAGGGATAGCGATGGTGGTCATGACAAGGACGATGATGTCTGACAAGATCTATTGATATAGTATGCGTAAGATACTCAAACATATAAAATCCACATTAGTTATAGTATGCATGATTGGTTTCATAATGGCTGAAAGTATCATACAGCAGGCTGAAACGTCTACATAACTAGTACATGTGCATGTATATATATAGCTGTTTTGGATGTGACCATGCATATTGCGTTGGGTGACATATGTCGCCTCCCCAAATATGCCAATCTGTCATTAGTTTCAATAGGATTGGTTTAGGGGATGCTAGCTCCATGCATATTTCCTCTTCTTCCTTGCAGTTCGAGCCATCAATTTGACAAGCCCTAATTGGACACTAATGATTCAATATTTTATAAGTAACTGGATCCACGCACGAGTTGCTTGCGATGAAGAAGAACAGGGCGCGCGTTTTAAATGAATTGCGTTGAAGTTGGATGCAATTCTTTTGGATAGGCACGACCTGCGCAAGAAGCTCCTGGACATGGGTATCGACCCCGGGTCACTCACCGCCAGCGCACAGACCTCAGCATCCTTTTACCGCCGGTCTCCCGAACCTCCTCGCCGCCGCCAACCTCGGGAGCAGCCTCGCCGCTGCTGCAATGCCAGCACACAACACCACATGGGACGACATTACTGACGCCCTCAAGCTCCATGCCGACGCCGTCGTCAAGTATGTATCAGCTCCTCCTCGTCCAACGCCGCCGCGCCCTCGGCGTCGACCTCTTGACCCTGCTCGCTGCCAGCAACAATTAATGCGGGGGTCAGCCAGCTCGCCGTCATTGACCACCGTGCCGGCTGTGCCGTCGCCGGGGATGTCCTCCCTTGGCGGCCGGGCTGCTGAACAGTGTCGGCGGTGAAGGTGCCCAGCTAGAGAGCGCTCTCGCCGGGCCGGGACGGGCTGAGCTCGAGCATAGCGGGGCTAGTGGGAGCAATATGGGCTGCCTGCATGCTTGCTGAGGGGGTTGACCAGTAGACGACCTTCATTAACCAGCTGGCTAGATGAATATGGGAACACGTCAACGATATTAGCTGGAGTTGGAAGGATGTGTAGCTTGTGGAACTAGACAAGTTTTGGGATCTTCTACAACTCCAAATGGCATATGCATTCTAGCTCTCCATTAAATTACTGACCGGCCGGTAGTCCACAAGCAGTCGAGTGTAAACCTTGTTCACAGCGATGATCAACATTTCATTTGTCACCTAATTCGAGCATGCTTTGCAAATTTATCCATGCTTTCATATATAAAACAAATAAACTGAATTCCCGACACAACAAGGCATTGACTGCATGCATGGCCTAGCTTGCATTCAATTAGCTTTAGACGTGTCAATAAGATGAAATTTTTTTCTGCACTAGCTCGCTTTCTAATCATTTCAGATAGTGACATGCATGTCGTCCAATGTGTAGCAGGAGACAAACGGAGTAGTAACACTATGTACTCTACGATGTTTGTTGGCTGTTTCAGGAAGCTAAGCTACAGTGACTCACGCATGCATGTTGTGGACACTGTCTAACTGTAAGGTGCTGTTTCAAAAAAAAATTGTAATGGTGTAGGAGATGCAAACAAGATTTTCGATCCCGTCTTATAAAGGCCAGCTGTATGACGAAGATGGCTCACATCTACTGCTTCATCGATCAATAATGCTAGTTTTTCTCCTAAGGTTAAATTATTACCATCATCAAACTATTCTCCTAAAGTTTATAACGAATCGGCTAGATTATCTGACCTACATATGAAACCAGAGTGAACGAAGCTTGTAGCTAGCTCTGTTTGTACCTGAGCAAGATGAGCGGCAAGGGAACCCAACAAATTCTTACTACTATTCAATCATATTCTCTCAGCTCATTGAGGTGATTGAGAACCATTCACATCACCACGACAAGTAGAAACAGTTTATTTTTTTTCTTCAGCATCTACTTCATTATTTTTAAGTAGAAAGTCGAAATCATGGACAACCCAATGCCGCTACAAAATATCGAGGCAACGAGTGAAATGGATAAGATATGCTGTAGTGGTCGTCACTCCCCTCCCGGTTCAGCATTTGCTGCCAAGCTAGGTCACCTCGAAACTTCCCTTGCCAAGCTACGCAAATGCCATCAGCCTCTGATGCTGCAAGTTGCTCGTACTGCACCCAGCTCTTGCGAAATGAACACCTGTGTGTTCATCGTTTGATATGATGCAGACGAGCCAGCTATTGGTATGTCTTGCTCTCCTTAAGTGACTTAAACGCACACTAGCTAGTCTGTCCTTGTTCAGTCACAATCCCACTTTATACAGACAAAAATCTTGGACAAGCTGAACATTTGTGCGCCCTGCAGCCAGGAATCGAGAGCACTGCTGCAATAAGTCGTGGATGTGTGCTGCGCATCACTGTCACTCCCGCTGCTCATGGCTCATTGCTACGTCTCCCGTGCTTCTCCACTATGCCTTTGACTTTGGCTGCTCCAAAAAATTGTGATGTTCCTGCTTTCTAAATCAGCCGATTAGACCCCTATATCTATCCATATAAGATTGTATGACCTCAAGGATAAAAAAAAAGCTGAAGCAACATATTGTTTACTGAAAGTAGTACTATATATATATGGTTGACATTTTTCTAAAATAAATCATTTGAATCGGTATTAGTTCTTGTTTTTTTTTTGAGAAGGGGTAGCAAAACTGTGAAAACTCTAGCTAGCTGGTTGTTACATCAACTCTCTCGTTATGCATGGCTATGTGATGATGATGTCAAATTAGCAATGGAAATTAGAACCTCGCCCACAAATCGATCGTACGTTTATTAATTGTCGGGCTTTAGCTGGTGGGATTTTTCTGATAGCTTACAGTACCGTATATGCGTGCATGTCTTAGCATCATATCGTATGAGCATATATGCTTGGACAAAGCTGTGGTCGGATGCGTGCACACGCCCCCGGTTTCAGTTATCTGATAGTACATGCATGCACCCCTATGCAACAGAGGCCGGTGTCTCCTAACCACCTAATTTAGACTGTACGATCGACAGATTGGCGTTTTGGCGAGAAAATTATATGACAAATTGTAATAATACATACTAAGATCGATCACAGACGTTTCGATCGGGTCGCACGCGCACTACACCGTGACATATGAGACGTACGTACCAGTCCCTGCATTGCAAGTTGAGCATCTGAAACTGAACGCATGTGTGCCCTCAAGTCAAAGCTGCTCTTACTTATAAAAGGATCTGTTCATCAATTGGTCCGCGCATCTAATCCACGTCGATCAAATAATTGATCATATCGATCTGAACTGCCTGTAATCGCCACATGCATGCATCTTATAAAAGGGGAACAGAGATGAAGCATGTAAGCCACGATGATGATAACGTACATTTAATTTGTTTTCCTGGCACATGCATGAAATCTTGATCTGCTTCGTCCTATTTATCAACAAGCAACATGTATGTGTTCATCAAATGTAACTGATGATATACCAATGCCAAGAACAGATCAAGCAAGGACCAGGGCAGCGAATAATTCAGTCTTGAACAGTCTTTGATTGATGACTCGCCCCGATATCCTTTCTGGATGGCTTTCTAATAATTAATACATGTGTGCATTAGGACAGGTACCGTCCAGTTGAACGCATACCATTGTTTATCCGGTCTGTCCTGCAACAGACAAAAAAAAAAACGAGTCGACCAGTGCCCAGATTGTGATCATAATAAGTATCACGCTCTAGCTAATTGGGATAGTTAACACGTGCCATATATATGCATGGCTGTAGGCATGAAGATCTACGTACATATGCTAGCTGAAACCTTGACAGGAGACACACCAAGTTGTAACACACTACAACTTGCCTAGCTATCGGTGACATGTGTGGTGGATATATAGTTGGATCATCGTTTCCATTTCTTTATGAGATTATCTATCTGTTTCCTAATAACTGCCACACAATATATATAATACGCTCATACTGCGGTCATACTGCCCCCCTATTTGTAGCCAAGCAAAAATCCATGTGAAACTCGCATTCCACAACCTCAATTTGGGCAGTGGAGGCAACGTACGGTCTCGATGCGAGGAAAGTATGTACGTAGTTTTGGGTTGACCCCAGGAAAGAGGAACAACTACAACAACCAACTTTATTTACGATGGTAATATATAGGGTTACACATCGTAAGTTAAGTTTCTCTGGTTTTTTGTTGGGTGTGAAAAACTCGAGAAAAATCGATCCAAAAAAGTAAGGTCAGCCTTGCATATATAGACCCTTACAAGCATAACTGAAAGTAATACGAGTTAACTATCAATGTGTTTTTGGTCACCGTCCCACCATTAATAGCATGTAGTTGACACTATCCTAGCTAGTCTTGTTATCTATATGTGTGTTTTGCGATCTCTATCTGGGCAAAAGAAATTGAAATGGCCACGTGTTATATTAACACTGACAATGTGAGTGATTACTACTTATGCTACTTTTTTTCTGAAAACTCAGTACTTATGCTACTCACTCTGTTCTGTTTTAATTGATGTTATCGGTATTAATTTTAGTTCTCTCAACATCAACAATTAAAACAGAAGGAGTACTTGTCAACACGGGCAGCTGCGCTTCACCTTCCCAACAATCTATTGTGATGAGTCATACACTGAACTTTTGATTCTTCACAACATATACAGACCATGCATGGACATTAATTTGTTTCTCCGATCGAGTAGGTTAGTTACTGGGAAAGTCAAATTGACATGTGAGTAACAAAGGAGGATCGGACTTGAGCAGCTAGAATGTTTACTCCATGCACACACACACGAGTCAGACGACACCAACTAACCAATGGCGCAAGTCAGCCATGCATGGACACCATCAAATTTTCTAAATAAACAATATAGTTTGGTTTGATTCTGGTTCATCGATCAGCAGCTGCCTCGTCTCATGGCGGCAAGGGCCAATCAATTGGTCCAATGGCGGTGAGCACACAATCTCGTGCGGGCCCCACGGATAGCTCGAGGTGGGCCCGGGTCGCCTCCTAACCTGCCTGCCTGTACAGTACGGACCTGCAGGTGCGTCGTCATGTTGTCCGAGTGAGATTATTACCAGCTTACGGTAAGTTGCGTGTCCACGTTGTTGAGGGCCTGGCCTGGCCTGGCCTGCAGGGACGCGTACGTCGTTGTCCTCGTCACAAGCCGACACGTGGGGGGGACGCGTCACACGTGTCGGCTCACACGAACCTAATCCGCCTCTACCTCCTGCCTACGTGCCTAGCTTAGCTTCCAAAGTGATTATTGTAGCCATAGCCATGCATGCACCAGTCGTACGTATGTGTGTACTGTACACGTGACGGTATACGTACGTCTATACTATACCTGTGACTGTGTATACATGGCTGCTGCTGGTTTTTGTAACCGCGTTGCATGCATGCATGGGGGCATACGTATATATAGACAGAGATGGGAGCAGCAACACACAGCTGGTACGTATATGAAAGAAATAAAAGTACGGACGATAACAGACACAACAAGAAACACACACAGTAGCTAGCATATGTTACTAGCTAAACAACATGGTCAAGCAAGCCCAGGCCATTAACAATTAAATCCCTAAATCAGCAAGTGCATGCAGCATTGCCTGTGACATCAGGGTTTAACAAGTACTCTAATAAGACGTCGTCGTCGTCGTCGTTGATAGCCAACAAGGACAGAGAGAGAGAGAGAGAGAGAGAGAGAGAGAGAGAGAGATTTGCTTCTTGCTTTTGGCCTACTAGAGCCAGGCAGCCAGGCCCGTGGCTTGGATGACGCCATGCATCGATCATCTCCTCACCACCAAAACCTCTATAAAACCCCTCTCCTGTGTCCACCCAACGAATCCCGCAGCCAACCTCAAAAACTCCATCTCTCCCCTCTCCCCGGCCCTCTCTCTTACAGTAAGTAGTACAGCTATCAGCTTCTCATCATCGTCGTCTCCATCACACTCACACGCACGCAGACCTCGAGGTAACTTCCATGCATGCAAAGCTAGCTATGCATGTGGCTTATACCGTGCATGCATGGCTTGCTTGCTTGCTGTACTAAGATAGTATAGCATGGTTGCCGCAGGCGGTCCATCTGTTCCAGCTCTAGCAAGACGAAGCAAGAATACTATGGGGAGGTCACCGTGCTGCGACCAGGAGGATGCCGGCGTCAAGAAGGGCCCATGGACGCCGGAGGAGGACAACCTGCTGATGGACTACATCCAGAAGAACGGACACGGCAGCTGGCGCCGCCTTCCCAAGCTCGCCGGGCTCAACCGCTGCGGCAAGAGCTGCCGCCTCCGCTGGACCAACTACCTCCGCCCTGACATCAAGCGCGGCCGCTTCACCGACGAGGAGGAGAAGCTCATCATCCACCTCCACTCCATTCTCGGCAACAAGTACATCCTCCTTACCTGCTATACTACTCGCTACAAGAGCTACCTCATTGCTCATCTCAGCTAAGTGGCGTGTGGTGATAGGTGGTCGTCTATAGCGACGAAGCTGCCGGGGAGGACGGACAACGAGATCAAGAACTACTGGAACACGCACCTGCGCAAGAAGCTCCTCAACATGGGCATCGACCCGGTCACGCACCGCCCGCGCACTGACCTCAACCTCCTCGCCGGCCTTCCCAGCCTCCTCGCCGCCGCCAACCTCGGGGGCGGCCTCGCCGCCAACTGGGACATCAACGCCCTCAAGCTCCAGGCCGACGCCGCCAAATTCCAGCTCCTCCAGGGCCTCGTCCGCGCGATCGCCACCGCAGCCGCGCCCAGCGTCGACCTCATGGCCCTCCTCGCCGCCAGCGGCGGAGGACTCAGCGAGTCGACCGTCGGCGTCGTCGACCACCACCAGGGAAGCAGCAGGTCGTTGCAGTACGACGGCCTTCTGAACCTGCCGGCCTTGACCACCGCCCCGGCCGTGTTGCCGGGTACGTCCTCCTTTGAAGCCGGGCCCGGGCTACTCAACGACGGTTTCGGGAGCGCGCACGCCGGGGACGGACTGAGCTCGACGGAGCTCGGTCACAGCGGCGCGAGCGGGAGCAGCACGACGGCGGCAGCGGTGGCGCCACCGTTGGTAGCCGCGGAGGAATGTAATAATGCCGGTGGCTGCAGCGGCAGCGGTGCTACGCCGGCGTCGAGCCCGTTCGAGGGGCTGGAGAACCTCAACTTCGATGACCTCAGCAACGACAGTTGGAAGAACTTGCTAGAGTGAGTAGCCCTCCCTCCCATCTACTTCGTATATTATTGACACGTACGCTGTACTGTCTTATTTTTAGCAGGTAGCTTAATTAATTAGTAGCTTTTTATTCACTAGATGATTATATCACCCACCATTTTCATGGGGTTTTTTTCTCCGTTCATGCAGGCAAATGTCATGGTTCAACCCAAATGAGATGTGATGAGACAAGGGACATACATATTTCGTAGTAGGAACGAAGATTGAAAAAGACAGTTTGTTTGGATTGGTTGAACACTTGTTGTAAGATTTATTTGTTGATAGGTCAAAAGGCAGTGTGGTGTGGTCCACTTTTAGCAGTGTACAAAGAAAACAACAATAGAAGTCGGGTGCAAACTCTTTTGTATCAGCTTGATGCTTTTGAGTTTAATAAATTGTTATTTATCAAAAAAAATAGAAGGGTACATATGTATACTCACTTCAGAGTTTACAATTTGTTCTTTAGTTTTGTTTTCCCTTTTTGATTGATTCCACAATGCAAGAGCATGCATCGGGTATATGTGCGTAATGACTCGCTAGCTTGTGCAATAAATCAAAACAACTTTAGTTTTCCACATCCAAGTGTGACTACTCATATGTAGTTGCTGTTGACGACGACGACACACGATTTACTTTACTATTAATGTTACTTGTAGATTTAGATCGTCACGAATGATAACCAGGTGTCGTCACTCTGAAAATGTTATTGTCAGGCATCACTCAATCTATCTTAATATCGAATCTGCAAATACTATATTGCTACTAAAAATAGTTAGGAAAAAATGGCAAACCAAGATCAATTATATATCATGTGTGTTCTAGTATATGTCATTAGAAATCATCACAGTTGGCAGGGCATTATATATATAGTTGTTATTTCCACACAGTGACAGTCACCTAATTAATTATGTATAGAGATATATATGTTGAAAGGTAAACGTAAACGTTAGAGCAGATTCATAGAGAAACATCAGAATGCTTGGCCTAGCTACCAGCAGATACATAACACTACTTCTCCGATCGAGCTAGCTAGCTGCTTGCATGTTGGGTCTTTTCAGAACGAGGTTACTTGTTGGGGAGAACTGACCGGTAGCCATCAACAAGTAACCGGGGTAGATAGATGCATACGATCACATGCAACGGTATAAGATTAAAATAATAGTTAGTTGGAGTTGGGGAAGGATGGGTAGCTTGTGAGAGTAGGGAAACTGTGAGAAAGTTAAATAATCTTCTAGAAATCCAAATACTCGCATGCTTGCTCGTCTTGTTACTGACCGGCCGGTCAAATTAAAAGCAGTCGGATGTAAAACTAGCTTGATTTACAGTGCCCAGCCAAGCATCGTTATTTGATCATCAGAATACCAGATTCAAACTACTTGATCCACACACGCGTATCTTGAAATTCATGCATGACAGAGATAAATTGTCTTCAAAATATGGTTGCCATTATTTGAACACAGAGAAGCAGGTAAGAGAAATCCATGTCTCCGATCGATGTGCCTTGGACTGTGTTTTGACATGCCTTGTTTGCTTGTCCATGTATTCTTGCGATCCAGATGATTCCGCCTTTGGGACGGACGTGGAAATGTCATTAGCCACTTGAGCGTGCTTTTAGTTTAGAGGGAAAAGCTAACTGTGATGTCTCCAGTTCAAATAAATTAAAAACATATTTTTTCTCTCTGCCACTGGAACAGAAGTCATACAATTAGTTAGCCAGTAGGTACGGTAGGCCTCATTTCCCGACGCTGCAAGCCATTGACTGCGTGTCCTAGCTAGCTTGCATTTGATCTGACCCTATATCCCCGGCATCCATCCATCCACACTTTAGCAGCCCCGATCACCTGTGTGCTTATGCAATCCGTTTTATCAGCAAGTGAAACTTACAAGCTTTGGAATTGACAAAATGACCAGAGTTAAACCTACCCTGCAGGGTTGAACTCCAACCTCTCTTTTTTTCTGTTTCAAGGGAATCTAGTTGGTTGTGTCCATTTAATTTGGTATATATGTCCTTTTGTCAATAGCAAATTAGATTTTCTTAAGAGAGGGATCGATCCAGGGCATGCATGAATTGTACTTGTGGTCGGTGTTTCGACAGATAATGGTGTTGCAGATTCAGTGTTATTCAGTGATCTGTTCGGGACGTGTGAAGGTTGAAATTTCTCCTCTCGCTTTCTAATCATGTCGGATTTCATTTGACATGCATGTTCATGGTGTGTGTCAAATGAGGGACAGACGAACGAACTAATCAATACGACGTACGGTTAGCTGTTGAACGGCTCTGCAGGTTGCGTCGCATGCATGCATGTTTGGCTGTTCCTGCAGGAAGCTAGTCGTCTAGAGCGATTCTCCATCTGTTGTGTAACCTCATTCATACGTTTAATTAGACCTGAGACTACGTACGTGCTGCAGATTGTAAGGATGGACAAGATGCAACAGCTTTTAATTTTTCCTGTCTGATGAAGGCCATTTGCATTGTAGGAAGAGAAATGACGTCCCTTAACCACTGTTCCTGTTTGTTTGACCATGCATGCATATGGTTAAAGCAGATTGGAGACGGGTCGATTACAGATACAACATGTCGTAGCACAGGATGAAAATGTGCTGTTGCTTCAGACACGGGTTCTTAGAGTCCACCATCACAGCATCCAGATGGAGCAACCTGACATGCCAGCAGGGATATAATGGTGCAGTTGGCAATCAGACGACGCATGCATGCAGGCAACAGTTAATCTCCTATTAGCTATATGAAAGCAGGGGCGACGTTTCTTAGGCTCTGTGTGTTTCTACCACTACCTGAAAAGAGACGACGACGACGACGCGGCAGGATCGGAAGGAGACCTGCTGCAGGATCGTCCCCTGAATTCCTGCAGGCCACGCCACCACCTATGCAAAATCCAGCTGTCCACAAGTGTACGGTGACTTACCTACCCGGCGAAACGAAATCATACAAAATGCATGCATATGATGGCTGGCTGTGCTGCAGCGCGTTCGCATGGTCAATTTGACATCTGTTTGACTCCAGAGCGTGCAGTGTGTCGTCGATCGAACTGAGAATTGAGTTCCTGGAATTATGCAGCCTTTTTGAAATGAGAAAAAGGTGAGCCGGCCGGGCCGGGGATCCTACTACTCTCAAGCTAGGAAGCTGCGCGCGCACCGGTGACATGCATGGGCGCCGAACCAACATTGCAAGATTTGCTTTGACGACCCAACTAATCCATCCATCCATCCAAGTGAGATCACTTGCATTGCTCTCTGGTCACAAACTTTCAAAATGTCATGGGGGTTTGCACCTGTCACTGCAGATTGTGTATGCAACTTTGATCCGTTTCAGACAGATTGTTAATAGCACCACGGCATCGTCCTGCGCTTAATTTGACTGACGTGCAAGTTTAGCAGATCAGCTGGAGCTGGGGTTAGTGACGACACAGTCTAAGCAGATCACCACTAGCTAGCTAGATCCTCTTCTTGTCTATTCTTAGCAGGTAAACGTGCGTGGCTATATCAATCGATATCGCTGTCCTGCTTTATCGTCACAATCTAACGTACACGTGCTTGTCCATAAGCATATGGCCCTATTAGCAATATCGTCACAAACAAATCATTTGACCTAAAAATGCATTATTTGGAATAATACCCAGGCCGGCCGGTTCCATGCATGAAGCTATCTCGATCGGGGGTTCGATCGTCGATCGATATTCACACACTCTGTAATATGTAACTGCTCCTCTCAGAACGACGACGATCAGTACAGAAGCAAATCATCCAGCAAAAAACAAGCGCGCGTGGTCTTTTCCAGCAAAATAACTCTATATATATAAACATCACCATAATTAATGTTGACCTTCCCACGGAAGAACATGAATTACCACCTAAAATTACTACATCATATCGATCATCGCTGATCAGGTTGACCTTGAATTCATCGTAGTCAGGGGCCGGCCGGGGCCAAAAAAATAAAATAAAAAGCCTTGCCCCACAAGCGATGGCAAAATATTTAGTAGGTAAACCATGGAGACCTAGAAAGGAACAACCGCACACCTACTCGCTCCTCCTCTGCAAGAATAATGCACCCGTGTTCCAACCAACCTAAAGCCCCCTCTCGATCGATCTCACTCTCAACCTTATTACATCATCATCATCATCATCATATAATCGATCGATCAAGAAAAAAATATATTATTGGAACAACAAACAACAACGCTCTCTCTCTCTCCCTCTCTTGATCCCATCGATCGTCCCATCAGAGATCGATGCATGGTACCATCGCTTACCGTGCAGTGACCCATATATATATATATATATATATATATATATATCCTGACTTGTTCTTCTTCAGTCACTGTTGGTAGAGAGAAGAAAATGTTACCCACCAGTCGTCGCGGGCCGGAACGAGGGAGGTGGTGGTGGTGGCCTACAACGAGACCAGGCTTGGCGGCTTGGCCCTTGAATAATTAAGCTAGCTGCACGGAACTGGGCCTTAATTACGTTGGGCTTTCTTAGTTTGTACATCTTCTTCTACCTAGTATCGATCGGTTGACGGGAGCGTGCGTGCGTGCGTAGATGGTGGTGGCCGTAGCCGTGGAGCGGGGCGCCGGCCGTGGCGCGCTGTACTGGAGCCTGTGCTGGATCCATCGATGGCCTCCTCGCGCTCGCGGTGCATGCAGCGCCTTCTTGTCCTGGTGGCTGGTGCAGCTCCATCTTCGCCGGCGCCGCCGCCGCCTTGGCCTTATTGCCGCGCTCGATCGTGCGCGCGCCATCTCGATCCTCCTCGGCGTGCGTGCGACCTCGGCCCTCTCCTCCGCCTCCGCCCGCGTCACGTACTATCGAGCTCTGGACTCTACGAGGATCAACAACGAGCGCTGCTGTGCTAACCACAGCCGCGCGCGCGCGCTCGTGCGACCTTGCATTGTCGTCGCCTGCAGCCTGGACGTACGGTGTGCTCACCGTGTCCATTATTACGGCTTTACACTCTTGGAAACAAAACAACAACAAAATATATATCGAGATTATATTAGTATTAGGCTTGTATGTTGACAGCCGGGTTGCTCGATCCCTAGCTAGATACTAATAGTAATACTAGAGGATAGATTATTATAGATTATTATAGCTAGCTAGCCTTGTTTAATTTGTTCTGGCGATTGACAGGTAACATCATATCGTACCCTTTTTGGTACGATGGACCTCCCATCCCATGCATGTCGGCAAGGCCGGGTGCCGGTGAGCGGTGGCGGCCGAGGGCTCTCTCGTCTTCCTCACTGTGATATGATTTGGTTCGTCCAGTCCAGTCCAGTCCAGCCTCGATATGATGCCTTTCGGAATCGATGAATCTGGAGGCGAGGGAGGCAGCTCCGCTCGTTGTTACCAATTGAACACTGCTCCTCAACAACCCATTGATTTTAGGTCCAGGTTCGATATGATCGTCAACTTGGAGCCCACAACAACTGTAGTAATTAATAAAAACAGAAGACGAAAGTGATAACTGACCGCCAGCGCCAGCTGCATTCGTCCCTTGTGCACCAGCTGCAGGGGACGCATGCATGCATCCAGGCTAGCTTTGGTGCGCGCGTGAGCTGATATGATGCAGGTTCATCAACAGATGCATGCACACGCACTGTTGTTGTTGTTGTTGCTGCTAGCAGAAGCAGAAGCACGATGATGGAGGCCAATGATGCAAGACAAACATGCAATGCATGATACTAGCTAGCTACGTTCCACAAGAACAAATGGAGCGCACGGCACGGCACGGCAGTCAACTTGGCTTGTTTGGATTACTAGCTCACAACAACAACAAAGCACCTCATCAATCTTGGTCCCTTTGTTATATTAGGAAAAGAAAATTGTGTCTTTCTGGATGCAGAGAGGCCACAGCATCCCACTGAATTACTATTAGCAGCTACTGAAGCAGTAAGTACAGTACTAAATGCAGCAAGCATTAGCAGAGTGCAATGATTAACGAAGGAAAGGAAACGGCAAGTGGTTCAATTTCCTTCCTGGAGAAGGAAATTAGAAAAAGGCAATCAGTAGTCCATGATATCCTTCCTTGTCAGTTAGTGGTAGAGCACGGCCGGGCCGGGGTCACGCTGCTGCATGACAGCATGAGCGGGGCAAGCACCACGCCCGCCGGCCGGCCTTTCTGCGTTCGCCTTTATATATCGATCCATAGATTCCTCTTCATCCCCTCTCCCACATAGTATACCCGTTCCTCCTCTTCTTCATCATCATCACAAACAAAAACCGTCTCTCTCTTCGTCTCCCTGTCCGTTCCGGGCGATGGCTGACGGCGGCGCGGCGCTGTGGACGGCGGCGGCCGTGGCGCTCGGCGCCGCCGTGCTCCTCGACGGCCTCGCGCGCTGGCTCCACGGGTGGTACAGGGAGGCGCCGCTGGGCGCCGCCCGCCGGGCGAGGCTGCCGCCGGGGGAGATGGGCTGGCCCGTCGTCGGCGCCATGTGGTCCTTCCTCCGGGCCTTCAAGTCCGGCAAACCGGACGCCTTCATCGCCTCCTACGTCCGCCGGTCAGTACACAGGGCATCTCTCTCTCTCCCTTCTCTATCTCTTTCTTCCGCACGAATCTCCAAACAGTCGAGTGCCCTTTTCTCCACGAATCTCTCTCTCTCTGATCTGACGTACCCTTCGCTACAACAAAGGTTCCATCTTTGGCAGTAGCAGCCTCCAGACAAATCTCTGTGTTTTTGTTTGTTAATAGCCTGCTTTGCTTTCCCTAAGCTTGGCGCATTGCTCATCGCATTCTCTGGAGAATTCTCCTCTCTTTTTTTTGTTTCTTTCTGATATGCTGCAGCTGCTGCCAAAGATTTGGTCTTTTTTGTTTTTATATAAGCTGCAGTGCTGCTGCTGCTGCTGCTGCCAAAGACAGGTGTATGGACTGTATTACCTGCTGTTGCTTCTTCAGTCAGTACTGTAGGCCGGTACAAACTGGTGAACAGACGAATCGAGATTCGATCGCTCTTTTATTGTCATAAATGTTATGCTTTTATATTCTTGAATGAATGGTTTCTGTTTTTTGATTCCTTCCTTTAATTTTTCCTGGAACTGCCCCTAGATGTCTGTGGATCTAGTCTAACAGTGATGTCGAGTTCAACCTCTACTTATAAGGAAAAGAAGCTTCTTCTTCTGCTGCTGCTGCTGCTTCAGAGTTCAGAGTTCAGAGTTCAGAGTGGGAAATGCAATGCAACCTCTAATATAAGATAAGTAATGTAATGCAGGTTCGGTCGGAGTGGCCTGTACCGGGCGTTCATGTTCAGCAGCCCGACGATCCTGGTGTCCACCCCGGACGCGTGCAAGCAGGTGCTCATGGACGACGACGCCTTCGTCACCGGTTGGCCCAAGGCCACGGTCGCGCTGATCGGCCCCAAGTCCTTCGTGGCCATGCCCTACGAGGAGCACCGCCGGCTGCGCAAGCTCACCGCCGCGCCCATCAACGGCTTCGACGCGCTCACCACGTACCTGGGCTTCATCGACCGCACCGTCACCGAGTCGCTGCGCGCCTGGTCCGAGGCCGGCGGCCAGATCGAGTTCCTCACGGAGCTGCGCCGGATGACCTTCAAGATCATCGTGCAGATCTTCCTGGGCGGCGCCGGCGAGGCCACCATGCGCGCGCTGGAGCGGAGCTACACGGACCTCAACTACGGGATGCGCGCCATGGCCATCAACCTCCCGGGGTTCGCCTACCACAGGGCGCTGAGGGCGCGCGAGAAGCTGGTGGCGGTGCTGCAGGGCGTGCTGGACGACCGGAGGAGGCAGAGGGCGGGCAAGGACGACAGGGAGCCCACCAGCGTGGACATGATGGACCGGCTCATCCGGGTTGAGGACGAGCACGGCCGGAGGCTGCAAGACGACGAGATCATCGACATCCTCATCATGTACCTCAACGCCGGCCACGAGTCCTCGGGCCACATCACCATGTGGGCCACCGTCTTCCTCCAGGAGAACCCAGACATCTTTGCAAAGGCCAAGGTGGGGTCACTCGTCTCCCTCCCTCTCTATTAATTTGACTGCTTCCAACAACTGATTTCTTTTTTGGTTTCTTTTTATTATATTATTTGCAGGCGGAGCAGGAGCAGATCATGAGGAGCATTCCGCCGACGCAGAAGGGTCTGACGCTGAGGGACTTCAGGAAGATGGAATACCTCTCACAGGTGCTGCTTAATTATATACTAGTAACTCCCCTAATTGGAATACCGATCCATTTCATATATAACTCTCTGCCTATATATACTCTGAACAAGCAGGTGGTGGACGAGACGCTGCGCTTCGTCAACATCTCCTTCGTGTCGTTCCGTCAGGCGACAAAAGACGTCGTCGTCAACGGTACGGAACACCTCCTCCTCCTGCTGCTGCTGCTGATCACCGTAATCAAGTGAACAATGATGAACAACGGTTGTATTTTAAATCAAAATCGAAATGCAGGTTACCTGATTCCCAAGGGTTGGAACGTTCAGCTGTGGTACAGGAGCGTGCACATGGATCCCGAGGTGTACCCTGAGCCCAACAAGTTCGACCCATCAAGGTGGGAGGGCCATACCCCGAGAGCCGGCACGTTCCTCCCGTTCGGGCTCGGCGCCAGGCTCTGCCCTGGGAACGACCTAGCCAAGCTCGAGATCTCCGTCTTCCTCCACCATTTCCTCCTCGGTTACAAGTACGTTATACTCTCCCTCTATTCTCTTCTGTTCTGTTCTGTAATATTTATTTGACGTAGAACAGAGGGAGTAGCAGCTTCGTTTCCTTCTGATGATGAATCTGAACGCTGAGACGAACTGAAAGTTGCGCGATTTTTTCTTCTTCAGGCTGACAAGGGCGAACCCCAACTGCCGGCTCAGGTACCTGCCTCACCCTAGGCCGGTGGACAATTGCCTGGCCAAGATCACCAAGGTCTGAGAGGGTATCAGAGCCTAGCTCTAGCTCTAGCTGTAGCTGTAGCTGGGCCTCAGAAAGGGGGCGGCGGATCATGCATTGTCCTCTGATCTGTACAAGAATAAAAAAACAGACATGACATGGCATGGCATGGCATGCATATTCAATGGATGGACAATATGTGCTTTTTCAATGGCATGTTGGTTGTTCTTGTCTTCTGATGCGAATTCGTTGATGTCGCGCTTAACTAAATTGTATTACAACCTTAAGTTGCCCCAGATAGTCATCTGTGAGAGTTGCCCCAGAAGATAGTCATGCACTTGCATCTATCGCAACCTAGGTTACCAAACCACACACATCACACACACATGGTTAAGTATCGTAGCTGTGTTCAACCTTTACTAGGACGGTAGGACCTCTCAACACGAGCAAAGTAAATTCAGCCACTCGTATCACCTCCCATGGAACAACATGAACGGTACAAGTTTGCGCAAAGAGAGCCTCCAGCTGACAGACACAACAAGACTTGCGTACAAGAAAGAGGTCCATCCATGGTGGAATGTGCAACAAACATGGTACACTGCTAGCCCGTCAACACCCAACACTGTGTCTATGTATAATAATCACATCAGAAATACAAACACCAACCTTCTCCACCATGTCCAAAAGGGCTACATTGTGCAAGCTACAACAACAATCGAAACGGATGGGGAATGTGGACTGCACACTAGTAGGTAGGTAGGTAGGTAGGTAGGTACAAAATCAGGAACAAAGACACTTTAGCCGAAAGGCGAAGGCACGGGACCAGGTCCAGCCAGCGCGTCCGATCTCTTGATGCTCCCCATACCACAGATGACGCACCCTGGTGCAGAGAGGGCGGAGAACTTTGCGCCACACAGGTCGCAGACATCGTGACCAATGGTTGAGAGCCGGCTGAGGGTGACCGCGCAGAACTGCGAGGGGTCTTCGAATGGGTCGATGGATTTGTTCGTCAGTCCCCTCTGGACACACATGTCGATCAGGCTCTTGAGCTCATCCTGCTTCGACGGGGGTGCTTTGGAGTAGAGGAGGTCCAGCATTTGCTTGGCGTAGGCGTGGTTCTGGACCTCCATGTTCCTCTTGATGGCGGTTCTGATGCAGTTGATCCGATGCTTCGCCTGGATGGGCAGGGATGCAAGGTGGCGAGACAGCCTGCCCATTTCCTCCTTGGCACTCAGAGCACCAGCTCCTTGAACCCTTTGCAGGCGAGCAATTTCCTGCACAGGAATCGAGAGAAAACTAAGCCATGGCAACTCCCAACTTTTCAACTAGTTACCTCTCTGCTCTCTCTAAATAAGCCGACTATCTAAAATGCCGCCTGGACCTGGTATATATAAAAAATTGAATATTACCTGTAGCAAAGCAACTGCAATCTTATATTGTGCACAAATTGTGGCCTGAGCTTTTATATCAGCTTCACGCGACTGGTCCTTTGCAAGGGCCAAGAATGCTTCATCCAAACAAGATAGTGCATCCGTAAGCTGATTCTGCTCAAGATGAGCAAGACCCATCTTGTAGCATTCCGCAGCAGGAGCACCACGTGGTACCTGCAACCACGGATGACGGTGTCATGAAAAAGCTATCAAACCCATCAGATTTTGTTTCAGGAAGAACAAAGTACCTGCCCAGGGCGCACAGCAGTAGGTGCCGGAGGGCGAGCAGCTTGTTTTGCCGCTCCGGGGCCCTCGAGAGCACTGAGATCAATTGGTTGCGATGGAGTAGGAATAGCAGGTTGGAATCCCAGTGGCTGTGATGGAAGAGCCTGAGGTTGTGAAGGAAGAGGTTGACTCTGTGGAGGAACACCACCATCAGGCAGGCCAATAGCATCCATAGGCACACCTGGTTGCTGAGGGAACCGCGACTGTTGCGGTGGTGCTTGTGGCGGCACCCCACCATCTGGAAGACCAACATTAGCCATCATAATTTGATTGGATACTGGATGGCCTTGATTCATTCCTGGAGCAGGTTGAGCAATTCGTGACAGTATTACTCCAGGAGGGGGTAGTGTAGCTGCAAGCTGCTGTGACGGAATAGTGTTCTGGAAGAAGTCCTCAGGAATTGGTCCAGCCGTCACTCCCATGCCTGCAATTACAGGACCCGTAGCCCCAGAAGGTGCTTGTGGTTGCACCATGGCATTTGCTCCAAACAAATCAACTGCAGCATTCGGCGTTGCTGTAGAAACAGCTGGTGATGGACCTGCAGGGAGCGCAGGAGCCTGATTAAATTCTTGCGGTGTCCCTGATAATGATCGTGTCCGACTTAGTGGAGGACCCAAGCCTGCTAGCTGCTTAGTGGCTTCTTTCAATTTGTTAACATCAACAGTAGATGCAGCAGGCTTCTCACGTATCCTTATATGTATCTTCTTAGTCTTTGAGGTTGACTCGTCTTCATCACTACTTCCACCATCAACAACACCGTACAAAGTCTTCTTAAATTCCTCGGCAGCTTTTGCCTGTTCATCAGCAGATGCAATTTGAACACCCAGCTGCCTAGCCAGAGTGTCACCGACCGAATCACCACCAGCATTCGCTTTGTTTTTCTCTGCTGATTCAGAAGACATCGGCTGTGCACTCCCACTACTGGCTGCTGCTATAGCTTTAGCCAAACTCTTTTCGCTGACTTCCACTACATTACCCCGGCCCTTCATCACACCCAGGTACACACCAATGTGATCTGCAATAACGGTTGGGATACCAGCATCAGTTGTCTTCATATAGGGCATGACTTCTCCTGCAAGCTCCCATTGAGGCACGCTCTTAATGCTCGTAGGTGTTTTGATCTCCCAGTTTCCACCTGCCCATTCAGGACCTTTAGGAACCATACTTTCAGCAGCAAAATTAGCAAATACACCCTGTGTCCATCCAGTTGAACGAACTCTTAGTATTCTCTCAAGGTACCGCCTGAGCTCCGAATCAGTAGCAGATTCCTCTAACTTTTGTGCAAGGCGTCGCAATGCACTAGGGTTCAGGTGGCATATAAATAGATCCAGCATGCTCTCATGGTCTGCAATAACCTCAAATGTTTCTTTTGCACTGTCAAACTGGCCATACCTGAACAAAAGTGTCGAATGTTATGCTACAGTTCTTGTGAGAGTGGATCTTAAAAAATAGTGTAGAGATCTTCAGATCCTAGCATATTAGAAGCAATAAAAACAAGAAGAGGAACTTGTACAACACAATAATAAATTCAATGATACTACAGAAAAATAATAATATTTATTCCCTCAAAAAAAAAATTTGTAGCCATTGTCCACAAGAAAAATTATTTGTTAGAGTAATGTTGCATATACTCCCTCCGTTTCTAAATAATTGACGCTGGTTAGTTCAAAATTGAACTAACCAGCGTCAATTATTTAGAAACGGAGGGAGTATGTCTAAAACATCAACTATACAAAACAGATTGCTTTATATTGGACATAAAAATTCTACACAGCTGGTTTCGAGAATAATTTGCGCAACCAGATAATCTGCTAGAAGAAAACCGTCGCGGTCATCGAGATTTTAACAAAATCAACTAAGCATAGATTACAGATTCTATCTGAAGCATACCAACATGGTAGTATGCCAGTATCACAAAGTAAATTAGGAAAGACTGAAAATTCAATGTGCATCTTCAGTGCCTCTAGTGTATTTTGACAGTGTTTAATGGCACTCATTGTGAAAGTTCAAATTTTAGGGCGTGATGAATTTTATGAAGTACTAGGTATTTTCTTTACTACAAAGTGTAACCAGAAATAGATATTAAACTACCTTTAACATTATCTGGTTGACTTGAAATGATATAAATGATAAAAGTTGCATATTTATGAATATGTACAGTTGAATAAAATTGCCTCTCTTTTTTGCACTTTAGCCATAAGTGGAGATAATATACTTATAAAGATCAGATTAGACACCAGAACATACTTTATACATGCGTATCCCAACTCTCGGAAACGCTGGAACAAGTGGGAAGTGGGAGGGCATTGAGGATAATCTCTTGAACGCAGGAACTCATCTTTCAAAATTGACAGAGCAGTAGAGAACTTGAGGGCTTTGATTGCATAATTGCAGCGCATGATCTAGAACAGTTAGTAAAGAAATATTAGTACAAGCAATAAAGAAAAAAATGGCGTCAATGTGGCCATAGATTAAACTCACTTGGGTAAACTGAGGTCCAGCTTGAGATAACGATACAGCAAGATCTCCACAAACAGGGGGTCCTCTTGCTAATATGTCCAATGATCTTGGAGTAATGCGTAAACTATCAAACCTGAAAGAAACAAGAATTAGCCAATACAACATAAGCAGAACATGGAGATTCAACCAATACAAAAATTATTAGAAAATTCTGCTAATAAAAACAACAAAATGAACCCTTAATAATCAGATATAGCGCTGTAGCTAAATTCAGCAACAATAGAAACTAACTGGCCTATAAAATGGTGGTGGACAGAATCAAGCAAAACTCGATACCTTGAGGTTATTTGGTACAGCACCTCTGAAAGATCAAGTTTTTGCTCAAAGTGTTGCTGCATGGTAGCAAATCCAATAAGAAGAGGTTCAAGAAGCCCAACTAAACAGCTCTTTATTTCCACTGCCTTTTTCTGTCTTGGATTTATATCAGTCGGATTTACAAGCAGCAACCGATCATTCAATGCACCAAGTAATACTGCAGATTTAAAGGCAATATGGCTTAGCTCAGCATTGACCGATAGGAGGAAGAAGAAATACTAAAATAGTTATAGAAATAGAATACTAACAGAGCTGTAAACATCAGAAAGAATATAGGTAATAGGTTGATCATTTTGGAGTACAAATGCAACTTCTAATTCCCAAATTATAACCAAAAGGTTGACTGGAAACTACTGGATCTTACCAGAACGAGGGAAGCTAGTGGAAAGGATTGATCGTACTTTGTTGTCCCAGCCAAGCATACTTACTGCAGTTGCACTTGAGAAGATAAGTGCTGGTCCAACCCACAACATTGAACGATAGTACAAAGTGGTTAAGTGCTCAACAAAAAATGCCAATTTAGAATAGATAATAAATATGCTAGCGCTGTGAAAGATAAATGCTAGACTTAGATAGATAAAAGGATATTGATGGGAGACCCCGATCAAATTTTGTTGAGCTGCTTGATAGTATGTCAAGATCAGCAGTAGCAATTAATACCCTCTGACTTGTTAATATTCCTACTACTGGACCTCTTAGAGTTGTTTGCCAGTGGACCTGCAAACAAGGAGGAATTTTGATTTCAGTCAGGTGCAGTAAGTAACTGTGCCTGTGATTTAAGTGAAATTGGATTACCAGTGAAGGGTAGCCCTGGCGCAGCCCATTTTACATGAAGTACAAAGCCTAAATACTATCTAGAACATTTTTAAAAAAATCATGAAAAGGATACATGCACTATACATCTTTCTGAATGACACTTTCTGCATGCAGTAAGTTCATTATAGCGTCCCATGTTAATAGCAAAGGTCAAGTGTAATAAAGTGGTTTCCATTCAACTTATTCCTTTCTATATTTAGTTTTTCTTTAATTCAGAAAAGCAAGCATCAACAGCACACAAAAGCAAGAGTAGCATAACTACAAAATTCAAGAGTGTGAAACATTCAGATCGGTTGCAACAGCAAATCAAAGTTTTTGCTATTTGTGTTATAATGGCCAAACCAAACCTCCTTCGAAGAATATATATTGGATTATTATCCTCAATATTCACAGCTTAGAATTGGACATTGATGAGAGACTTAGTAAGAATTGAAAACCTGAAGAACAGTCTCAGTTGGTTTCAACTTGATAAACTTCTTCCCATCAGTTTTTGTTGTAATGGATAATCCATTGTCGGTAGACAGCCTATATCCCTGCAGGAGCTTCGCAAGCCCAATATGCTTTCCCGAAATTACATATAACAACGATGATTCTACAGAGTAGGGCAACGCATTGGTCAGCAATGATTCTTCATTATTCCATACAGAAAACGAATTTCAAGCAAGCCACCATATCCGCTTTTTTTCTTTTTCTTTGACAAAAACGTGGAGACAGGATGAGAGCGGTGTTTTAAAAAAGTGCGCCTGGACGCCTAGGCGACGCCTTTTAAACAGTGGATGAGAGGAAAACAGTTGACTGGACCTACCCAGCGGAGAAGGAAATATGCGATCAACCGCTGATTCAAAAGTAAACTGCAGAGGTCCTTGACGTTCCGATGGGTTAGCAGCATTGTCAGCAAAAGTGTTTTCTTCAAGCACAGCAGCATTATTTTCAAGAGCTTCCTTTGTGGCTACTGCTTTGAGACTAAAGAGACTCAGGCTAGTCCTATCTTCCTCCAGAATAGCATATTGATTATCATCTGGGCCCAAAAAAGCAGCATCCCGACCTAACAAAGAGCCACATGATGCAGTTGTCAGGAAGTCAAGTTGAAAATTTCTAAAGGTTCCAATTAAATAGATAAGTAAGATGTATGCTGAGGGGGGCAAACCTCTTATTGAACTTCCTTTGCTGTTGACTGTTTGTAGATCAGTCTGCTCCCAGTAAAGAACAACTTCATGCACTACTCCATTTGGGCCACTTAACTCGAACACAACAAGGAACAAGTGTTGCTTTGGACTGTATGACATATTCTTGGGACGGCATTCCACATTTGAGGGGATCTGGCATTGGGTTACATGAAAATTAGAAAAGTAATAACAAAGAAAATATCAAAATAAAAAAGAAAGTGTTGCTCTAATAGAGTGTCCGTACCGTAGAGTAAAGCTTCTTATATAGATTGTCAGACCCTGATGATAAGTTATGTGCCATTAGGTTAAATCCATCCAAATAGAAAGCTCTAACTGGATACTGAACCACACGGTTTTCCTGGTTGAAGAAATTCAGCTCCAGATGGAATGGCTGATATTACAAAATTAATGGACTGGTTAGAGAATGAATAGGGACTCTATAAGTGAAAAAGATAAATTATTCTGACAAATACCTGACAAACAGGAACATCTCGCAAAAGATTGCTAGGTTCCGAAATTGTAACAAGAGGCAAACGAGATATCGGGCCACTTTTAGCATGCCCTTCCATGAAATGCTGCACGAATTATGCATAGGATGTATCAGATATATCAGAAATGGACTACAAACACAAGTATTGACTGAGCTGATGGAATTAGCCAACGGACAAGGACACTGGTCATGGGCATAACATGTTAGGGTTGCTTGACAGGAGCCTGTGCCAGCATGCGACAACACTGTGAATTGCAGTAAGGCAGAACTAAAGTATACATGAGATTCTTTCGGGAGTCCTCATTGTCAAATACTCTTGTGTTATTGATTTTCTATAACACTGAAACTGTTCACAAAAAAGAAAAGGTCCTATCTCAAACTTTCCAACCCAGAAGGATTCTATAGCACTGAAAACATTTCGAGTCTTCAACAACAACAACAACCAAGCCTTTATCCCAAGCATGTTGGGGTCGGCTAGACATGAAATCCAATAACTATATATATATACATATATCAATGAAAAACATTTCTTGTCTTCACTAAACAAAAACAAAATAATATTATGCAGCCAGTATCGAGAAAGAGAAATAGCACGTACACTGTGGAGGAATGCCTTCCTTGCAACATCTGAAATAGTTAGCTGGCTCTGGCTGACAAAACAAAAGCAAGTGAAATCAAACCATCAAAAAAAATAGCAACATGGAGAGCCATTCTGAAACCCCTCGAAAGAATAAATTTCTGTAGGATATATTAAATAATAAATTTTACCCCTTCAAGTGCTGCTCTTGCAGCTGTGCCTGAAGTTGATGCTCTGCTAAAATTCCAGAAGAACCCAAGGCTAAAAGTTTCTCCTTTAGAACAGTAGCTGTAATACCAGAACAATAACAGACTTAGGAGTTAGGACACGTATGAACTGCTTGAAATATCTAATTGTTTCAGAGAAAAGAAGTTTTGCAATAGCGAATCATAAGCTAAGAAATAAAACCAGATTATCGTGGCATAAATAGCCTGATTTTAGGCAGTATCTGCCCAGTAGAAACATGGTTCCCATTTCCACAAGTACCACGCTAAACACTAAAGTAGACAAGAGAATATCTACATACAAAAGAAACTTACCAGTTGATCCCCTAGCTCCCTGAAGAAGAGCAAAAAGTTGCCTCCTCCCTTCTCTTGTGTATGAAGCCTTATTTTTTGCAGCTTCCGTCCCAGACATATCCTGCAAATCTAAGATGTAAATGTTTCTGAATTTCTTGCTATAACGGAGCATATGTTGGTTCATTTTTTCAGACAGCATGGCCTAACCACAAAAATCACTGCAGCCAAATTCAACTTGGGATGTACTGCCAAGTTTTTTATTCGGGGTAAAGGGTACACTGCTTCTCCACCTTGAACAGTTAGTATCTTTGTGATATCCATTGTTTCAACAGCTGCAATATTGGCAAAGAAAATAGTTGTAGAAATCACTTCCAGCAGAGAGAGAGAGAGAGAGAGAGAGAGAGAGAGAGCGGGGGAGGGGGGGCAATTGAATATGCATTCCGCATGTAACATTGTTTATGATAAAATTATTCAGAACCTTTTGGACAGTACAAGAATAATAAACTAATAAAGTGGCATAAAACTAATATCTTGCTAGCTCAGGGCACAAATGTAGATCACAAGGTATACCAAAAACCATTGGCAGTAAAGGAAAATGGGTTTAAAGGGAAGAAATGCAGCTTGAGATGAAGGGTAAAAATAGAAAAGGAATTTCTCAAAAAAATTCAAAAAAGAAGGAAGGGCAAAACTAACCTGCATGCTCAAAGAAATGAGTTTCCATAGGTTGTCTGTTCGGGTTAATTATAACACGTGTCTTCCATACTTGAAGTGATCCATCCTTTGAAATCGTAACAAGTAGCCGCAGTGTAGGAAGCCAAGATACAGATGTGATAGGCTGAGAACCAGCTTGTGTGCTAAGTAAAGGTGAAAGGTAACAGTCAGTTGGCAAATAGACAGAAAGATGACAATGTCAGAAAGAGTACGCCAAAGATTTGGGAATTGGGATAGTATCAAATATACACACAAACAACATAAAGGTACATGAAGATGATTGACTGGGTAAAAAACACATCACACGCAACAATAAGTGTGTGTTGATGCATTATATCAGATACGGATGAAATTTTATCCTAAAGAAAGGTGCCCATTAGATGAGGCGCAGCAACATAGAATGATATAAACCCAAACAAACCCCAGGGTTGAGGGTAATTTAAAGAAGGGCAATACTCTAACATTTATTGATCATGGAAAATTCATTCTAGCTTCATTGATGCTTGAAACGACTCGATGTTTGAATTAACATATAATTAACACTTATAATTAGCACTGGGATCAAAGTAGTACCATGTATTGGAAAAGGAAACATATCACCATATATTGGAAATGGAAGAAACAAATATTTATAACATAAGGCATGCTTACATTCCAATCATACTAGGCCTCTCAGTTGATACATCCCATGCCAAGAGGGTACCACCTCTATCACCAACAAATATCCATTCTAGGGTTGGGTGGAACCCGAAAGCACCAGCCCCTATTAGCTTAATTGTACTGTCAACAGCAACTGAACAAATTGTGCAACATAAGAAGCAAAATATGGATAATCATGTTAAAATTACATGAAAATCAAGTACAGCATCTTACGTTGTAAGGTGTAGTGTACAGCATATGTCTGGATGTTGTAGGCTCGTATCAAACCTTCAGCATAAGCTACATACTAAAATTGCAAGCTTGCATGTCAAGTATGGGAAGATGCAGAATACATAATAACAATATAGT
This sequence comes from Neostapfia colusana, assembly GCA_030760725.1. Taxonomy (NCBI): domain Eukaryota; kingdom Viridiplantae; phylum Streptophyta; class Magnoliopsida; order Poales; family Poaceae; genus Neostapfia; species Neostapfia colusana. The sequence goes on from JASWHV010000020.1 coordinate 55,958,448, forward strand.
GCAATCGGTAGCAAGCGAGCATATGGTTGTATTTACCAGGACAGGGAGGCGAGGATGACAAGCCAGGTTAACAATAGGCTTTTTAAGATCAGTCTTTATTTTTGTTGGTGGCCTCCCTCCTTCAACAGTCCCAACAACTAGAAGAAACCGAGCATGTTACAATTTACAAGGAAGTGAAATTGTGAAAGGAAAATCAAAATAAGGACCACTTTAGGCTACCTAAGGAAACAGAAAAAAAAAAGAGCACAGAATCTATCACTAAAACGAAAAGCATTACCTGTGACACTCATTCTTTTTTGGAAGCCAAAGAAGACGATAGGCTCCAGAGGTGTCAGTGCAAGGTGAACTTCTGTATCTACGGAAACATGATCTGACTTTTTCTCGGGCGAGTGCAACACGAGTGTCTGCTCCGTGGAGAAATCGCAGGATCTGATTGTTGCGTCCTGCAGAACAAGAGATACAGGGGGTCAGAGCCTCAAAGGTTCTAGCCACAGATGGAATGGCTACGAAAAGGTGAGGCGGTGAGAGACAAACCTCAAGAATGGCGATGACAATATGGCTGGTTGTAGGGCTATATGCCATACGAACGACACGAGCTCCCAGGTCAAGTGAAGCTATCTTGGTTCCCGTCAAAGCATCAAATTCTGCAGGGAATGGGGATACTAGTAAGAAGAACCGTTTGCATAACTGCATCACACACGAGACATACAGCAACTACGATGATTGGTTGGGTTGTCGAACAGAAGTCAGAGGGCGTCTCTGACAAGGCCTCGTAACTGAAGCACTAGTCCGTCGGTATCGCCCGAGCGAATCCGATTCAAGTGTCCTTCGACTCGGATGAGCACCGCACCGATACTATATGCAATGCGCTGCGGAGAGGGCGCCCCGCCCCATCTCCCTGCTCGTAAGTACTAGTAGGAGGCGAGGGCGAGTAGGAAGAGGGCGCGAGCCGCACGTACCGACGACGTGCGTGCCGATGGCGACGGCGACGATGGCCTGGGAGGCGCGGAAGGCGGCGGCGTGCGGCTGCATCGGGCGGGCCGAGGCACCGCGGCGGCCGCCGGCGTGGCGGAGGTCGAGGTGCTGCACCGTGGCCCACTCCATGGCGCGACGGGCGGGCGGATCTGGGGCGCTCCGGCGTCAGATCTGACTGATCGCTCGCTCGCTCGCTGGCTCAGGGGGCTCCGGCTCTTCGTTTTTTGACAGGCAGGTGGGACCTTCTCCTCCTCAATGTGTTGGTGTATGATGTCTGTCGCTGCACGTGGGTCCCGCCCACCTTGCCTATAAAGCGAATCGAGCGAGGCGAGGGCACATTGAGTCCTCTTCTCTTGTCGCTCGCTCATCCATTCCGTCTCCGTCGCCCGCCGCTGAACTCGGATCATGGCGGCGGCGGCGGCTCTCGCTCCCAATGGCCATCCCACCGTCAGGGTCAGGCACCGTCCCTTCTCTTGTCTGATTCTTCAATGCGATCCGTCCCTAGCCTCCTCGAGTTCGATGAATCGCAGTTCAACCGGTCCCCGTTCAGGCGGTTTCTGTTCGACATCGACGCGACGCTCTGCGATTCCGACCCTCTTCAGCACGTGGCTTTCCAGGAAGCAAGTGGTTCAGTGGGTGAAACGCAACGGCTACAGGCGAGCAGCAGTGACCAACGCCCCGAGGGTAAACGCCGTGCCTAAGACATGAGGAGTAGGCTGCCTCCATCAGTGGAGAGAGAGAGAGGGGGGGAGCTTTTGAGTCTTCGCTCACCAACCGCGGCAGCCAACCAAACCACGAATCTTCACCAACCCAACAAAATCCTCTCCTTCTTTTTAGTTCAGGCAGCAGCAGCAGCAGCGGCAGCTCATTCAGGGACACACAAGATCCAGCCTTTTGGCAACCGGAGGGGAGGAGAAAAGAGGAGAGGAGAGGAGTAATCCATCCATGGCGATTGGCAGCGTGGCGCCTCTGGAAGCCGTCCTGTTCGACATCGACGGGACCATGTGCATCTCCGACCCCTTCCACCACCGAGCCTTCTCCGAGCTGCTGCTCCAGATCGGCTACAACGACGGCGTCCCCATCACGCCGGAGTTCGGCATGGCGCACATGGCCGGCCGGAGCAACGAGCAGATCGCCCGCCTCCTGTTCCCGGGCTGGGACCAGGGCAGGGTCGACGCCTTCTTCAGGGACAAGGAGGCCCTCTTCGCCAGGTACGCCGCCGAGGGGCTCAAGGAGGTCGCCGGCCTGACCCGGCTCTGCCGCTGGGCGCGGGACCGTGGGCTCAAGCGCGCCGCCGTGACCAACGCGCCCAGGGCCAACGCCGAGCTCATGATCTCCGTCCTCGGCTTGTCGGACTTCTTCCAGCTCATCGTCACCGGCGAGGACTGTGACCGCTCCAAGCCGTTCCCGGACCCCTACCTCAGAGCGCTCGCCCTGCTGCGTGCCTCGCCTCACCACGCCGTCGTCTTTGAGGACTCCACCGTCGGGGTGCAGGCTGGGGTCGCTGCCGGGATGCCGGTGGTTGCCATCGCCGATGAGCACCGGGAGGGCAAGCTCCTTGCCATCGGCGCCTCCCTCGTCATCAGAGACTACCAAGACGCCAAACTCTGGGCGGCATTGGACAAAATCGAAACCAAAGCTGAAGAAGAAGAAGCTGCTGCTGCTGCTGCTGAGATCAACGGGGTAATACAGAATGGTAGCTGAGGAGGAATTTACTATATATTTCAGGCATGGTTTATGTATGTTAATAAGGTGACAGTGTGACAATGGTGAGCGAAGTAGCATGTCATTGTGATGCAGGTACTATACATGCATTCCTGGCACTTTGCTCCTTCCCTGTTCGCACACTGATCTGATATATAACAAAAAGAAGCCTGAACAGTGGCCATTGCTGTTCTGAACAGAATTCGCGTCTTGCCAATATATTTACAGTATACAGCCATGAGAGCTTGGATTTTGATCTTATTACACCCTGATCAGGGCCTTTGAGTGATAATAATGAATCACACTGGTTCCTCTTCCTCCACGCCTGCCTGCACCGGCTTTGCTGAAGCCTTGGCACTGGCAGATTCCTCTTTCTTGCCCCAGAGAACAAGGTACAGTCCTACAATCACCAGGACTGACCCTAGCACGCTGCAAGATCGACAACAGCATTACAGATTTTTTTTGCATTTTACACTCAAAAAAAGGGGGGGAGGGAACTGCTTCAGTTAGTTCGGGACAAGAACAGCAGCAGACGACAACGTGATGTGACCTTCCAATTCCAAGGTAGAGCGGCTCATGGAGGATGAACAGGTCGATGCCGGCGACGAAGATTTGAGAAAGAGGGCTGAAGGCAGACGTGAACACCGGGCCTCTCTTCTCCACGCAGTAGGTGAGGAGCAGGTACCCGATACCAGATGCCACCACACCCTGCCAGAGCCAAACGGTGCTGATCATGCATACTAACAACAACAACAACAACAACAGTGCAGGTAATCAATGTGCAAGAGATCTTACACAGTACACGACCGTGACGATCTCTGTTGTCCCCTTGAGAGCCCACACGGCGACGCTGCTGCTCCTCTGTACGCACAACGCCAGGGCTCCTGCCTGGAGGAAGCTGAACTAGCGACATGAACGCCGTCGCCGAGTAGACAGCCGGGTACTTCCTGGTGAAGTTCCTCTGCAGCAGCAGCCACAGCGCGAACCCGACGACGTTTGCGAGCATCGAGACGGAGCCGAGCGCCCACCGGAGCGTGCCGTGCTCGCTCCCCGGCGTGGCTGCTGGAAGTCATGTTGAGCTGTGGGTCAGCAGTACTGAACCCTTGTAAAAAGTCAGCATCATGGCACCACTGAGCGATATCAGTGTTCCTGAGATCTTGGCACTGCCTGACTCGCTCCTCACTTGGAGTGTTTCGAACCTTGAAGAAACAGGTTAGTCTGAAAAACACAGGATCTTCCTAGCTTCTAAAAAAGGAAAACACAGGATCGTCCTGAAGTAAGTGGTGAGTTGAGCTAGCTCATGCCATCAGCTCTGTCACTTTTTTTTCTGTATCTGTACCTGAAAGCTAGTGATATCAGGAAGGTGACCACTGGAAGCATATTGGAGAAAGTAGCAGCGAACGTTGCGGTTGTGTACTCCAGTCCGACGAACAGCGTGTACTGAAGCAGCACCGGCCTGCGGTAATTAAAAAAGAAAGTCAAGTCAAATCAAATCAAATAAACAGCACCAGTGCTGACGAAGCCAAGTCGATCGAAATAAACACCACCACCCATCCGTCGATACGTAGGAGGGACGGGTGGTGGGCCGAATTGAATGGTGGCCCATCCGTCGCCGGCTCTTTGTTGGCTCACGGGCATATAGATGGTTTCAGGTCAGGAGATCTAGCATGATATGGGCTATGGCAGAACCTAGAGATCCAGATCCATCCATCCATCCATCCATTATCCGATCCATGGGGGCAGACCAAGGGAATATCTTCGTACAGACAGGCATCAGCTGTGGAGGTACGGCTTGTCGGTCTGATGTGCTTCGTCGTTTACTCAGTCTTTTTCCATTCTCGCCAGATTCAACTCTTCGATCTGTATACACAGTCCTTTGAACCAGTATGAAGGCCTCCTCGATCTCCATGGATACGGGTCTGCAGCATCACCCGATGAATGAGTCATGAAACTGCATGCGTGCATGCATGAGTGAGCAGCAGCTAGCTAGCTAGAAGCTAGGCTCGTCGTCATCCGTCCCGTCTCGGTCTCCATCGGAAAGCAACAAGCTAAGCTAGGGCCTCTGGATCAGTAGGAGGCACTCCAATTTGCCAAGGTCCCTTCGTCGTCGTCTGCGACAACAGTTTATTTCTTCATGTTAGATGCAGGCGCCCCATCCATCCCTTTAAATGCCAAGCTCGCCGCTGGAAGCTGATTAGGAATGGGGTTCCCCGTGGTGTACTCGGAGATGCCGAAGCTGCTGCTGCACCTCCTCTTCCTCCTCTCCCACCTCCGCCGCGCCTCCTCCTGGCTGCTGCTCCGCCTCACCGGCCTCGACGTCGCCGCCGCCGCCGCTGCTCACGACGACGACGACCTGCACCCGCGTCCCTGCCTCGACGAGCACTCCCCGGCGGTGCGCTTCGACTCCCTCTCCGTCGACCGGCCGGAGCGCTGCGCCGTCTGCCTCGGCGACTTCCGTGGCGCCGCCGAGGTGCGCCGCGCGCCGGGGTGCCGCCACGTCTTCCACCGCGCCTGCCTCGACCGCTGGGCGGCGCACGGGCAGCACACATGCCCGCTCTGCCGATCGCAGCTGCTCCTGCCCCTGCCCCTGCCGCCGTCCTAAGCTATAATAATACAGTAACAGGGTGGTATTCCAATTTCCAAATTGCTATATACGGTGGTTTCCTGGGAAAAACAAAGAAGCATCTGATCTATACTTATCTCAACAACAACTAGAATTAAGAGGGTGTGCATCACTCACTAGGAGGATGGATAGAATAGGACAGCAGCAGGGAGCTAACGAAGAACAGAGGAGGAGGAGGAGGACAGCTAGCTTACGGTCGGAACAGAACATGATCCGGTGAGGCAGCTCTACAACAAAGAACCAATCTCTGTGCTAACTGCTCCACGCGCCAGGTTTGGATAACGACGTGGCTTCTGGCCAAGCCTGTTAAATTTGGCGCGCCAGAATGAGCTTGTCCCGCGCCGCCGCTGCCGTCCCTCTTCAGCGCACGCGCCTGCGCCACCAGCGCGTCCCGGGGGCAGCGGAAGTGCCGCGACATGGCCCGCCGCGCCATCGTCCTCGTGTACTACACCTGCTGCGACGCGCCGGCACCACCGGCCACCGCCTCGAACGACGACACCTCCACCGCCCTCAGCTGCTACCTCCCGGCGGTATCATGCATAGAGTGCAAAGTTAGATTTGGAGACGATCACAAAGGTTAAGTAGCAGCAGCAGCATGCTGGATCGAGCTGGGACGCAGGCGTCAAGGGGCCGGACTACCGGACCGTACGACGATGGCTACGCATGAAACGACCTACCTGTCTGCCTGCCCGCCTTCCAGTAGTAGTATTTGGCACGTGCCTAAATTGGGCAATAGGATTTGGCACGTTGCCAAATTGGAGACAGCAGCAGCAGCAGCAAGGTGGATGCATGGGCTGAAAGTGGCCCCAATCTAGAGAAGAAAAAAAAAAACATGTTTACAGATGCTTGTTTCAGCCCATTCAAAATCAAAACTGGCTTGTTTTTAGACATCTGTCTTTTTTTTTAAACACACACACACACACAGGAATTTTTTTATATGTCAACGCACGGAACGACAGGTAGCCTAGAGAACATCCTTGCATGTTCGTTATTAGTTGTAGACGTGGCATGCGCGCGATCTGGTCAGAGACATCAACAAGCAAGCTAGACGGGTCGATCGTGCGCCCAACGACGACACTCTTGAAGCTAGATGACGACGACGACGACGACGAGACGGCAATGTTCTTATTCTTCAACCAATGCGATCGACGTGGTGCCCAACACGCTTCATTTCATGGTCCGCTCTCCTGCAGCTTCTTTATAAGCATCTCGCGAGTGTTCGGGTACGTAGTAGTACGACGGTGAACGTACGTACGAACGAAGAAGATCCAGCCAGCTGATCGATCGTCGATCACCATGGCGGCGATTGTGGCCGTGATGATGATGATGATCGTTGCGTCGGCGGCACGGCTGGTGGCTAGCGCGAGCTACAACTACCAGCCCTTCAAGACGTCGTCGGCCTGGCACGACGGCAGCGCCACCTTCTACGGCGACGCGTCCGGCCTCGGCGCGGACTTCGGCGGCGCGTGCGGCTACTGCGCCAACGACATCGTGTCGCTCTACTCGACGTACACGGCGGCGCTGAGCACGCCGCTGTTCGACGACGGCAACGGGTGCGGGCAGTGCTACGAGCTGCGGTGCGTCAAGTCCCCCTGGTGCAACCCGGGCTCGCCGTCGGTCGTCGTCACCGGCACCAACCTCTGCCCGCCCAACTGGTACCTCCCCAGCGACAGCGGCGGGTGGTGCAACCCGCCGCGCCAGCACTTCGACATGGCGCCGCCCTCCTTCCTCAGGCTCGCGCGGAGGGTGGCCGGCATCGTGCCCGTGCAGTTCCGCAGGGTCCCGTGCCAGCGGTCCGGCGGCGTGAGGTTCTGCGTGCAGGGCAACTCCTACTGGCTGCTGGTGTACGTCATGAACGTGGCCGGCGGAGGGGACGTCTCCGACGTGGCGGTGAAGAGGTCCGGCGAGCCCGACGACGGATACGTCCCGGCGAGCCACAACTGGGGGATCACATACCAGGTCTTCGCCGCGCTGGGCAACGCCAAGGGGATCGTCGTCAAGATGACCAGCTACAGCTCGCCGCAGCAGACCATCGTCGTCGACGACGCCATCACCGCGTACTGGACCACAGGCCTCTGCTACCAGGGCTCCAACAACTTTTACTAGTAATATTTAAAAACTCCTAATCGTCGTCGTCTTCTTCCTCCTCCAGCTCCTCCTCCTCCTACTCCTCCTCCTCCTCCTCCTCCTCCTCCTATATATATAAGTATGTACTGTAATTTATTTTCTCAATCCGGCCGCCGCCCGCGCGCGCGCGTATTTGTGTACTCGTAATTTGCACTACATTTTTCAACCAACTGAATCTGGGCGTTAGTTCAGGATCGATCGATCGATGATCAACATGCATGCGCAGGCACGCGACGAGCGATCGAGAGCGAGACCTGCTTAAATTCGTCTTCGTTCGATATATCTTGCAGTAATTAATTACAATATTAGGCCATGCATGCCGCGTCGTCTCCACCCACCAACGGCAACGGCTGCTGCTGCTGCTGCTGCTGCTTCATCTCCACGGCGAGGTGGTGCTTCGTCTCCTTGGCTTTCCCCCACAGGAACGCGTACAGTCCCGCGACGATGAGCAGCGATCCGGCCACGCTCCCCAGGTAGATGCTGGTGCCAAGCAGCGCCGAGTCCATGACGCCGGTGACGATGAGCGACACCGAGTTGAACATGGGCGGGTACAGGGGCCCGCGCCGGCTGATCGCCCACGACACCAGAACGAACGTGATGCCGGTGTTGAACACGCCCTGCATATGCATATATATGCATGCAGCGCCAGGTATGGATCAATGACATACCGTACCGTTGCTGATTAATTAATTAATTAAGCCTCATCATCTCATCATCCATCTGCCATGCATTATATATTTCTGCTATGATATCATATCAGTACGTAAGCTAGCAGTTACCGAGTAGACGACCGTCAGAAGCTTCAGATCCCACTCGAGGCTCCACTCCGCCTTGTCATCGCCATGGCCGAGGAGCACGCCCACCGCGAGGGATTGCACGCTCCCGATGAGGCACGTCAGCGTCGTGGCCCAGTATCTCGAGGGGAACACCTTGGCAACCCTAGCCTGTCGTCGACCACGTTCAATCCATCATTCATTCATTCATGCATCGATCGATCCCCGTACTACGTATCTAGGTACCTGGACGATGAACCACAGGGCGTAGCTCAAGCAGCTGCCGCACAAGAAGCACGTGCCGGCGACTGCTTGCAGCTGCAGCTGGTGATGAGAGTATTGCGAGCTTGCTGCAGGTGGTGGTGGTGGTGCCTGCTGCTGCTGATGGGAGTAGTAGCTGCTGCTGAGCAGGTGGTGGTGGTGGTGCAGCAGGGTAGGCCACAGGCGGAGGTGCAGCGGCCGGACTCTGAGCAGGCTCACCATCATCGTCCCGCCGACGCACATGAACGCGCCGAGGACCTTCATCTTCCCCGGCCACTTCCCCAGATCCAGCCTCTCCAACCTGAATTAAGCTAGCTAGCTAGCTGAATTACATAATCGGACGGACGTGCGTGCAGCTACTAGCGCTAGAGCTGAAGCACGTCCACGTACCTGAGGATAACGGCGATGACGAAGGTCACGATTGGGATCAGGTTGAGGAAGATGACGGAGTAGGAGGCGCTGGTGGCCCGCAGCCCGTAGTAGTAGAGGCCCATCGCCAGCACCACCCTGCAATCAAGGGATCGGAGTTGCAGCACAGTAGCAGGGAGGATACAAGCAGGCTGAGTGTGAGCGTGAGTGTGATGAGCGCTCACCCGAACGTAGCATTCACGGAAAGCCAGCCGAACACAGCCAAGTTCACCGTCTTCAACATTTCCCTACGTACAGCAGAAAATTAAGTAATAAAGATGACATTATATGGATCGATCGAGCCGTGCCCGTGCAGCTAGAGGATCCCCATCTCTTCTATTCTCTCTGACATGGTGTTAATTAGCTGTAGTAGTACCATGCATGCATGAACAGTTACAGCTAGAGACGACAGTAGCTAGCTTGCATGTGCCTGGCGTATACATACACTGAACAGATCTGATGAACTCATGTGTTTCTGTTCTGCGTGCATCGGCACGCATGCACGTACGGTTAGTAGTTAGGTGCGTGACGACAGTGCAATACCAACAAGAACGCACAATAACTTGTTAGCTGTTGCCAGATTCAAAACGCATTGTATTGTTGTTGATGACACAAGCTAGAGCCCACACAGGTCATCAGGGAAGAGAAGCTAAGTACACAGGTCAAATCGCTTTGAAATTTGCAGCGGCAGCAACAGCATTCAGTCGACGATCGAGATATGATGGAGACGACGTGGACTGCTTTACTTCTAGTGTGGCTAGCTGGAGACAACTGCTAGCTGGCAGTCAACAGCCACTGGTTCTAGCTTGACGTCCCTTGGATCCCGGACGTCGCTAGCTAAACAGCAGTGCGTGATACACACAGTCCTTAATTTGATCAAGTTAAGAATCGATCGCTGCCAATGCATGAGCATTACAAAAAAATCTACTTCTCGTACGTACGTACTCCCTCCGTTTCGAATTAGTTGACGTTTAAAATAAAAACTTTAGTTCAATTTAAACTAAATTAGCTGTCCTAAACGTGAATTAATTCAGAACGGAAGCTGTCCTAAACTAGTATATTTTTCTTTTCCGACGGGCCGGCGATAAGAAACTTTGGTTATTTGTGCAAACCAGCAGAAACCAACTCGCAGGTGTTTCTTCTCTTTGTTCTTGCGTGTATATACTTACAGATGTGGATCGATAAACAAAACACACGGAGCATATATATACACGAAATTAAATTAAAGGAGGAATATATACGCGCGCATACATGTACGTACCTCTCGAAGATGAGCGCGAGCGGCGCGACGACGACGGCGGCGACGAGGTTGCGGTAGACGAGAAGGACGTAGGGGCGCATGCCGGTGTCGAGCGCCAGCTTGGAGATGAGCAGCATCACCATGGTGAAGGCCTGCACCAGCACCATGCTCAGCGGCAGCAGTGCCGCTGTCGTCGTCGACGTCGTCGTCGCGGCGGCGGCTGGCACGGTGGTGATGATCTGCGGCTTCACCGCCACGGCGTGGTCGGCATCATCATCCGTTACCTCGGGCGCCGGCGCCGGCGCCGCCTCATGGTCCCATGACCATGACTTGCTCGGTTGCTCCGCCATGTCGTTACAGCAGCAGCGGGAGGAGGAGGAGAAGGAGCAGCACGCGCGCGCACGAAGACGACGACGACGCCGGGCCGGAGATCTAGCAGCTACCACTCTCTTCAGGCGGCGCCTGCGTGCCGGATGAGATTTTTTTTTTCGTAACACGTACGATCGAGCCCTCTCTATTAAACTCAAAGATATTGACTCATGCTGGGAGTGTGTGTGTTTATATGTCAAGCTGTACGACGATACGCAATTGATGTGTCGTAGTATTGGTAATAATAATGTACTGGCTGTAAAAAATTTATTTATTATTTTATGATAAAAGACATGCATGTGTGTGCTGTCACTTCAATATTACATATGCGAAAAAAGATCACATAATATGTACTGTCAGTAGTGGATCGAGGTAGCTGAGATGAAGCTGTCAGCCGTAATAAAATCGAACACTGAACGTGGAACATATATATATTACTTTTTTTGAATCAGGGATATTGAGTGCGATCGATCAAGGGATGGAAGAATTTAATGGTGCTCCTATATATGGATCAGTCTCTCTCTCTCTCTATATATATATATATCCAGCAAACAAGGAGGACAGTGAGAGGTCTTATGGAGAATAAGATATATATAATATAGAGGACGACATGCATGGAGAAACCATGCATGCATGTGCTTGGAATCGTTTACTGTTGCAAAAAAACCGCCGCGCCAGGTGGTTTAATTTATACAGGCGGCATGCATGCAAATCTCATGACACGACATTCAGTTGAGACACACGACATTCATTTAATATGCGTGATGAACATGTAAACGGAGGGAGTAGATGCAGAATTGCACGCATCAGTTACTCTATATATATCGATCAGGCCTTTAATTTGTTTGGGGATATCTATATATAGGCCTATCGATTGAAATCGCAGCTGCAGCAGAGCAGACATCTTTCAATTCAACGCACCCATGCATACGACACATAATCGATCGATCCAGGAGTTTGAGAAGATATGAAGAAGAAAGCACCTGACAACTCTCGAGGGGAGAAGCTAGACGATGTACATCCAGACCTGCAGACCCGGATATATGCATGGCCGAGTACTACAAGGAGCTAGGAGCTCCGGAACAAGGACGACGACACCTACGTCTACAATATGTGTGGCATGGACAAGGGCATCCGTGACATTATGCTCTCATTAGCTGCAAACGATTCCCTCTGTTTCAAATTATTTTAATTTTAAACCAACCAGCGTTAAATAACGCGAAACGAAAGGAGTAGTTTTTATATTTTTTTTTTCTGAAAAAGAAACTGTGCCAAACAGGCCGAATTCACGGTTGCATGCGCATTAACAGCCCTCTGTCAAAAAAAAACGTACGTAAAATAAAAGGCCGTCGTTATCTGGCCCATGAAACGAAAGCCCATCAGCTAGTAGCTCTCTTTATGGTTATGGAGGCAAGGGGAACCCTAGCCCACGATCCGACGGCTGAGACCGAGCGATCCGGCTCCAAAACCCTACTACTACTACTACTACCATTCCCACGCGACCCCAACTGCCTCGTCGTTATATAAAAACGCTCGCCCCCTCCTCTCCTCTCCCCCGCCGCCACCGCCACCGCCACCGCTTGCCGAGAGGAGGAAGCCGGCTGCGAAGATGAAGACCATCCTGGCGTCCGAGTCGATGGACATCCCGGAGGAGGTCACCGTGAAGGTGGCGGCCAAGGTGGTCACGGTGGAGGGCCCCCGCGGGAAGCTCACCCGCAACTTCAAGCACCTCAACCTCGACTTCCAGCTGCAGGACGGCGGCCGGAAGCTCAAGGTCGACGCCTGGTTCGGCACACGCCGCACCATGGCCGCCATCCGCACCGCCATCTCCCACGTCCAGAACCTCATCACCGGGGTCACCAAGGGCTACCGCTACAAGATGCGCTTCGTCTACGCCCACTTCCCCATCAACGCCTCCATCACCAACGGCAACACCGCCATCGAGATCAGGAACTTCCTCGGCGAGAAGAAGGTAGTACCTGTTGCTGTGCTCGGGATCACGGCCGTTTCTCCCGGATCTCTTGGTGTTTTGGATGCCTGATCTCTAGCCCCCCCTTTTCTCGTTCTCGTTCTCGTTCAGGTGAGGAAGGTGGACATGCTCGATGGTGTCACCATCGTGCGGTCGGAGAAGGTCAAGGATGAGCTCGTCCTCGACGGCAACGACGTCGAGCTCGTCTCTCGCTCGGCTGCACTCATCAACCAGGTACCCAATCATTTGCTTCTTTCTTATATGCAGTGCCGCCCGTATAAACTAGATGTAGATCATTCCTTTGCTGTTGTCGAGGACATGCCTGCTTGCACTGTGATCTGAAACTAGGACATACATTACAGTTTGCGTAGCCACTATTGTAAGTAAGATCCAAATGTGTCTTCCATTCTGTTTGTTCGTGTGACACTAGGAGTGCTTTCCATCCACTTCACCTATGAGGATTCTGTAAAATCCACTTATAATCTGTAAGGTAGTAAGGCATGGTCATTCTAAAATAACTCAAATGGTTTTAGAATTTCCATAGTTGCTTATAGCGTGTGTTACGTGGGTGGAAATGTATTTGTTAGGGATCATTTGTAGTGATCGGATTGACGTAATTTTTCTTGTTACATTCCAGCGTGGGAGTTGGAGTTTTATTGTGATCGTGTGAAGTATTATGTGTACTACTTGCATTTCTGCCTCTGATATGTTCCTCATTGCTGTTCCATGGTATCATAGTTGTTGCTCGTTGGAACACACATTTTTGCGTGATCTTGGCTTGTTTCCTGCTGTAATTCATATTCTGATGCCAAAACTTTTGTCCTCTGCAGAAATGCCATGTGAAGAACAAGGATATCAGAAAGTTCTTGGACGGTATCTACGTCAGTGACAAGGGTGCCATCAACGAGGAGCAGTGAGAGCATCGTCTCCCGCTTAGCCATTAGCCAAGTGAAGTGAAGCGCGGTCTCTCTGTTGGCCGTGTCCGTGTTTCTATCATCCTTTTGTGTTACAATTTTCTCAGACTGGATTCTGTACTGGGTTAGGACCTGTATTGGTGCATGCTATCTTATCTTACATATCGTCGCTGTTTGAGAGTCTGGACCATGCTTTTTTATCTTCCCGAAAAGCTAGTTTACTGCAAACGTTCGTTGTTGAAACTATGAAGGGTGTCTTGAGAGTTTTATCATCTGAATTTGATTTGTCGTTTCGTCTGGCTTGATCAACTGCTTTTTTGCCTGAATAAATTTTGTTATACAGGTTTGGTTTTGTGTTTTTACAGTATGAAGGAAGGGTTTGACATTCAGCTTTTGTGATCTAAAAATCAATCATTTTGCCTCTACTCGTTGATGTTTTTCTTCAAACATGATGCTGGACGCACCTAGCAGTCCTGATGTTCGTTTGAGAAATACTTCCTCCGTTCTGAAATGAACGACCGTTTAGGACAAGAAATCTAGTTCAATTTAAATTAAATTTGCTGTCCTAAACATTATTTATTTCAGAACAGAGGGAGTACTGTACGAGATTGGCCTATAACACGATGTTGCAGTACTTGCATCTCACTAAGCTTATCAGTATCAGGATTCAGGGACATGAATAAATCTGTGGTGGCTAGCAGTAGCCGCACATTCTTTTTAGCACGAACATGCCAAAACCGATGCCCAGAAACGTGGCAATGGAGATCCCGAAAATGCCAAGGAGGATGCCCGGCACGACGAGGGAGCTCCACCCTTTGGCCGTCGCCATGGCTGCCGCCGTGGTCGGCCCGCCGACGTTGGCGTTGGAGGCGAGGAGCAGGGCCTTCCTCTCCATCCCCAGGAGCCTGCCGACCCCGAGCACGACGGCGAGGTGGACGGCCACCTGCACCAGCGCGAAGGCGAAGACGCTCGGCGCCTTGGTGACGGCGTCCACGACGTTGCCGTTGGCGCCGACGACGGCGAAGAAGACCTGCATCAGGATCCCCGCCATGGTCTCGCCGGCCGGCGCGAGCCTGCCGAGTTGCCCCGGGAACGCCGTCGCCAGGAACACCGCCAGCGCCGTGACGCACGGCAGGGTGCCGCCCTGGAAGCCCAGCCGGCTGGCCGCGGCCGACCCGGCCTTGCAGATGACCAACGACAGCGCCATGGCCGCGCCACCGTTGAGCACGGACAGCCGGGCGCCTCCGTCGTCGTCGTCAGTCTTGTTATTGGCGTCTACCGTGTACGTACCTTGGGCAGTCGCGGCCTTGGGGGGTTCTGGTGGTATCCTTGACGCCAAGGAGAAGAGGGCCATGAAGTAGAGCGCCGTGATGAGGTTGTCTGCAGCCACGCCGGCAGCGAGAGCCGACGGTGCGACGCCCAGAGCTTCCGAGATGGCCACGTAGTTCACCGCTGTCCATGGCCATGATCAAGAGGAACGAGAGGTCGGCTCATGCATGAAACGAAACCACCTTCATCATCAGTGTCGACGATCAGTCAGTTAGTTACCTCCGCCGATGTAGCTGCCCATGAGCGCGGCGGCGATCTTCCAGCTATCTCGGCCCAGTGACGTCATCGGAAACAGAGCATAGGCCACCGTTGTGCCGATCACAGTCGCAACTGTCCGCTCAAAGATGCAACAGTCTCACGTGCAGAGTTTTATACAGAGTGAAGTGGATAAAAAAAAGAAAAAAAAGGAATTGAAGAAGCGGATATTACCTGATCCGATGAGGAACGCCTTGAGGAGGTCGCCGGTGGCGCGCACGACGCGGCGGAGGTCGGCGCCGAGGAGGAGCAGCGGCACGGCGGCCGGCAGCAGGTACTCCATGACGGCGTCGTGCGCGGGCGCGCCGGGGGACACGAGGCCGGACGACGTCGCGGCCAGGCCGGCCATGATGCTCACCAGCGCCCCGCTGAGCGCGGCGCCCCACGGCGTCTTCTCCTCCGACCTTCGTTCCGTTCAGGCAAACACCGTCGTCAGTGACGGACAAGAGCTCAGGAGCCGAAGGAAGGGCGCGCGGTGCTTGAGCTACCATGTCCCGAAGGCGGCGGCGGAGAGGAGGAAGGCCCAGTTGCCCCAGTGGTCGCCGGGCGCGATGGCCGCGGCAAGGGGCCGGACATGGCGAAGGCGAGCGGAGGGGGAAGAAGTCCACTTGAGCTGCTGGCGTGGACGAGGCAGCACGAGATTGAGCGGCTGGCGGTGGTTGGAGGGGAGGAGGAGGAGCGGAGCGGCGGTGGGCGCCATGCGTCCCTCCGAGCCCCAACAGCAGCACGTGTTGAGTGGATCTGGCTGCCTCCGAACCCCAACCGGATGTTAGTTGGCCGGCAATGCTTCTGCTATTTTTAAATGATTGAATCATCACTGACGAACGATTGGAGGAGGAGAAGACGACGTTTTAGTACGAGTTTACAAGTGAACCAGCTGAAGAACACACGGCGTGCTCAACTGCTCCTGGAGACGGCCGTCTACATATGAAATTCAGAAAGCGACGTGATACAAGGAACCTTCTTGTCATCCTCAGACCTGCACGACTTTAGTCAAGGCCGCCAATTCAGAACGCTCATCAGATCTGGGGGACCTGACATCACAGGTGGCAACTGTCCCTGTGTCCAGCTCTAGCACCTGCGTCTGCGTTGCCTCTCAATCAGCTCATCAGCTGCAACCTACAAATGCGTGTTCAGCAGAGCAGGAAGCAAACATACCAGCTTGGCAGCAGCACTTCTTACGAGTCAACCGTCTGTTCGTCATATGCATACGTGTCCGTTCGACAGAGAACAGGGCCGGCCCCCATCAGCAAGTCAAAAGATTCGCAGATTCACACACACACACACACACAGAGACACAGACAGACAAACAGCCCAATCATGACTGGAACATACCGGCAGAGGATTCCCACACCCACAGACACTGAGAGGTTTATTTACAATACCAACACCATCCGGTTGATGCTACAGAGAAACAACAATTCAGTTGTCGTGCCTCGCATCAGGATAAACTCCTCGAGCGAGGTCTATAAATACACCACAGGACACAAGGATTATGCAACACAGCTCCTCTAATACCATCCTCCTTCACTCAACATCTGGTTCTACAGCAAAAAAGACCTTCACCAAAATGGCTGAGAAAGCAAGCGCTGGTCGTCTCATCAAGGTTTACAGGGCTGAAAGGCAAAAGAGGGCACGCCCGCTGCCGCGACGAGGGCAAATCAAGTCCAAGATAGCGCGCATCGTGGTGCAGTCCATCGCTTCAGCGCTTCTCAGGGCTTTCTCGCAGCTCCCAGTTCTTGATCAGAAATGAGTTTGTCACACCTGTAACGTTAGTTTCCTCCCCGTAGATTGCTCCATGTGTAATCTGTTTCATCAGAAAATGGCAGCGTGTAGACGTTGTTCCTCCCTCTGCACATTGTTAACAGTGTGAGCTTCATGAATGATGGTGTGGTCCATTCTCTCGCTTTTCATGTCCTTCTGCTCCTGTGTTGCATCTTGCTAGTTAGCATCGTGATCACTCTTGGGCTTATCATCGTCTGATTCCGATTCCCTCTCATCTCCAGATTTCTCATCATCTCGACCACCGAAGCTGACAAGGCTCTTTGACGGCTTCATACTGATACTAATCATACTTTTTACCCATGCCCCCTCAAAAAAGGAATTGTTTGCTGAGCTACCAGTATCCTCCACATTTGAAGGGGCACTTGACGATGTGCCAGTCAGAAATGTTGAGGCTGCTTTGCATGCAGTCACTAGTTCCTTTTTTGCTTGTTTCAGCTGAGTCAAAAGTAAAAGATTGATGTAGCTCAATATGTCAGTCAGTAACACAATCAATCAATAAGTCAAGAAAAGGCAAGAACTTGTGGGCACATTTATCACAATTTTCAGGAAACATGAAACTCGCAGAGAAGACAAGGATGTGTACCTTTACTGCTGTAGTTTCAGCAACCTCTACAGCTGCATCACCAGCATTCGCAAAGCGATTGATCCAACCTGCATACAATACAGTTGCACATGGACTTAACATAACTTGAAATCATTCTGGAGATGTTTATCTAGACCATGAAAGTTATGCATGATTCGATTTGGCTTCAAAATTTAAGGGTATTTGGTTCTCAGCAACCCAGTATTAAAAGGTACATAAACTCAATTTATTAGGTAGGAATAGGAAGTACCTGGAAGTTTTGGGCAATCAAGCTTCTCACAAAATGTATTACTAAAATGGTTGCAGTTTCTCGAAAGGAGTTCGTATGAGCTTCCAGGCCACTCCCGGCTCAGTTCTTGCAGTATCTGATTTACCGTGAAAATAGAGCAGCTCGTCTTTCCTAGCACTATGGACTCGTGGTAAGTGTACATGGGATTTTTGCGCGGGGGGCAGCTGAAAACACCGGTGCCACGTTCGCAGTAGCCAAATGACCATTCCTCATCTCCATAGACCTGTTATTTGATGTGTTAATAACCGATTTAATCAATAGCAAGGCACTCATCTAACTGCAGATTCTCAACAGCAGTAAGCATGTAGAAATCAACATTGAGTAGCCTTTTTGGTATAATGAGTCAGCAAAGTTATGCTGAGGGGAGCAATGCAGCCTATGTTCCTCGTCTAGAAGGCCAGAAGGCAACCCACTTCCCTGAACCAAGAGGAGAAGAGCTTAAATGAGTGAGTGCACAATCTCTCCAATACTTCTTCCACCACATTGATGCAACGCAAATTACTCCGTGTTCACAATGAGCATTACAGTTTTAAATTACCCCCACCCCACCCCTTCGTATTGAATTTTATGTCGTCCGGACAGCCCTCAGGAGTTTCATTTGCTTGGTCGGGAACGTCAATATCTGGCGAACGGCATTAAGGAAAATCGTAGTTTGCATGCATCCACCAGAATTTCTACACGTGCTCGATTCCATACAGAAAATCAACTTAATCCCTCAAAAGGTCTGAAACGAAGGGTCATATAACCTACCGAGAACCATAGATAGAAGGCGAAGAACATAACCACCGTAATGCAATGCCACTTTGGATTAGGGGAAACCCCGTCTCTCTGCCGCATCATAATCACATCCCTTTTTTTCCCCTCCTCATCTCTGGAAGGCGAATCCAGTGTCCTTAATGGATCCAGCATTTCCGGCATTTCAAGAGCAGAAGAGCCTGGATGCAAGGAACGACCTGGATGGCGGTGTGGAAGATGCCGCCGAGCCCGATTGCGTCCTTGAAGAAGCGGTTGATGTGGAGCACGGTGGCGTCGGAGCCGGCGTCGTAGACGTGCGCCACCACCTCCTGGCTCATCCCCCTCGCCGGCGCGCCCTCCTCCCTCACCTGTCTGTGAGCCTGAGATCACCGCCGGCTGCGTTCGGGTCCCACCTGTAAGGCAACCTGCCATTTTGTTAGCGGGCCGGGCCGGGCCGTCCGTTGGCCCATATATGTGTGGCCCAGAATGCGCGACCAGCAAATAAATACAAGCAGAAGAGAGCAGCAGCCGCAGCCGCAGCCTCTTCGTCTTCGTCTTCGCCTTCGCCGGCGTCCCCTTCATTGCTTCCTTGGCAGCTTGGCTGTCTAGGTAGCTAGCTACCTTCTCCAGATCGATTCCTAGAGGCAAGAGGCTTCATCGGAGATGACGACGGCGGCGCGGCCCACGTGGGCTCCGGCCAAGGGCGGCAACGAGCAGGGGGGGACCCGCATCTTCGGGCCCTCCCAGAAGTACTCCTCCCGCGACCTCGCCGCCCACACCACCCTCAAGCCCAGGTAACCGTCCTTCCTCGGGACCGCTCTCTTTGCTTCGAGATCTGCCCTCGAGTACCCCCCCTTTGGACCAAGGATTGGGGAAAAAAAGTCGTTAGGGTTTGTTTCGATTGGGTTTCCCGATTAGGGCGCCGTCTTCCATCCTCCTAGCGACACAGATTCGCCGAGTTACTACCAACATCCGGCAATAGAGCGAGCCAGAGCTTGTTAAGTGAGCCCTCTAGTTGTTGGGGAATTCATGGTTGGCAAGCCGTTTAGATTGAATCAATCTAATCAGACATCACTAATTGATTACAGGCTCCCCAATGAAGTCAATCTAATCAGATACCACGGTCACTAAGGCCTTCCTTGATTAAAAGCCTCACCAATTCTTTCAACCAACCTTAACATCGGACTGCCTATGTACATCATTGCCAATGTGTTAGACTGATAGGGTTCTCTCTCCATGGCTGATATTGGCTAGTTATTTGCTCCCATTTGTGCAGAAAAGAGGGCCAGCAGACCCAAGAGGAGGTACAGAAGAGGAACCTTAGGGACGAACTTGAGGAACGTGAACGCAAGCACTACTCTTCCAAGGATAAGTCCTATGCCGGTATCGCTACTTTCTCCATCACTTTTTTATTCTTCTTTTTTTAAAGAAAATAGATGGATGGTTCATCTAATTGTAAATTTTAAATGGTATGTACAATCTATAAGACTGTAACCATGCACGCACTTGCTTGCAGAAGAGAGGAACCACCGGAAAAGTTCAAGTCAGCTACTCTTAGAAGGTTGGTGGCACTAATTCTGCATGAATGTTTCTTTATGTAGTGGCTAAGTGATGATGGCTTACCCTTTCTTATTGTAAATCATAGGTTCAAGGAGAGAGGCTGAGGATAAGATAGTTCCACGGGAAATCGATGCAGATGACTCAGATGTGGAGCCTAGAAGTGATGATGAAAGGTTTGATCTATCTCCTCCTTGGTGATTAATAATTATGGCGCTTCTAAAATGCTATGGGTTGATTCTTCTCATTTCTTCATGAGCACAGTTAACTTTACCTGCAACTGTGTTAAGTGGTAAGAAAGGACCAGAAAAGTTTTGCTGTGTCATCTACAACAAAACTTGGGTATTAATTAGCGGGAAGGCTATTTGCAAGTGGTTGATTTTTTCTGACATGTTTGGTTGGGTGCTTCTACCCCAACGTGCTTGGGACAAAGGTTTTGTTGTTGTTGTCTGGTTGGGCGTTGTCCGCTTTTATTGACTCCAAACGAATGATGATGTTATTTGTTACCGATGTTTTATTTTTCATTGTAATATGCTATGTATTCTTGCTCTAAAACATTTGATACATTCAAATTCAGTGATGAAGATGATGATGACGATGATGACACTGAAGCTCTGATGGCAGAGCTGGAGAGGATTAAGAAAGAAAGAGCGGAGGAGAAGCTTAAAAAGGTTTGTTTGTTTCTTTCTTAAAATCCCTGTTATATGATGATGATCATTTGGGTTTCGGAAACATAATCTTTCATTGCAGGAGCGGCAACAAGCAGAAGAGGAAGCCAAGATGAAAGAGGCTGAACTGATGCGAGGAAATCCGTTGATCAACATTAATAATCCTGGCTCCTTCAGTATTAAGAGAAGGTTGGATACTTAGATGTTGATACGGTGCCTGTTGTGTTATATCCTTTTATGATACCGCTGATAGAACTACTAAAGAGGATTGTGGTGTTCCTAACCCTTGTTTCTTTATATGTGTTTTGCAGGTGGGATGATGATGTTGTATTCAAGAACCAGGCTCGTGGAGAGACCAAGACACCAAAACGGTTCATCAACGACACCATAAGAAGTGACTTCCACCGCAAATTTCTGCAGAGGTACATGAAGTGATCTGCTGCCGTGGAAGATTTTTATGTGTCCTGGCTCTGTATGTCAGGGCCTTACTTGGGGCTCATCTTGTAATGTTTCTAAATGAGTGGAAGATCAATCTGTATGACATAACTGTAACTTGAGCTTTGTCTGAATTCTCAAATGATACTTTACTCTGTTCCATGGGGAAACCGATCAATGATCTTTGTGTAACTGATGTGCCTTTATAACTGTTGTGCCTGTGACGAAGATGCGGAAAATCTGGCATTAGTGGTCTGCCAAATGCTCGTCGTTGCATCAACAGCATAGAATCTATGTGGCTTCTTGAATTGTCCACAAATTAATTGGGAAAGGCAGACCACTAGTTGCACAAAGTTTGGGTGTGCTATTCTGAAGCTGAACAACGGAAACATTAGTTACACTAAAGTTCTATATGCAAATCCCAAATTTTGCACGAGCCTTGTTTGTGGTACCGATCACCTGCTAACCTCTAAATTGCCGTTAGAGAAATAAAAACAATGCAAAAATTGCCAAAAAGGCACTGACAATTTTATGAGCAACAGGATCCAGCAGACGTTCGTGGAGTGGCAAAGCAATAGAAGAGCCTCCCTGATGATACATAAACACAGTTCGAATTCTTTCTCAGACTATTCTATTCTTTGCTAAAACTACATGTTCTGAGTATATAATAGAAGCATCGTATATAATAATCAAATAATAAAGGAAATGCTTCTGGAAAACAACCAGAATCTCGCTCTAAATTATGTTGTTCTGAGACAATAAATCTAATTCAAAACTTGAGATGGCTCATTTCTGGTGCTCTAAGAGGGGCAAACAAAATCCAAACAAGTTAATCCGGTTCCTTCTTTTTTGTGTGTGTGTGTGAGCGCGCAGAATAGCGTTTATACAATTTTGAAGAAGGCTTAGGCAGAGGACGCACAAAATACATCACAGAGATGGCTGCTAGACAGCATATCAGAACAAGATATATTCTTTTCCCAACGGAGCGCTTCACAAGTTCGTACATACATGCTACAACACTACCCCCGTGAAACAACCCAAATCAGGCATCTTGCAGGAACCGCGCAACTCCATCGACACCGGATGCTAAACCAAGTCAATGAACACAACAAACCCCGCTTCTGCATGAGCAACCACACGTTGATCGTCTATCTGTACCTCAGGTTCATGTCGAGCTCATGACCAGGCATCCCACCACCAGGTACAGGGCCGGCCATTGCTGGGTGCACCTGCTGCTTTGCTCTGGCCGACATCTCAATCTGCATCAATCTTTCAAAGGCCCCTGGATGATTGCTTCTCACCTCTGGGCCTAAACAATGTGATCCATTAAATATGAGCTTAAAACATCAGATCAGATATGAATGGTTAACTTACACAAACTAATAGAACCTTTCCAAATGAAAAAGTCTAACTTGCAAAACAAGAGGGACATGTCCAAAAGAAAGTTCCAACCTCGGAGCAATTACATGCTTCTCGTATTTTAAGTTTAAGAAATCCAGTGGGGATCTTAGTAACATTCTGATCATAAAAAACAACGTAACCTGTCATCTAAATTCAAGTATGAGACCAAACATATCAAGTTAAAGGAAAGTAAGATTTTTTTTTCTAAAAGCTGCGAACAAGTAAAATCTGCAAGAAAAAAATGTACAAAATCGGCATCTAGACTCACCTGGCATCAATCCATATTCTCCATAATTGGGCTGACGAGGGTGCATATGGAAATTATTTACATTGCCCATCTCATGTCTATAACCAGGCATGCGATGCACAGGCTGAGATGGCGGAACACCTCTTGGCAAACCTTCTGGTGGAAAACTTCTAGGCATGGAGATGTGCTGTAGCATAGGATGATGGGCAGCTGGGTCCATGGGAGGAACCCCTGGACTATGAAGAGGATGTTGCATAGGATTCAAAGTAGCCGGGTAAGATCGGTGCAGATCATGGCGTGTAGGTTGTGGCACGTTGAATGGGGCTTGCTGGTTCCTATTAACAAAGTGGTCCATCATAGGATGATGTGCCATCATAGGTGGTCTACCCTGTAGAAGATGATAAAGATTCTGAGACTCAGCTTGAAAATGTTGCTCACGTGAATGAGCATCAGGACCAAGTACTTGAATGTGTTCTGCATCACCCGGCACAAGACCTTGAAGCCTATAACTGAGATCATCAACTGTGTTCTCAGGCAATAGTCCTTCAACCCTACTGGACCTCACTGATGGCAAATTATCAGAATTCTGACCAGGCAGTGAGTCATTCATTGTAAACAGATTATCTTCTTCAGGCAGTTGAATTTCCAAGCCTTTCATTTCAAAGCTAGCATTTCCCCGATTAGGACCCGGTAATGCTGAGTTCCTATACTCAATTCCTGGTTCTTTAGGGGCAGCAGCATCTTTAGTGCTATTGATGTGTAGTGCTGGTTCGACAGGGTAGAGTACTTCATGTCCAGATGGCAACAGAGTTTTTCCAGTCTCTGCAAGCTCACTAGGACCACCAGTTGCAGACCCTCGTATGGAAACCGGTGCATCTTTAGAATGGAGCTCACTCATAAATGCAGCCCCAAACAATGCTTCCAATGTCAGGTTCTTCCCTGAAGCAGGAGCATTTTCAGTCTCATCAACTGGATGACTTCTAGATATTCTACCGTTGGCCATTGAATTTACGTCAACACTCTGTGGTTCCTCAGATCCTACCTGGAAACCCAAAGAAGATGATCCCTTACTGTCTGTTCCCTTCTGTAATAATGAAAGAAGATGATGCGATGCATGATTATCTACAGCTATTCTCTGCGTGGCAACTGGCTCGTCCACAACAGTCAGCTGCTCCTGTCTAGCACTCTTCTGACTCGAGCCACTGTTGCTCTTAACCTGTTTCAGCATTGCCTGCTCAAGATCCTCACATGTCATCATAACTGGAACCGTCTCTGGAATATCAGAACGTTTGTGTTGTTTCAAGATTCCGTCAGCAGGAGTAGGAGACTTAAATGAGAGGAGCTTAGACCCAGAATCCAATTTGCCAATAGGTGATCTTGGTGATAAATTCTGGATACTGCCATCAGATAAAGAAGGGTGAACTATATTCCCTTGCTCTGGATTTTCATTCTGAACAATCATGGAGAGCAGGCTCTTTGAAGACAAATCTTCTGCAGGTTTCAAATCTGCAGAAACAAAGTTTGAACTTGTCAAGAGAACAGGACACCAGTGGATGCTGTGGGCTAAAGAGGAATAAGTCCTTAGCGTCTACTTTTGTTTTATATAATGAGACAAGCTAGAAAATTAAAACAAATCACCTTCATCAAGGAACCAGCGAGCAAACTTGGATGATTCTGGTACAGAAGACACCATACCGTCATCAGCTTTCGGTGGCGGATTCTGCAAAAGGCATAAAGATCAAATAAACATGTGGCAGAAGAAACAGATATTTGAATTCCTAAAAGACTAATAAAACTGGAAATTTTCAAGGACCAGAAACAGTTTGCACCCTTCCACTAATGACAAGGACCAGAAACAGTTTGCAATTTTCAAACTGTAATTCACAAAAATCAACATTTAATCTCAACAGATTTAAGATGTGAATGCACAGCAATAATAGCATGTAAATCAAGAAATTCTATCACATAAATGCACAGCAATACAGATATATGTAACATAATATTAATCAACTGCCATTCTTTCTCATAGCAAAAATATTTAACTGGAGCAGTAAAACGGTTATAGTTAAGACTTAACTGTATTTTAGAAAACATATGTACAACAAAATCAGGTGTGAAATAAAAAAGGTTCAAAGATTACATCAGAGATTGTATCTTATGAATAATACGTAATTTTAAAGATCCACGAGAGGCTTCTGCACAGACAGGAACAAGATTAAGCAAGACCAAAAAAGGATTTTTTATGTCACCTCGACATAAGTAGGTAGATTGCTGCCACATTTTGACAGTGCATTGCCAAAAAACTGTTCCAATATTGAGACTGAACTGTCCTTCCTAACTGGATCAATACTGTTTAATTTGCCTTCTTTCTCAATAGAATATTTCTTATCCATCACATCAGCTTCCCAATCTCCACTCCCTTTCAGAATGCCAGTGTCATATTCAGTGGAAGAGGTAATGCCACCAGATAGAAGGGAATGCTTTTGACCCAAACTAGCAATGTTATCAGATATGCCCTTCTCATTGCTTTCACATTCAGTGATCTCTGTTGCTGACTTGATTCCCTCTAGCTGATGACCAGTTCGTGCAATAGTTGACATGTTCGTCTCAATAGTGGCATTCTGACCCTACAAAGTGCAAGCATTTTAATAACTAATAAGCTGTAAGGCGTTGGTGGGAAGCAGGTTTGTTGTCACAATTTTGCAAGAAAAATATTCTATCAGAAAGAAGATAAGGAACTAAAGGTTTGCTATAACAGTCTTCACAGAAGAGGTGGCAGCAACTGAAGAGTAGGAGCAAATTGCATGTACTTGCTGCTATGCAACTAATTTGTTAACTATTTTAACAACATTTGGATATGCACCTTTGGTTCCAGTGAGATGTTGGGTGACTGTGACTGAAGCTTTTTCTCCACAAATGCATTTGCAAAGCCAGGTGGCACAAGTGGTCTGGCTGCAGGAGGTGGTAGAACTGACGATGTTTTAGAGGCACTTTCTTGATAAATTGAGGATACTGCAGATCCACCTAGTTTCTCGTTTTTAGTTTTGGCGTTTGCCTTTTCTGTAGGTGTCTGTAACTGTGAAATGATATCATCACTAGGGTTTTCTTTTAGACCATCAGGGTCATTCTTCTTCCCTTGCAAGGCTTTATGTTGCTCTTTCCTCATCAATTCAAACGATGCTGCAGATAAGGAGAGAATGAGACACAGATCATTGCAGTGAAAAGGGGATGTTTATGATGCACTAAGAGGTACTGACCCCTCCTCTTTCTTTCTTCTTCTTCTCTGTCCTCATTTGAGCATTCAGAAAACCCAAATGTTTCATCATTTACTGCATCAATATCCTTCTGCAAAAAGGAGCAGCCTGTCATTCGTGTGAACTGTACTAGAGTTGCAGAGGCTTTCAATCTATAAGGACAAAGAAGGAAATGCACACATGAACAAGCTCCAACCTTGTAAGGACGTGGTGGTTGGTAGCGTTGAGATGTCCTGTTTATCTGATAAGCAGTACCATGATCCTTTGATGCCAACTGGCCGACATGTCCTGACAGTCTAGGGAAACCACCGCTTCCAAGAAGACCATCATGCTCCGTGTTTTGCCAGCTGCGCCTGCATTGGTTGGCATTGCGCCTATCTGCAAGGTAGTATTATTAAAACAGCAAGAAAAGGAATTAAGTAATACGTAAGATGTTTCATGTTTGTAACATGTACATAAATAGGACCGGCAACAGCATGTGAAACATGCCTGATAAATATGAAACAGTATGATCATGCAGACCTTCCTCAGGTTCGTAACTATTAGTCAAATAAATGTGAACATGTATGAGTACAAACTAGAAAGCTTTTGTGCGCGTGACAACAAATACAGTCTCACCAGCAGAGAGTGTCCAGACCAAAAGAAAAAAGAAACAATCATGGAGAAGAGCCCGTTATTAATGGATCACTGCATACCAACGGTACCTTAAGACGGTTATACAATAATAAATGACCTTCTCAGAACGTGTCACATATACCTTGTGCTAAAGACTCACGATCAGGCAACTCCCCATCCCGGTCACTTGATCCAGTAGAGCGAGCATCCCACCGGCCTCCTGAGTTCCCACCACGAGAAGAGTACGTATAGGAACCTGAGCCATCTGACCTTCCCAAAGACGTATGGTAATAGCCTTTGTTTCTCTCAAGCACACCTGCAGAGAGCTCCTGGAGCTCACTGTTGGACGAGGCCCGCAAAAACAGGTATGATCCATCACGCAATGTCGGCAGGGAAAAAGAAAACGTTGGACCGTTATACAGCAATGAACGTGGAACAACCTCAGGAGCGCTGTATCGAAACCGGGGGGTAGCTTCTTGCAATGCTCCGAGCCGCCAAAGGACAGCAGAAAGTCCCTGGAGTACACTATCCTCATCTTCCTCCTGCCACAACGAAGCAAGGCACGTCACGATTCACGGGGGCCTTCAAGCAGTAAGACAGCAGGCGAATCAAAGAGCTGGGTCGTACTACTCACTTGGGGTCTGGGGCCTCCGAGCTCATCTCGTCACCGCGCCAAGGTAGGGCCTCAACTCTCGCCCGCGTTTCAGCTAATAAATCTACGCGAGCTAGGGCGCTCGAATCAAGGAGTCAGGGCAGGGGCGGACTCAATCCATGTTCCTTTTCGGGGGTACCATCTGGATTTGATAGCTGACAAACAAAGCAGCTTGGTGTGAGATCTACCTGTCTCTCAGAAAGAAAGAAAGAAAAAAGAACTGCATCCAGGCAAGTTAGGGTTCTTACCGACGAAAGTGACCGACACAATCCAGTCGACGCGTTGGCCGGAGGAGCCAACGCCAGGGTCTCTGGCGGCCGCCCTTCCTCTTCTTCGGGGGAGGAGGTTGTCGGGCGGAGGCTAATCGAGTGCGAGCTGAGCTGCGGTGCGGTCGGTTAGGGCCCTGACGGATCTACAGGCCGCGCCGGTCCAGTGGCAGTGAGGAGGGGACGGGGACGGACGGAGGGGAGTGCTGGCTTCTCGTCGCCGGCGGTGAGGCTCGGCGATGATGATGATGAGACCCGGCGATTTGTGGTGATGACGGTAGCAAATGGTGTGAGAGAGAGAGGGGAAACCTCAATTTGGGAGATTTCCAGATCTGCCCTTGGATCCCAGGCTGCACAATGCTATTGTCAATGCTGCACTAGGTATAGGTATAGGGAACATATATAATACAAACAGGTATTTGGTGCAATCGTGCAACCCGCACTACTAATAAAAGTTTACTAAAACGCGAACGATGCTGCCGTTTATTTCCTTAATTTTTCTGTTCTTTTTTATTTGACACTCATTAGTTTATTTTTTGAACTAACTAACATTAAATAAAAAGTAGATGTTTTACTTAATAAGCTTGTGAGTAAAGGACTCATGGTGTTCATTGTAAATATTATATAAAGAAACATTAAAAATAGTAATATATGATTTATAATAAATTTGAAACACTAGAAAATTCTTATATAGTCAATATCAGGAAGTATTAAAAATATGACATACTCGTGACATTTACTAACCCGAGACGTTTCTATATGTGTAGAGCGTGTTCCGTTTAAAGACAAAACTTGTTGTATTTTGCCACGTACTCACTCCGTTTAATTTTTTTTCACGTTGGACAGTTTAAAAATTAAATAAACAACGTTAAATAATTTAAAACGAAGGGAGTATAAGGTTAGTCAAGCTTGACTAAGTCAGTCATATGTTAGGTTTATAGTCACTTTTGTGATAAAGTTTTTTTTCTATCTAACTATATCTCACATGCTAATGACTCAGAAAAGCTTGACAAGATTCTATTAGGCTTGTCAAGTTATAGCTGCTGAGAATTTGAGTTGTTAAATGTAATCAAGTTCTATAAATTTTTGTGACAACTGGTGACAAATTTAGTACATCAATCAATCAAACATGCCCGTAGCCCAGCTTTGGTTGGCAGGCAGCCTAACACTCAATCTGGGCCTAACTGCATTTGGGCCTGACCTGTTTTTACATAAAGGAGAAATGCGGGGCCGTTGATGGCCCAAAAGAGAACGCCCAAGGAGCCCAATAAACAAAAAGCGCCCGTGGGACCCAATCGTCAGTGTCAGTAGAAACTTGTGGACAGGAGAGGAGGAAGAGCCCGCGAGTCGTCTCTCTTCTTCACCACGCAGACGCCAACACCTCACCACTACACAGTACAGTACTGTTCCTCTCCTCCCCTCACCCGCGAGCCACGTCCGGAGCCGAGCGATCGCGACCAGAAGCGGCCCTAGGTTGGTGTCTGTCGAGACCGTGCAGGAGAGAACCGGAGGTGATGGTGTCCATGAGCACGACGCCCCACCCGCTGGATTCGTCGGCCCCGGGCGTTGGAGGCGGCGGCGGCGGGGACGCGAACGAGGAGGCGCGGCTGCGGCTGCGGGATGATGATGATGAGGGGGCTAGGAGGGTGCGCAAGCCCTACACGATCACCAAGTCGCGCGAGAGCTGGACTGAGCCCGACCACGACAAGTTCCTCGAGGCGCTGCAGCTGTGAGTCACAACCCTCTTTGCATCTCCTCTTCTTCCATAGGTTCTATGCTTTACTGTGCTGCTTCGTCTGCTCTGGTTATTTCCGTTTTTTTTTTCTGTGCTCGGGGTCGAGTCTAGTCGGGCTTTCAAAAAATCGTTCACATCTCCTCAAGGAACTTAGCGTGGTTTCATGGTCACAGGCGGATCTGACTTGCTTTATGCGACTTCACAGTTTTCTGACCATAGAGTTATGTAGCGAGTTAATCAGCATCCAGGCTCCCCAATGTTGCAGCAACATTTGGATCAAAATTTGGTACGGAAAAAGGGTCAATTCCGGTGCTCTGGGTTCTTTTCATGTAGATTCATATTCGACACTTCGCTAGATTGATCTGGTTGCTGAGTTCCAAATTAGAGCACCTTCATTCCTTTTTGTGGTACAGGACTGATAAACATCCTTGATTGTTATAACTAACGATTCTGCAAAAGTCCGACCATGTCTTTAAGCTCAAACACTGCTGATACATATTTGAGGGTCCTGGGTAGATGTTCTTTAGTGGATCACAGGTTGTTTTAGTACTTATATATTTTTTATTTCAGTTTATTGACTAAAATGATGCTTTAGTTGTTTGTCAGATCTTTTCATACTTCTGTAGTATTTTTTTAGAAAAGGATACTTCTGTAGTAGCTCATATCACAACTTGAACGGCTTTCCTTCTTTCTTGCATATGTTAACAGGTTCGACCGTGATTGGAAAAAGATTGAAGCATATGTTGGCTCCAAGACAGTAATACAGGTATAGTTAAAATCTGTCTACTGTTTTTCTGTTCAGTATGTTGGCTTTACACAGTCTTCTAAGTGATTTCCTTTTCTGTTTCCCCTTCATGTTTTTATAATGCTGCATAAACTACATACTTTAGTTGCTCATGTCCTTGGTCATACTGAAGTCCTATGTTATTGAGATACTAAGAAAATCGATTTTGGTTGCTCATACTTTTTTCTTATAATTTTGTTTTAATTTCCATACTGAAATCCTATATTATATGATATCTCCATCCACTGTTAACTTTGAACGGGTTGCTGCTTTATTGTTACGTTGTATCTGAAATACTGAACATGATCTAAAAACAGTTCTTTTAACAGATCAGGAGTCACGCTCAGAAGTACTTTTTGAAGGTTCAGAAGAATGGAACTGGCGAACATTTACCCCCACCTAGGCCAAAGCGCAAGGCTGCCCATCCGTACCCTCATAAAGCCTCAAAAAAGAGTAAGTCCATTTCTTTGATCTTGCTTCTGATGTGCACGGATTTGTAGTTGAACAGATGGATCTAATTAGAAACTCTGGGACTCATGCATCTCCTCAAGTTGTCTTACCACTTCAAGCTTCTCATATAATGGAGCAAGGCTGTGTTACATCTATGGATATATCTCTTGGTGCTATGGACACGAGTGCAAATGATGTGGTGAATGGTCCGTTCCAACCTTTCAGTTCGAGGCATACACAATGTTTACAGTGTTCTTTCGTTGTGAACTCTATTTTGATCAGTTCTTTTCAAGGGCATTCTAACTTATCACATATACTACAGGCTCTGCTGCAACAAATAACTACTCTAGTGGCATAAGTAGCCAATCTGGAGCTTGGCCTTCTGAAGCTAACGAGCAAGACATTATGCTTCCAGCACTGCGTGGTAACTTTTCTCTTGGCTGCATATAGGTTATGATCCTGTGTTGGCAAATATCTTTCTGATTATAACTTCAAAAGATTAGTATGGTTATATTGCACACAGTGTGCACTATTATTACATTATCAAAGTTAATCTTACTCTGCATATTTCTTTGTAACTAGTATCTTGTTATAATTGATAGCCATGGCGAGCAACCTCCTTTTAATAAATGAACTTAAGTTTGTTACTGTTATGTTGGTATACTTTGAAGTTCTTATATCCAAGATGGTTGCGATACTGTCTATCATTTATTATTAAGGTGCATATAACCACATGCACATCACTTAAGGTTTAAGGTTTCATTGTATCATACTAGTTACTCGGTTTTGCTTTTAGACCTTTAACATCTTTGCAGTAATTCTGGTTCTCAGTAAGCCCTAAAAGTTGGAAGACTCCAAGTCTCCAACATTCATAGATGCATCCACTTCACAATCACCTTACTGGCCGATGACAACTTGTTGTGGTCAACTTGGGGATAGGTGTGAGTGACATGATTTTACTGTGGGCGCCTTTGGATCTTCTCATAAAAAGTCCAGTTACCCTCATTCTTCATGCCCACTGCTCTGTTTAACTTTAAAACAAATTTATATGTGCTGGATCCTTCCTCTGTTTGCATCTATACGCTTAATTGGGTCTCTTACCAGTATATTCTTGATGTCTGGTTGGTAAGGCTCCATGACCTTTACTGCGATAGTTTTTTCCTCTCGTCTTGGGGCGTTGCATAATATTTTTGACGGTCTTTTTTCATCGCAACGCCATTTTCTTTGGCTACATTTTGACTTGTTGCCAAATTCTGGTGAAATTTCAGTCATGCCAGACTTTGTTCGTGTATACAATTTTCTGGGAAGCGTATTTGATCCAGAGAAAAATGGGCACATGCAGCAGTTGAGGGAAATGGATCCAATTGATGCTGAAACGGTACCTCCTTTCTGCACTGCATTCACATGTTGTCAATTAGTTTCTTCTGTGGACACAACGTTAATGGAATTCCTTGTGTTTGACGATTTTGATCTGCAGGCACTTCTGCTTATGAAAAATCTGTCTATGAACCTAACCAGCCCAAACTTTGAAGAACATGTGAGTACCTGTTCTTTTCATTTTTCTTTTGCTTTTAGAGCATTCATGGTTGTCTACGCAAATAAAATTTAAGTATCTGGTGCTACCATAGAGTTCATGCCTAGCCCGCTATACTATTAGTAATCCCATAGTTCTGTTCATTTTAAGTGAGTGGTGGACTGGTAGACTTTTGGTATGCATTCATTAGTTTTCTAACTGTTCTTTGTCATTGTTCTGAACCGTGCCAACAAAATGCTGATATTCCACTCCATCATGCACAATTTTTGTGGTCGGTGTGTTCAGCAATTGTATGGCCTTCCTAGCAGTACCATATTGTGCTTTTGCCTTGTATTTGGTCTTTAAGTTTAGTTTCCGCTAACAAATTGACCAGGAACTAAAAAGTTTGTTGGGGACCCCTTAAAGCTTCCCTAGGAGTTGTGAAATGCCTCATAGCTGGAAGCTGTAGAATTTGAACCCACTATTTTCGTTCTTTCGGACGTGTTCTCACGGCATAGTGGGCTATGTGAGTTTCTTAGATTCTGACTGATGGAAGTTCCTGTCTATTGCAGAGGAACTTGCTCGCTTCACATGGTCCAAGCATGGACCAAGATATGGGTTCTTCTCACACTCTCCATCCCCCATTCATGTAATTCAAGCAGTTCTCTTTATTTGTCTCATTCCTGACCTGTAATATCGCTTCTTTCACTAAGGTTATGGATCTCTATGCCCAGGGTAACTAGCAAATGAGAGAAGCTTCTCCGGTTGCGAGCACCAAAGGCGTTGGAATCACTCGGGAGCATGGCACTGTGCTTGGTGCCAGCCACATGCTGTAGTGTCACATGTGTACATAGCTCTTCAGTAATACCCTAACCTTAGGCTAGTCTTGCTCATCATAGATGGTCAGCTAGTTCATGTGCTTGTGATTCGTTCACCATTTCCCCTCATCTAAAACTATATCTATATGTGAGCTTCCCTTCCACAAAGTATGAAGGAGCCTGGTGGTGTATTATGATGGTATGTGTAATCTCCGGTACCCTTTCCATCCATATCGAGGATGATATAATTTGATTGTGCAGATGGAGTGATTATGGAACACAAAAATTATTTGCATGCTTGCACCCATATTGAAGGGAGGAGGGAGCTCTAGAGTCTCATTCTGTACCCAGTAACCATACAGGGAAAATGGAGGACGTGCTCATCGCCGGCCGCCGCCTCCCGCCTCCTGGTGCAGTGCGTCGTCGTTGTCCCTCGGCGTCTACATTAATCCATTAATAATTTTTTATAGTTAATATATAATCTTATAAAAACAGGAAAAAATGACTAACAACAAGCGTATGAGTTTTAAAGTAGATCTGATATCTCGTGTGCTAACTGAAAGGAACCTAAATTTTGACAAATTAAATTTGACGTTTTTGGAATATTTTCATGATTAATTGCAGCTTTACTTGACCTTAGCAGGAGTACTATAGTACCACTGGTGTGTAGAACAATTGGACAGAAGAAAAAGGAGATAAAATAATTAGACACGGGAAGCGAAGGTCAAAGGGGCACTTTGATAAAGAGGGGTATTTTTTTTTTAAAAAAGCCTCTTTATTAAGTTGGGCTGTACTGTCGATATGTGTACACCAGTGTTTTAAAAAGGGCGGCCGGACGTATGGGTGTCCAAGAGTCTAGGCGCTCGCCTACGCGATCAGTCATGGCGTCCAGCCGGAGCGACTCGACGCTTAGGCGGCGACTAGGTATCGCCTAGGCAACACCTAGCCGGAGCGCCTCGACGCTTAGGCGGCGCGACTAGGTATCGCCTAGGCAACACCTTTTAAATAATGGTGTACACGTTCACACTATTCACGCATGCCTACACACCAACACCGATATCTAGTCTTTCTAAGACCACGTCCTTCAAAGATCAACGAAATTCAATAGAATCCGATATGGACGGGGATATAGTATTCCCATTGTGGCTTCACGTGGCCAGACGGCTGAAATTTATTTTGCGGACTCATGCTCTATGCGACACGAGAATATAAGAGGGGTATTTAGAGAGGATTTCAAGCTTATATAATGTTTGAAAAACATTAATAAGAGTATATCTTCTTAAAGAATCGTCCTTTAAAAAATAGGAAGGAGAAATTAGTCCACGGACTTGCTGGTCAACAGTAGGAAATCCGAAGAAGAAGAAGAAATCTCCTCGTCCGTCCAGAGGCAGATCCAATCCCATCACCATCTCCTCCTCCCCATCCAACCCTATGGCCTCCGATTCCGACGACGCCGACTTCTTCGACAAGCTAGTCGACTCCGATTCCGACGACGATCGTCGACCCCTCCCCCTCGCCGCTGACGATGCCGGGGACCTCTCCGCTCTAACCCTTGCTGATGCAGCGCCCGCGCATCCTAAGGCGGAACACCGCGAGGCTGCGGCGGTGCATCCTGACGCTGAGTCGGGCGCCGTGGTGCATCCTGAGCCTGGGCCACCCAAGGTGGAGGCCGCCTCCCCACGGTCTGATGTCAAGCAGGTGCGGTGGAACGATTCCGGTGCCAGCAGCGGGGCAGATCCATCCGGGGCCGAGGACGCCTTCTTCGACGGTGCCGTGCCCAGGGACCACCAGGGCTTGCAGGATTCAATTCAAGCTAGCGTGTCCCCGGCAGATCACAGTATCTCCAGTGCCTTGGATTCCACTGCAACTGCGACCGAATCCGTGGATCAGAATAACAATGCACAATTGGACTCCGCTGATCTTAAGTACCGGGAGAGCCTCTACCCTGGGTGGAAGTATGACGCCGCAACACAGCAGTGGTATCATGCAGCGGACGCTCCCAGTAATGCTGTGGAGCCTGACCACGGGGTGGAGGTTACCAGGGAGGTGCCTGACTTGAAGACTGTGGCAGCGACTGCTACGGCGAAGGCTCACCTGGCCCCGCTGAATACTGTGTCTGAGCCTCCCGAGGCCCTGGTGCCACCCCTCAAGGTGGAGGCCGACGCCGCCCCAGAGGGCAGCTCCTCTAGTTCAGACAAGGGCATCCAAACCACGGTCAAGCAGGTGCAGTGGAATGACTTTGGTGCTAGCAGCGGGGCAGATTCGTTTGGGGACCTCTTGGTGGATGGAGCCGAGGATACCTTCTTTGAGGGCGCCGAGCCCGGGGATCAGGCCTCACAGAACAGCGCCGCCCCGGCGGTGAATCACAGCTTCTCCAGTGGAGTCTTGGAAAGCAATGACAATTCCCAGTTGGATTCTAATGCAGCTGCCATGGAGCCCATGGATGTGAGCAAGAGTGCACAATTGGACTCCACTGACCCCAAGTACTGGGAGAACCTCTACCCTGATTGGAAGTACGACGCCGCAACACAGCAGTGGTATCAGGTAGACACTCCCAGTAATGCTTTGCAGCCTGAGCCTGGGGTGGAGGTTACCAGGGAGGAGCCTGACTTGAAGCCTGCGGCAGCGACGGCTACGGTGGAGGCGCTGGTGGGTGCTCACCCGGCCCCACTGAAGACTGGGTCTGATCCTCCCGAGGCCCTGGCGCCGCCCTCCAAGGTGGAGGTTGACGTCACCCTAGAGGGCAGCTCCCCTAGTTCAGACAAGGGCATCCAAACCGCGGTCAAGCAGGTGCAGTGGAATGACTTCGGCGCTAGCAGTGGGGCAGATACGTTTGGGGACCTCTTGGTGGATGGAGCCGAGGATACCTTCTTTGAGGGCACCGAGCCCAGGGACCAGGCCTTGCAGAGCAGCGCCGTGCCGGCAGTAGATCACAGCCTTCCCGGTGGAGTCTTGAAAAGCAATGACAATTCCCAGTTGGATTCCAGTGCAGCTGCCATGGAATCCATGAATCAGAGCAAGAGCGCGCAATTTGATTCCACTGATCCCAAGTACTGGGAGAGCCTCTACCCTGGGTGGAAGTACGATGAGGTGACACAGCAGTGGTATCAGGTAGATACTCTCAGTGCACACAAGAGTGCTGCTGATAACAGCAACACTGTGGCAGCCCTTGGGATCGATAACACTCAGCAGCAACAATTAGGTGCTTCGTATGTGCAGAACTCTTCACATGCAACGCTTGAGACCATTGCGGAGGAGAGCACCACCAATGCCGCAGGCTGGGTCCAGGATAGGAGCTATGTAGCACCAACTGAATTCCCACCAAACATGTTGTTCTACGCAGAATATCCAGGATGGTATTTTGACACCAACACACAGCAGTGGCAATCGCTCGAGTTGTACCAACAAACTGTTTCCCAGACTGCAGCAGCCTCAGGTGGGTTTGCAGGAATAGGTCATAGTGCACCTCACACCCAAAATTCTTACACAAGTAGCTATACCCAGCCGAACCAGTGGCAACCGGGTGCCTTGGGTAATAGCATGGAGTCTGATGGTTCAGCAGATAGTGGTCTGTTGGGTAGTTTCTATGGTTTCAATCATAATTCTGAGAATCAGATAGGGCAGCAAGTTGATGCCCAGCCGTTGCAATCATCTACAAACTATATCAAGACATTTGTGCCTTCTACTTCTACTAGTCAATACACTGGTACTGATAACAACCAGGTTAGTTATGAGGGCTTCCAGCCTACAGATAGTCAGCAGAGCGCTTCTAATGGTCTGGAACAGTCTACAAATGATCTAAGTAGTTCTATGGGCTATCAGAGTGGGTACACGGGCTCTGCACCGTATACAGATCACCAGGGGTTCAAATCTTTTACAAGTAACCAGAGTTGGAATAAGGGGTTTGGGCATTCTACAGGTCAGGAGGTAGGATACAAAGGGTTTGAACCTTCCACAGGTTATCAAACTGGTTTTGAACCTTCTAAAGATCACCAGGTTAGCCACATGGGATATGACTCTACAAACCATGGGTATGGCAGCTTTGTTCCAAAGGAGAGCATGCACAAGGAACAAACACATGCAGGTTCAGCTGCACATATGCATTTGCCAAACAACTATTGGGGTACTCATAGCTCAGAGGACTTTGCTCAGCAGCTGTCGATCGGTCCAAATGGTACATCCCAACAGTTTGGTTTCTCACCGCATGAACAGAGGTCGTCAGCTGGACGCCCACCACATGCTCTGGTCACCTTTGGATTTGGAGGAAAGCTCATAGTTCTGAAAGAAATCAGCTCGATAACTGCCAATTTTGACAGCAGAAACAAGGTATTATGATATTATTTCCTTATCATATTCTTCTTTCAGTGAAGTAGTAACTAACTTCTTGTGTCACTGCAATCAAAGGGCGATTCTGGTCGAACGGTGTCAATTCTGAATATGCCAGAGATTGTTGCTGATAAAATTGACCATTCAAGCATCCCTAGCGGCAGTGCATTTAGCTACTTCCATGCTTTGTGTCGTCATTCCATTCCTGGCCCACTTGTTGGTGGGAGTGCTGCATCAAAGGATGTGAATAAATGGCTTGATGATATTATTGGAGGATATGAATCGTCTGTGAGGGAATTCCAAGGAGGGGATGTTCATAAACTCCTTATTTCGTTGCTGAAAATATTATGTCAACACTATGGAAAACTTCGTTCACCCTTTGGTTCAGATCCATCACAGGAGGTATTCCTTTGTCTTGCTTGACTATGCTATCTATACTGGTATGATGCGGGCCAATCTGCTCTGCTGTATGATCACACACAAATCTACTTTGGTTTAGTTTGTAGGAGTTAACTTACATGTATTTAAAAGTCCATGATTGACTTTATAAGATACCGTATTTGAGTACAGTCCTAAATTATTTATACACTTGCTTGGGGCAAACCCAGACCCCACAATGTGTGGGAGCCTTCGGCACCGGGTACACCCTTTTTTCATTTACTTGCTTGGGGCAAAGGCTTTCTTGTTGTTGTTTGCTTGAGTGCCAAATGGTAATGTGGTGCTCTTTTTTGGCTACCTAAGGAAAAGATGCATGAGGTGTGCCAAGACTGTGGTGTACTAGTGACTGCTATGATAGACATGACTGTGAAGCAACAGAACTATGTTATTTGCTCAACAGGATTAATCATAATCTGATGTTTGAATAATATATAATTTTGAGGACACAAACTAATTCCTAGAGTACCCATGTTTTCGTTGGCTTATATTTTTTTGAGGCTTTGCAAAGGGATACCCACTTACCCAGAGAATGATCTTGGTTCTCGTCATTTTTATGTACTGCTAGAGTGGCTTGTAGAGTTTCGATAGGGCCTGCAACTCAGTTTCATGGCAACAAGGAGAAGCAAATCTTGGTTCAGAATAAAATATCCACCTAGTATCTACTGAAAGAACTGGACATATAGTTTATGCATATTCAGATAATATCCACTTTTATGCTTAAATTCTTACTCGGGAATGGAAACCATATTATTGTGTTTGCTCTCACTTTCATTCATAATCCGCTATCATGTCCTGAAGGTTCCTCTCTTTAACAATATACTGAACCATACACCGAGTGTAATATTATTTCCATATGAAACACTGATGCGTTTTGAATATTCGTTACAGGGTGTAGATGGACCAGAGATGGCAGTGACAAAGCTTTTTGCGTCTTATAAGAGTAATGCTAATATGAAAGGGTACGGGGCCGTTGTCCATTGCATGAAAAATATTCCCTTGGAAAGCCAGATTCAGGTTATTATTATTTGTCTTTTGTGTCTTAGCTGCATTATTTACCATAATATATACCCTGATTTAGGCAAATACCCTACTGCAGGTCACTGCCCAGACAGTTCAAAATCTACTAGTTTCTGGTAGAAGAAAAGAGGCCCTTCAGTCTGCACAGGAAGGTCAGCTTTGGGGTCCAGCACTGATCCTTGCTTTACAACTTGGTGATAAGGTCTGGATCACTGAATTGAAATTTGCATGCTCTTGATTAGTTGGATGACCTGTTTCTTTTCCTCGAGTCTGAGTAATTGCTCATTGCTTGACTGATGATGCAGTTTTATGCGGATACTGTGAAGAAAATGGCTGATTGTCATTTTGTGTCTGGATCACCTTTAAGGACATTGTGCCTTCTTATTGCTGGACAACCTGCAGATGTTTTCAATTTTGAGAACCCTGTTGGTAGTGGTTCATTGCACACAGGCCAGCTGCCTGTAGAGGTAATAATATATTAATACCACTATTATGTGGTCTAAGACTCAAGTACACTGATATATGTCTCAATGGAATATAAGATTATTGTGCATGACCTAAATGATTGTTTAGTACTTAGTTTGGTGAAGTAAAAGCAGCCAAGTTTTACTTATCTAATTTCAAGCTGTGCTACTACAAAGAACCTTAATGTTCTTTAGTCCTGCATTATAGTTCTGTGTTGTCTAGAGTTCTGTATGTATTATGGCATGATTTGCTCTAATATACTCAAATTGTATTGATTTTTTTAGATATTCAGATATCTCATTAGACATGCGCATTTTTGTTATGATCGAAACTCACTTTCCAATTTTGTAGCTTTTAAGTCCAAACTCAATTCCACTACTTTGTCGGCAGGCTGCTCCTAAGGGTATGCTGGATGACTGGCAAGAGAATTTAGCTATTCTAACTGCAAATAGGACAAAAGGTGATGACCTTGTAATTACCCACCTGGGGGATTGCCTTTGGAAAGAGAAAAATGAGGTTCGAGTATTTTGTGTTGAATATGTACTCTTCCTTGCTTACTATTTATGCCCAATTCACTGTAAGATTTAATGCAGGTTGTGTCTGCCCACTCATGCTACTTAGTTGCTGAATTAAATATTGATTCATACTCTGAAAGTGCAAGGATGTGTCTCATTGGCGCTGACCACTTGCGATGTCCACGGACATTTACCAGCCCCGAAGCTATCCAGGTCTTTTTTCAACATCTCTAAGCTGCATCATCTTTTTCCTACTACCCCCCGTCTTTTTCCTTGATGTTGGGAGGAATCAGATAGAGTAGTTTATTCTGAATTTTTTCTTCTGCTACTTCTAGTGCTAATGTTATATCCTGATCGAGGGTGCTATGAAATAATAGCATGCCTTGGTGAAGATATTCTATAGCTTTAAGTTGCATTAGGCAACTATCACATATATCCGTGCGCAGGCTAACATAGAAGCCAGGCAATGAGTTCCAGTGTCTGGCTAAGACCACGTGAACACTTTTGTATATTGCATGAAAATTCAAGTTTGTGGAACCTTCAGATCAGATACATTACCAAAAGTGCCAAATAGGAATTTATATTATATAATAACATAATCTAGTGTTTGTTTTTGTCTTTTTGGACTACAGTAGCTTTTAAATTCTATGCTTTTGTTCTATGGGCCTTACCTTTCGGCCACAAATTTATTTTGGTCTGTTTTGTTTCTAGAGACATGTTATAGTATTCCTTTTACAGTATCCCATTAGTATTCATCCCCCCTGAACAAATATCCTCTCTATGCTACTAGCAGAGGACAGAGCTGTATGAGTATGCAAAGGTTCTTGGTAATTCCCAGTATATCCTCTTGCCATTTCAACCATATAAGCTGATATATGCATACATGCTTGCGGAGGTTGGAAAGGTTTCTGATTCACTAAGGTAGGCTTTTGAATTATTATTTTAATACTTCTCCTGTCTTCTTAGTTGACATTGATTTGCCTTGTTAAGGTATTGTCAAGCATCTCTGAAGATGCTGAAGGCCTCTGGGCGCGCGCCTGAACTAGAAGCACTGAAGCAATTGTTTTTGTCCTTGGAGGAGCGGATACGCACCCACCAGCAGGTATTTAGTTTATGTTAGTTTATTTTTTCATTCCTATTCTTTCTGTCCACTAATAGTCAATTCACTGCTTTAGGGTGGATATGCAATAAATCTTGCCCCTGGAAAGATTGTTGGGAAGATTTTCACATCACTTGATAAATCCTTGTCCCGCATGATGGGTACACAATCTGCACCATTTCCTCAAGTGCCACAGGGTGCTGGGAATGAGAGAGATATTTCTTCAGTTCCTGATACAAAAGTTGCAAATACTCAATCAATGATGTCCATGTCATCATTGATGTCTTCTACTTCCGAGCTTTCTATGAGTGAAATGTCAGGCACCCCTGAAAGGAAAGCTGCCCACAACAGGAGTATTTCAGAGCCAGATTTCGGTAGAACTCCACATCAGGTACTTCTTGGATTAGTTAGTATTTCCTAGGGATCTTTCAGTACTCTTTTTTTTTGCTGACTCAAAATCATAACAGGGTGCAGGATCAGGTAATGCACAAAGCACGTCAAGTTCAGGTAGTTCACGCTTTGGATGGTTGGTCCAAAAGACAATGGGGCTTGTTTCAAAATCTCACAAGCAGGTACTTGCACAATGATCACGCTATTTTCTTTTTTACCTTTCTCTCCCTGCTGTAACATGCTAAACACGGTTTATCCCCTGATGGACTGAAGGCAAAGCTAGGGGAACAGAACAAATTCTACTATGATGAGAAGCTGAAGCGGTGGGTGGAGGAAGGTGCTGAAGTCCCCGCTGAGGAGCCTCCCCTTCCTCCACCTCCAACAAAAGCTTCATCCCAGAGCACTGTTCCAGATTACAACTTGAATGGCCCTGCTGGTGGAGGTCATACTGCTTATGGATTTGCAAATGCTAAAACCTCTAATCCTTCAGAGCTTAGTCCGGGGATGCCGCCAATACCGCCGACCCAGAACCAATTCTCGGCGCGTGGAAGGACGGGTGTCAGATCAAGGTAATTTTGCTTTGTTATCTGATTTCTTTCTATATCAATAGGGTGTAACACCTCGTACTTTGCATAGATACGTTGACACCTTTAACAAGGGCAGTGGTGCGAGTGCCTTTGGAGGTGCAAGATCATTTAGCAAACCAGCAGCTTCATCAACGAATCCACTGTCTAGTGCGAAATTCTTTGTGCCTACTCCAGCTACTGTTGCTTCAGAACAGATGGCGGACCCAAACATGGATGCCCAAACTGAAACCACTCATCAGGATGAGCCATCATCCTCACCAGCATTGGAGGCAGCATTTAGTTCACCGCCACCATCAGCGCCAATGCCATTGACCATTCAGCGGCATCCGAGTATGGACAACATCATGAGCCCCTCGGATAGCGTTGGCAGTTTTTTGTCGAGGTCAAGGGCGGCTTCTTGGAGCGGAACATACCCAGACCAGATCA
Source organism: Neostapfia colusana (assembly GCA_030760725.1). Taxonomy (NCBI): domain Eukaryota; kingdom Viridiplantae; phylum Streptophyta; class Magnoliopsida; order Poales; family Poaceae; genus Neostapfia; species Neostapfia colusana. The sequence goes on from JASWHV010000020.1 coordinate 56,000,445, forward strand.
ACAGCTCTGCTGTTTCTGGATCATCTGATGGACAGACGACACAGTCGCCGTTGATGCCTGGCAGAAGACCTACACACAGCCGCTCCAGTAGCAACTCGTCAGCCCAGTTCAGCGGTATGGTTGAGGGCCTTCACGAGGTAGAGCTCTGATACTGGGCAGACGATCCCTAGTGCTGTTTCACAGATTTTAGTATCCGTCGTGGTGTCTAGGAAAGGAAAAAAGAGCGGTTTTCCTATTCGTTTTTACATGAGGAAGGATGCCGTTGTACAGATAGTTCACTCGTTCACCAGATGCAAAAAGCATCAGAGGAGAGACGTAGGTTAAGATGGAGAAAGGTTGGCAACAGTTATTTTAAAAGAATTTTCTTTGATTCGTTGCTTTAAGCCAATAAAGTCATGTGACACTTTGGTCCACATCTGCAAATTATATTCCTGAAACGCTCTGTTAATTTTGTTCTAAGCTTGTGGAGCTCTCCCTCTATTTTTTTTTCTCGAGCCAAGTATGAATGAAAGCTCAAAAATATTGTCAGGTCAGGTGTGGCGCATGGTGCTTGGCAATTTACAAATTGCCACAACAACAATGCATCAAAGCATTGATAAAGATCTCAGTATATCACTGTACCCTCGTGCATCAAGATCTAAGTATAACATACATGTAACTAGTGAACGTGCTCATAATATTGTTATCTACAAAAATATTCAACGTTTCAGAAAAACAAGTCTTTAAAATCATTGATCTACATCTTTTTTTAAAAAAATCACGTTATCTACAAAAATACCACTTCTTTATTCCTAAAACATCAGTTTCAAGGAAGTTAAAAGTATGCTTTAAAAACGTGAACTTTTCGTTAGAGAAGTCAAAGGAAAATACTATACAAAAAGAGCAATTATAGAAACAATAATCTAATCAATCAGACAAAACCAACTGGGCTGGACGTCAGTGACTGATAGAAAGGGCATGTTAGCAAGCACAAACACCACCAAGGAAGAATTGCTTCTTCAGCGCTGTGTTGCAACCACATTAGCCTGCACAACAAGCAAAACGGAGAGGGGAAAACTATTATGACATCATCTTGATATGGGCAGGATATGTTCACGCTTTCATTTCAACCTTCAGCAAAGCCAACCGCAGAAACCATTTACATCGGCAACCTGGTTAACTTCATAACAAATGAATTAGATTTGATGGACGGCTGTTGCCTCCCTGACAACAAGGGCAAACGACAATCGCTGGTCCTGCATCAATTTTACTGTACAAGCGAAAGAGAAGTGATATAAAGGTAAAAAGGAAAATAAATGAAGCAATCCCTGACATTCTTATACAAATGACAGGCTAAGAAATTTACAGATGCTGCAACCATATGCAACAACAAGAACCTTCATCTTTCACCCAATGCAAGGCACACTGAAGCACATTTTTTCTTTTCATCCACCGAATGGTGGTTAACGAGCAGAGTATTTACATCACAGAAGCACCTCCTTCAAACTGGTAGCTGGTTCTGAGAAAATGTTACTTCAGCCTGAAATCATGTCTGAATGCAGTAAGATTTTGAGTGAATCTGTCCCGGTTCCTGGGTTCCAAGTTCCTGTTGACATCTGCCATCAGCTTATCGAAACATTGCGAAAGACGTTGTTGCTGGTCTACAGGCTGCAAAACAAAGTGATAGGTCCAAAAAAATTTAGACTCCAAATTATTACAGTTATCTAATCATTCCTCATGTCCAACAATGGAGACTGCTAATGAAGCACCGGTTCACTCATTTGTCTTTTATATAAACATAAACATGTATAGTATGCATGATGAAGGTATTCTGACCAGTTACCATACTACAGTCCAGTCTGTTTTGCAAGAGCAAACCAACAACTTCAAATAAAAAAGTGAATTTAACACATGTGTTTTATCCCCAGCATCATGTCTTGCTACCCTACCAGATGTAGAATCGTTCTGGTATCATATATTTAAGGACTTTTCTTGATTAAATCCCATCAATAAGTGTACAATGCTCAAGGTAATTATGGATGACTGTATTGAAGTCCATGCAACAAATATAAACAATAGACTTGTTGCATCCTCTTGCACTATAAAAAAGCCAACAGGTTTTTTGATACATATATCTCATCAAAATATTTCTCAAAAGTAATTCTAAAGAACATTATCCAAGAGCCGCCAGTTCTGCAATGTGATTACCAAGCCAATGTTCCTAAAGCTTCATATATTTAAGATACTTATATAATGCCATAAAAGTTCCAAGTCATTCACAAATCTCAAACTCAACCAACTTTAAACAATAAATCTTGACCACTAGGGTTATTTCATAAGCACTAACATTTGTAAGACAGCATTGTCTCATTCTCACGTTCTTTGCTACCAACACTGAAATAAAATGTTGCGTGTCTTAAGGCCTACCCAACGTGCTTGGGATAAAGGCTTTGTTGTTGTTGTTGCTTAAGGGCAACCCCAAAGATCAATGTGTTTCAGTGTAACGTAATGCAGCTATCAAAAGCCAACAGTTAATCACAAAATGGATAGTGGATACACAACACAAAAATTAAGGAAAACTTAAAAAATAGAAACCTCAGTACGATAGGCAAATGATTCTTATCAAAAGGTTGCAGGTAGACCATTCGTTCAGAATCTTAAATGTTCGTCTTTCATTTTCTTTTACGTTTTTCAGAATCTTCACAAGGATGACAAGGTAGAAATTCTCAACAATATAAGAAAATACAACAGAATCTTCACCTGTGATGCTAATATGTGCGCTCTCAGGTCACCAAACATCTGGAGAAATACCAACGAAAATAATGAGGACAGTATATGCAGGAAATGAGCTTAAAAGCATAAGTGAAGAAAATAAGTAGTGTTAGTAAAAAAATAAAAAGCAGGCACCTGTTCACTAGTCATTATCAGGCTCAATATCGGTCTACTTAGACTCCATTGGTTACCAGCATCCTCAAAAAGAACGATCTCAAAAAGTGTCTTCAGCATCTATCACAAATAAAATAGTTACAGAGAAACCTTTCAGAATATGGTTGAGATAATTTGGTTGCACAAACCTGGGGAAACAAATTGGGGAACTCTGCAATGTGGCGTGTGAGATTTACTGAAGCTGGTGTTGGAGGTCCATCAGCAGCTATAACATTGTTAAAGTAAAATGCTGCCAAGCTATCAATAGCAGACCCACACTGCCAAAAAGTAAATAATAGGACAAAAATAAGATCAGCAAGAAAGAATCAAGGGATGCTAAGAACTGATTATACAACATGTCATTTCCCATCTCTATGTAGCTTTATGAGAATTTGTGAAAACTTGTTGAACCAATCTTTCCATTGTGTCCTGGAGGTCCTGGCCTCCTGGGTTTGAATCAGCCTCCTTACAAAATAAGCAAGAAGAAGGCTGCCTAGAAATTCCCTTCCCCAGACCCCACAATGTGTGAGGAGCTTTCAGCAATGGCTACACCTTTTTTGTTGAACCAATCACAATCACTTACAAAAGCCAGTACATTTTGTTCTATGTGCGCCCTACCTTATCTACTAGACAAACATTAGCAAACTTATTTCAGGTAAATAAATATAAGAGAATATTTTTTTGCTACATATTGAATTAAATCATTTTTCTGGGGACACCAGGACCCAGTCACCAATGTATTTTTCTTAAAAGTTTAAGCACTGGTCAATCACTAGTACTATACCATTGTAACAGGGGCATGTGTCAAATGATAAACAATGTTCAGCACAAAAAACGATAAGTAGAGATTCAAAGAAACAAACCTGTGTTGATATCCCTGTATCTAGACCTTTTAAGCCAGATTCGAGTGAGATGACAATATGTACAAATGTGGTTGTGTCCAAATTGAGGACAAAATTGATATGGTTGTTGAACAGAACTTCTGCATATCCAAAGTAGGCTTTCGACAGCTGAAAAAATATCTCATTTTCAATAAGTTTACGGATGAAACAGAAAAGATAAGCATATGATCACAAAGAAGCATGGCTTGAGACAAGATCTGAATAGCACTATCCCTTGTAGTGACTGGAAGCACACAACTTGAACTAATCAATAATAATCTTGTATACAGGTACCCTATGGGAATTTCTTTGGGTGTAAACCAATAAATGAATCAATTCCAAAAGAAACTTTGAGCTACCAATCATCATAGTTGACACGATACCTTTGAATAGACCAGGTTTGAAACCAGGTTGAACTTACAATGCGGCTTTGGCATAGTAAGGCTCCGTTGACATTGTGGTGGCTTTTTAAGAGTGCTTATTTATTTCCTATTTTGATTGCTAGTTTTATTTGAGAGCATCTTTTTAGGATCTGTCACAACAGAAATCGTACTAGGAATGGTAAATATTCCTCTAACTAGATTTCATATCACACTACAGCCGTACAGCGCAGACTCCAATGTTCAAAAAAGCGGTGGAGAAAAACGAGCGGAGGAGCTTCGCCTAGCGCTTAGGCCGCCTAGGCGACGCCTAGGCGTTTCGCAAAAAGCGGAGTCGGCTCTATATATATTTCACTATATACTGTAAAGTTTTGGAAAGGGGTCCTAGCTCAGTGGTAAAGCTGTTGTTTTGTGACCGTTAGGTCACAGGATTGAGTCCTGGAAATAATATCTTGTAGAAATGTAGGGAAAGACCACGTATAAAAAAACTAGAGTGAGTGGGGCTACTGTAAATTTTTAAATTTGACAATGATGGATACTATAATCAGTGAGATAAGCGGCTAAAAGCGGCTCTAAAACCACAAAAAGCGGCGAAAAAGCGTAAGAAAGCGGCAAAAACGTGTTTTCAAACACTTAAGCGTTCAACCGCTTAATAGCGACCACTTTCAGAAAAGCGAGGCGTTGAGGCACCGCTCAGCGCCTAGGCGCGCTTAGGCGGTGGCTAGGCGCCGCTTTTTCAAACAGGGAGCGCAGCACAGCAACTGCAAACAGAGCCTAAGACAGAAACATGGGGCTCCAATTATACGGAGCAAAGTCAAATACTAATACAAGTAAAACAAAACCAACTGATTATTACTGATCGGTGAATGCATCCAATATTCATGCTCATATTCATGAGAACTTGTTAGAGAGAAAAAAGAATGAGAAAACTGAGTTTTTTGCAGCATCAAACTGAAAGTAACAGCTAATGTGTATATTAAAAGCAACGGCCCAAGACATGAATAGCAAACTAAAGTTGACGTCAATACCTTTCTGAATGCCAATATATCAGACAATGGAACCGAAAGGGTCATCTTTAGAGATATATCAAGGGCATCCGCAAGTGCTCTGTCGCCATAAAGCTCAAATACACCAAAGTTGACATAGTTACCACACAAAGCTGTAAGTTCCAGAAAAGTGACCATCAGAAGAACAATACATAACCAGCAAAAGGGCAACAGAAGCCTACAATGAGAAATAGGATGCAGTATAATTGCTGCGAAAGAAAATAAGTTACAATGAACCGAATCACAGCCATTATTTACAAGATCAGAAGTAAGCTGGTCAAGGTGCAACACAATCAATACCACCAGCTATCACAAAACCTGTACAAAACTACTGTAGGGTATAAATTAGCAAGTAGAAAGGCAATTTATACTCGCCTCTTGAAAGAACAGTCAGTGAGATCCAAATGCCTTTGTATTTGCATCCGTAAATATCAGTTCCATTTGGAAGCAATAGAATCCGTGACCCATAAGCCACAATTATCTTGCTAACCTCTCGAAACAAAAGGATCCCATTTGGTGATGATGAATCAAATGTCAATCTTTGAGCTTTGTTCAAAACAAATTCGCACATGAATTTCAGCAAGGGTGTGGTGACCTGCATGATGTGATATTTAGAGTGAAGAAAAACAATGCTAAGAAAGTTAGGTCTATGAATGGATAAGTTAGGCTTAGCCGTATATATTCAGAAAACACGCAACAAGTATGTAGGATATAATGATGTCGCTAAAAACAGGGTTATACATTAGCAATTAGGCTGAGTGAAAACATGCAAGACATGCACAAGGCACAATAGCATTTTACAAAACAAATTGGTAGCACTTGTCACCTCTGGTTCATCAGTCCACAGTGAGATGGCTCTCAATAAAAGTTGCATGCGAGATGGATACAACCAATCAAATAGAAGGCCATAGGTCCTGCGGCTGGATCAGAACAACACAGATACAGTTACTTTACGAATTACATGAGTGTTAATACCCTTATACAGTGTGCCTATATAATCAGACAGTGCACCTGTTGGTGGCCATCACAATGCCTCGTAGATCTCTCATCCAACCAATAAAGGCACGCTTAGCAACATCAGTCCGGAAAGCAGCATCAGCAGTTGCCTCCAGGTTAAATGAAACCTACGGTAAAACAAGGTCAAACCATTTTATATAGCTATATTAGCATTATAATACTTATCCACGCACCCGCTGAAGTGGTTCCATGAAAGCCCTGAATTTTACTGGGCTCTCTTCCATGAAGACTAAGGAGCCAAGGATGTAATAGAATGTAGTTCTACTACGAGAACAACTGTACTCCACAAGGAATGGAAAATTCTCCTGCTGCAAGGATGAAATAAGTTCTAAGACTGAGGAGTGCAGGGATAGTAAAACAAAAGCTAGTGGGAGGACATTACAGAATGATTTGCTATGATGAACTTTACACTCTCGAGCTTGAGAAGCAGCTTTCCAGTCATATATCTGATATGATAATATACACAATGAAGAAATGTCATAGTCCTGAATGACAAAAAAGGAATTAAAATATATAGATGCAACCTTACCCAGAAGCAAGCTCCTGAAAAAGGGACAGAGTATGACCGATGACATCCTCACACTGTAACCACATCAAAAGTTACTCAGCTCAGAGTTCAAAGTCCAAGTTAAAGTCAGTAGATGGATGGTTACCTCCGAATAGCACTTCAGGTTTGTAGCTATTTTCCCAACAATGACATTAAGTAAAACTAAATGGTCATTCAGTCCCAGAAGCTCAGACAATCTTGCATACAGCTGCTGCAGCAAAGAAGCATTGGTTTATGGAATCTCAAACAGGGGATGGCAATGAGGCACAGGCCTTCCAAAATTTTAGTAACCATCAGCAACAATCCAAATTGGTGCCAAATTTTGGGAAGGTTAATTTGGGCATAGCCAAAGACACCCATCAATACAGAAGACGAATCAGAGTCTTGGTCCTTCTAACCTTTGAAGAATGCATGGCTTGGTCTCCTACATATGACCTCCTGAAATTTTGCAGAAAGATGAGGATAGCTTGGTCTAGCCTTTGCTTGCTTAATTCTTGGTATCTCTGCAAAGGCAATAGAATAACACAATTATCATGTGGAGCTGTAGAGCAAAAACCAAGAAGAAGGGATCACAAAATAGATATCGTGCTATCTCCAAAAAAGTAGGATGCTTTTGGAACAAACAATAATGTGTTAAGTTCAAGAGTCATCATGAGCATAGTGCATGATTCACATTTCAACTCATAAGACTAGCCCCAGGTTTGGACGCCAAAGGCAATGAGGGATTGTCATTTCAGCCAGTCTCATTAGTCATTACATAAACTAATATAATTTTGACGGTAAAGGGTAAACTGTTGGGAAGGTTTATGCATGGAAGGCTTCACTTTCACAATGGCTGTAAAAGAGATTAAAAACACACATTTTGCAGTCAACAACAAGGCCTTTCAGTCCCAAACAGTACAACCCGAATTTCTCAGCGAGCGAATAGATAAAAAGTTGGCTATTTAGATCACATTATAGGAAAAATACAAAAGACACTGGCCTGTCAGTCTTTTTTTTTCAAAATAAATTGCCACAATAACTTACAACTGATACATCACTACACTCACTTTCTGTGTTACAAAATAATACTAAAGGAAAATAATTGTTCCGGCAAAACCTTAGGTTATCATTCATGTTAAGTGAACAAATCAATTTCACCTAACCTGTGCGTGCAGCCCTGTGTCAGTCACACTTATCAATTGTAGCACACGAGCAGAAAGTTCTGCGTCAATTAACTCTTGTGATTCTTGGCTGCAGGAAAAAAAAAGAAAAATCTTTCATGAAAAAATAATTAAAAAAACTATGTAAGGAAAATAGACCACACACCTACAACCGACAGTCTGCCTAATTTTGAGAATGGCTGCAATTATGTGGACCATCCATGCAATTCGTCCTTCAATCAAAGAGAGCTCATCTGCATCTCCAGGAGCTGGTAATCTTGATGCTTCCTGTAACAGATATTCGACTTTAATAGCATTATCTCAAGAAAAGGACTTTGTGTGATAACACTAACATACCGTATAAGCTTGCAGAAGAGGTTCCAGTATGTTTATGATGTACATGCTACTGCTTTGGTACTGCAACTCATTGAACGAAAAATTATAATCAGAGCATAAATACCAAACACTTTATGCAAATATAAGAAGATTGTTTGTGATTTTTGCATATTGAAATAACTTAAATCACCAAGATAAAAGTAGTGGGTACTCTACATTTGTATAAAACAAGTAGCAGGTACAAACTCTAAAAAGGGCAGCCCGGTGCATGTAGCTCCTGCTTGTAGCAGGTACAAACTCTAACGAAACTAAATATATCAAGAAATAAAACTTTATTGGCCCAAATATCCTTTACAGAAAGAGCATAAATAGATTAATGAAGGACTTAAGGCATCTAATTTTTGTTTTGGCAACAAGTTCAAAGGTGGGAAACAAACTCATAATTTTGAAACAAAAAATTATGAAGTTCAGGAATAAAAAATCATCCAACGTGCTTAGGATAAAGGCTTTGTCGTTGTTGTTGTAGGAATAAAAAATCATGAGGTACCAGCTACCTTGAATCTGCAAAGGTAAGGAAGGAACTCCAGCTGGTCCTGGAGAACTTCCACATCATCCAAAGGATTTTCAAATGAGTTATCAGAGAGAATGGCCTGAGATGGATACAAATAACAAATAATAAGAGTGGCAAGTCCTTTTTCTGAAGTGCAATTGTAGTAACAGCATATCTTGTATAAACTAGTACCTGAACCAAATTAGTCCTTGAAGTGATAAAACCCTCTGTGATTTTCGGAACAGTTTCATCAAGGAAAGTCGGTGTTTCACCTTTCATGTAAGGTACAGATGTCACCAGCCTTGACCAAAGACTTAATAGGTAGTATACACTGTTGCTGGCCCACTACAGATTAAATAATCAACAGTACATTGGTCATAAAATTTGTGACATTGATGACTGAAAGAATAAACAACCACAAGAAAGGCAAACCTGCCATGAAAGCAAGGATCTGGTTGTAAATTCAGCTACTAGACTAATCCATTCACCATAAAACTCAACATTTGCAAGCTCTGACAGCTGCAGAATACAAGTTAAATATAATTTAACACGTAAATTAATATGAGATTGACTCCTAGGATCAAAGGCAGTGAATTATCATGAAAATCGAGCAACTAAATCAATAAATCACCTGCCACAAATCACGTAATCCATTTTATTTTATTTTATTTTTCAAACATGCAACAATGAAACACAAGAGAAATCAAGTATAAAAGCAGTAGATATTCCAGACAGCAGAAAGAAAACAAATATAGCAGTCTGACAAGTGACGACAGAAAGAGAACAAAAATAGCAGTCTGATGGAACAAGGACACTTTGTGAATGCTTCATGGCAATGTTTTTGGATGGCTCATAAATAATCCGCGCACAGCATTACAGCAAAAAGCAACAAACACAGATGGAACTCAATTGTACATTAGCATAATTAACTGGTTCTCTTCGTATGTAAAGAAAAATATTGGAAGCAAATACGTAACAAATTTGTACCACTGCTCTGCATGTTATGCTAATTTGGAAAAAAATGAAGGAAGATAACTTTTTAGATACACCCTAATTTTTTAATAACAATATCTACAAGAAAGCCTATCAAAATCAAAGAGATAAAAAATAGGTAACAAAAATATTGAAGCCTATCCTTGGTTGCCAAATTGTCAAAAAATAATTAGGACTATTCTTTATCCAAGAAACAGGATTGTAACCTGGTAATTCACTTTGAAACGTCCCAAAAGACGGCAAAACTCATGGTAATTGTCATGATCAGCAAGACCTGCAAATCGGAAGTCAATATAATCTGCATTTGCCAGAATCAAAATCAATGCATCAACAAACAAACCTATTTGCTTGGAAATGGAAGTTAATTTAAGCATAATATCAAATAAAAAGGAAACATGTACTTCTCTGCTGATAAGTTTGCTTTCACTTACAATGCATAACATGGTTGTGATGATCAATTAAAGCCAATCAACCAATTTATGTTGGGAGTTAAATATTTCTCAAGTAAAAGAAGCAAGAATTTTTGCTTCGTTAAGAGGACTTCACTCAAGACTATCATCAAATTTGTCATATGGAAAAACAAGCATCAAATACTAACTTCAATAATCATTTTTTTAGTGTAGTAAACCTTGTCCAGTTAGGAGTATTTCCTTTGTGCCTGACATCAGATGAGAAAGAAACTGCAGTCTTGCAGGGTCCTCAACAAAAATACTGCGCCTCACAGAAGCAAGTCGCACCAGACATTCCAGCGCCTGTAGAGAACAAAGGGCTTGCCAATGTAAGTTAAGAAAGGAAATAGAAACATATGAAAGATGAATTGGAAGTATAACATAAGATACTATACAACACCTCAAAAAATTCTGTAAATATTTTTTAATCACTGTCTCAATGTTGGGGGATGAGCTTAGATTTAGTACAAGAAGATAAAAAGGAAATGCTATAATAAGCTCTTGAAGCAGCCGTTAACAAATGTTAAATTCTCAACCAAGTGAGCAATAACATGCTTCATAGAGAGTCTAACAATATGAAACTGTTGATACTGCACGAAAGTCAAACAAATCAAACATAGCTGCCCCTCTTCCTGAACATGCATATGCACCCACTAGCCAATACAGTTTTGCATGTTACATCATTGGCCAGACCACCCATTAAAAAGGTAGTTCATGCTTAGCTGAGATGAGAGAGGAGACTATAGGCTTGGACAAAGTAAAAGGGTTTCTCACTCTTCTTGCTCACCCTGAGGGACAATGGCTATTCACTGTAAAAAGGTGATTGGTCTCTTAACAGAATAATATTACAAGATTCACTTACACTGAACCAACCAACTACTGAACTGATGATAAGGCAGAAGTAACTTGGCTAACATACTAGAAAAAATTATGTCCCTGTTCTATTGTGTGCAGGAGTATCAAGGCCATAGACTGGCCATAATAATGTGCACACTAACATGAGCATAAAAAGGTAGATCTTTTCAAACAGGTGGAACAAAACAAATCTCCTCTGGATCATGAAGAAATTACTCAAAAAATCACGGATGGGATACTGTCAATGATCAAATCACCCCATGAATGTGTACCTCTCTTGATACTCGTATATCGTTAACCTTATAGTAATCAAAAAATATCTGGACAGTTGAAGGATCTTGAAGAAGAGGCCTCCAAGATGCAGGAAGCTGCACCAACATAAAATAAATCCATTAAATAAAATGAAGAGGTAAAGTGTGGTGTAGTTGATTAAGCTAATAATCATGTGCTTGACATACTTGCACAGTTCCAAATTCTTCAGAGCTTTCATCCACTGGAGAACCAACGAAATCAAATGATAAGCACTTCAATGCAAGGTCAAGAGGAACATGTCTAAAGTCATCTGGAGCTGCAGTTGAAAGAAAACGAGTTAGGCATTCCAATGGTCTACTCAAAATAAAAATGATGGGCACACAACATCTTGAACAAACCTTCACTCTTCAGTTGGTTTAGGGAGGCTAGCGAAATTTGGAAGATCTGTAGAAGAAACTGATCCTTGAATGAGCTCGCAGTTTTCCTATGAAGCGTCATAGGCATTGCAGTGTTCTGCTATATGCATAAACCAAAACATAAACAGTTAACTAAAATAAAATGGCCACAACAATTTAAACAGTACTGAAAAGAAATTAAGTCAAGACTGGCGATCTCAAGGAGCTGAAGATAGTAGTGAAGTTGAATGCAGTTGACAGTTTGGAAAATGTATACAGTGCTGCACTACATACTACTCGATCCGGATCAATATCACACGCCGGAGAAGATGTGTAGATGTGGCGGCGCCAGCCAGCAAGCAGTATGTGGAGCAGCAGACGGCCGTAGGGAGGCCAGAGCAGCGGAGGCACGCGGGTTGGCGGCGCAGGCGCAACAAGAGACACGTGAGAACGCACAACGACAAGCACACGATAGTGGGTGCTGTTGGAAATCCGGGGATTAATTTCCTCTAAACTGTTCTCTTTTCTTATCTTCAACGGGGGGAGGGGGGGCTGTATATATAGCCCCAAATTACAGAGTCCTAATCTAATACTACCTAGACTCCTACTCTTATTGGACTAGGACTCAATCTCTAACACCAATTATTCTAGAAAAACGGGATTATATCCAACAATCACCCCCCTAATCTCGTTTTTCTAGATCACACTCACACTAATTAGGATGGAGACACACTTCCACCCTAAACACACTTTCGGGATGGACACAACTGCACCCCCAGGATGGTCACATCTACACCCTGCACAACTCAATTTTGGGATGGGCACGTCTTCATCCCCAGGATGGCCGCATCTTCATCCTGCACACAAATTCGGGTTGGTCACATCTTCAACCCAGGATGGGCTCATCTTCATCCTGCACACGCATTCAGGTTGGTCACATCTTCAACCTCAGGATGGACTCATCTTCATCCTGCATATGATCTCGGAATGGACGCATCTTCATTCCGACCATATACTCGAGATGGTCACGTCTTCATCTCGAGCACACCTCGCATTGGCCTGCTTTTCCTCACGCGACAAAGCACCCAATATTCTTCTTCGTCACCTTCATCGTCGTGGCAATAGCACCTCGGGTCAGTGATCTCGTACTCCTCCAAGATCCATCCCGTGCTACGACGCTTCCCGAGTTCTCCGCGCATGTAGAAGCAAAACTTGACCATACGCCATTGCACCATAACTCCCATGTTGGAAATTGACTGTGCACACTTGGTCGCGCTATGCTTCCAGATGCCGCCGCCGCCGGACCGCTGTACTCGAGGCTTGCTCCGCCTACGTAACGTGAAGAAGTATCCCAAGTCGCGTAGGTCGTAGTTCGCCAAGAGGTCCCACGGCGTCACATCATAGAAGTCTGCTTCTATCACAATGTCCGCCTCACGCGGTGGAAAACCACGCAGCTGTGGTCGGAGAAAGTGAAGCATCAGCTCGTCCTCCGTTGGCCTGAACTTCGAACCATGTGCCATGTTCTGCAGACACCTCCTTGGTTGTGGGCTAGCACTTGACTTCCTCTGGTCCACTTTGGGTAGCAAATAACACCAACAACTATACTTCTTTGGGTGTCCTTAGCAAAGAATAGTTACTCCCACGTGGCCACCTTCCAAGGCCCAGCCCATGTGGCCTGCTTCTTTCTCACCACCTGGCCCAACAAGACCACGTAACCAAGCTGGCCCAACTGCCTCCAAACCCTAGCAGCCTCTCTCTTCTTTGAGAAACCCTAGCAGCCTTCACTCTCACAGAACAGCAGCCGCCGCCTCTTCTCTGCTACCTTCAGCCTCCTTTCTCTGGCAGCAGCCGCCGACACCAGTCTCCTCCTCGCGCCACCAACGAGCTTCCACGCTCGTGCCCGCCTCACCCTCCTTCTGGATCCGGCTCGACCGCCGCGCGGGCCCGATCCTGGCTGCGCTCGTGCTGCCCTTGCCGCGCGCGCCGCTAGTGCCTGGCCCGCGCTCCTCACGCCCGCGCGTTGGCCGCGCGTCGCGCTGCCTGCAACCTGCCGCCCCTGCACAGAAGCTCGCGAGCGCCCCCCCCCCCCGTCCTCTTAAAGCTGCGGCCCTAGTCCCCGGACTTCTTCGGCGTCGCGGCCGCCTGGAGATTCACCACGCGCCCTGAGTCGGCAGCGCCCTCACCCGCGTTGTTCGCTGCTGGATCCAAGCCACCTCGACGTCGATTCTACCCAAACCACTCGGGGGTTGGCCGCCCCGGGAGCACACCCTCCCGGGGCAACACGAGGTTAGATCTTGAACCCTAGCTCTGATGCCAATTGTTGGAAATCCGGGGATTAATTTCCTCTAAACTGTTCTCTTTTCTTATCTTCAACGGGGGGAGGGGGGCCGTATATATAACCCCAAATTACAGAGTCCTAATCTAATACTACCTAGACTCCTACTCTTATTGAACTAGGACTCAATCTCTAACACCAATTATTCTAGAAAAACGGGATTATATCCAACAGGTGCTACAAGGCGAGACGGCGGCTCAAATCGAGAGGATCTAGAGCGACGTGGCGGGACCCGACAACCTCCTTACATGACAACTCGGGCGCGTGTAGGAGGCTCGGTGCAAGGGAGGCTTAACACACGAGTGCGCGAACGACGAGGTTGTGCCGACTCCATGCAGCAAGGACTAGGCAGACACGACAGGACATGCCAAGGATGAGACAAGCGCCAGGATCAGGGGGAGATTGTCGGATGATCCTGAGCTTAGTAGCAACTTGGGCCAGGCGTGTGGGCTACGGGCCTGGTTAGCGCTTTAGGGAGCAGCCCATAGGGGTGCGTCTGAGGTAGTCGTGTTTGAGTCGAATTGTAACTCTAGGAGATAGAGTTTGTCCTAGAGATAGAGTCCTAGGATGGAAAGAGTGTTGCAGTTAGGGATTGGATTGAAGTCCTACTGTCCTAGTAGGAGTTGTGTTGGGTGTAACCCGAATATATAGTGTTCATAGCCCCTTGGAATAAATCAAGCTTCTCCAGTTAATTCCGTTTTCTCATCCAGAATTGCAATATGCTTAACCAGTTGAACAACTCAAAATTTTGCAGCCCAGGAAGTTTTTTTTGCTACATTCAGTTAATGTTAGTCCATCCATGCTTTAATGAAAATGACAGACCAGGCTACGCTGGGAAAATATCAGTTGTGAAGCATATATTGGTTCTTGTCTCACCTGGTTCATTTCCATTACAAGACTATTTAGTAACTTCAATCCAATGAAATAATGATCCTGAGATGCCTGAACCGATATAGGCACAAGCAGAAAAAGAAAATAATTAGAAAGTAATAGATCAAATCACATGCAAGATAACTTGAGTCAAAAGTATACTGCCCCCAGTCACAAACACTTGCTAGTTTTGACACATTGTTTGAGGAATGAAACTTTGATTGGTAATTTCAACTGAAACTTGAAATTGATAATCAAAATTCGTGATAGTTCATTCCATGACAAATCTATATATATGATTTCCAAACGAAATGTTTAGAAAGATTTTTTTGGAACTATGTGTTTAGAAATATAATGATAATAAAATCTTGAACGTTTGACTGCAGACAAATCCAAAATTACTTCTAAACAGAGGGAGTATATTATTTGCCACATATAGAACCTTAAATTGCAGAATCTCGGTCACAAGTTCATTTGTCTTTTCAGCACAAAAATGCTGTAATAGATGATAATGTAGGAAAGTGAAACATATGGATAAGTTTTAGCTTAAGAGCTTTGCAAATGTCTGCTCAAATCAAATCGCCATGCACCTGTCCATGCTCTCAGGATTGTTAATATGGGAGAGATTTCATATTGTTAACAGGTCACTTGAACTAAAGATGGACAGAATGGTGGATGAACCAAACACTATGACAGCAATCATGCACATTATCTTGGTATGTGCATGTGAGATAAAACTACATGTATAGTACTAGTGAGGGTATACAAAAATATTTGACCAAGGGCACACAAAGTTACAACGAGCAGATGGTACAACTGTTTAATATGTTTACTGAAATGAAATGTTCCTTTAGTCCATGATAATAAAGGTTAAAGATGGGTATAGGAAGCTTAGGTAGAATAGGCCAAATTAAATCAAATAACTCCTAAAATAGTATGAGCTACAATTAACAAAGCATAATAGATTTGCAGGTGGTATTTGCATTATGCATCCCCAATGGGCATTACGGCCATTAAGATGGATATCACAAGGAAATCAAAACCAAATACCTAATTATCTGTTAAGTAACAAAGAAATTATCAGAGATTCTAATCGTAAAGTTCAATCCATCATTTTCCGGATGGCGTTGGACCTATGAACTGTGAATGGATTCATGCCTGGCTGTCTAGGCATGCCAGAACTCGGTGGCTCATGCAGACGGAGACAAGCTATTCATTTTCATTTCTTAGTCTGGGCAGTGATACTGCCTTCTTGCTTAGATACATGATAGTCCATCATAAATATTCTCATCTCAACACTTACAAGATGTATTGTAAGATATACTTACAAGGCTTAAGAAATCTGTTGCTTCCTTGACAGTCTCTCTGAATCTGTCATCATCAAACCATCCAGATTTTGTAATCCGACAAGCCAGCTGAATTAGGGACACAATGACAAAGTTCTGCAATTTAGGTCCCCTTGCGGCAAGATAGTTTATGACATAATTCCCTTCACACACATTTCAAAAGGTTAGCTTTAAATTAGTACTTGGAAAAGAGGCAACACAAATAATATATTTCAGCTATGATGCAGAAGCAAAAAAAGGTAAAACTGGAAAAACAACTATCTTCCCAGAAATGTCATGAAAGCATTAAAATATATAACGAAAAAAATAGAAATCAATAACTTATGTTCTTTAGTTATGTAATGGAGAAAAGTTGAGAATCAGGTAACAACAAAGAGTTATACATTCGCGTGTTATATCGAACCGACTATAAACAGGTAAGATTGCTTTGCAATCTCATATCTTAGCAAACATAAAGGGATAGATGCTAAAATGCCATGAGGATGAAACTGAAAAAAAGCAACAAAAACTTAACAATATGTGATGTGATTTCATTATGTTTACAGAAAGAAACATTACGTATATCGAGACGGAGTTGCAAAGAAAGACTGCGGTCTGAGACTTGCTTCAACAAGCTTGAACTCGCCAACATCAGGGCATACGGAGTTGAGGCATTGTCCAATATGTATTGGCACTGCGAAATGTACTCGCTGTTCTCTGAGAAGCACTTGAGGGTGCTTTCTGCGTGTGCTCGCTCTGCAGAGTCTCTAGAATTATAAAGCTTTTCACACAGCACCTCTAACTGCGCTAGGCTCTCCATTGATGGCATGAAGGCGGAGCTCCAATTTTCCAGATGACCAAGTACCCAAGATTAGTATGCCACCGTTTTCTGAATTAATATCCACGAATTTGTATGAATGTTTGTCACAAGGCCCGAATCAATGCATTAGGCATTCAGTTGAACAGGAAACTTGACAAGTATGGTAAGAGCTTAGAAGCTAAAATATATGATTTTAGCATATGGAGAAGGATTGTCACAATACATCCATATTACAATAGAAGCGTTTCAACAAAAGAGTGCACAGTCTTGTATCCAATGACACTTAACCAAAGACCCTAGACACAAGATAGAAACAGCTAAGGAACGCTTATATCGCCAATACCGGCCACGGTTCAAGCCTGGGGTAGCGTGATCTGCAATAAGAATCCGAGATGCCAAACTTAGAGACGGCCAAACAAGGAAAACAGAGTATAACATGCAAGGACACTTTGATCTTCATTTGCAAAGAAACTCCGCTTTTGTTTTCTATAGCTCGTGCAAGCATATGAATCTGCGTTTTGCAAAGCGGCTGCGTGCATTTTAAAAGCCCGTACATCTCATAGGTGCCTCGCATTTAGAAACAAGCATGCATGGACGTGATTCTACTTGGTGGAGGACCAACAAGCATGCATGGACGTCAGAGCAGGTATGAGACGAACAGAACCATACGGTCCGATCCCCCTAATAAACGAATCTGGCTACAAGAACGCGCGGGGGAGCATGAAGAAGCGCGCATCGAAATGGTTGATCGTGCTTGGTTGAAATCCAAACTGCTGTGGGGAAGTGAAGTGCATCCGAACCTGGGGTTGATTGATCGCGCGCGCTGGGGACGGAGGAGGAACCTGATGAAGCCACGGGAGGGAGTGATGGATAAGTTAGATTCGCGGGGCAGCAGGCTGCAGGCAGCACGGGAGTCCGTCCTAGCGGCTAGGGTTACTTACCAAGGAGAGAAGACTGAAGGCCGAGCGATCCAATCCAGGGCGAGATGGATCTCCACTGCAGAGACCACGCCAGCACAGTGGCGGCCGGAGGAGGAGGAGGAGAGAGAGAGATGGAGGGAGGGAGGAAATGAGCGGCGGCGGAAGGACGGCTAGGTTGTTGTCGGCGATGACGAAATGGGGGAGAGAGAGAGAGAGAAGGCACGATTTATTTCGAGCCAGGCACGATTATGATTTACGCAACCGTGGATGGGCCGGGCCGGGCCTCATTTTCCTAACTGGGCTTAATTCAGCCCTTGAGCAAAACTGTGCGGATACACGCACGCTCCCGTTCGTCTTTCCTGAAACCCTAAACCCAACCTGCGTGCCGCCGCCATGGCCTCCGCCCGCGCCGCCCTCCAGCTGCGGCGTCAATGCCTCGCCGCCGCCATCAATCCCCTCCTCTTCTCCGGCCACGGCCTCCGCTACCGCAAGCTCGAGGTCATCCTCACCACGGTAATGGCCACCCCTTCGATCGGCTGCGCCTCCACCATTTCCATGTTTTTTAAAATCTGTTCATGTGGTGCTGCAGTCCATCGATAAGCTGGGGAAAGCAGGACAAGTGGTGAAGGTGGCGCCTGGGCACTTCCGCAACCACCTCATGCCCAAGATGCTTGCCGTCCCAAACATCGACAAGTTCGCCATACTCGTGAGAGAGCAGCGCAAGGTTTGTTCCATTCCTTCTAGTCCTCGACCTACCGCAAACATGGAACCTCAATGCAGTCTACAAGTGTGCATGTTTGGTAGCTGTTTCCCTTTGGTAATTACAGTTCATTTGCGACCTTATAATTTGTTCTTTTCTAATCAGCTTTACCAACGCGAAGAGGAGGAAGTCGTGAAAGAAGTCACAAAAGAAGATGATGATGATGATGCTCGGGTAGGCTTTGCTTTCAAAAGTCCCTTTCGTTCATACTTTGGAGAAATGTAGCTATAAAAATCTCCAATTTTGCTTATGAGATAGATACTTTGTGTTTTTCCCTACTACTTTCGTCCTGTTGTTTTCTGGTGGTACTAATTTACTTTTCTTAACCATCATTCCAACAGCAACAGCAAGAGAGACTGAAGGAGTATCAAACAGCAGCAAAGCGGCTCGATAACGCACTCTTGGTTAGCGCGCTATGAAAACTTGGCATTCTGATGCATCGTATATTGGTTCTCTTATCTTAGTCATACATGATCGTGTGCACTGCACATGTAGGGTGCGATTGCATGCTGCAGTAATGTAATTTAATTCAGGGAAGTCGAAGTATTGATCATCACAAATACTCTGATAGGTGTTGAGGAGGTTCATCTCGACTGGAAATGAGCTGCGTACCCCTGTAACAAAAGATGAAATTGTTTCTGAGGTAGCTTCGAAGCCTTTTAAGACTCCCCCCCCCCTCATTATTCCATTTTTCTTTTGTGGATCTTTCATGACGTCTCTACTTTACCAACAGGTGGCAAGGCAACTCAACATCAATATCCACCCGGACAATCTGCAGCTGCAGTCGCCTTTGGCGTGCCTTGGTGAATTTGAGCTGCCCCTCCGCTTACCGAGGGATATACCACGACCAGAGGGCAAGCTACAGTGGACTCTCAAGGTTAAGGTTAGGAGGAAATAAGCGCGCGCTCATCGGGGGAAATTACATTCCATCCTGGAGCGGTGGATGGTACAACAATAGCCTTCAGATCAAGAGACATGACTGTATTGTTGATTCCATGTGGTTTCAGGAGTAGATTCAGATACATTTGCTCTGGAAGCGTCCATCTCGTTTTCTGAAACTGTATTGTTGATTTTTCGTATGACTGGCGATGTGAATTGGGGAATGCTATGAGATGTTGAATAATTTGTCTTGAACAGGATGAAAATGGGATCAAAAGCTGGCATGTAGGGATTGTTAAAAAAATGGATTGTGGAAGCTCGGCACAATTTCAGATTTTTTTCTTTTCTTGATCGACGAATTATGTTTTCACGATTGTCAGTGATTTGCCATTTGGTCCATTAATAAATCAGCAATAATCGCCTTTATTTGCCTTTTCCATCTCATATGTATTCAACAAAACATCCTACTAGCAGTATCTAGCAGCAGGCAACATTTACATTATTGCTCTTCACAGGTTAATTTTACAGGAAAAGAAAAGATGAAGTAAAACTATCAGCAATTATCCCTCCTCTGTTTCCCTCCCAGCCGGTCTGGCTGGGTCAATCTAACCGCATGATCAATTAATGTTTTTTTTTGAAGGGAAAGCGTGATCAATCAATCTGTATAGAAGCTTCAGGGATTGATGTTCAAACGGGCCAGGTTTGCCTTCATCGAGTTGAGTATCTCATCTGGGGTCCCTTCTGGGAGGCACAAGTGCAGCAGCAGCAGCAGCAACAGCAGCAGCGCCAGCGCCAGGTTGGGCCTGGGATTGGGTTTGGGCTTGTTGGGGCCGGCTCAGATCCAGGCTCTGCATCTCACTTGCGAGCAGCGCCCTTCGTTCTTTCAGAAAGTTGAGCCGGTTCGTCAGCTTGGCTAACGCAGATGCTGCTGGCGTATTCCCAGATTCCTAAAATAAACAAACCAACAAATGAAGTTTAGTAATATTTAGTAATATTTCCAGTTTTTAAATTGATGATGTTAGGAAATAGGACAGGATGCTTATCTCATCTAACACCGTCAGTGAGAAGAGATAATTACCTCCAGTTTACTAGTTGAATAGGAGGAATTGGCTCCTTGAAACCCTCTGATGAGTGGACTATTTGAATAATGCCTCTGTGCAAAAGTCCACCTTGATGTAGATGACGAGTCATCAAAGGGGACAGTCTCCCCCTTTGATGACAGCATTCTCTGAGCCCTCTGGCTCCCCAGCAGGTCACTCTTATTCGCACTTTGTTGATGCTTCTCCGTTGAACCAGGTGAGGTTTGCTTCTTTGATTGCTCAGTATCTGCCTGAAATATGTTTTCCTTTTTGTCAAATAATGGAACTGGGCAAAACAAGTACTTGAAGTGCATTATTCAAGAGAAAGGACCACTTTCTAGTTAAGCAGAAGGGATACCATGTTCCATGAAGAGTCAGAGCCAATGTCCGAGGAGAGGGAAACATTATGTTCATATCTGGAGAAAGGGGGCCAAAAATCAAAGTCTATTCCTTTCTATGTCCTGTTGTCTTTTAATAAACAACAAATGCTACAAGACAGTAAGAATACTAGAAATAGGGAACCGTACTCGGAAAGCTTGTCTGTATCTAGGAGCCGTTTGTTGCATGATTCACACAGTAGGCTGGAGAACAGCTGCTGGTTGTTGATCTGTCCACGAAGATCAGAAGCCTTTTGCTTCAAGTTCATAACATCCGATTCAGCAGTCGCAACTTCCTCAAGATCAGCCTTAGTCTTGCAACATGGCAAACATTTCAGATGGTGAAAAACAATTCAAGCGAAAACTCAGTAACCAGATCTTTACCTTGCTGTCTATTGTTGACGGCAAGGACACCTGCCTTCTTCGCATGTTCATCAGCCCAGACTCCAATGAAGCCCTCAAGTTTCTCTCCTTCTGCAGCTGGTCTCGCAAATTTTCTACCTATTGAATGAACAAACTTCTATTATTGAACGGTGAAAATGCACAACTTACACTGACGAGCACATCAAGATGCTTTCAGAAGCATGAAAGTACCAAATGAACATAACTAAGCATAACAAACACATTGAGCACTACTATATTGAATAGCTTCTTATGTTATTTTATAGTTATTGCAAGTTCCATTTTCTGCTTGATGGTACATTGAGCACTACTATATTGAATAGCTTCTTATCTTATTAAGACAAAGTGATCCAATAATAAAATCTACCAGCCTCTTCCTATATAGAGTAGGAAATCCAGCCATTAGTCCTTACTTCTTTTTCAAGTGCTAAACGACGCTCATGTAGTTCTTCTTTTCTCCTTTCGAGACTTACTTGGAGTATTCCATTTTCTCTGACCTGAAAAACGACACAACATCAACTCATGAGTACAAGTCATGTTATGTGACCCGCTTCATATGATCCTAGGGGAAAGGGTTGTACCTCCTTTGTAATTTTAGATTGGAGATCAGCCTTGTTGTTCTCCAGTTTATCAACAAGGGTCCTAACTCAAAAGATGTACAAAATAAAATAGATGCCAACAGTGCAAATTGTAAAACTGGCACATCTATCAATGATTTCTGAGTTGTAAGCTGTGGTAAAGTTATGCTTGGGATGTTTTTACTATTTGAAAAAAAAAACAAATCGAAGAACTCACAAAAATGTACAGATTTGCAGAAGTGAATGGAAAATTTACATATTACTGAATGCAACAAAATAAATCTCCTCTACGATTATGCAATGAATAAAAGTGAGTCAAGAGTCTTTTGGGGTAATAAATTTTGAGCCATCATCAGAGGGGTTGTTAAACTGTCGAGAAAAGAAAAAAGACTAAAACGAGGAGATAACAAACTTGCAGGAAACGATTGATCATCTTTAAGGAATATTAGCACCTCTTTCAATAAACATGGCAAATGGTGCCATAAAAGCGCATATGCATGTAGCAGGACTTACTCATCATCACTGCAACATTCAATCTCCTCTGTTGACAAATCTTTTCTTGCCTGTAAATAAGGTTTCCCAGTAAAAATGTAAGATTATCCTACTAGCATTAATCTGCAGAACTATACTAGTAACAATTGCACTTACTGAAGTACGACCCCATAACGTTCTTTTGCCCTTATTCGTTGAACTGCTTGACTTCTCAATAGATTTGGCTCTGGAAGCTGATAAACGAGAATTTGACTTTACTATATGGTCGTTGGACTCTTTTGATTCACATGATTCTTGTTTTGGGTCAGATCGACTATTGATTTCCATTTGAGAGACATCTCCTGCTCGTGCAACTTTTGTGGATAATGAATCAAGCGGAACAGAAGAAACTTGATCAATACCTTCCCTGGATGCCTCATTTTCTTTTCCTGCTACCTTTGTAGGAGGCTGATCTGCTTGATTATTCGCATTACCTGTAGTGCCCGCAATTCTGTTTTTAACCTATGGATCAAGACAAACTTTAATTCAGTGGCAATTATTATTGCCATTACCAGCAACACTGCAACACGGTTTAACCTATGAATTTTAAACTAGAGGCATAAGCTGCAATTCTGGTAAATGTATATGTTTCAACAGCACTTGCCTATATGAACAGCAAGCATATAAGTGAGGAAGGTAACCTATGCATGCTATAAGAAAGACAAGCACGGTAATTCAAAATATTATTCAGTCAAAACTGGAATAGACAAACAAAAAAAAGAGTGCAATCAGATAAGGTGTTGGTCACAAAATTATGCGCAAAAGAATAGGCCCTTCTGATACCAAGCACATCTAAAATTTTTGGAATCAATACAGTCCTTAGTTGGTACCTTTCCATCCGTGACAACAGTTCTAGTGTTATTGTCATATTCACTGCCACCAGAAGAGTGCTCACTGTTGTCATCCAACTCTTCTTCAATGTCATCTTCACCTGAATCATAAGAACCATCCTCATCATGGATGTCATTATCTGTGGAATATTCCTTGTCAACATCATCATCCTCAGATTCAGTGTAAGCATCTGAAGAACCTTCTTCCAGGTCCTATATGAACAACCAGTTGAATAAGTGTAACTTCAAATGGAACTCATATGCAGAAATAATAGTATAGAAAAGGTGGATACATCAAATATCTGATCATATTCCTCAAGCATAACAATAACAATAGCTTGAGCATGGTTTGCAGCAGCAGCAGCTTGAAGCAGCTGGAATGAACCATCCCCTCCCATACTGAAGTCGTTATCAATCTCACATTCACCAAGAAGAAGAGGTCGAAGAAGGAGTGGTGCCATACAAGCAGCCAAAGCAGATTGAGACATCCTATTCACTGCTTTGTGTGATTCGACAATCTGCATCATCTTAAGGATTCTGAAACAAAACTGATGAGTTTTGGTGCTCATTTGGAAGAATAATGCTGTTATGATTGTGCAATATACAATAACTCAGAATCAATTATATTATCTTGATGTCTTGGGATGTGAAGCGATGCCACTACCATCGATACGTTCCATGTTGTTTTGATTGTAAATGATGTTGAAAAAATATGCAAGGTAGGTACCTCTGTAATAATTGCCGATTTGGTTCCGGGAAAACTTCATATATCACTCTATTTATCTCATCGAGCCTTCTTGTCTTGTCAGTACCTGTGTAATCACTTGTCTTGGTCAGTTTGTGGTTTGAACACACTTCAATGGTATAGATAAGGGCAGAGGTCGAGTCAGTTGGGTTGTATTTACTTCATAAGATTGCAATTGGGATTATACAGCAGGTTTCTTAATTCCATAAATACAAACTTCTGAATACATGGATAAAATTTTCAAATCGATCTTACGGTAAGCTGCAACGAGGGCCGTGCAACATGATGCAGGAACTGCAGATGATGGCATCTCTCGAAGAATATACTGTATCAAATGAAAAATAAACAAAAAATAACTGCCAAAAATACAATGAAAGTAAACTCATCTAATGATACCTAATCAAACACTTGCCAAATACCTTAATACAATCGCCGATAACATGTGCATCCTCTTCTGGAGAGAACTCATTTTTCCCTGTAAAGTCATATTGAATTTATGGTTTGAATAGGGTAAATATGCAAATCACTAAAATCAGGTCAACAAATGACAGAAAATACAATTATCACTTATCAGGTTTCATAACATGCCTCGTAGAATATCTTCAGGAAAATATATAGACAAAAAACAGAACAGAAATATTCTATTAAACCAACTATAACCCAATAAACTGCATGAGATACTGTCAAATATAAAACATAGATATCTTAAATAAGAAAAACAAAAAGGTAAGGTAAAAAGAAATGACCCTTTTCATAATCACGAAGTCTGCGTTTGACTTCTTCGACATCAGCAGACTGACGCAGGATTCCTTCTACCTTGATTCCTGCAGGCAAATGTTTTATTATTATTCTGTTATGAACAACCGAAAAAAGTATACACATTAGTGCTACTGCTAACCATATTGCACAATGGGTAAATACTGTACTCGCTGAATTCAGTAAGTAACAATACTTACCATAATCTTCAATGAACTTCAGGGCCTTCTCCATGAAAGATGGGCTACCATCAGGATCCACAAGTGCATATTCTGCAGGTCTGCCAACAACAGAATTGTCCTCCGCTACAATAGAAACAATTGAATTTTCTTAGTCAAATGCAATGTTAGAAGTCTATGTCTCACTTAACTCAAGGAAATGACTGTGATCAATCATATACTACGATATACTGAGCCTACTCAATGTCCCACAAAAATGTAAATCCGTCAATACATTACGAAACAAGGGGATGAATCTGAACATCACCCTACCATGTGTCAAGTCACTTTTTTTGGTATGTTGTAGAATTTCAGAATCATCAGTACATATAGACTGTTTTCCTTGAACTATGTCAAAAACAATGTAGCTGGCTTTCATTGAACTATGTCAAAAACAATTAATAAAGAAACTGGCCTTGAGTGGTCAAATTCAGCAACTACAAGTTATATGTTGAACTTTTCTTCGACTTGACAGCAGAATAAAAATGGGGTAATATCATAAATGATTAGAAACTAATGAAATTTAACGCAGCTTACATTGTTCAGCTGGAGCTTCAGCAGGTTCTGCTACATCCGTGCTGAATATTGGATTTTGCCCCACTGTAGTTGGTGCACTGGGTGCTTGTGCCAGAGCATTCTCTAATGCACTTCTCCATTCATTTAGGTCTTCTGTGGTTTCTGCCTGTTTGGTAAAAGATAATTACTATTAATTTAGAAAACCATTGCCGTATTAGTGAATAGTGAAATAGAAATGGTTCGAGTTTGGATCAGGAAGGTGCAAACCAACCTTCAGAGTGAAAGTTCGTCCATCACGGCCATCAGGAAATAACACTGTCAAAAGTTTCCTTTCTTCTTTCACCACAACACTGAAGCATCACTTCCAGAGTTATTCAATCGGATAATATTGAAAATCATTCAACCTGCTAACCAAAGGTTTTCCACGCATACCTTCCAGAGTTATTCAAGTCGATTCCACCAAGTGTAACAATTGGTTCAGCTCCTCTAGGAGGGGGGATATTCTGAAATACAAAACAGAAGTAATTATCATGTGTCTATATAATATAATCTGCTTTATGTTTGTATTTTATCAAGCCAATCAGCACATATTTTGAGCAAAAAATATCCAAGAAAAGAAAATGATCATGCAGTTTATTAATTGGAAAAATCATGTTTCTACATTGAACACCAAATGCAATATAAATCAAAAGTAGTCCTAATATTTGCAACTGTGTTATGACCTAGACTAAAAAGCACAAGGATGTAACTACCTGCCATATCCAGAATTCCAAAGGGCCCCAAAAGACCATAACTTAGTAAGTCTAGCAGTGAAACTAAATCTCCAGCCATCATAAGGTGATGGCTATTAAGGTAATACAAGTAAGACTTACAAATGTGTGATCAAATTTTAAAGAAAATCATGTTGAACTGCTGTAGTGATTTAGGAGGGTATATTCTAAAAGAACTAACTGTCCTGATTGTAAGTCAATTAGAACTGCTAAAGGTTCTTGTCCACTCCATTACAAGAAAATTATTTTCCATCAAGCATAGAAATATGATATTCACTGGGGCCAGATCTATGAATGAATAGTGGTCTGAAGAAACACAAGAAATTACAAATGTTCTATAAGATAATATAAAGCGAAGAACAACTGAAAGAACTGGTACAATAGATCTTACAGGATCACTCCTGAAGAAAATTAGTGATGCTCTTGTAAGAACAAACCAGCGTTTTTTCCATGAAGTCCAACCGATTCCTGTTATATCACATTTGATATTTCATCTCAAAAGTAAAAGTTATCTAACGTGGAAAGAGGTTAAGTAGGTTAAGCTGAAGTTCAATATGAATCAAAAGGTATAATGAGAACTCATGTGGTCTTGTAGAAAAAATGTATAAACTTTTTGACAGGTCTAATTAAACTGTAAATAGAAGTTCCTCCAAAAAATGAAGTATGGTTTGCAGGCAAATTAAGTATAAAATATAGAAGGGAGGATTAATGGTGTTGCCATGAATTATGTTAAAGATGAGTAGAAAAATAACTGATATCTAGAAAAGCATACCTTTTGATGAAAGTAGTAAATGCCCACTCTTAAGGACCTACACCAGAATAGTACCTATAAGTAGTCTTGAAAATAACCAAGCATCTACCTTTGAACAGAATCTTCTTCTTTTTTCTGGAATACACAGGAATCTTTGAACAGAATTCTGAATCAATAGTATGATTTGCAGGAACAAATAGAGTTTTTTTTCTAACGAATTTGATTTTGATTATATGCATGTCAAGCATCTGTGGCAACTTTGCATAGGGATAAGAGCCTATTCATACGTCAAATGATATGAAGTCCACAATTGACATTAAGTAACCAACACCACGTCAATGCAGAGTAGCACGTGTTCAAGGACACACTAGAACATAAGATAGGTCATCTTTTTGCATCGTTAGTCTTTTTGCTGCAGTGTAGAGCCTTTAGGTGTCAGTAGATCCACTAACCTGGCAATTAGGACAACTCGTTGGCGTTCCGTCAGCAGTTTCATTTGGATCTCCCTCCCCACATCTGCAGATCTTGAACTGACCAGCATTCTCAGCAGGCTGTGAAGAAGAAACCTATGGAGTGTATGAAACAAAGCGCGCAGTGAATATGTAGCAAAGCAAAGCAAAGCAATTCGATGATATAACTTGACCTGAGTATAGGAAGTGAAAGTAAGAAAGCAGGCTTTAGCGTGGACAAGTCTAATTGATCAAGAGAATAATTAATCATTACATCATTTTGTTGATTATCGTATCTTTCAGAGGAATGCAAGAAGCAGCATCTTCATTTGCTTCAACAAAATTGATTCTTTTTATAATTGGGAATGAGCAGATAGATGCTGTGTAATCTGTAATGAGCAGATCCATTGGGGATTGTGGTGGGAAACATATGAAAGAGAGGCGCCTACTTGCTGATAGGGAATCCTGAACTCGGAAGCTGACATTGTCCTGTCGACTCACAAAGATGTGAAGATGATTGATGCCGTCGTCCGTCGTCCTCTGTTGAGAGGTGCATTTACCCATAAAAGCCATGAGCTTTTCGCTCCATAAAGTAGAGATAGAATCACACCGAAGTTGAGGAGAAGACTGGATTAAGATCCATCCGGAAACAGGCGTGATGATGGGGACGTTACCAGCCAGAACGAAGTCGGTGAGGATTCAGACGGATGGATGGATCCGTCGCGGCGGGAGGGGGTAGGAGGCGAGCAGAAAGAAGAAGAAAAGCTCGAAGCCTAGGCAAGGCTCCCCATGTTCTTGTTCCCCGGAAGCCCGACGTTCCCTCTGGCCCGCACACGATCCATGAGAGGGAATGGATGGTTGGTTGACCTCCGGTCCCATTCCGTTGGACATGGATTGGATTGCTATTCTTGGGGGGGCAGGGGCCATCCGAGACGTGGCAGGCTCAACATCTCGTTGGGGTTGGGGACGTGCTGCTGCCCACGTCTGTTGGTGTTGGATAAGCGCCGCCGTCACCGCCGCGCCATGACCTTCCTCCCCGGCCCTCGCTGGCTGACTCCCAACGGCTGTCTCACTCATCGTTCATTCGAAAGGCCGATTAAGCTCGCTGCATGCTGTTCCAAGCCGGCCGGCAAGCAGCCATGATACTGCTGCTCACATCACACGGTAGGCACATCACTCTGCTCGTCTCCTCTTCTTCTTCTCTTCTCTTCTCTTCTCTTCTCTTCTCTTCCTGTGTGATCCAATCCAAGCAAGCATTGGCAAATCCAATGGCGCCGCAGGTCCGCTCTCCTCCTCCTTCTCCTGCTGCTGCTGCTGCTGCATCTCCTTTGCTTTCCGGTTCCACTCTGCTTCTTACGCAGGCCATAAGCATCTTATTTTCTTCCTACTGCTGCATCTTCTTCTTGTTTCAGGTTATCGCAATCAACAAGCAGTTCCCTGGTCCTATCATGAATCTCACCACCAACTACAGTGTGGTCGTCAGTGTGCTCAACAGGAGCCACTTCTCATCACAAACTGGGATGGTATCCAGCAGAGAAAGAATTGCTGGCAGGAACAGGATGGGGTTCTTGCCACAGACTGCCCCATACCGCCTGGTTCGAACTGGACTTACAGTTTCCAAGTCAAGGACCAGATTGGGAGCTTCTTCTGCTCCCCACCCCTTAAAATGCAGCGCGCTTCTGGTGGCTTCGGAGGTATCACTGTCAACAACCGCGCTGTCATCTCAACGCCAGATGGAGATATCACGTTGTTCATTGGGGACTGGTACAACAACAACCACACGGTAGGGAAGACTTTCCAGTACCAGTAGTCGTCGTGGTTGTCGTTGCGTTTTTCCTTGTGTAGGACCTGACGAGGATGCTCGATGATGGAAGGGAGATGGGGATGCCTGATGGAGTTTTGATGAATGTCAAGGGGCCGTATAGGTACAATGACTCCCTCGTCCCTGATGGCTTTGAGTGTGAAACCATCAAAGTTGAGCCAGGTATTACACACTTCTCTCATTTTCAGCATTATAGATAGACTTTACAATTAACTCTGGGTTCCTTTTGTCACACACACATATGGTACACTAATCCTTGGTCAGAGCAACACAAAGTTGTTCCTTTAAATTCAATCTTTCTGCTGCTGGCTGTTGCTCCTTGGATTCTGTGTATTACCGTCAATTGCTTAATATATTCTTATTGAGATATTGGAGTAACAAGGATGATGATGATGATGATGATGATTCATTACTACTTTCATGATGAGGCCAATTCATTTTTTCTGATCAATGTTTGCTTTTGTTTATTGCCATATTCTAGCAATTGACAGCTTCAACTCCACAATAGAAAAACGTTCCGTTTCCGTGTCCACAATATTGGTGTATATATGAGCTTGAACTTCAGGATTCAGAACCACAACTTGGCTATTGTTGAAACGGAGGGCTCATACACGATGAAGCAGAATTTCTCAAATCTTGACATCCATGTGGGGCAGTCGTACTCATTTTTGGTCACCATGGATCAAAATGCAAGCAGTGACTATTGCATTGTGGCCAGCCCTAGGTTTGTGAATGGATCACTGTGGGCCAGAGTTACTGGTGTTGCAATCTTGCGGTATTCAAATTCAAAGGGCAAAGCATCTGGTCCTCTCCCAGATCCACCAAATGATGAGTATGACAAAACCTTCTCAATGAACCAGGCACGCTCGATCAGATTTGTGTAAAATAGCCCGTTCTTCTTGGAATCTGACCACCCAAGTGACCATTAGCTTACTTGTTGTTCAAGCAAAATTAGCCCCTATATTTAAAAGCATCAATCTTAGAAATGGCTGACCCATCACGTGCTAATATTTTTAATACGCTTTTTCACCAGCATATGCTGTTATTTGATGACTTTTTCTTTTTTTTTCTATATGTAACTATGCCGGTAGTACTTCTGTTGTTATTTTGCAGGGCCCAGAAGCCTCATGGTCCGTCAAGTTCATCCACCTTTGCAGCAAAACTGAACGGCTATTTGGTTGCGGTTTTGGTCTCGCTGGGGCTGGCGCTGGCGCTCGTCCATATTAAGAAGCAGTTGATTGCTCGCTTTTTTTTTGGAAATTAAGAGTTTGACAGAATTTGAGTAGATCCGATTCCATTCGCCATGCATTGGCGCGGAAATCACTGTGAATTATTGTGCATGTTGGACAAGTTTTGTCAGAATTTAACAGGACAGTAGTGTAGTAGTGCATCGTTTCATTGAGCTAGGCGGTCGGCAGTCGGCACCCGCAAGCAAGGGGGTTGATGTGCTTCCTGAGATCAGATCGCTAGGTCATTGAGTTGTGGAGAGTTGGATATTTGATTGCATTGGAATTTGCAACATCATCAGCAAGCAAAAGTCTTTATATTATTCAAGCCATATGTTAATAAGCTGTGATTTTTTTCGGCTTTATCAGTAAATCTGCAGATTGAGATTGGCTCCTCATTCTGCCGCACAACAACAATAATAATAATAACAAGGTACATTAAGGGTAGTGCAGCGTTGACTGATGATCTCCGGACGCGGTCTTGTGTGTGACTTTCTTCCAGTTTACCAGGAGTGCTTGATGATGATGCGTCGTCGTCTCATAGGAGCCGGCGACCGGGATTCACTGCAGGCAGCTTGCTGCACAAGCAGGCAGTTTAAAGACCAATAAGACAAGTTGAAGTTTCAATTAACACATTGAAACT
Organism: Neostapfia colusana; assembly: GCA_030760725.1. NCBI lineage: Eukaryota > Viridiplantae > Streptophyta > Magnoliopsida > Poales > Poaceae > Neostapfia > Neostapfia colusana. The sequence continues at coordinate 56,031,794 of JASWHV010000020.1, forward strand.
GATCAAGAGGTCGAGAGGTCCGTGCAGCATTGTGTGTGCCTGTAGAATCGACGACACCCACCCACCCACACACACACATCTAATAATGGAACAGAAAAAATATAACTGATCAATAAAAGAAAAGAAGAATTGATGGGGGGGGGCAGGCAGGGCGGACGGAGTGAGGAGGTGAGGCTAATCATCTGCTGGAGCTCACGCCTGCACGCACGCGCCATGCTCGATCGCCGGCCCTATTTCTTCTCTTTTTTTTCCTCTCTTTTGACAGGAGCAGCTGGGAAATGCACGCATGCCATGGATGGATGGATGGACGGACGGACGGACGGGCGGAGAAAACTATACCGATCTGCCTGCCTGCCATCTTTGTTGCAAAAGCCAAGGCTCCATTCTCTTCTCCCACACACCTCTCTCTGCCTTTTCTTTGACGATCCAGATCTACTAGCTAGCTATGCTCCACTGTAACTCCATTTTCTAAAAAGAAAAAAAAAAGAAAGCTTCTCACTGCACCTCTTTAGAGTAGAGACGACTGAGCAGACATATATGTTAATAAGACTGACAAATTCATTCGTAACAAAGAACTTAACCGATGATTGAGCTACTCTCTGTTTGTTGCTAAATTGAGGGCCAGAGCAATAATCAGCAAAAAAAATTCAATTTTACTCTCAAATTCAAATCTTTAATGTGGTTTCGGGGGTAGTAAGTGACAGGGACAATATTCTTGCATTGCTGGCTAGGGTAGGGAGAAAAGGAGGAAGAAAGGTGGAGGGGGCAAGAAAAGGCTAGGAATGATGGCGCGAGGCAATGGACGCGGGATTTGTTTGGTGCGGGTGCGGGTCCCACCCACGGCAAAAAGCTCGCTGTTCTTCTACGTCTCCTCCCTCTCGCGCGAGGGCGAGCTAGATCAGCTGCAGGCAGGAGGCCTTCTTCATCTCCTCGCTTCCCTACTACATACTAGCTTCTTCTTCTACCCTAGCTGCACCCTCCTAGCTCTTCCTCTCTTCCTCTTCCTCTTCGTCTTGCCTCTTGTTTAAGTTTCTCCTTAATTTGATATTCACAGCGGTCGCCATAGATCGGTTTCTTTAGCTCCACTTGCTTTCCTTTTCCCATCAATCATCCCGTTTTGCATCTGATCATCAACCCCGTTTCCGTTCCCACGCATCCGTTCTCTCTCTCCTCTCCTCGAGTCTCTGGCCTCGCATCTGCTCTTGCGATCAGAAGGAGGAGGAAGAGCAAGAGGAACAAGTAAACTACTAGCAGCCAAGAACTTATTGCTCTTCTTGCAGCTGACGCCGCATGCATGTTCTACTAGGAAGGTAGGTAGTATCTGATGCTACTGTGAGTACGTTTAATTAGTTTTGATATACACTTGTTGATTCATTCATTCCTACATGTTAATTGATGCTGTACTGCTATATATATACTCTTTAATTTGATATCCTTCACTTTTCTGACACGGTTTGTTCTTGTACGTGAGTATGTGACATTCTTCTCGGGATCTGAACCAGGTAATGACCTAGAGAGAGACAGACACAGGGAGAGGGGAGAGAGAATACGCACACAGAACTAACGAGACCAAGACAGCAGCAGCAGGGAGAAGAGAAGTTTCATTGCTGTCGTCTCCTGGCTCTACGTACTATAGCTTCTACCTAGCTAGAGATCTCGCTCTTGATTTAATTTTACAAGGGCCGGGGTTTCATCACACGTACGTCTCACTGATTTGGAGTCCAACGGTAAGTTTTGTTATCCCATACCGTACGTCGTAAACCAAGGTAGATTTCTAGCTATCTAGGATGTTCCATTTCACTATTACGCCAATCTGATTTAACATGCATGTGTCCTTGAACACAGAATTGAAGAGATCATTGTTGGATGATCCAATAATTAATACCATATAAATATGCACTGAACACATATAATGAAATGCATCCTTTTGGGCTGATTCACATGCATGTTCATATACAAATACAAGAATATAAGGGATCGATTACATATATAGAAAGCACAGACATAAATGTGTTAATAACATACATGTGCTAATACAAAAAATGATTTTGCTTGCTCAGGGCCAGGTATGCATGCATGATCAATTTATCTTAGTAGCCAGTAGGATTTACAAGTAGACACATATCTTTGTATGTTTTGTTCATATATACTTAAAATAATTTAACCTTGTTACCTTATTGAACGTATAAAATTTTAAGTTTGAATCTTTTGTTTCATTATCATGGCAAAAAAAAGATGGTTATTGTGGTACAAAATCTTCTTCAATTTTGCCGTATTATATATATAATTTCCTTCTCCCACGCACTAGCTTGTGTGCTTATATATATTAATGAATAATTGTGTGCCAAGTTATGCGCAAATTAATCTAAGCAAACAAAACCCATACAAATGGAAACCTGTCGAATGTGGATGCATATATATCTTCTCCAGCTGAAAAAGGATTGTCATGCCTCTGGGGTAATCATATTGTACTGTCACCATGCACATGATCGTGCTTGCTATTGTATGTTAACTGATAACGGGTACGCGAATCAGTCGATGGAGATTAATCGATCTCCCCAACATCGGTCTCACTTGTGTTACTTATACTAGCCTACACATATGATCATAGAGAGATAGCAGCTGGCAACGTGTGTGTGCAACTTCAATATGTAGGAGATCGAAGCCGACGGGAGAACAATACACATACACACGGTACATGCATATTTACAGCAGAAAGAAAGAAAGCTAGAGGCCAGCTAGCAGCTGGCGCCTGCACTAGGGGAAGAGTACTAGCGAGAGGAGGTTCTGCCCTGCTGGTGGCTGGACATGTGCATGATGCATGATGAGAAGGAGAGAAGCTTTCACTAGCAGCAGCAGCAGCAGCAGGGGGAACATTCCACAAAAGGCAATGAGTAGTGATGTTCAGCTGCTCAGCACCACATACACCACATGCATGCGTCACTACTGCAAATGATCATGCTTGCTTCGAGTATTACTTTTCATCCGTCCATTATCGCATGCGTCCCTGCAGCTAAGATTATGATGACACACATAGGCACACCCATATGCATGATTGTATCCAATATTTATCACACCAGCTGCCCATCGATCAGTCTAACTGCTATCATCTACTACTGGTCGTGGCTTGACCACTCGATCGACCTTGTAATTAATTAGTTATATATACGCATTGTTGATCTGAATCCAGCAGCTAGCGCACAGAGAGGAGGTTGGAAGAGACGATCGATCGATATGGGTATGAGCAGCACACAAGCGCAGGCTCAGCAGCAGCAGCAGCAGCTGGTTCCTCCTGGTTTCCGGTTCCACCCTACGGATGAAGAGCTCGTGGATTACTACCTCAGGAAGAAGGTGGCCTCAAGAAGGATCGACCTCAACGTCATCAAAGATGTCGATCTCTACAAGATAGAGCCATGGGATCTCCAAGGTCTGCCGCTGCATGCTATATATATGTGCAAGCAATATATTCTTCAGTTACTGTTGTGTGTCTCTTCTAGCTAGCTTAATAGGGGCCGAACAAGATATATAGCTAGCTAGCATTCACTCGATCGGATCGGATTATTGCATGCATATGCAGAGAAGTGCAGATTATTGGGAGACGGAGGGCCAGCTGCAGCTGGCGAGGAGGAACAGAACGAGTACTACTTCTTCAGCCACAAGGACAAGAAATACCCAACCGGGACACGGACGAACCGGGCCACCGCGGCCGGGTTTTGGAAGGCCACCGGCAGGGACAAGCCGATCTACGCCAACAAGCAGAGGCAGCTGGTCGGCATGAGGAAGACGCTGGTGTACTACAAGGGCAGGGCTCCCAACGGCCACAAGTCTGACTGGATCATGCACGAGTACCGCCTCGAGACCAATGAGAATGCCCCTCCGCAGGCAAGTCGATCCATCACTCTCGCATTCTATTATCATATTTCATTTTAGAAATATGATACCCCCTCCATTCTAAAATAAATGATGTTTAGGACAAGAAATCGGGAGTACAAGTAATGAGTTTCAAAGACACTGTTACGTTTTATGAGAATAAGAGCGGCCATCAATTATGCAACAGCTGATCGCATTATATATTTTGCACTCCATCAATTAATATTACATTATTCAACATATATATATATCATCCGTATTTCAGGAAGAAGGATGGGTAGTATGTCGGGTGTTCAAAAAGCGACTCCCAACAACACGAAGAGAATCCGACCCTGATGCACCTGCTTGCTGGTATGTTGAGGACGATCATGGAGCCAGCAGCTTCATGCATGACCTTAACTCTCCCATGATTGGAGGAGTACTGCCACCACACCACGGCATGGCGCTGCAAGAACAGCACCTCCAAATGCTGAACGATGCCTACAAGAGGGAGCTGAAGCTGCAGTTTCAAATGCCAACAAGCAATCATGCTTTCAGCACTACTATCGTCCCTCACGAGCAGCTGGAGAGAACTTCGTCGTCCTTTCATCCACTTTTGGTCTCACCGGACCGCCAAACTACTACTGCACACCAACATGCAGTTCAGCTCATTGAGAATGCAGTAGTAGACCAGGTCACTGACTGGAGAGTTCTGGACAAGTTTGTTGCATCTCAACTTAGTCACGATGCAACAAAGAGTACTGTAGATTACACTGCTGATCATGAAGGAGACGACATTCTTCAGGTCGTCAATGAGAAGCAACAAGAGGTGGGCAATGATTATGCATCAACGTCAACATCCAGCAGCCAAGTCGATCCATGCTGGAAGTGAAGATGCAATTAATAATCAAACCACCACATACGACATAAATATAATATTATCGTAAGAGCCACCCACAATAATGTGATGACTATATATCATGTCACGTCAATTGAACAGCAAAGTAATTTTATCTGCTACGTACGTAATGCCGTACGTGTAAATAATACTGTATTATTGCGATGTGTAATACTGCTGTGCCTCTCTTATGTGCATGCTTCAGCTGGATGTTGTACTAAATATGCTCGATCGATCACTATATATTTAATTTGGATATGAATAAGGTCATGGAGAACTTTGACACTCGATGAATCATATCATTTGTAATGTGTGACACTATTTCAGTTGCGCAACAGGAATAATGGTCTGTCAATGTATTAATCATGCATATCTGGATATTTATATTTTCATGTGGCTTTGGGCACCACCATTTTTTTAAGTGGAACAGTATATATCATAAAAAAGGTTGATGGGGAATCGTCAAAAAAATTGATGGGGACGGATCCGAATTTCCAAATCGCTTTGTTACATAATGAGATTAATAAATATGCAAAAATTAATGATTCCTAAAAATATATGCAAAAATTAATGATTCCTAAAAATATATGCAAAACGTAAAACATGAATTATAGAACAGAAAAAAATGTACCATTGCGTCATCTGATACATACCAGTGTTGAGTAGTGTCATCTGCAGCACACATATTTTTAGTTTGGTACGGAGTCAAGATTTATTTCGGTAGACTTACTTAACCATGTCATATGTGATGGATATCACAAGATGTTTCTAACACTTATTTCTATGAGAGTAGAAATAAAAATGTTACAATTAACTAAAACAAGTAGCTGACATTTCTATCAGACATGCATGGGCCCTACTAACCTGGAGCTTTCACTCTAACAGAAGAAGCTCCCCAGGAATTACTCTTATGAAATCGATCAGTGAGGACATGTAAACCTCCGATCCATCATTACAGTTAGTTCTTATTACGAATGATGCATAGGGTAGGATCTTGCATTGGTAAGGAATCACATGTTTGTTTGAAAAGAAAATACTGAGTTCCAGTTGCAAGGTATATATGTATCCAACCATATGGAAAGAGATGGAGAAGATCAAAGAGGGGGGCACAATCCTTATTAGTCTCTAAGCCTCTGCTTCATGAATTAGCATTTGGGTAGGTACAAGCGTACGTACGTAACGAGAGGATTATTTGAAAATAAAATCAAATTAAAGCGTATATGTATAACATTTGTTTAATTACAAAGGATATGTACAGAATGGTATTAATATAGACTGCTGCAGGTTGTGACAGATAAAGACGACGCACGCGCCAGAGCCTAGGTAGAGGACATGCATGCATGCATGTAAAAGAAACGACAAGTCCACAAGTATATATAACACAGTAATGAAACTCACCTACCACAAAGAAGCCAGCATCGATCGGTGAATATTATGGCGGCCCAAGCTAGGATATATGTGAACGAACCTAGTCGTAAGAATTAAGCCAGCAGGTGACAAGATTACAGAGAGAGAGAGAGAGAGAGAGAGAGAGAGAGAGAGAGAGAAACTCTGAAGAAGCTACTAGGCAATGGATATATAGAAGTGGCAAATTAAGGAGCGGTACCAGCTAGCTAGGCAATGGATATATAGAAGTGTCAAATTAAGACATGCATGTATGCATGGCTCCTAGCTACCAACAACTCAGCTTCTGGCCTGGCTTATATAGTGCAACAAGATGAGAGAGCCCGATCGATCGAAGAGAGGATATAATAATTAAGCAGACGGACGACAGAGAGCTAGCAGGGAGACTACACGAGGGGAGGGTGATGTTTGTTTGTAGAGGAAGATAACATGATGCCTCTGCGTGAAAGCCCCCTCATGTGAGACCCGGCCCGGCCCCATCATGCATGCATGCAGAGACCCAGCAGCTCTAAATCTCACTCTAGATAGTTAATCCTAGCTCCATGCATACGCATCCGCAGTTAATCCTAGCTCCATATGCAACGTACTAATGATGAAGGGTAAAGGCTCATTGTACTTACTCCATTATGGTGTTCATTCCATGCTGGAGGAGTGTGTGTATCATGTAATATCATCATGGACGAGTGGCGCCATACATAACCGATCGAATCGATCCATTTTATTCTTCTGCCAGCTGTTTTTCTCTGAGCTAGAAAAGCTAATATTCTGCTTATTACGCTGGCCTATCATAGGAAATAATAGAATATCATTTCCCCAACAGTGATAGCAGCAGTTTTATTTTAATAAGGTAATTAATCTGCAAGCAGAAGAAATCATTAAGCTAGCAAACTCTTAAGTAATACGTGTTGCCTCCTCATGCATGCATGTCACAGAAACTTAGAAGGTACGTCGACATAGGCTGTGCAATCTCTTACTGCAGTTTTTCTTTTAAAGGAAGATAAGCTACAGGTACAGTTTCAGACTGAAATAGGTAGCATTTGGTGGCAGGTATGGTTCCTAGGGCATATGGATTATGGAGAATATATATTTTTGTGAAAAAGACATGGCCAGAAGGCACTCCTAACTTGCCTGCTGCATGCCGACTGCAATTATTGCGGCGTGTCTAGAAATGCTGCATGCAGAAGGTGCATGCATAGAGAGCACACTCAGTGCCATGACTTGGGTAATTGGGCATATATATATATATAGCTAGACCCAGCCAGGCAGCCAGAGCCACACATGCATGAAGACCGTTCGGTGTGGATGGAGGTCACCAGCAAGGGGACTGGGTGACGATTGCTGTTTACTCCACCAGGGACCAAAAGGCATAAAGGAACTCGATCGAACACAAAAAAAGGGGCCTATATGTTGAGTTGCCTTTAAGCTAGCGTCACAACACAACAACACGTCTTCTCTTGTCCTAGCTTGTTAGTATCGACACTAGCTGGTTAGCAGAGAGACGTGCCGGCTCAGGTTCCTTTCCTTGCTACTAATCTTGCAGAGACGTGCCTAGCTTGCCTTAGAAATTAAAGGAGCATCAGTAGAGTTGGCTGCCGATCAACTTGGCACAAATCGTCATGCATGGCTTAGTAGTCACAGGGGCACAAGCCCTGCTCCAGTGTACAACTTATCACTAACAACAAACTGAATATAGAGAAGAAAAAAAAGGATTTCAGTACTTGTTACGCCACGCGTTCCAGCTGAGCTTAACCTGATACCACGACGGAGCCACCCCGTGGACTCCCCTCGACAACCGCGAGTCGAAGACATCGAACTCGCACCTTCGCAGGGAGTCCAGGAGGACCTGCGCCGGCAAAGCCGGGAGGAGCACCGGGACCGCCTCACGCGGCACAGACGAGGCCAGCTCCCGCGCCCTTTGCAGGTGAGCCTCCGCCACAGACGCCACCTTGAAAACCGCGTCACGGAGCCTCTCGTCCTCCTCCATCGACCTGACGGCCTCCCGCGACGTCAGCGGCATCATCATCATCATCCCGCCGCCGCCTTGCTTGCGTACGTGGTGAGGCAACGCCTTGAGCAGCAGCAGCAGCCCGCTAGCTTTGCCGACGTGCGAAGCGGCGTGGTCCGCGACGGTGGACCGTATCCCGCCAGCCTGCAAGGTCGCGTAGAGAATGGTGGACTGGGTGTCCTCTGCGTACCTCTCCAGCTCGGCGGTCGTCTCAGGAAGAAGGGCGGCGGCGGCCCCCCCCCTCGTCGCGGTTCGCGTCATGTATCCTCGCGTCCACGGACCTCTTGAGCCAGTGCTTGCTCATCATCATCATCATCTTCGTCTGCTGCTGCTGCTGCTCCTCGGACGCTACTACGACCCAAGAGAGCGCCTGGGCAACAGGGTGCGCGACCACCCTTTTCGCGAACACCTTATCGATCACGTCCTTCCACCACAGGAGCCGCGCGAGGCCGGTCTTGGGGTCCGAGACAGCGTCCATGGCCTTTGCCGTCTCCACGTTCAACGCCCGGAAGGTGAAAGCGGCCTTGCGCATGGCTGGAGGCAGGTGCAGAAGGCAGAGGTAGTGGTGGTAGTCGTAGCTGCGGACTTGCCTCACACAGTATGACAGGGCTGCTTGTAGTTGTAGCCCACCGCCGGCTGCTGCAGACATTTAGTCCTCCTACACTCAAGTCAAGAGGAAATGCAAACATTTAGACATTACTATACTCGATGGAACAAGTTACTCCCTCCGTTCTAAATTAATTGACGTTTAGAACAGCTAATCTAGTTCATTGAACTAGATTAGCTGTTCTAAACATCAATTAATTTAGAACGGAGGGACCAGACACCAAGCTTGATCTGAATTCTGAAGATTTTTTTTCTTCTTCTTTGAAACTAAAAACAAAAAGTACTAGGAACATTAGAAACCAAAAGATCTGATTCTTCCTTTATCCGCCTACTAGGGAAGCAAGTGCCGTAAGTAACGGAATGAGAAACGGGTTCGTGAGGACTATGAATTTGCTACAGATTAGCGAATGTGTGCAACCAAATGAAACATGATAAATTGGAGATGATCTGAAGCTTAGTATCTATCCGTGGTAATGACAGAAGCGGCAGATCTAGAGAGGTTTCTTCTTCTTGTTTTCTCTTTGTAGTATAATCATGGATCCCCTATGCAATTTACAGAACCTAATTACCTACTAGTAATACAGTAGTAGCAGCAGTAGTAGTTAAAAAAAGCAATCGAGGAGAGGATGAGGACGTTAATCTCCGACGCGCGGGCGTCTCCTGGACGCGCGGCCGTCTCCTGTACGGCGGGAGGCCTGGTGACCTAGCCGGGTGTGACCGAGACGGATGCGGCGCGAGCAATCTCTAACAGCGTAGCGGACCAAAACAATGCAAAGAAAGGAGAGAGGGATCGAAGCAGGAGCATACCAGTGCGTCGCCGGAGACGGAGGAGAAGAGATGCCGCCGCCGCCCGTGCCGTGCCGTGCCGTCTGAGGGAAAAAAAGGAGAGAAGAGGAAGAGGAAGAGGAAGAGGAAGAGGAGAGAGGGGATGCTTACTGGGCTGGAGCCCAAGTCCGTGGGCTTCTTTCGCTACGTGGGCCTGGCCTGGCCCACTCCTTCGAGGCGAAGGTGCCACGTGGCTCCGGGAAGGAAGGGAGGAAGTTATCCGACGACGACTCATCGTCACCAGTCACCACCACCACCACTGAATTCCCGGCTTCCTTCCGGCGCGCATGGCCGCGCCAGCGATGCTCCTCCTCTTCCTGCGCGCGAACCCCACCTCGGTTCCCTTCTCCGCGGCGCCGGCGCCGCCGGCCTCCGTTACCTGCTCCTCTTCCACAGCCGCCCGCTGTTCCTCCTGGAAGCTCTCCGCCGTCCAGTTCCAGGAGCCCCTCCGCTCCGACTCCGGTCCATGGGGCGCCACCACGGACGGTGCCGTGGACGACCAACGGAACGATGAGGCGGAAGAGGAGTCGGAGCCTGAACCAGACCGGGAGGGCATCCACGTCCCGCGCCAGCGCTACATCGCCGTCCCCAAGGCCGCCCTCCTCGACGCCGTCCTTCCCCTCTTCTCCTCCGAGGCTGCCGCTGCGGAGTTCAAGCGCTTCGCGAGCTGCCTGGATGCCGTCCTTCACGCGGAGCACAAGCAGGTGCTCGAGGAGATGCGCACCTACTACATGCTCACCACCAAGCAGCAGGAGGACGACCAGGCGGCAGTGGTCGACGGCAAGACCACTGGTTTTTTCGGCATCACCCAGGAAGATGGAACACTGTTCCTTAACAGAAGCCTGGGTTTGAGAACTCTGCTCGGATTGTCCCCGGATCCCGATTCCCAGACCAGGTACTAGTACTATATACCAATATATTCATGAATGAGTACTTGGATGCCCCCACCCCCCTTCAATTCTGATGATTGATTTCTTGTTGTCACTGATGGGGAACCAACCAAAAAAACTATATATAAAAAGAAGAGTTGCTTTTGCAACTCAGTTCCAGCGTTCCTTCATGAACCTTCTGCGCAATGCTCAGTTCGAAGAACTCTCAGCGCAAGACCTGCTCTTGACATACGCCCTCAACACTGATTACCTCCTGACGTTGCCCATTTATGTCGATTGGAAGAAGGCTGCTGAATCGAACGCGATAATATTCAGGTAAAACTTTTGCTCCTCGTCTGCATCCTCCGACTGGAAGGAACTCTTGTGGTAAGCCCCTCTTGACATTTTCAGGCGTGGATATGCAACTGAGAGGCAGAAAGGGCTACTGCTAGTTGAGAAACTGGATTACCTGCAGTCAAAGCTCTTACAAAGTATTTTCTTCAGACTCTCTAAACCACTGAAAAAACCTGGGAAGTGGCTTAATGAGGTCAGTCGATCTTTCTGCCTTGCTATGTGCGTGCGTGTTTCATTGTCATTACTGTCGCTCTGACCTCTTCCTTGTATCTTTCTGATCCAACATATGTAACTTCTAGTCCTAGTTTGCTATATTTATTACTGTAGTCGAGACCAATTGAGTTGTAATTATTTGCATCAACTTTTAGTTCTCTAGTTAGCAGACTATTGCACTTTGAGCAAACCAAACTATTCCGATAATATAAGAAGCCCTGCGGTGTTTGTCATATCTAGGCAAAATGCAATGATTGGCATTCATGTCGTGTTCCCTAGCTTGACTATACTGTCAAGCAACATAGGCTTTGCTTGAACCCTACAACTTTTTGGCTAATTATATGTAATTATTTTAGTTGGTGGCAGGCACTGAAAAGATCAACAGGGAACCAGGGATTTCAGATATGGATTGACAAGTTAAAACTTTGGCTTAAAGAGCAAACTTATGCAGATAACTCACTGCTGATGATAGAGAACTCTTCATGGGACGAACTTGAGGCTGATCAGTTACACGATGCAGATGTTCCTATTTGGATTGCTGCACAAAAGGCAGTCTTGCGATATGAAGGAATTCTGTCTCCTGTGGGTCCTCGTGGCAGATTGCTAAGAAGATTGCTAGCATGGACTGGACTAATCCCTTCATTGCCAGAAGCAACAGTCAAACGAGATGTTGAAACCAAGCATCTTGAAAGCTACGTGAGGTAGGACCCAAAGTGAATTTACTTTTACCGCCCTTTAAAGACACTTCATCACTGCCTCGGTAATAGATTTCACAGACTAATGCAGCCAAGGATCTGGAGAATTACTGCATAGTCCACATTCTCCTCTTTCATTGTGAATATCTTTCCAAGCCCCCATAAATATTGTTGTTGCCTATTTTTCTCTAAAAAATATGGAACATTACATTGTTGCTCAAACAAATAGATCTGAAAGGCTATTTTACGCGTTAATTTGTTTTTATTACTGGGAGTTAAAGTATGTCCTGGCTTTCCATTCAGGCCAAATTTTCTACCAAGAATTACCCTAGCAAATATATGGGAGCCAGCAAGCAGAGAATCATGTGGCAACAACTTTTGGGAGATAGTGAAAGCTTCTTTTCGAATTTTATTTGGGAAGTCTACCCTTCAGGTATGTAATAAGTTGACTTCTGGACACCTGTTTCTTATTAATGTAGATGTCCTCATGTTGTGTGAAGAAAGAAGATAGAGTGGACTTTTTACTTAATGAATGGTTGATTAAATGCTTGAAATCTAACATCAAATGCACATAATGGCCGTTGGCAACTCCGCATCCTAAAACTACACATATGGCCAAGAGGTGCCTGTGGCTTGGATTGCGAAACAAAAGAGCAAAAAATAACTCAGGCGTGGCATATGTAACATAAGCACATCCTTTGTCCCATATAACCAGACATATTTATTGTTGCTATCATAGTCTCATGGATAGAAAAATTCTGTTGTTATAGAAAAAGAAAATAGTGTCCAGCCTCGGGTCATGGATAGAGAACTAATCATATTCAAACCGTTTTTTCTGTAATTATGTTTGTACATAGTACTTACTGTTGCAAAAACTACAAAAATATTAATTTGTACAAGTTCTGCTTTGTGTTAGAAAATTTGCAAACAAGCTGCATAACTTCCCTTTACCAGGAACCAGCATTCCAGGAACTGATCCTACTTTATACTGATGAGTCTGCTCAAGGCGAAGTGAAGGATAAAGCTGAGATGCTGCCGCTTCAACTGAAAATATATGAGAGAATTCCCATCCCAGATCTACCAGTAAGTGCCTATGTTTCAGATTCATTTTGAAAAGCAAATTGGGCCTTCCCTAGATCTAGGGTACATTTTTTTGGAACATGCAAAAGCTTTTGGGTCATTTGTATAGAAGAAAGAACCACAGATGGGTTGAAAGAAGTACAGGTCTAGTGTACATTCCATTTGCCTTGTTATTGTTACTTTTTTTTTCATATTACCAGTTTTGAACAGTTAGCTAGAATTTATGTTTATATGGAAAACTTGGCCAAAAATTCCAGCATGGATTTTACTACTGATACAGCCTGTAAGAAACTTCCGCGCTGTTTGAGCATATAGGCAGCATGTAACTAATATTCTGAATTTTGTCTGCAGGTGGTTTTCCCTCACAAGAAATTGTCTTTCCGCATCCTAGATACAGTAATTATTGTCTTTTTTACTTTATTCTTTGCAACTTCCTCGATTTAGTTATGTAGAACTTCTATAATGTCTTCTTGTTTTCTTTCCTATAAGCTTTTATTGATAATCTTTTTTTTTTGAATTCAGGTAAGGCTGGATATTGCTACAGTGGTAGGGTCGTTGGCATACGTCGTCAACTACAAATTTGAGAGCTTAGCCTCATCTCCGTAAGTATGTAATTTATATCAGTAATTTGATGTAACTCCTCTATGTTTAACAAGGTAATAATTTTTTTTTGTTTCTTCCATTCTAATGCAGGTCAGCATTTCTTCTGGATATAGTTGCTACTACTGCACTTGTGATACTTGTTTTCCGTGTGGCACTGGGATACAAACAGACTCGGGATAGATACCAAGTAAATTATTTACATCATTACTTGTTTACATTTTGTTCTTTTATTTGACCATGTTATTTTCCAGCTTCTGGTCAATAAGACACTCTACGAGAAAACATTAGCAAGTGGATTTGGTTCAGTTTACTTTCTTCTCGATGCTTCTGAGCAACAACAGGTTAGATTCAATGAATGAAAAGGAAAAACATAAATAGCAGCTTTTTGGTTGCTGCTCATCAAGGCATAACCCCATAAGGATTGCTTGTGTGCAGTACAAAGAAGCACTTTTGGCATATGCTATGTTACTAGGAAGAAAGAAGTATCAGGTATGGCAATGTTTGGTCTCTATACCCTGACACCTACTTCCCAAGTTACTAATTAGTCTACCGTTTTCTATGCAGGTGTCATCTCGTGCAAGCATTAGAGATACATGCGAGCAGTTTATGTATGAGAAATTTAAGGCAAAGGTGAACACCAATACAAACTTATTATGTTCTCTGGTGTTCCACGTACGAGACGGTGCATGAAGCAGTAAGTTTTCAACTTTCTTGTAGATTGAGATGCCCGTTGACAAAGCTATGGAGACATTGCTGCGGTTGGGACTGGTGATCGAGATTCCCACCGATGGTGGCTCAAGTGTGATTGCTCTTCCATGTTCAGAGGCATACGAGATCCTGAAAAGCCGTTGGGACAGTATGTTGGAACAGAAGACAGAACAAGGTAAAACTTGTTGATCTTCTGTTCACATATCAGGTTTTCTTTCTTGTTCAATTCTAAGCGTAGGTGTCGTAAAGGTTTCATTTTCTTTTGTGGAGCTTCTTGTCTAAGATTTTCTTTTTTTTAAAAAAAAACTGTTCTGGAGCTTCTTGTCTAAGATTTTTCCTGGTGCTTCTGCAGGCTGTTGAAACCTGGGGGAAATTAGGTATTTTGGGTTTCCGTTGTTGGAACGTTAACCACGGTAGATCGGATATAGGAGCTGCTGTTGCTTTCTGCAGCTTTGCAAGTCGAGGGGAAACCATGAGCCCAATAGTATACTGCATATACTGCTGCCTGGATTATTGATATGTTTGTATTTGTACAGAAAAACGATTGTTATTCCATGTACAAATTTTCATTTCTTGAGCTTGGATATATATGGTAGCTTACTTTGTAATCGTTTTTGTTTCTTTTTTTTTCTCGTTTTGCCTTCGGTTTGTTTTCTTTTCTGGGTACACAATTCAACGAAGTAATGGTTTGTGTGTGTAGATTCTATACTACTTCACCATGCAAAACAAAAACAAGAAAGGAAGTATAGTGACAAATTTTTTAAACAGATGGAGCAAGAAGGCAGGTTACCCTTTGCCGAGATGATGGCATCGGAGTCGTTGTGCTGCTCGGACATTGAGACGAATTCACTCCTGGTCCTCGATCTGTTTCCTTCCCTTTTTTTTCCTGTGAGGTTGCTTGATCTACTACTATAAATACCCTTGTTGCATATCTGTTCATGTCAAGCTGCGAGTTTGATTTTCTCTCATCTTTTCTGCACTCGAGCCCATGTGAGCTGACAAGACAGCGGGTAACACTCTCCTCTCTCAGGTGATGATCGGTCAGCTTACAAACCGATTAAACTGATCTATTAAACGTCATTTATTTATGCTCTAATCCAGGCCCGGCCCACCAAACATCCTCCTCAGCTCGCGGATCCAGATCAGACCCACGGACGGCTGCGATCGCCCAAAGGGCACCGGCCCTTTCCTTCCGTTCCGTCGTGCCCAGTCTTCTTCTTCACTCTGCTCCAGCGGCGGCGGCGGCGGCGGCTTCTCCAAGCCGTAGCCAGCGTTTTGGGACCTGCGCAGCTGCTTCACTCTCCGGCAGCCGGGGGTTGCAAAACCACTCTACCATCACAGGGAAAGGTCCGATTTCTTGAATCTCTTTCGGTGAAATCGTCCATCCCGTCGGTCGTTGTGTCTCTCATCAAACTACTGCCACCGTCAATCTCTTGGATATCTTGCATTGCAGGTCCAATGGCAAAAGAACAAGACGGATCTTCTAAGGTCCGCCAGCCAGAAATCCAAAGGATGCGTGTAACATTAGCCATAGGCGTTGTTGGACTCTGTGCTACATCTTACATTCTTGGTGCTTGGCAAGGCACCTCGAACAGCCTAAACTCATCCTTTATAAGCACCAAAATCCGTTGCGATGATGCCGTTCCACGTGCCTCCACTGGCACGTCAGTGCGATCGTCCGGTGCTCGCCTGGATTTCCAAGCCCACCACCAGGTGGGCTTCAACGAATCATCGCTTGCGGTGGAGAAGCTCCCGCCTTGCCAGCTCAAATATAGCGAGTATACCCCTTGCCAAGATCCAAGGAGGGCAAGGAAATTTCCAAAGGCAAGGATGCAGTACCGAGAGAGGCATTGCCCTAAGAAAGAGGAGCTGCTCCGCTGCTTGATTCCTGCACCTCCAGGCTATAAGAACCCATTCAAATGGCCGCAAAGTCGGGACTATGCTTGGTACGATAACATTCCTCATCGAGAGCTGAGCATTGAGAAGGCTGTACAGAACTGGATTCAGGTCGAGGGAGACCGGTTTAGATTTCCTGGTGGTGGCACAATGTTCCCACATGGCGCTGATGCTTATATCGATGACATCAATGCTCTTGTTCCATTGACTGACGGGAACATCCGAACTGCACTTGATACCGGATGTGGAGTGAGCAACTTCATCAGTTTCTTACGTATTGTTTCTTCCCCCCTATGAAGGTTCAGGGTTTGGGGATGATAGTATGTTTTCGTTTGCCAGGTCGCAAGCTGGGGTGCTTATCTTATGAATCGGAACATCATCACCATGTCCTTTGCGCCAAGGGATTCGCACGAGGCACAGGTGCAGTTTGCGTTGGAGCGGGGGGTCCCAGCCATGATTGGGGTCATGGCAACCGAAAGAATTCCATATCCCGCTAGAGCATTCGACATGGCACACTGCTCTAGATGTCTGATCCCATGGAACAAGCTTGGTAAAGTTTTGCTATTTCACTATTCTTTTTATGTCTTTTCGGTTACATTACTTTGAACACAACACAAATCAAATAAATTAATCTCATTGTCGTTCTGCACAGATGGTGTCTATCTGATCGAAGTAGACAGAGTTCTTAGATCAGGGGGTTACTGGATACTCTCCGGGCCTCCGATCCATTGGAAGAGGCACTCCAAGGGGTGGGAGAGGACAGAAGAGGACCTGAAGCAAGAACAAGATGAGATTGAGGACTTAGCAATGCGTCTCTGCTGGAAGAAGGTCGTGGAGAAAGATGACCTTGCTATATGGCAGAAACCAATCAACCACATAGAATGTGTTGAGAAGAAGAAGGTCCATGAGACTCCACAGATATGCAGAAGCAATGATGTGGATTCTTCTTGGTAAGATTTCTTCTATTTTATGTGCATTGAGTTAAGTGTTTGCTCTATTGATTGCAGCGGCTCATCCAGATGCTAACATTTAGGTACAAGAAGATGGACACGTGCATTTCTCCTCTTCCAGAGGTGAACAGTAAAGGAGAGGTTGCTGGTGGAGCTCTTGAGAAATGGCCAAGAAGAGCACTTGTTGTTCCCCCAAGAATAACTCGAGGTTCAGTTCCAGGCCTTACTCCTGAGAAATTCCACGAGGATAATAAGTTGTGGAACGAGAGAGTGGATTACTACGAGAAATTGATTCCACCACTGGCCAAAGGGAGGTACAGGAACGTGATGGACATGAATGCTGGAATGGCGGGCTTTGCAGCTGCATTGATGAAGTATCCTCTTTGGGTGATGAACGTGGTGCCCGCAGGTTCCGCTCATGACACCCTCGGTGTTATTTATGAGCGAGGGTTCATTGGAACATACCAGGACTGGTGTGAGGCTTTCTCAACGTACCCAAGGACATATGAACTCATCCATGCTGATAAAATATTCAGTACTTATCAGGATAGGTAATGAAGTAACTTTGCTGTTCAATTTTCGCCCTAGAAGCTTTTTCTTCCATGCATTCGCTTTATAAGAGATATGTGTATTTATACTGATGATGGAATGGTTGCAGGTGTGACATAACGTACATATTATTGGAGATGGACCGTATCCTAAGGCCTGAAGGGACGGTGATCATCAGGGACAACGTGGAGGTGCTGGTGAAAGTACAAGATCTTTCTGAAGGCATGAGATGGAAGAGCCAAATAATGGATCACGAATCTGGACCATTCAACCCTGAGAAGATCCTTGTGGCTGTCAAGACATACTGGACTGGAGAGCCCACGAAAAAACAATAGCTGTTGCCTTGGCAATTGAGGGAAATGACATGCCAGTTTCCCGGACTTGCTATCTGGCCTTTCTATTCAGTCCTATTTGCCAATTTTCTCTAGTTTCAGGGTATATATGTGTGTATAGGAGGCAATGTGAACTATGTAGCTGGGACAGGTGCATGCAACATCATCTTGTGGCACACCTAGCTATGCTGTATAAGATGATATTTTCTCATGTTTTGATGTGCTAGTTCGAATTAGAGCTGTCATGACAAAAGGAAAGGGTTTCCTTGTTCTAATGCAACTATAATATGTTCTGTCAAGAACAGAGATAAATGAAGATAACACGGTTTTTATGGTACAAACGAAGTTTAGTGGTGAAAAATACCGAAGTGACAGTGTGCTGTGAAAAGCATCAAAACTCAGCACTCTATAAACTAAACAAAAAACAGCATCAAAGATAGCGTCTCCAGTCAAATGTTTGTGACAGGATTCTCTTGGACTATTTTGCGTTATTAAGTACCAGAGACCATCAAAACAAAACAAAGGAACTCCAGGCTCAGTATGAAGCCCAGGCGGTTGCCCCTGCACCCATTGCGTCAGGTAATAACAGACCTGGAGGAGCAGGAGCAGCACTAGGGGCCGATCCACCTTGATCAATCAGACCAAAATGTGACAGAAGCCTTGTGATGAGCACGCCGGCGACATACGACAGCCCAGAACAACTCAAACCGATGAACAGGTAGTAGAGGAGGGTTGTGAAGTATGTCTTGGGTCTCTTGACATGCGCCTTCCCGGTTGCTAGCAGCGCAATGCAAGCAAGAGATGCAGCAGCGACCACCATCATCTTGTTCTCCCTGTTGTCACTCTTCCTGAACGATAATCCATAGATGACTGGTGGTAGCAGCCCGAACAGCATGTATGACAGTACTGCTATGACCATGTGGAGCAGGTATTTTGATCGCCTTCCGAGATGCAGCCAGTAGTGGCCCACTCGCTCGTTTTCATTTGCATCTCCCAGATTTCTAAGATCAGCAATCTGTTTTCAACAAGGAAACTTCTGTAACCACAAGGAGCATGGTGTTCACAAAGGAAAAAAAGGGAAAACTTCAGCCAAGAAAAATATGTTACGTTGTGGAAAATGATGGGAAGTCCACCAACAAGGTTTGCTATGCCTAGGACGAATATATCCACTGCAAGTGAAGAACATCGTTTCGTTAGAAACAGAGAAACCAAGCTGAGAATCTTAATGCAATACCATTCATTAAGTATGAACCTTGTTGCAAGAATTAACAAAGAACTTACATGTCTTGGTACCACTTGCTGCTGCTGCTGATACCACAGAGAGGCTTGTGATTGACTCTATTAGGCCACCATACACTATGGCTTTCAGTATATCCCATTCATCCCTTTGAGCTGATGCAGGAACTGCTGTCGGCGGTACCTCAGCAGGAATGATAGGCACTGTTACATGAGGTTGAGAATCGGACTGAACTTGTGCACGAATAACTGGAGTCGGTTTCTGAGTCGACAGATCGTTGACTTCTGCAGGGCAAAATGTCATCATCATTTATACCATATATAAACAGAGTCATCTCAAGTGACTCGTAAATATAGGGTACAAATATGCCAGGACTACTACTTCAGGACTTACTTCTATTGAAGTTATGTTCGATGTTACTTTTGGATTTACACGGGCTGATAACATCTGGAACAGAGAAAAATCAGTGCACATGTAAGTGTCATAATTTGCTTAATTATAATCATTGTTTGCTGCTGGAAGGAGCCTAGAAAGTGTGATTGAGATATCTGATTGGCAAAAACTCCACACATGGTAAAACTTGTGTTGGAATTGCATCCGGGAATTTAAACTGAGGTCTGAAAAATTTCTGGTTGAAAAATGAGTTTTTGTCTGAGGATGCTGCTGCTGTGTTTTGAGGAACATCTGTATGGAAACGAGTAAAATTACCAATGTCATAATGATATTATATACTCCGTCTATCCCAATTTATTTGTTGTTTTAGCTCTGGGCACGGGAATTATGGAGAGCTGGAGAGGTGGAAAATGTGTGGTGCACAGGAAAAGAGGATGGGTAGGGAAGGAGAGAGAGAGAGATAGAATGACAAATAATATGGAACGGAGGGAGACGAATTATTTCATACGAATCAATCATAACTACATCTACCTTCTTTACGATCCAGGTGAATGGAATCGGTCAAAGCATCACTAGGAGGCACTGAGAGAGAAATTTGTTCTTGGTGTCCTATGTCTTGTTGTCCAGATACCATCCATCTTGCCTCTGTCTGCATGAATCCTGTACGAGGATTTCTATTTTCTGTTACTCTTTTCCATGACAATCAGATGCCAGTTTATTAAACTAGTTCTAAGCAAAATGTGATACTGCAACTAACATGGATAATATGTGATGCTAGCTGAAATGCCCATAGTTTGCAGGTAGATATTGCAGGTAAAAGGGAAAAGATAAGGCAGCTCTTCTGGCGCAACCTCTATCATGCAAATGATTACATTCAGATGCAAGTATTCTATTTGATTCTGAAACATTATTATTTCATATATATGAGCCTTTGGTGATATTCTATAGAGAAACAAACCTGTTTCACTTCGTGAAGAGCTGATTGTGCTGGTTGTAGATGAAGACGTGTGAACTGTTACTGATGAAGATGTGGTTCTATCTAATTGTTCAATTTTTTCCTCCTCCTTAGCACTGGTGGTTTGGTCCATGTAAGATGATCCAGCTGGCAATGGTATCTTTGATTGTTCTGTTTTTCCAATCGTGGTCTGCATGCGTGCAGATGTTGTATTGTCTTCAACTGATGAAAATTTATGACTCGTGCTCTGTGAACTACTTAATAATGGATCATTTGCTGGATCTGCAACGTTATTAATTGTTCATAAGATTAACGGTAACTTACTACCTTTTACACCAATATGTTTGTTTAGAACAATATCTAGCCAAAAAATAAATTTACTTAATAGTTAGTAGTATATACGTACCTGCATCAGCTGATTTTTTTGGACTGTCTACTGTCTGGAAACAAGAAAGAAACCAGGTTCCACAATTGTCAGGCTCATGTGATGCAGAAGGACGTTGAACCTGGGCTTGTTGGTTAATGTCCCTTCTTTCAAATATACGGAATATGTTAAAACCACAGCCTGGTGGAAAAAAAAAGAGATAAGCTGGTCCACCGGAAATTATAGCTTTAATTAACTGCAGAAGCAGCCACATGAGCTTGTGATTATTTTTTCTTAATAAACTAGGAAGGTATTACCAAAACAGAAGTGTAGTACAATGATTACCTACATAAACAACAACAAAACAACAAAGAAGAGACATGAACAAACAATGATTACCTACATCTATTCCCCAAAATATTAAAACACTAACTAAATGTTATGGATATTTGGATCATGAGAGGTTTTCGGTTTTGCTTCTCGTACAGTAAAAGGAACCCAAGCTCTCTAACAATGACCTTCACATACTGTCAAAGTACAGAAGAAATTGTTTCTATATATGCTACTTGTAGATCCATAGTTGTAGGTACAAGTATGCTGATGCTCAAATTATGCTAGTCTGCAGAAAAGAATGATTGGACAGTCTTCAGGTGTAGAATGTAATTCAGGTTGTTAGTTCAGCTGATGGAAACATACCATGCACGAAAGCCAGTGTAACAAAACAATACCTGTGGGGATGAAGAAGGTGAAGCATGATAAACATCTGAATACTTCTGGTGCTTCTTGTTCATGCCTTTCAGCGGCCATTTGGTTTGATACATCAGTAGAAGGCTCTGCAATCTGTGGTTTTTTCGGTGGTTCATCCCGTAAAGCCTGTCTCGCTGTCCTCTTTCTCTTCCGCAGAATCACCCTTCGGGTTATGCAGGATTTGCAATTGGGACAGTACAGTTCATGAGTTTCTTGTTCGTCCAGAATTTTCTCAAGATCATACTCTTCAATATTCACCTTCCTATTGGTGTCGTTTTCATCCTTCTCAACTTCAATTTCATGAACTTGAGTTCTATTCGTAATTCTGTTGGATATGACAAGAGCACCGCTCCTGTTTGCCAAGCTATTTGCGCTCTCACCAATGGTTGCAATCAGTTTGGGCCCTGCTTCTCCGTCTGCAATAGTTTCACTGCTGCTGGAGGCTTCTCCCACAGCATTTGAGCGCCACCCATTTTCCGACTTAGCGTTCCTTGCGTTTTTATTATTTTCTTGAGCATCGAAGTTTTCTTGTTTCTCAAGCTCTTTGCCTTCTGCACTTTCGTTATCGTTTTCCTTTTTGCTGTCGGACTGTCCCACTTTGGTGACTTCTTGTTCAGTAATTGATTTGGTGGCATCATCTGAAACTGAAAGGGAAATGAAAGTGTGTCGCTATCTGTTTAAACATTCTGAAGCTACCTTTTTTCCAAGTGAGCGTATTTTTGTAGCAGGAGCTTAGCAAGAGATGTGAAACCATGCAAAGAAATCAAACAACTCAATCATTCTGAAGCAACAACTAGAGATTTTATCTACGTGTTCACATGCACTAGCAAATCAGTTTGTTATTAGACCCCAATGCTTTTATTAAGATGAATCCAAGAAATGATACGCAAAAACCATAGAGGCTTTGAATATCAGTTCAGAATGGACTAAAAAGTTTAAGCTTCATGGCCATGTCCAGAGAGCTGAATAAGCTGACAGATATATCAAGGAGGATGGAGTCATGCTCCACATAAGAGCCCGTTGGCTGCTAGGGTATCCATCAAACTTGTGATCCCACTTAATGGTGGGCGGGGCAAGCGAAATGGACCACTTAATTGGAAAGAGGAAGAGGACACGGAACCCAAATCTACAAGATTCTGCAGGGGATGTTCGCTCTCGTCCGTACCTAGCAACTAGCATGTGTTCCCCAAAGGTCCTCTTATTCGTCTTCCTCATCTTTACCTTTTTTTTATTTTGATTGGAGGAAGAAAGAGGAGAAACAGGAGTTGATTGTTCTCGGACAGAAAGTAATAGAAGCACAGGAGTTGAGGCCTGAGGAAGGAAGAAGCAGGAGTCGGTTGTGTCAGTCACTCACCACTGATCGAATCAAAATCAAAGAAGACGGTCTGCTTCTGCTCCTCCTCCTCCTGCTCCTCTGCTGCTGCTGCTGCTGCACTGAAAGAGATGGGTTCTCCGTCCGCCTCCTTGTTCCTGCGCTCTCTGAATTCCTCTTCGTTGAGTTCCCATGGCTTGTCCACCTCCAACATCGTAGGATCCGATCTGCTGCTGCTGCTGCTTGAACGCTTCAGACGTCGGACTCCCCTCGCCTGTCTGGGAGGGGGATGGCGTGGGTGGCGAGAGGGGATTGCCTTGATTTTTTAAGGGAACGAGTCAATCGGAAACCAGTGTTGTCAAGTGATTATGAAATCAAAGCCCCGATCGGACAGGCGAGAGGCCGAGCTGGAAGGACACTTATTGATCATGGGTTGCTGATTCTGGATGATTTTGGCAGCTCATCATCAGGCAGCCAGCCAGCCAGCGCCGTCAACGCCCTCCTCCCGCGTCGACGATGTGCTCTTCTTCTGGATGTTGAGCACCATCTCGGAGGCCCGTGATCCCAAACCCTCCTCCGTCTTCCGCTGCCGCCTGCCTCTCCGTGCCGACCATTTTTTTTCTCCACCAAAAAAAAAAGAAGAAGAAGGAAGAGTCGTTTCTGTGGGCTCTTTTGCCGGCCCACAACCAAAAAAAGGGAAGGGAAGGGAAGGGAAGGGGAGGAGGCGTTGACCGATCGAGGCTCCACCAAAAAACAAGAAAAAAACAAGGATATGCCCGTCGCCCCCCGGCGAAGGGCGCACCGCCGTCGCGCCATGCCCCCCGCCGCTCCCCTCTCCGTCTCAGCCCCCACGGCCGCCCTGCCCACCCCGCTCTACCTCCGCCGCCCCGTCATCGCAGCCGCGCTTGCCGCCCTCCTCCTCGTCGCCGCGGCCTACTACGCCAGCTGGCTCGCCGACTCCGTGCCGGCCGCCATCCTCCGCCGTCCGCAGGTAGCCCACAGGTTCTACTCCTTCCAGCTGGTACGGGAGTATCCCCACGACCCGGACGCATTCACCCAGGTATCTCTCTCCAGCATCCCACCATGCGTCATCTCCGATCTCTCTCCAGCGTCCCAGTACTCCTACTTACTATCATCATCATCAGGGTCTCTTGTACGGAGGAAACGACACGCTTTTCGAGTCCACGGGCCTCTACCACAGGGTAATGTATTGTACTACGCCTGCGACCATCACCTTTTGCCGCATGAGCAATATCTATCACTCACACTGAACCAACGCTTCTACTCTGCTGTCTCCGCAGTCTACCGTCCGCAAGGTCGACCTTCAAACTGGAAGAGTACGCCATCCTTTACCCTTCATATATATCATAGTGTCCATCCTTTACATACTAAAACACTGTCCTGTTCTCCCGTCTTTGTAGGTTTTGGTCCAGCACCGGATGGGCGGGGATATGTTTGGAGAAGGTCTGACCCTCCTCGGCAACAGGTAAATCGACGCTTATATGTTTCTTGCAGCGTTGTTCCTATTCTCCAGTGCCAGACCTAATGCCTCCTTTTCTTTTTCTAATTTCTATGTAGGTTGTTTCAAGTTACTTGGTTGAAGAATGACGGCTTTATATACGACCGATATAACTTCAGCAAAGTATGATGCTCACCCTGTTTCTGTCCATGATTATGTTCACATAATACCTGTCTTCTTGCGACCAACACAATAATCCTGAAGTCTCTCTCTTTCTCTCCAGCATGCTGGCTACTCTTTGCCATTTTGCTTCCAAATAAGGGTAGTGCGCTCTACAGATTTGCCTAGTTTTTCAATGTAGTGTACGTATCTCATATCTGTATGTGTGTGGCATGCATGAAGTGAAACGTTTTAGGTGGCATCTTAATGTGCTACATACTGAACGTGCAGCGTGAGAGTTTTACCCACAAAATGCGTGATGGTTGGGGTCTGGCGACGGATGGGAAAGTTCTTTTTGGAAGTGATGGTACTTCAAAGTTGTACCAGCTCGATCCAAAATCACTTGAAGGTTCGTCGTGCTATTGTGATGCTCTGTCAGCCTTACTATTCTGCCTTTTCCCTTTAACACCTCTTTCGATGCAGTCACGAAAACGGTTACTGTCAAATATCAAGATAATGAAGTCCCTTATATTAATGAGCTGGAGTATATCGATGGTGAAGTTTGGGCAAATGTCTGGCAGGTTAGATGTCTACTTCCCCTGGATGCCAATTTTTTCTTTTGCAGTATCTTCTTAATGTAGCTTATGTAGTCGACTGTATCAGCACTTAGCAGATCTTAGGTGGTACCATAAATGACTTTGTACCGTAACTGCATGTCCATGTGGAAGTACGCTGTAACCTAGTAATATATATGATCTAGCAACATATTGAGCGATACCTCCTGATTTTCTGTATTTTGAACTGGACCTCTCACTTTTCAAAGCTGTTATATGTAGACAGATTGCATTGCTAGAGTCTCCCCGGAAAATGGCCTTGTGGTGAGCTGGATCTTTCTTCATGAGCTGAGGTATGCTATTGGTTTTTAGCAAACACTGACATAATTCAGTATTCAAGTAATAATGCTTGTGTTGATGTAATCTTGCAGGCGACACTTGTGGAATTCTGGCAATAGGGTGAGTAGTTTACAGTTTTATTACTGTAACGTGTCTTGATTTTCCTTCCATTTGTATCCTATTTACGATAATCTATTCTTGAAATAGCTTGATTTCGGTCAACATCACAATGTGCTTCTGTAGATATCTAGTGGTTACATAATTACCATTAAAAAAAGCATACGGAATAGTAGAAATTACATGACATTGAATTTGATTAATTTCCAGGATATTGATGTACTGAACGGTATAGCTTGGGATGAGGAAAAGCAAAGATTATTTGGTGAGTGTTTCATATTTTAAGTTCACTATTTTTCCTCACATAGCATGACTCATGTTGCGTGTTGATGGAAGAGTTCAAATCAACCAATTCGTGCGTGCAGTGACTGGAAAGTTGTGGCCAAAGGTTTATGAGATCAAGCTACGCCCAGTAGACGGTCCAGCAGATGGATCTGTAGAAAAGCTATGCCCAAAAGCCAGCTTTTACTGAAGAGGTATAATACATGATGTGGTTCGAGGCGATTTTGTGCTTCCCACCATCCAAGTATTCAGTTGTATTACTTTTTACAAAACTGCTTGTACCTGATGATCTGATGACTCCTGTGGATGTAAAATGTTGTACGTATGGTTCTGTTGTGAACAGGTGTAAGTTGAAAATAGAAGGGTTTACCGCAGCCCAAACGTTCTTTTTGCTCTTTACTTGAGTCGTTGCTGCGGATTCTGAAGGCAGCTGCTGTTCGCAGATTGTTTTGTTGAGTCTCGTTGTTTTATAAAGATGCTTGTGCTCCGTTGCAAATGAGGCACAGTTTACTGCTCGCTTTGTTTCTTTTTATTTGATACTGGTTAGTTCAAACACATGATAAAACATAACAGATGTCATTTTTAGCAGAAAAAAGTATCACACCGAATATATGTTGCCAACTCTGTGGTATGGACAACTCGAATAAGAAAACTGTGGTATGGAAAAGCAATGTTCTAAATGGATGATGGGAGTAACAATATCTTCGTAGCTAGTAACAAAGCAGGTGATTGATCCATCCATCCATGGGTCGGGACTGATTAATTAGAGCAGGCAGAGCTGCTCTCTTAAGAAGAGATTGTTTAGCATTTGTCACTCTTATGGATGTCTTAGAGTCATTTATTCTCCTTATAAGTGACCTTCATAATTTAACATTCTTACATGATTTTTTTCATAATCCGCCATCCTATCGTAAATTAGACGAGACAAACTGTGTTCTATTTTAATGACATTTCAGTCTAGTGCCCTTGAAGCACTATAACTAATCATATGCTCCCTTCATTTCGAATTATTTAACGTTGGTTAATTCAAAATTGAACTAACCAGCTTCAAATAATTCAAAAACAGAGAGAGTAACTTTTTACTTACCTACAAACTCATGTAGCAGAAGTCGTCTCCTCTCCCTTAGACCGATAAAGGGTTGAAGCTCACCATTGCCTTCATGCCATTGCCTCCATACTGATTGAGGTGACCGCTTAGGGTGATGAATCCTGATTAGTTATTGTGTCACGATATTAAAATATAAAAATAATTTGTCGCGTTTACACAATGTTAGATGTTGAATTACAAAGAAAATATAGCAAGGACGGTAAATAGAGACGGTAAATAATGAAATAATAGCGGATCGGAGGTGGGCAAAAGCAATTAACTGCGGTCTGCGGTTGGAAGAGAAGGGGGTGGAAGGCCTCATCGTCTTCTTCTCTTCTCCTCCAATCCCTCTCCCTTTGCTCCGTCCGATCCGATCCAATCCAATCCAGACCCAAACCCTAGCACCACGCTATCCTAGAAGGTAAAAAAATTCGACTCCTCATGCCCGCCTCCTCTTCCTCCTCCCCCGGTGGCCGCAGTGCCTGCGCCTCACCTCCGCCGCGGCCGCCGCGGGCCATGAAGCGCGAGCTCACCTTCGCGCTCCAGTCCCTCTCCGAGATCTCCACCTCCCCGGGCCGCACCCGCTCCGGCCGCCCCATCTCTTCCCTTCCCAACTCGGCAACATCTCTCAAGAGGCGCAAGAGATCCGACGCCCCCGCCGCCGATCTCGTCTTCCCGGCCACGCCGCCCATCCACGCAGAGCCGCCCGCCCTCCAGGGTTCCGACGTTCCAAATCCCAATGCTGCAGCCGAGGTCCTTGGGCTGCAACAGGTGCTGGGAAACCCCCAACCGATGCAAGCTCAGCCTGAGGCCGCAACAGAGGTCGAGGTGACTCCAAGGCCTGACGCGCCTGTCGCGGATTCTGCTCCCGGACCAGATGCGCCCGTCGAGGATTCTGCTGCCGAACAGAATGCTCCCGTCCAGGATCCCGCCGATGCAGCACCAACCCTGCCTGAACCACCAACCCTTCTGGCTGAGTGCGATGAACCAAACTCTAATGGGGGGAATCTACAAATGCATGCTGTGGACAATGCACCAGTCCCAGTTCCTCTGGCAGCACCTGCTGCTACCACTGAGCTCAAGCCGGCAAGGCGCTTTACTCGATCGCTGCTCAAGAATAAACCAGACCAGGAAGAGGCCACACTCAGCGAAAGTCAGGCTACGCCACAGCACAGCAAGGACGCCTCAATGGGTTCGGCTTTGCTGCCTCAGAGGAGGTTCACAAGGTCATTGCTCCAGCCAAAGGTCGAGAGCGGTTTTGTTGGAACCGAGGACATTCCTGACAGCGCGTCCGACTCCCCTCCATCTGTCAAGAAGTTGGAAATGAAGATGTCTAAGAAAGTCGCCTGCCTCACAAAGCACCCAGTGAACATTAGGGAGCTGCTCAACACTGGCCTGCTCGAGGGAATGACAGTTATGTACATCATCCCACACAGCAAGGTACGGGAGGGCTGCCCATAATGTCTACTGAAATATTTTTCTTCGGCCAGTACAGCAAATTATTCCCTTCAAACATTAGGATTATAGGGTTTAAGCTAGTCTAGTAACATTATTTAACACAAGAGGTTCCTATCTCAAGGCAGCTCATGTATTTGCAAGGCTTTAAACATTATTTGTGATACAATGTGTTGAAATATAAGTGAATTGCCCATCCTTCCCCATCAGTTAAGCTTTTGGGGTCAACCGGTCAATGCATAGTAGCTTAACATGGTATCAGGGCCAGAGGTCTTGAGTTTGAATCCTGGCGGGCGCGATTTATTAAATAAATTGCAGCCGACTCCTATTCCACGTTTGTGTGAGGGGGAGTGTTGAAATATAAGTGAATTGCCCACCCTTCCCCATCAGCTTAAGCTTTTGGGGTCAACCGGTCGGTGCATAGTAGCTTAACACCATGGAAGCATCCCTTATGGTTTGTTTTGTTATTTGACACTCCCAAGGTATTGGAGTTCCATTTGCTGCACTTTTCTGCTGCACTGTCAGAATGATACTTGCTCTGACAACCAGTTTACTGTGCTCTACCAATCGTCTTACTTTAGAATTGTGGCCTGTCGTGTTTTTGCATCTCATAATTAACAACAATTCTGCCTGCAAGTTTCAGAAGCCTGTGCTGAAAGGTGTGGTTACTGGTTGCAGTATACAATGCTTTTGTTCATCATGTAATGGCTCCAAGGTTAGTTTTTCATTGTCTATAAACCATTAAGGAACACAAACTATCTACATTGTGCAGTTATTCTTTTCAAATTTACAGGCTGTTTTGATTTTCCCTCCTTTTTATCCTTTTCTGTTTAGATTTTTCTTCCTCTTTTCCTCTCTTTTTTATCCGTCTTCCTTTACTTTTGTTTTTATTTTTGTATTGGATCTTATTGGTTTCATCTCTAGCCTACCCCAACTTGCCTGGGACTAAGAGGCTTGGTTGTTGTTGTTGTAGGCTGTTTCGGCTTATTACTTTGAACAACATGCTGGAAGCACCAAGAAACACCCTGCCGACTACATTTACTTAGGAAATGGCAATAGTCTGCGTGATGTGCTACGTGCATGTGAAAGATCTCCCTTGGAGGCGCTGGAGAAAACAATATCTTCTTCAGTTGATCCGGTGGTTATTAGGAGCGTCTCGAATTGCTTGAATTGCAATGGTAAATGCCTAAGACCTTCATGTTTGAGTATTTTTGAAGTGTTTGTATTCTTCAATAAATTTGAGTTCATCCCCTAATGTTACAGGGAATATTCCCCCGTCACTCCAAACTGAACGTGTTCTGTGCCATGCTTGCCTTGAGTCAAAGCAACCTCAAGATCCCCCAACCCCATCGCATGCATGCAAGACTGATTCCAGGTAAGAAGTTTGAGAACATGATCAGCTAGATTCTATTATGCCAAAATAACCACAAATCTCACTGTTGATTAGGTAATTAACTTTGTGCAAGATATGTGACTTGACACCCACTGACCATAAAAAAGGCAGCCCGGTGCACACAGCTCCCGCTTGCGCAAGGTTCATGGAAGGGTCCAACCCACTTTGGGTCTTTTGTACACAACCTTTCCCTGCATTTCTGTAAGAGGCTGTTTTAGGACTCGAACCTGTGATCTTATGGTCACAAGGCAACAACTTGACCACTGCACCAGGGCTCCCCTTCACCCCACTGACCATAACAACTTAAATTATTTATATTTATTCTTTCTGTCCATGATTTAATATTAATAAAAGAAAGGGCAGCCCGGTGCATGTAGCTCCCGCTTGCGCAGGGTCTGACCCATTCGGGTCTTCTGTACGCAGCCTTTCCCTGCATTTCTGCAAGAGGCTGTTTCTAGGATTCAAACCCGTGACCTCATGGTCACAAGGCAACAGCTTTACCGCTGCGCCAAGGCCCCCTTCAATTAATATTAATGGACTTTTTAAAATTTTTTGCTATTTAGGTTCATAATTTGTTAAGTTCTTGTTCAAACTTCACCTCTTCCATAGCTAAAAAAAATCATATTTAAGTTGCTGCATCTAAAAATCTTAGTTACCCTTGATGTTTTGGTATTTGGATGTAGTCTGACCCCAAGTTCCAAGGATTATTTGGTAAAGAAGTTACCTTCAAGCAAAAAGGACGGTAGTGCTGGAAAAGTAACAAACAAGTTAGCACACTATACACAAGTTATCTTTTCTTCCTTATTATGGGCTCATGAAATTCAAAAGGTTATTTGCTTGGCACTTTCTTCAGGGATACCGGACTACACAAATTGGTGTTCAATGTCTTGCTTGATGGCACGGAAGTAGCCTACTATGTTGATGGGCAGGTTGTTAGGCCAATATTTCCCATTTTCTACTATACAATTTGCATCTCTTTAGTTAGAATTTATATATTATACTTGCGATATGCAGAGGAAGGTTGATGGGTATATCAAGGACCAAAGAATCTACTGTAATCACTGCAACAAAGTGGTCCGACTCCCCTCTCATCTTTCTTCATTCCACCATACAATCATGAGACATTAACTTTTTTATGTGGAATATGTTCAGATTAGCCCGTCAGCATTTGAAGCTCATGCGGGTGAGGGATCGAGGCGCAAGCCGTAAGTCTATATGATCTCCTGTTTTAAGTTATGCCAGTCCATACTTATCAATTATCATCATTTTCCCTGACTTTATTGCTTTGGTATCAGGTACGACAACATCTTTACATCAAATGGAGTATCATTGCATGAGCTGTCAATGAAAATATCAAAGGATATGGGACGTTCGGAACGGGAAACAGACGATCTGTGCCGAGAATGTGGTTTAGGCGGTGATATTTTCCCTTGCAAAATCTGTCCAAGGTCATTTCATCCAGGTAGTTTCCCATGTCCTTGAATTAAATGCATTGTGGTTTAGTTATTTACTTGAAATAACACATTGAGGGAACCGTTTTATTAATTTGCTCTCTTAATTGCATCAACTACAGCTTGCGCCGGGCTGTCTGAGGTCCCCTCAGAGTGGTATTGTGATAATTGTAGGAATCTTGTGCAAAAAGAGAAGGGTTTAGCAGAAAACAAAAATGCTAAAGCTGCTGGTAGGCAGCCTGGAGTTGATTCCATTGAACAGATAATGAAGAGAGCTATACGAATCGTCCCGATTTCTGATGACCTTGGTGGCTGCGCTCTATGCAAGTAAGTATTATTTTGTCTAAATGATTATTTTATTTTATTTGTTTTTTAACCAAAGAACACAGCGACGGAGCCCCCCACTGTGATTTTATTAAAATAAATGAAAGAAAATGAACATTTATTTTTTTGTTCTTCTCACCATTATCGTTATCAAGCTATTCTGGTACCATTTCTGTAATTGCTTATCACATTATATCAGTGGAACTAGTGTTTGATTATGATTCAACCAATGCAATTACAGATGTGATGCACCATAGACTGTAAATTTAGGTACAAATCATGCACGCGTGCACACACCCAAAAAACACTTGGTGGTAGGTGCAAAAGCAAAATGATGTTACACTGGTAAAAATTTGGAATATCAAGCCATGTGCTTGTCAAAGTATGCAATCAATACTTGTCACTTGTCAAACCAGCTGTTCTCCATCCATAAGACATCACAAACTATACTTTTAACATATATTTGTTAAGGTTCCTTGTGTTCAGGCTAGCCTATGTAATTTTTACTCACGCTTTGTTTTTGTCCTTTTTCATTATCTATGTTGGGTTTCTAATTCACAATGGTAAACTTTCTCTGTGCAGGCAGAAAGATTTCAACAATGCAGTATTTGATGGCCGCACTGTGATTCTCTGTGATCAAGTATGCTTCTGCTATTTCTACTAGCTATTTTTTGCTTACATTTGGCTTATAATATATTTTTATAATATATTTATTTGTGGCAATACTGTGAACATCTATGATATATTTTGCATATTCTAGTTAACTATTTGAGCCTACCCCAACATGCTTGGGACGAAGGCTTTGTTGTTGTTAACTATTTGGTTGACATGATTTATTTATTCTGTTCAGTGTGAGAAAGAATATCATGTGGGATGTTTGCAGAGTCAATGGCAGGTAGAGCTAAAGGTTAGCAGAGAACAACCTTATTATTCATTTGAACCCTTTATCTTTACATTTTTTATTGATACACGTGATATACGCTCTGAGATGAAATCGCTAAGACTTTTTCTACAGGAATTGCCTGAGGGGGAGTGGTTTTGTTGCAATAGTTGCTCTGAGTTGCGATCTTCATTGGACAAGATAATGTCCAGTGGAGCTCAGCTGTTGTCAGAGCCAGATATGGATATCATAAGGAAGAAACATGAGGCTAGAGATTTATGCATGGACACCATTACAGATCTCAGATGGCAATTACTTTCTGGTAGACGTGGTACTGAAGATGGCAGCTTATTGCTTTCTGCTGCAGTTCCAATTTTCCATGTATGTATTGCAAGTTCTCATCTCGTACTGGGAATAGTTGTTTTTAATAGTGAAACTTTGTTTGGCCTGTTTTACCACCGAATTTGACAGTTTTGAATGAGTTCTTTGTTACCGGTGTAATGTCAAACAGCGTACTTGTAGGCAAATGGAAAGAGCAGTATTTACATATTCACAGAATTAAATATCAAACACAGTTTCTGTTGCAAGCTGATTATGCCTGGATTTGGTGCCAGTACACTAAAACTGTCAACATACCTACTTATTTTTAGGTTATCTAATTGTAACTTCTCACGAAACATTATTGCAGCAATCTTTTGATCCAATCATTGAAGCTCATACTGGTAGGAATCTAATTCCGGAGATGGTTCATGGGTAAGAGAACTACCCTTCCACGTTTATCAGTTGCTATGCTTTATGGGTATTTACCTGTGAATTTTCTCGTTTACTCACTTTGTTTCTGCCAGGAGGGGACCAAAGGAAGGAATGCCCGGCCAAGATTACAGTGGAATGTATTGTGCAGTGTTAACTCTGGGGTAAGAGTTCTTTATTGAAAAGAGGAGTTGGTCCCATGTCCAAACTTTTGCCTCCACAGTTGTTGAACTACGCTTGCTTGTTGCAGCTCTACCGTTGTATCAGCAGCACTGTTGCGTGTCATGGGAGGTGATGTGGCTGAATTGCCACTAGTTGCTACAAGTAACGATCTTCAAGGCCTAGTGAGTCTCAACTCTCGAGACTTTTGCATAATAGTTTATTTCTGTTATTTCATTCTTTTCGAGCATTTGCTTCTTTTGGACAACTAGTGTCTTAAAATTTTATTGAAATATGCAGGGCTACTTCCAATCCTTATTCTCATGCATAGAGAGGATGCTGACCTCACTAAAGATTAAGCACTTTGTGCTTCCAGCTGCCCATGAAGCCGAAGGAATCTGGATGAAGAAATTTGGCTTCTCTAAAATCCCTCAAGAGCAGGTTAGCTACTCCGTTTTGATATAATTGCAGTAGGAATGTAAATATAATTGAACCTGCCTTTTGCAGTTGGAAGCTTATCTGAATGGAGCACACCTTACCATATTTTATGGGACTGCAAACCTGTACAAGGCTCTTCCTTCGTCGTAGCATATCAATGGTGTAAATGGTACCTGTGTTGTGGCTTTTGTTCAATCCGGCAGATTTGTTTTGTTGTTGGGGGGGGGGGGTGATGGTAACTGTACATAAGTTAAAGCACGGAGAAACGATCATGTCAACACCGCAAGAGGAACAAAAGATTCAGGAAAAGAAGAGAGAATGGTGAGGGGGATCTTAATATTTTTTTGTCGCGCAAGTGGATGGATAGGCTCATTTTCCAGTTGCCTTCTGTGTAATTGTCAGTTATGCTAGGGGTGTAGTTGACAGGTGATGGTATTATTGATGTACAGAAATCTGCAGATTTTGGCTCAGAACTCTGCTCTGCATACATTTTTATGGAGTAAATTCTTGATGTCATTAATATGTTAGTACCTATCTTCAATAAAAATGAGATTTAAATTTATACTAATTATAGAGGAATTAAGCTTATAAGATATACTATGGATCTTTGAGAGAATGGGAGCATTGTTTAAAGAGTGATAAATGTCATTAAAAACTAATCTGTTTTTATGCTAGAGAAATTAACTATGAAAGCAATCTTTTACTTTGTCAGCTTGTCGTACATATAGTTTATCGGCCTTGGTTAATATTATAAAGATTATATGTTCATTTCAAGCCTTATAGGGCCTTGTTAAGAAATATATAATTATTTTCTGTTGTATATATGGCTTATTACGTCTTCATTAAGGATTTTATTTTTATTTTTACACAGAACAAGTGAGTGGTGTACCCAAAATGTTTGAGACATGCATTGTTGTTGTTGTTATGTACATAGAACAAGTGAGTAGTCTAATAAAATATTGTTGACAACTAATAGTTCTTTTTTCTATAATTTATATCTTCATAAGGTTCATATGATTGATTGTTTAACAACTAACATAATATTTACAATTAACAAAATTAACAACTAAATGAGTTTTGTATGGAACACTTATCTCAAAGCTAAGATAGGATTTCGAATAACAGACATTTATATTAGATTTATTGTGTTTATAACCTCAGTTACAAATCTAATTATGATTTTTGTCTTTTTTAATTATAATTTAACACAGTTAACAGCTCATAATGAAGTAGTCGTATACTTTGACTTTGTTTAAAAAATTAGGAGTAAAATCACAAACTCTAATTTTAAATGACAATTAAACTTTAACCAATAGTATAAACACAATAACCTCTTTATATTTCACCAATCCGTCTTATCCACTCATTGCTCCCTTTCACTGCTCTCTTCTTGCCGTGGTGTCCATTTTAATCCACTTCAACTTTGGAGCCCCGAGGACGAGCGCCATGGCAGATTGACAAGGTCCGGAGTGGGCGAGCTCGTGGTAGGGCAACCTCGAGCCTGTTATATTTTGCACATACTTTTTTAGAAAAAAAAAGAAAGAACCTCTTTTATACTGCATATGGAAATGAAGTCGTGTAAGAAGAGAGTTGCAAGTCAAACGATGAGCGCGTGAGAAGAGAGATTGGATTAGAGGAGGTGCATCATCATCGTCGTCTCCAAGGGAAGGGAAAGAGGGAAGGGCGAGAGATTGATCCATCCATTCGATTCCGTCCCGCCATCTTCCTTCAGATCATCCATCGCCAATTTTCTTTCTTTACACGTCTAGTAATTCACCACGGCGGCGGCAGCGGCCATGCCGGCGCGTATCGCGGCCGAGATCGCCGCGCTCCCGGAGCCGCGCGGCCCCATGCGCCGCCTCTGCGGCGATCTCGCGCGGCGCATCCGCCTCCTCGCGCCACTCCTCCAGCAAATCCAACATGAGGAACAGGGGCCCCTCGCCGGCGCCCTGGTAGCGGCGCGCGACCTCCTCCGCGCCGTCCAGGACGGCAGCAAGATCTACCAGGTAGGAGAGGTTCGATCCCCCCCCCCCTTTCTATTTCTGACTAGGGAGTTTAAGGAATTCAGCTCAACCAAGAGGAATCTCTCCCCTCTTCCCTACATACAGGCGATGCAAGGGGATGGTATCCTCGACAGCTTTGCAAGCGTCAACCGCCAGATCCAGCTTGCACTGGATGACTTGCCCTACAACACCTTTGATATGCCGGAAGAAGTGCAGGAGCAGGTACAACACACCTGGATACAACATAATTAATTTCGCCTGCGACTTCAATCCTCTCCTCTAAGTTACTCCTTCCTGTAACCGGTTTGGTTTGTCCAGGTTGCGCTTGTCCATTCTCAGTTCAAAAGAGCAGCAACCAGGACAGATCCACCAGACACGCAGCTTTCAAAGGATCTGTCATCTGCTCTTGCCGACAAGGCATGTGGCCCTGCCGTTTTGACGAGGATATCACACAAGCTCCAGCTGCAAACTATGGCCGATATGAAGAAAGAGTCCGTCGCCCTCCATGACATGGTCATTTCCAGTGGTGGTGAACCTGACGGCTGCGTCGAGGAAATGTCCTCATTGCTCAAGAAGCTCAAAGATTGTATCATCACTGAACCTCCTCCCACCACGGACGCTCTCAGCACCAGTTCTGGCTGTATAGACCACAGATCTCCTATCATTCCGGATGAATTCAGATGTCCCATATCCCTTGAGCTCATGCATGACCCTGTCATTATTTCCAG
Source organism: Neostapfia colusana (assembly GCA_030760725.1). NCBI lineage: Eukaryota > Viridiplantae > Streptophyta > Magnoliopsida > Poales > Poaceae > Neostapfia > Neostapfia colusana. The sequence continues at coordinate 56,068,216 of JASWHV010000020.1, forward strand.
CGGACAGGTATACGCTTGGTTGTGCGATTTTAAATGTTCCGTTTATAATATGTTGACATCACTGATGACTCCTGTCTTCTTTTCAGACATATGAGAGATCTTGCATCCAGAAATGGCTTGATTCTGGCCACAAGACATGCCCTAAGACGCAGCAGCCCCTCTCACATACCTCACTGACGCCAAACTTTGTCCTAAAAAGCCTCATAGCCCAGTGGTGTGAAGCCAACGGCATTGAGCTCCCAAAAAACAAGGCCAATTCCCATGATAAAAGAGCAGCTAAAAGTTCAGATTACGACCATGCTGGTCTAGTCTCTCTAATGAACAGGCTGAGGAGTGGGAACCAGGATGAGCAACGGGCAGCCGCTGGTGAGATCCGTCTACTTGCAAAGAGAAATGTAAACAACAGGATATGCATTGCTGAAGCAGGAGCGATCCCCTTTCTAGTCAATCTACTTTCCTCTTCAGATCCACGGACACAGGAACATGCCGTTACAGCACTCCTTAACCTCTCCATTCATGAGAACAACAAGGCGAGTATTGTTGGGTCGCATGCTATTCCTAAGATAGTGGGAGTGCTCAAAACTGGGAGCATGGAAGCCAGAGAGAATGCAGCAGCCACACTGTTTAGCTTATCACTTGTAGACGAAAACAAGGTTACAATTGGTGCTGCTGGTGCAATACCTCCACTTATTAATCTTCTGTGTGATGGGAGCCCCAGGGGCAAGAAAGATGCAGCAACGGCAATTTTTAATCTGTGCATATACCAGGGAAATAAGATCCGAGCCGTGAATGCTGGAATTGTCATCCATTTGATGAACTTCTTGGTGGATCCTACTGGGGGAATGATTGATGAGGCTCTCACTCTTCTGGCAATTCTTGCTGGTAATGCTGAAGCCAAGGCTATAATTGCTCAGTCCGAGCCAATTACCCCACTTGTGGAGGTGATTAAAACTGGATCCCCTCGCAATAGAGAGAATGCTGCGGCCATTTTGTGGTCGCTTTGTTCTGCTGATGTTGAGCAAACAAGGGCTGCAAAGGCTGCTGGAGGGGATGATGCACTCAAGGAACTGTCAGAATCTGGCACAGACCGCGCAAAGAGAAAAGCTTCTAGCATTCTAGAACTTATGCGACAAGTTGAAGAAGCATGAACTTGGCCATAATCGCTTTGTTTGGATTGAGGTTGTGGCTTAGCTTTATTGTACACATAAATACTAAATGTCTAGATGCTTCTGGATAGTGTCGATGTTTTATATATATCTGTAGAAAAAACCGTTAAGGTGTTCTGTAAACATATAAATTGGTTCCATGCTTGTATCATCATGTAACTCAGCTCAAGATGTATTTCTTGATTAAAAAAAGGTAGTAAATAAAGTTGTATGTGATCCAGTTTGGTGGTTATTATATTTTCAGGTTTCATGCATGCAAATCTGTTCCCCTTTATGGGACATTTCAACACTCATTGAACCAGAAATTTCCTATTGAAGCTTGGACAGTGTAACCTGAGAAAGAAAACCAAAAGTTGTGTTAGCGTTCTGTCCTTTGGTTGGTACTTCTGGTGGCTTAATGTTGAAGTAAGTATCCCCTCAGCATTCCTTTGCTACATTTTTGGATGTTATTTTTATTGTTTCGTGAAAATCTCAAGCATTTGTTATGGAGTGGGACTTAGTATTGCTTGATTTCCTTGTGGCCCACATCATTCAGATCTTTATGCGATCTTCTGATCTGTTGGCAAAATAATTTTACTTTTCTCTCTATGACTATAAAAATCAGAAAATGTTGAGTCAACATGATATCCATTATTTTCTCCATTTTTGGGGTGCCTTCTCTCTTCTTTTGAGTGTCATCTATGAACTCATTTTTATACCATGGGAAAATATGCATATACTGGGAGACAATTACTTATATTGCTGGTAAGAAGGATTCAAGCGAAATGGATGGAATCGTTGGCTCATTACACATATGGCTAAATGCTTAATACTTGAAGTACTTTGTTCATGGTTCTGGTTTCCTAGTCAATTGACAATATGATGTTGAAAATTGTAGCACATGGAGTTTATCTCATGATTTGGCAGTAGCTACTTGCAGGATCCTTATAATTTTTGGTACCACGATGATAAGAGAATTGGAAAGAAAATAGAGTTTAAGAGAAAAGCTAAATCCGATGCACTGGTAGGCTCTAAATCATCATTACACTGTGGTATGCTGGATACACAACATGTTGAGACCATAATTAAATTTGGGTAAATGCTGTTAACACATTCTGGCCTTTTCAGACCATGTAGTCTATAAATTGGTACCATTTTGTGGTACTGAAGAAAATCTGGCTGCACTACATAGAAATATGTTTAACAGGATCATATGTAGCTCATGCTGTGTTTTTCTGGTGAAAAGCAGGATGGATTTGTTTGCAAATCTTGCCAGCACCATCCAATCCCTCTTTAACCGAAATGTCTGGAACATTTTCTTTCTTTTTATTGAACATGTAGGAAGAGTAATGTATCATTGCATTAAGAAGAAGGGTTGAAGACAACAACACACCCACATACTCACGCATGCCAGATTCACCACAGTTACAGAAAAAACACGACCTCTGATCGACTGTCATGGTATCTAACCAGTAACCAGCAGCAGTGGAAGCTGCACCAACCCTTTAGCCCCAGCTAAGCACCATAGGTGGCTTCATCTGCTATTACTCACAGGACTTATGCCTCATTGAACATGCAATCACTGTGTTGTTTTGCTTCCACAACATCCAAGCACCCAACTTGCCGAATGCTGTATCTTGCTCCCGAATGAACTTCAGGTTACGCTTTTGGCTATCTACTTTGATTTTATGAGAATAGGTTGCCCCGCTATTCACAACGCAACAGGCTTCTATCTGTGTTTTTCTCTCAAAGTTCTCACTTGAAGTACATTGAAACCTTTGGTCATTTGATTCCATGACAGTTAAGATATCTTGCACGATGCATGGTAAATATGTCTACTAAGGTACTATATAACCTTATCCTTTGTAGCCTCAGATGTAAAAATAGCCAGCAAGACAATGATGTACAGAAGTATAACAATAAAAAAAAAACTCTCCTACTGTATGTCAGTATAGAGTAACATATAGTTGTATGCATCACATGGCCAACCTAAGCAGCGCAGAGGACACAGCTCCAACCTAATCATGCATGCCCCTACCATTTGCTTGCTTAACCTGTATCCGCTCCTCTGTCTTTCCTCCTTGTATCAATAATCAATTGATCTGCATCTAGCTAATGTGAGCTCCTATCTAATCTTTTCACTTAAACTGTTAAACAAATAGGCAAGTTGTTGAGGAGATCTAAATGCTGTCCCTGTAGGAGTGGTCAATTTTGTCCTTTGACTGCAACTGCATGCACCTAATCAAGATTCTTGTACTTGTTACAACCAGAACATCCATTGTGATGTTATTCTATCTCCACATGTGATGTTTAACTAAGGTTGATTCCAGCTTAGCGCACCATGTTGCTGCAATCATATGATAGGTGATACTAATTAATCTCTTGGGTATTTGTTATGGAAGGGGATCCCCAGAAATCACCGGCTGAGTGGGAAATGCACATCCGAGCTGCCTGTCCGGCAAGAAGATGAACGGTCAAGATCTAACAAGATTGACTATGAGGTTGGCTGTTCTAATCTTGAGCGTTGATTCATTCCCTGATCAAAATGGCCTGCGTCTGTAATGAATCCTTATAAGGACCACCCATATGCCAGGGGGATGCAAATGCAAGCAAGAGAGCTGTTTGGGTTTGCACCAACCAGCTTTCCGCCCTGAGGTGGCACCATCGCACAAGGATGGGGCACGTTGCTGACCCTGCTGGCGCTGTAGCCGTTGGCTGCAAAGTCCTGCCAATCTTCAACGAGCATGGCATTGTGGACGGTGCGGTGAAGAGGATGGCGCATAGGATCGACGGCAAGAAGGCTGTCACTCGGGTGAAGGAGCTTCTGAAGCGGGCCGCTCAGGCCAGGCCTCACAGAGCTGCTGTCGGTGGCAAGAAATGGAAGGTAACAAGATCTGAAATGGAGTTTACATGTGCTGACACGCTGTACGTGATTAACTTACTAGGTCGTGTTTTGATTCAGAAGGTCCTGAGCTTCCAAGCAGCGAAGGGAGGACAGGAGAGCGACGATGCGAGCTGCAGCTCGAGCAAGCTGAGCTTCAAGTGGGACGTGGGCAGCTGCTCGTCAGTATCCGCGTCGTCGTCGGCGGCTCTGTACTCGCCGGTTTCGTTGGTGTCGAAGGCCGCGGAGCAGACGCTGACGCCATCTAGGAAGCACAGCTGCATGTGTAGGTTGTCGTCCATGAGCCAGGACAGTGCATCGGTGTTGGAACCCGGTATTGCCAGTGTGGTGTACAGCTACCCGAAGAGTATGGAGAGCATGGAAGGGGAAGAGGCCTGCAGGGTGGGGCAGTGGATCACCACGGATTCAGACTGTGAGTTGTGTTGTGTCTTGCATGTAATGTAATCATCAGATGTGTAGTTAGCGAACAGGTCACGTATGCTCATGCTGGTGATTGATTGATTGATTGATTTGCAGTTGTGGTGCTGGAACTCTAAGATGTCACGAGGACAGACAGAGATGGGAGTCGAGCTGAAGCGCGGGAACTCTCAAGAGCTAGGCAGAAAACAAGAAACGAAACAGGATCGGTGACTGATACAGCCAGTGATGTTCTTTGTTTGTTTGTAGGATCGATAGTAGATAGCATGTTGTTAATTAGGGTGTTATTTGATTTTGATCGATTGAGGGAGGACGACAACGTAGTGTGATCAAAGCGGGAAGAGACCGATGCTCCTCTGTATTGCATAGATTTTACTCTTCTAATATTGGAGATATGCGTGTTGTTGAGGATCCCATTCCCATCCGGTCTTTTGCTGCACAAGTGAAATAAAAAAGCAAAATAAAAATCAATTCTTTTTATTATTATTTTTTTTAAAAAAAAAAGAGAAAAGAAAAAAAGGGCAAAGGTTATCTTCTTCTTGTCATCCTAGCCTAGCGGCGGGCGGGCAATGTAATCAGTACGACGAGAGAGAGAGAGAGAGATGAGATGTTGGGCGTCGGCGCAGCTGGTGCCCCTGCGCCGCCATTAGCTCGAGCTCCTCCTCCTCCTCCTCCCCCTTTAGTTGCTTGTGCAGCGTCCCGCCTTCCGCCCTTGTTCTCCTCCTCCCTCCGTCGCCGCAGAAGGAGGCCGCCGACTGCTGCTGCTGCTGCTTCGGCTTCTTCTTCTAAACAGAAACAGGGGAGCAGGAGGAGGAGGTGGTGGTCCGACGCAGAGCAAGAGCAAGAGGAGGAGGGGGAGGATGATGATGATTTCTTCAGCACCACCACCACCAACAGCAGCAGCAGCAGCAGCTTTGGCGGGGAGCTGTTCGACGAGCCCTGGTTCTCCAAGGTCCCTCTCCGACGACCGACCCTCGAGATGAAACTGCCGATCAATATCGTAGCACTGTGCTGATTAAGAAAGAAATCCTCCGATCCTGCAGGTTTTCAAGACGTACGGGTTCCTGCTCCCGGTGATGCTGGCGTCCATGTTGGTCGCCACGGGGCCGAGGGCCTTCCTCATGGCCATGGCCATCCCTCTTGCTCAGTCTGCCGTGTCGTTTCTGCTCGACGCACTTTGGGGAAGGAGGAGGCCGTTCCAAGAAGAAGAAGAAGAAGACGAGGAGGAGGAAGAAGGAGAGTTTGCAGATTATGGTGGGAGGCGGAGCTACCAGTCGTGGGTTTCAGATGACTTCGCTGCTGCTGCTGCTGCTGCTGAGGAAGATGATGACAGCACCAAGACCGAGAAGAGCAGCGGAGGCGGCAGCTTTGGAGGTTGGGATGAACTCCTCGTCCTGGACAAGGACGACGCAGCAGGCCGGTCCGCTTCTTCAACAAAGGACGGCGCCGCAAGGACGAGGACGACTGCCGCCCAGGGAGGACCGGGATCTCCATTAACAATAAGCGGGAGGAGATCCAGACGGGGACGAATGTCTGCAGGCATCAAGAAGTACAAGCAGGCGCCACTGCTGATGCGACTGATGGTGGCTGTGTTCCCGTTCCTGGGATCATGGTTCAGGCTACTCTAAACACAGACGGGGCAACTCCTGGCTTTTGGAAGGCCCAACTCAATGAAATTTTAACTGGGAAATGCTTCGTCGCTTTAGCATGAACTGAAATTAAAGCTACTCCAGCTCTTTATCAACATCAATCTATTGTATTGTTTGTTTCCGGTCTTAATGAAAACGTAACCTTGATAATGATATTTTTACCCGGCGGCTCCGTTGGTTAGTTTAACGTTAAATAAAATGAAACCAAGACTATAACTGAATATTTACAACGCTGTCCATTCTCTATTGAGGCAAAATACATACCCTTTTCGTTTTGAAATATTCAACGAGAGAGAGTATGTATGTATATTTTTTCCTTTTGAGAAAACTATAGAGTACATTATGATATGACATTTTTAAAATTACATGCAACCTACTTTTTTTCCCAAAACGATTGGAAGTCAAAATAGATAGATCTGCCTTCTAGAATACTCTATTCATTGTTTTTTATTTAACGCAGACCAAATAAAAATAAAAAGGAACTTAGAAGTACGTGCACATATACAACAATCATGAGCCCGTTTCTCTCTCTCTTCTTCTTCTTCTTCTTCTCCTCTCGGGTTATTTTGGGCCTGCTGCCCGCACAGACGAAACAAAACCTCTCTTCTTCCTCCTCCTGCTTCCCGAGGAGAGAGAGAGAAAAAGAGGGAGAGAGAGAGCTAAACTCTAGGGCACAGCCGCCGGACGGGGTGCAGGGCGCCCTCCAGCTCGGGCGGTCGACCCGGCCCTACCGCCCTTCTCCTGCCCTAGCCGCGCGCCGCTCTCCAGCCCTAGCTGAGTAGCTGGTGCGCCGGGAGTGAATAGCAAGCGGAGGATTGGTTCCGATCGACTGGTGCGGTGAGTAACCCCTCCCAGATTTCCGATTCTGTTCTTCCCAAGACCAGAGATAGATTCCACCGGGACCTATCGGTTTCTATCCCACACCCCAGCCCCCAGCAGGCATCGTTCATACTAGATACGTAATCGCACCACGTTTAAACCCTCCCTTCGCTAGGTGATCCTCGATTGCCTAACCTCGCTCAGTTCCCGTCCCTAGGTGTCGTCACCAGACGCGTTGCTCTGCTACCTACTGAATCTGAATTACCGTAATCAAACCATCATGGCCAACACTCGATCAGGAGGGGCACCCAGAGACGGAGCAGCGGACTCTGCTGCCATCCGCACCACCACCACCACCACATCAAGGAGGGAGACCAGGAGCTCCTCTGCCGTCAGCACCGCAAACATCAGGAGGTCCACGAGAGAAAATAAAGGGAAGAAGAAATCTGACCTAACAGCCGCTCCTGGCCCGTCCACCGCGCCGTCCCGGAGATCGACAAGGGCCGCCAGGGTATCTTCAGCAAAGAAGCCACGAGGGGACTCGACGCCTAGTAAGAGAAAGTCCACAAGAGTTAAGGCCACCGCTGCTCCGCCTTCTCCTGTTTCAAACCAAGATTCAAGTCCACCGATGATGCCTGCCCATAATACAACCGCAAAAAGAAAAAATGGGGATGGCCACAATGACCCTCAGAGTGCTGGTTGTGGCCTGTCCAAGAAGCAGAAAAGGCTCAACACAAAGAGCTACATTGCACTCTTCAAGGCACCAGAAGAAGAAGAAGAAAAATCCCCACCAGGTATGTCCCTCTAGTTGGTTACCTGATTTGTTGACGCTGCAATCTATGAGCCTTCCTTTTGTTGTTGCGTGCAATGCAAACCTATCGATTCATACTATGAAGCTCCGTGCATTATTATGACACGCTCAAGATTCTTAGGCTGCTGCACCTTCTAAAACCAAACACATCATTATACTCTATGCAAAATCTTTCTCTCTCTCTCTCTTCATTCCAAGATCCACATAGCTTCATACCGATGAAATTTAAGCAAGCGTAGCATTCCGGAGCGATTGTTTCACCACTTTATCTCTCTAGGTGGCGATGACACATTCTTTTGTGTCTATTATTTATCCTCCTAATGCTATCATCTCTGTAATTTTTTTTGTTTTAGTGCTTGCTTCTCCTCACAAAGAAGATGGTGGAAGTGCTTCCAAGGTGCGAATGGGAAACAATGTTGTTGCTGATTTGGTATATGCACGAAATGATAAACATGTGCAAGTCAACAAGGAACCTTCAAGCGTGGCTGCTGACAAGGTTCTGGAAGATCACTCTCCTGACTTACATGAAACCACCGAGGAAATGTTGGAGGGGAATGAGTTGAAGATTGAACGTCTTCAGCCTGAGGTCCTTCCAGAGGTTAGTTTGCCATTCCTTACCTGTAATGTCATTCAACTGTATCAGGATCACCACTATGTTTCTGCTGTTTATGAAACCTACTAGCAGCCGTGGTCTTGTGACTCTTGTCACATTTCATGTTGAAATTTGGGAAGCAGGAAATCAGAAATAATGAGGGGACTAATTTATTCCAATGATATGTCGGCCTTATATAGCCAGTTTTACACTCTGATTTGTTTCCAAACAAGACTTCTTTCCTAACTTGTAGGACCCTCTCTCCTAATCCAAATGACAGACTTTATTTTCTGTCTTACCTATTAGAGTCCTCCCCCTAAACAGCTCTCAGGCGCCATAGGCCCACCTGGCTTGCTATGCCCGCCTAACTCATGTCTTGCACACAACACAGGATCACCCAACATTTTCCTTCTGATCCCGTTGTTTACGCATGACATCGATGGCTCCTCTTCATTGGATCTGCCAGCCGTCACTCCCCCGCCGATGCAGTCCAACTCCTCGGGCTGTCGAGACCTCGTCCATACTTCACATTGAGGCTCCCGTGCATCCGAGCCACAGCCCACAATGATAGAAGGCTACCGGGTCTCGCCGTGTCAGTCCAGATCCCCCGGATCTAAGCCGCTGCCTTGCCATCTATTGATCACTTCCGCGAGCTTGCGTTGCGCGTCCGCCTGTGTCTCCTCTGACACATCCCCGCTCGCCTGGCCTTTTCGCGTGCACCGTGCTTAGCTGCACGTGCGCTGCCTCTTGAGCCCTCATCCGTGCCATCGGGACCACGTCACAGCTCCTCCTGGCGAATGCCGCCGTGCACTTTTAATCCGAGTGTCATCATGCACCTGCCTGCACCGCACCTCATGCCAGTGCAACGTGTAGGGCCTCTGCTCTTCGCCGCATGCTTTGGCCCCTATGTGCCCACCCTGTGACGTTGAGCAGCAGCACGTTGGGTCCCCTGCTCCACCGTGGCGGCCATGTCCTCCGATGGTATGCCATTCCACTCGAACCAGGGAGTGTCCACAATGTCTCTACACTCGAAACCAACGTGTGAGCTTGCGCACCACTGTGACCTCCGCACCTTGAGGCATCATTCCACAGCCACAGATCTTGAGCGTGCCATTGTTAGATGGGCTCGCTCTTGAGGATCCATCCTTGGAGCTCTGTTGCTCATGTCAGATCCAACAGGTCCTTCAGTTGTCTCCCTTGAGTCCGGCCGCCTCGAGCGTCCTCATCATCGTGTCGTGATTTCCATTTCCTGCTCATGAGCAGTTGCCTCTCACCGAGCTTGCAAGCCTGCACCGCCACCGTTGTTGTCGAGCTGCTCGGAGCCACGTCGTCAACATCGCCGTGATGCTGACTTCTAGGGCCTGCTGGCCCACTATTTTGGCCTCCACTCGCAGGGGAAGGCGGCGATTGCCTCCAAATCCACATGGCCCAATCCTAGATCCACCTCGGCGATTGGCCGCCCTCGATTGCTAACTTAGATTAAGAATCTAAAGATCTGGGTACTAGATTGTTGAATTTCGGGCGTGGAAAATCAGGAATAATGTGGGGACTTGTTTATTCCAATGATATGCTGGCCTTAAATAGCCGTTACACCCCGATTTGTTTCCAAATAGGACTCTCCTTCCTAACTTGTAAGACCCCTTTCCTAATCTAAATGACAAACTTTATTTCTTGCCTTATCTATTAGAGTCCTACCTCTAAAATACTCCCAGGCACTGCAGACCCATCTGGCCTGCTGCGCGCACCTGGCCCATGTCTTGCGCATAGCACATGATCAGCCAACATTTCATTCTTTCTTGGCTGTAACTCTTAAGTAACTTTACTGATATGTATCAGAGACAAAATGTTTCAGTGTCATTTTCTTTCGTACAGTCACATATGCCCGTTGAGGTTTGCTCACTAAATAAGGCGGTTGAAGGCATCCCCATGATGGAAGCTGGAGAACAAACAGATGAGTATTCAAAGTACTTCACCAACCTTTGTTGCATAATGGTTATACCATACCGCGTTGCTATGTAGACGTTACCTTCTTGTCACTGCAGTCAGGAACCTGATTGAGTCTGTGTTCACTTTTTGTTTGCAGCCAGAACCCTATATCAGAACTGCTAAGTGACCCTTGCTCCACTGCTCATCACAAAAAAGTAATAATGAACCACTTAGCATGCCTCTTATAGTCTTATGTTGTTTTGTTTGTTTGTTTATTGGTGAAATACAATCAAGGATTTGAACTTAATGTTGTTTCTTATCCTGCTGTAGGCTTGTACTTCGAGGCAGACTGGAAACGTCCATTGTGATGAAACAGATCACAACAATCACGTGTGTGTTGGATGCAAAAGCAGAAGTACCTCAGATATTCTTAAGTGAGTTACTCTATAATTTGTTGAAGTTGTCTTTATTTTGCTTTATGTTATTTTGGCCCTGAAATTATGGAACATGGACCTAGAATTAGAAGAAACAGAACATGTTTGTGCTAACTTGAACTCTAAATTCTTTTTTTGGTGGTAAAAACTCTAAATTCTTTTGGTATAAGGATTTTCAATTGTTTGTATTTTGCTGGTTATTTTAGTCCTATGATCCTATCATTGATTGAAACCCGTACTAACAAGTGGCGACAAAAATAAGCTCTAGTTGCCATGCCTGTGATATATCTGTTTGCTCCAGATAATATGTCTTCTATCGTGTTTGTGTGCTGTAGGTAATCCTGTATTTACAAAATCATAGGTGTTCAAAGTTTGATCATGAGATAAAAACTCTAGAATTATTACTTTGGTGATAAACAGATGCTATTTTGGATGTTTATATGGTTTGGAAAGTATCTTTGGCCACTAATTTACTTTATTATAGTTTTAAACTGAATATTGTATATTATTATGGACTTATATTACTGTTCCATTTTCATATGATAGGTGACAGATAAGTGTTGTTGTGGATGTGTACATTTTATGTGGTCTGCAAAGTAACTTTCACCACAGATTTACGCTGTAGCATAATTTTAGAGTTTAGACCTGATGTTAGTATAGTATTATGAAAAATTGCATATAGTCTATGAAACTACTCTACTATACCTTTTCCGTGTGATAGATATAAAATCATTACTATTCGGTTATTAAAACTTAAAAAAATAGTTTGATGACATTTTGTTATGACATTTTTGACTGGAGATTTAAAGCACTAAACTATTTCTATGGTGAGTGTGAAAGAAGATGAAGCTATATTAGAGTGATGGAGGCCAAAGATGTATTTTCATGATTGAGCTGATGCAATAATATCCATCTATCAGTACCAGCGTAGGGTCTTCTGAGGTCCAGGAGACTGAAATCTTGTTATTATTTTTTTTCGATTGTCTTGTATGGTTTTCACTATGGACAATGAACAAAACAAAAAAGATTTAAACCTGGGCAACCATTTTTTGTGGAAGAAGAAGAAATAACAACAACAACAACAAAGCCTTTGTCCCAAGCATGTTGGGGTAGGCTAGACATGAAACCCAACAATTTTTTTTATTATTATTTTAAATGAAGTAAAAGAGAGGAAGAGATATAAGAGTAAAAAAAGAAAAAAAACTAAGATTCTGGCACATGACTTGCTACTTTCCATGCAAGAAGAAATAACAGATAAAAAATTTAATGTAAAGAACATGCAAGCCTACCCCAACATGCTTGGGATAAAGGCTTGGTTGTTGTAAAGAACATACAAATACGACAATATGTGGACGAAAAAATTGCGGTGGAGCTTTAATAAAATTGTGTAGCTTTCGCATAACAATATTAGGCCAATAGCCTTCTTTTTAAAATGGGTGGTTTGAAAAGAAACATCATTTGAATGTCATTGTGCATTTTTGCAGATTTTAGGTGACTCAAAACTAGCAAGCGTGTTAGCAGCTAGCATTGCCACCTTATGATCTTTAGAGATCGTGCATCTGTTTTCTGCTTCATGGATCTGTTCTGTGTCTGCATTTCTAAAATAGTATGCTGTGTTATAAAAAAGCATGCTGCATATGTGAAACAAATGTTTTGGGGTACATACTTTACATGCAAGGTTCTCAATAATCTAAACCCATTGTTTTTAACTTGGTAACAGGTGCTGTGATGGAAAAGATTGTAAACGACAATACCATCTTTCTTGTATAGATCCTCCGTTGGAATGTGTATCCGCAGGAATATGGCTTTGCATCACATGTACAAAAAAGAGAATCCAGTTAGGTGTGTATTCAGTCAGTGAGGGAATTGACTCTTTGTGGGACATCAAGGATGGTAATTATATTATGTAAAACGTATAATAACTTCTCTTGAATCATTGGCATTCATTTTAAGAATTCTATTCCTTCTTCATTTTAGGACCGCAGAACATTAAGCAATATTTTGTTAAGTACAAGAATCTAGCACATGTGCATAATCGGTGGATTTCAGAAAGTGATTTAATTGATAGCACTCCACAAGGCCGTGATCTTATCTCCAAATTTAATAAGAAGATTCATAAAGAAAAGGTGATACATGTGCAATGAATATTTTCATTCACCTTTTTCAGGAACTTTTAAACCTACCAGCTGATAGGTTCTTTTTGTGAATGTGGTTAGACAATAAGGTGGAAGCAGGAATGGGCTGAACCACACCGCCTGTTGATGAAAAGATCACTTATGCCTCCAAAGGAAGCTGAACTATTTTTTAATTCACTTGGTAATAAATTTGCATTTTGTAATGCCGAATGGCTGGTGAAATGGAAGGATCTGGGTTATGAGCACGCCACATGGGAAATTGAGACTTCATCATTTTTATGTACACCTGAGGCTGAGGAGCTCAAAAGGAGCTACAAGAACCGCCGTGAAGCTGCAGGAAGAGCTCCTCCTTGTGGAAAACTGAATAAGGTATGCATGGATAAAATTTGTCCATAATGATTGGCACACTGCCAGCGTTTTTGAGGCGTCGCCTAGGCGTCCAGTCGGTGGCGCACGGACGCCAGGGCGGCTCGCCTCGCCTGGTCGGGCGGCGCCTCCGCCCGCAGCCACCTTGTCTGCACCCCCTCCGCCCGCCGCCACCTCGCCTGGCGCCCCCTCCACCTGCCGCCACCTCGCCTAGCGCCGCCATAGGTGCCGCCGCTGCCGCCGCTGTCCACCCCTAGCGCCGCCGCCTCACAGTCACAGTGCCGCCGCCGCCGGGAGTGGAGAAAAGAGGGAGAGAGGGTGAGGAGAAAACTACGGTAGGGTTTATTTATATACCCCAGTGAAAATGAGGACCGTCGGATCTCATCCGGCGGTCCACAATAGTTGGGCCGTGAGGCCCACCCGCCCGCCCTGCCTCCTCCGCCCACCCGCCAGTCTGCCGCCTCCGCCCGCCCGCCCTGCCTCCTCCGCCTCCTAGCCACCTCCCGCCTCCTCCGCCGCCTAGCTGGCTGCCCGCCTCCTCTGCTGCCGCCGCCGCACCCGCCGTCGCTACCCACCTCGGGTGCCTGGCCGGCCGCCTAGGCGGGCGTCCAGGCGGGCATTCACAAGCCTGCACACTGCAACTGCAACCTTGTTTGACAAGGGAAAGGATTGTAGCTTACACAATCCGATTTTGTTTTTGTGATAATAGCTTTGCTAATCCATCTGGCATACATAATGAGCTTTTTTAGTTTGTTTCGTCATTTCCAAGCTACTTCTTTCTGCATTCTTCTGCACATTAGACTGTTTGTAATATAGGATTTTCAGAATAGTCCCATTGGAACTGCAATGTTTCCTGCAAAATACCTTTCAATTTCATTTGTTCCAAATCAGCCTTAGGTTGATATATTTCAAGCATTCTGAAGCAAAGACGTGTTGCTTAAAGATCGCACAATTTTGAGTAACTTTAAACTGCCTTTAAACGGCCTCTCAACAGTCTCTGGTCTATACAGGTTAAGGAAGGCGTTTTTCAGAAACTACAGAGACTTCCGGATGGTTGCCCTCCTGGTTTTGATGATGATCACTTGAGTTCAATAAATCAGCTTCGTGAGTTCTGGCACAATTCTCGTGGTGCTATTTTCATCAATGATCAGGTAGAACTATGTCATTTTTAGCTGCTCTTTCATGAAAATAAAAAATGGATTTGTATTTGGTACATTCAACTAAGGTTCTTGAATCCTCTCTGAATTTAGTTTCTGCTTCCATTTGCTTCTATTTTCTAGTCAAGCTTATGGCTGTCGACATGACTAATGTTGCAACGCCCTTATAGGACTGCTATTAACTTGCTGTTGTGGATGTTTTGCTTGTTAGATTGTTGTACTTTTAATGTATTAGAGTTTAATCATTTAACTTGTTTATTGTGCAGGAGCGAGTAATTAAGACCATTCTTTTTGTGATGTCCATACTGCCTGATGTCTGCCAACCACTCCTCATTGTTTCAAGTTCTGCATCTCTCTCAGTGTGGGAGGCTAAGTTTAATCGCTTGGCAGCATCCATCAATGTTGTTGTGTACAATGGGGAGACAGACGTCCGCAAAACAATTCGAGATCTGGAGTTCTGTGATAATGGGTCCATGATGTTCCAAGTTCTCTTGTCCCACCCGGATGCTATCTTAGAGGTAATATTCTGTTAGTGTTAGCTTGTCTACCTTAACAATTAAAAGAACATCAGTGCTATCTTTAAATCCATAATAAAGTTTACTTTTCAAGTAATATATATCTGTTTGCTTTATTTTCTATTCCAATATTATATAGGATATTGAAGCCATGGAACGGATTAGCTGGGAGGCAGTTCTGGTTGATGATTGTCAAAGCTCAAGAGTTTCAAAGTGCCTCAGTCAACTTAAGAGACTTCCTACCAACTATAGGATGGTTCTTCTGAGCTCCCCAATTAAGGTATGTCAACAATGTTATACAAAGTTTTTTCTCTATGGCATGTGGCTCATACTGACTCATTATGTTTTGTAGGAGAATATTCCTGAGTACTTCAATCTGCTATCTTTCCTCAACCCTGAAGAAAATGGTATCTCGAGTGTTTCAAATGGTGATTCTGGTGATACAGCTGGCACCCTTGCAGCGCTGAAAACAAAACTTGCCTGTTATATTGCATCTGAGCGGAAGGCAGATTCTTCAATATTTTCCGAGTATTGGGTTCCAGCTCACCTTTCGCAGGTGCAACTAGAGATATATTGTCACACTTTACTGTCAAACTCCCCAGCACTCCGATCACATTCAAAAACAGATAGTGTTGGTGCCCTTCACAACATTCTTGTGTCCCTCCGAAAGGTTTGCTTCCGGAACTTCTCAGTATGCTCTACAGTAAGATACTCTAGATGGTAATCTACATGTACAGTTTCTTGTAGCTGCAGACAATCTTTCTGATATTCAGCTAATCTTATGCTACAGTGTTGTGACCACCCTTATATTGTTGATCAATCATTGCAAAGCTCACTTACCAAGGGCCACCCTCCCACTGATATCCTAGATATTGGAGTGCATTCAAGTGGCAAGTTGTTGCTTCTTGACAAAATGCTCCAAGAGCTCAGGACTAAAGGGCTGAGAGTTCTTATTCTTTATCAGGTGAGATATTCTTCCATTTTTTATTCGTATTATTCAATTTTGGTATAATTTATAGATGCTGATTGCTAAAAGGGGTGGTTAACTGCTACCTAAGCCAAAAATTGGCAACTGTTAATTATTTTTATTTTCTTACGTACCTTAAGTTTACATATGATTTCTTCAGTTCCAATAACTGCTATTCAGAAGCGGTCATCTGACAAGATAAGCTTATGCACATTTTTAGCATTTGAGTCTTATTCTCATATAGCTGAGTAGTAGCATTTAGATATCTGAATTGCCTCAGTTACAAAATTAAGATTGGCAATAAAGACCTAGGTGATGTTTCGTGTTAATACCATCTGCATCTAGGAGATTCACAACAGAGATGCTTGAAAGCATTTAGCTGAGTGCTTTGTAGTGCAAGATAAATCAATAATTTACTGGGTAATTATTTTGGTACGGTCTGATTTTTTGTTGTTAAAATGGATTAACATGATTATGATGCTTTTGTTTGCAATAATTGGTTTTCTTTTTTTAACAAAGCGCCAGTCGCTTGTACATCATCATTATTATTTAATATATTATCTACCACAGTGGGGGCCTTCCCTGCTCTATTTCCCTCAAAAAAAAAGCTGTCAGTCCCAATCTGATTCTACTTCTTTCATATGGCAGTCTGGTGGTGGGTCTGGCAACCCTATGAGCGACATTTTGGATGATTTTGTTCGTCAAAGATTTGGTTATGAGTCCTATGAACGTGTAGAACGTGGTTTGCTAGTGCAGAAGAAACAGATAGCAATGAGTATGTTTAATGACAAGAAAAAGGGGCGATTTATTTTTATGATGGATAGTCGTGCATGTGTTCCAAGCATTAAGCTATCATCTGTCGATGCTGTGATCATATATAGTAGTGACTGGAATCCTGTGAATGATTTAAGAGCTCTTCAGAGGATTAGCATAGAGTCAAAATCTAAACATGTACCCATTTTTCGTTTGTATTCATCTTGTACAGTGGAGGAAAAGGCTCTTATTCTTGCAAAGCATGATCAAATTCTTGATAGTAATATCCAAAGTATAACACCTAGCCTGAGCCATTGTCTTCTCAGTTGGGGTGCATCGTTTCACTTCAATAGACTTGACAAGTTCCAGACCTATAACTACTCAAGTAAAGGCTCTGATTGTGACAAACTTTTCCTGGATAATGTTGTATCAGAGTTCTCAACTAAATTATCCACAACGGTTGAAGTCAGCACTCAAAGAGACAATGCTGTCATATCCCAAGCTTGTCTATGTGGATCGTTTTATTCTGGGGACATTGTTGTAATAGGCGAGAGAGAGGGAATCTCGTCACCTGATGGTGATTTGCCAAAATTCTGGGCCTACTGGTCAAATTTGCTTCACGGGAGGTCTCCTCAGTGGCAACATATATCTGTGCCAGCACAAAGAAGCCGTAGAAAGATACAAAACATGGAAGAACCATTGGTTAACATTGAAGAGCAGTCAAAAATGTCTGCTGAAGAAACTGATGAAGCCAGAATGAAACGTAGAAAAATTAGTGAGATCATGGATTTGTCTCCAAAAGTTCCACCTGATGAAAACAAGGATACTCTTTTGTCTCAAAACAACACTCCCTCCAGTTCTCATCAGATGTCAGTTGATGATACTTGGCAGGAATTAGGTATTATAACTGCAGAAAATGATAATTGTGGTGTTTTAGGTATTGCCACTTCATGCTTCTAATACAGTTCATTATGTAGAGACAAACAACCTACATGGCACACAAAGAGGTCTTCACGTTCAACTAAAGCCGGAGTTGTCAAAATTATATCAATTGTTGGAACTGCCGGTACTTCTAAACATATCAAATTCTTAACTTCCTTTGTGCCCTCTCCAGTTTTCTCAATTAATTTTGTGTAATGTTGACCCTGAATTTAATATAATAGAGAATTTAGCTCTGTTAGGCTTTTAGGCTCTGAACCTTCTGTGTCACATATACCTTACACACATTATTGTTAAGTAGGTTCTTGATGGAGTCTGCTTGTCATAGTGGTAAAACTTCGTTCTGATCATTGATTATATTCTTTTGTATCATCTTCATTCCATTGATTCATTTCCATGAGAATGGCTATGAATCAATGTTGTTGCTTCATTCCATTGATGTGTGCTAGTTGCGACTGACTATCTTAAGCATAGGGATACCTTGCCATGTACTTCAGACCTGACCTAGTGACCTGGCTAGCCTCAAACTTATCTTAAATGATTGTAAATGTTCATCATCTTCCTTGGACCCAAACTGCTGATTAGTAAGCTATCTATAGGACAATGTTTTTTCTATATATTTTAATATTTTCAAACAATGTGTTGTAAATATTTGGAAGTTGAAACAGCTTTAAACTACTGTAGCAAAGATGAAAATATAGTCTGTCAGGTTAATAATGATGTAAACAACTGCTTCCTCAGGAAGTAGGGAAACATTCCGCAGTTAACTAGGACCAGTGAAACAAAATGAACTTGTGCTAAAGTTATGTGTCTTTTATCTTCGTTAGCAATATATACGGTATCAATGCAGTATTTGTCACAAAAAATGCAACCACGTCTTTGTTTTTGAAAGATAACTTGTTTTTTGTGTGTAAAATTGATGAATTTCCAAAAATGCACTTCATTTCATTTAGTCATTTTGCTATCAGGCTCGTTCGCATTGATAGATGTGGTAACAATTTTTGCAGGAGAATGTTAAATCCTTGTGCGAGGAGCTTCTTGAGTACATTTTGAAGAACCATCAAGTTACCCAAGAGCCAAAGGGCATACTGCATGCATTCAACATAGCTTTGGTTAGAGAAAAAGTCCTTGTATTTTTTACTTTTTAGTACATGTGTTGTGTTACTGAATACTGTTATTTTGATAATGCTTTGTTTCAGTGCTGGCGTGCTGCTTCTCTCTTAAAGCATAAAGTCAATCGTCACGAATCACTTGCCCTTGCTGTAAAAAAATTGAATTATGAATGCAGTGAAAGGCTCATTTTGTTTGTTTACGAGAAGCTAAGAATCCTAAAGAAGAAATTTGCACGCAGAGCAGGTGAAACAAGCAAGCAAAGTACATCAACTTCAGCAAGCAAATTATCACCTCATGAACCAGAGACTTGTACTAGATTGAAAAATGATGTATCAGTCCTTAGCCAGGCGATTTCTGTTGATGGTGGTTTTGAAAACGGTTCGCATCAAGGAGCTCCAGCCGATTTTTGGACTGAGGAGACTGTTTCAGGAGAAAAGAAACTGCTATGTGATACAGAAACTCATCAAGGGAAACATTTATCAAGGGATGAGCTTCTTAGTATAATCATGGACAAAAGAATTAAATTAGTTCATAAAGTTTTTTCCTTGAGAGAGAGGAGTATCCAGGATAATCACTCAAAAGAGGTCTCATTATTGGATTTACACAGGCAAAGGGAAATCGCAAAACTTAGAGGAGTATGTAATTTAGTTGTGAAGCATCTTCGTAAAAATCACATCTATCAAGAGGACATGTTTGGGAAGATAAATCTGATAATTCAATGGTTTACTATGCTTCTCTATGCATTTTTGGAACACATGAGATGCCAACGCAACAAGCTGGATATGCAGCAATCAGTTGTCTGGACCAAGGAGTCTCAGTTGAAGGAACAGTTCCTTGAGGCAGCAAAATCTGGCCAGTTAGATCATGCTTTCGATCAGCACATTGCTTTACCAGATTCAGACTTTGTTGTGGAGGAATTCAGCCATTTCAGGGAAGAAATTGGCAGCTGCCCAGCTTCTTTGGCACCGCAGTCTTTGGATGATAACTCAGCAATGGAAATTACATTGGTTCAAAGTGTAAATGCATCTGAAGATAGCACTACAGAAGAAGTGAGAAATGGATCTGCTGTTCTTATTCAAAGGTCGCCGTCAGAAGTTATCGGCCTGACAGTGAATAGGGTCCATCATAATATTTCTGATGGCATTGACTCACAGGGGGGTGCATCTCTGGCTCTTCAGCACTTGGGGATTAAGAATCCTTTAATTGATGATTCTGCTAACCAGGTATAGCATGGTTTATTCTCACAACTACCTGATTATTACATATTTCACAAGTAATGCTGTTTACATAATCTCCTGATGCAGTGAGGCTTCAGTTCTGCATGACCTCAAGTTTTTTTCTCTGTCAGGTTACTCATTTAAGTTCTAATCCTGCTAATGTTAACCTAATATTTCTCCCCCAAAAAAATATTAGCCTAATATTGTATATGTTTCTCATATCTTATGTACCAATGCAAATTTATTTGCCAGTCTGGTAGTCTTATTAGTCTGTTTCCTGAATTTACCACAAAGCATGCTAGGTGAAGAGTGAGAACTGCATGAATTATGTTTCTTTTCAATTGGATCACTCCTATGAGTGTTTTATTCCCATTTACTTAAACTTAATTTGTCAGTGGGCATCCATTGTTTTGTTTTCGCACAAGGGTTGTTACTTGCACATAATGTTCATTTTTTAATAAATGTTATTCACTACTTCCTCACGTTTTGCATTTTTCTTGTTTTGTCCTGGGCTGCACGCATCCTTGTCAAGACACCATATGTTCATTCTTGTTGCATATGCATGTGAAGCAGAGCAACTTATCATGTACTGTTTACCATTATATCAGGAATCTCCAGGTGGTGACCAGAGAAGTACTGAACATGTTGAGGAAGAAAGTACTGACATCTCACTATTACAGGGTCGTACAAGCCAACGTTTAGGTGATGCTGTAATGGAAGTTACTGCTGGAAGTAGTGAAGCTTCTGTTGTACCTCACTTACACATACCAGCTTCGACAGTACCATCCAGCCAGGCTATGTTACCAGTGTCTAGAGAAGTTGAGATGCATATAGATATTGTTGCGCAACAGAGTTTAACTAGTTTAGCACCATCACAACTTCCACAAGGTGAGCCAGGACAGGAAGGCTTGTCCGGTGTAGTGTCAGCTCAACCTTTGCAATCTGAAAGGCAACCATCGATCCCTGTTTGCACTAATCTATCTGAAACAGCTCAACCTGATCAAAACCAACCAACTCAGACAGATCCTGCACCAACAAATTCTGCACAGTCGGCACAACTCTTTCCAGTGGCATCAATGATGTTTAATCACCCACCAATTGATGCTGAGCCATTGAAAAATGAGATGCACAAATTAAGACTGCACATAGACACAATCAATAAAATCCATGAACTGAAGGTCTGTATTTTTCATCTCTTTTTTTTGTTTATGGTTATGAACTGCTTATTCTAGTTCCAGAATTACCATACATTTTCAATTTCACTTTGGACAGAAATCACAACTTATGATAGAGTGCAACCAAGAAATCGAGAAGGTAAAACGGAAATATGATTTATTAATTGAAGAACATGACTCGACTCATATTCAGCAAAAGAAGACACTAGATGTTTTGTATGAGAAAGTTCTCCGCAACCAATCTCTGGCTGAGGATTTTCGGGCCAAATTCATATCACCATCTGCAACAAAAGGTATAGTGTATTCATGCACCTGGTGCCTCCGACATTAATGTTGTTGACATGATTAGTGTTTGGTATGAAACATCGAGATGGAATTCTATTTGGTTGAAAAAATTGTTTCTGCGGGATTTACATCTAAGGTGCAACACTCTTCTAAACGAGACATGCACAAGCACCCAGTTCAATGAAGTGAGGCAACGTGTTAGTGTTAAACAATATGAGTATGGTTGTAGTTGTACTGAAAGATGGGTTAAAGAAAAAAGATACACAGTGATTTATGATTTTATTATAAATTGGTTCTCTAGAATCTATCATTAACGTGCATTTATTTCTTTGTACTGTAGCAAGAACCCATAACCCCCAAGCTCGTCAGACACCTCAGGCTTCTCAACAAGCACCAACAAGGCCTTCATTAGCAGGATCCTCAGCATCACCAGTTGCATCGTCACCAGCTTGTCGACCACCTGTACCAAGGCCTAGAGTGCAACTACCGCAGGTGGATCGGCCATCATCGTCACCATCACCCGTGTCTCGTATGTCTTTGCTATCTTCGCAAGTGAGCCAGCCTGCCCCTTCGGTACCAGGCAATCTTTTCATGGCAACATCAGCGACTGTAGGTCACCTGCCTACACCTCGTGGGAGCTATGGAGTTCAGGGTGGATTGGCTCCTCGTGCACCTGCGCCTCATCTCCAGTTCAGGCCACCACGGTCACATTCCATGCCTCCTGAAAATCAGCAGCAGCTTCCGAGGCCGGAGGTGACACCTTCATCTTCCAGGACACAGTTGTCTCCTGTGGCTGTAGGGACCTCATTGCTTTCAAGCTCACAGCCAACCCTGCTGGCGAATCCATCCACATCAGACTCACATCAGTCCCCCCTGGCAACCTCAGTCGTGCCAAATTTGCATCCGGTGCTCCCAGCAACCTTGTCTCCGTCAAGTTTGCACCCAGTTCTCCCAGCATCCTTGCTGGCTCCAGGTTCAAGTCCAAGTCACCTGGCACAACATGCACCACCAACTCCAAACCCAGCTTTATTGGCGACAGCACCACCAGGTCTGAACATGATGCCTTGTACGAGTGCGCCACTGGCAGGTAGGCATATTGGACTTTCGATGGAAGCAGCGACAGATGCTGGATCACTATCGTTGGATGCATGGCTTGCTTCCAATCTTGGGTTGAGCAGTGGTTCCCCGAGGGTGGGGGCTCCTGTGGATGGTGGTATAGATGTGGTGTGCCTGTCTGATGATGATTCAAACTAGTAGAGGATGGGACTAGACTGACGACTAGATGTAAGTAGGGTGGGTGGTGTGACGACTGTGCACGGAAAATGTTAAGTAGCGCAGCATGTTTAGTCTGGCAATGGTAAATAATTTAGAAGGTGTGTTGTTTGTGCTGTGAAAGTCGAGCATTGGCGCTTGGGCGCGTCTTCACTGTGTAATGCTAACCGACCAGCGGTTATTTATGGTTATCAATTGCCATCTATTTTTGTTTATGGTTATCAATTGCCATCTTTTTTTTGTTTATGGTTATCAATTGCCACCTTTTTTTTGTTTATGGTTATCAATTGCCATCTTTTTTTGTTTATGGTTATCAATTGCCATCTTTTTTTGTTTATGGTTATCAATTGCCATCTTTTTTTTATGGTTATCAATTGCCATCTTTTTTTATTATGGTTATCAATTGCCATCTTTTTTTATTATGGTTATCAATTGCCTGTGATATGTTATACACAGGACAGGACAGGACAGGAAAGTAAGTTCAATTTCTGCATATATGACTCTGCATATGTCATACACAGGACATGAGGAAAGGACACGAGGAACGTGGACACTGCGCAAGCAAAGAAATTAACAAGAAGATTTGGTGGTTTCGTGCTGTGAGAAGTGGGATTTCAAGCCGATCCAGCACTGGTAGTAATCCAGATCTCGGTCTGGGGATTCCAGAGCCCATGGGCAGACTCGGGGGATGAGCGAAGACTCCAACATGAAGGCCAGCGTGCCGTGGAGCCTGCATGGCTCGTTGTTGGCATCATCAGCACGCCGGATCGTCGCCTCGTAGGTCTTGGTGTCGGGTCCATGTGGCGTCATGCAGCTGTGAAGACTAGCGCCTCCAGGAAGGAAACCGTCAGCCTTGGCCTGCAAAAAAAAGAAAAACTCCAAGTAATGACTGTTTACTCTTCCTTCAGTTCAGTTCATTTCAGTTCATTTCATTACAGAGTTATATGCATCCTCAGATCAGATCAGATTGTGACCTCGTATATCCCATAGATGAGGCCCATGAATTCGCTCATGCAGTTGCGATGATAGTACGGAGGCCGGAACGTATTTTCAGCAACCAACCATCTTGGCGGGAATACTACAAAATCAAGCAACGCCACACCAGGCTTGTCGGTCGGCGCGGTGAGCACTTGCAAATCGAAAAGGTCAGTTCAGGCCTCATGGAATTCAAAGCTTAAGTTGATGGAATGATTTAATTAATCACAGCACTGCACTGCACACCTGTGTTTACTGATGGGTCACCGTGATCAAATAGGACGGTATTAAATGGACAGAACCTACTCAGATCATACTGAGCGAAAACAAAGAAAGAAAGAAAGAAAGATGAGGTTTTTATGATATTAAAGAGGAGCTCGAGATGAGAGAGATATTCTAAAAGATCCAGGGGTGGGTGGGTTATTAGACAGTGTCGTCAGTAGGTACCTTGTAAGGAACATAGTTTCCATGCCACGCGACCACGTTAAAAGGAGAGAAATCCTGGGTGGCAGTGAACAGTTCACCCCCATACTTGTGCACTATGGTGTATTCAGATTCAGATTCAGATTCAGATTCAGGGCGGTGTGCCTGCTCAAACCACGCCGTCGGGGAGAGGAAATCCCTTGGTGAAGCCAAACCATTGGCACCTGCACCCATCCCCACACCAACCAATGATAATGTATAATTGTTTGTACTGAGAGGGGGAAGAAGGTGATCATTACCAATGGGGCCAAGATCAGGGAGCTGGAAATGGGTGCCGAAGACCTCGGAAACATAGCCCCGCGAAGGACCA
Source organism: Neostapfia colusana (assembly GCA_030760725.1). Lineage (NCBI taxonomy): Eukaryota > Viridiplantae > Streptophyta > Magnoliopsida > Poales > Poaceae > Neostapfia > Neostapfia colusana. The sequence goes on from JASWHV010000020.1 coordinate 56,092,573, forward strand.
TCGGGCAAGTCAACAGCAAAGCGGAACCCTTGAGGGATCACCACAATTTCACCAGCCGAAACTAGCATCTTTCCACATTCCGTCGTGATCAACAACCCTGGAATTCCTTAATTAGCTAGCTAGCTAGCTAGCTACCTAGCTAGCTGGGGAAAGGAGAAGCAGGGTCACTTAATACTTACTCCCTTGCTGCGGGACGATGAGGAAATCCCCATCCGCGTTGCAAAAGGCGCATCCATCCATGGACTTGTTGGCGGCATACCTACACGACACGACGACACGCGGGATTGAATGATTTGATTCATAGCTGGGAGAAAGTGCAGCTAGCTAGCTAGCTAGCTAGCGAGGAGATCGAGAACGGAAAAGAGAGAGAGAGAGAGACATGTGGATTGCGTATCCGTGGCGCAGGAAGGAGCTGCCGGCGCCGCAGACGGTGTAGAGGCCGTCGACGAAGTCTAGGAGCGGCGCCGGGGGCACCTGGGCCGGCCTCCACCGCAGCTGCGTGGGCGTGGCGACGGTGCTGGCGCGGTCGAACTCGCCGAGGAGGCGCCCGTTGGTGGGCACCCGGGGGTGGAACGGCTGGTGGGTCACCGACGGCTTGATCCGGTACAGCCACCTGAAGATCACCACAAGCTAAGCTAGATCACTACCGGAGCGAGTACAAGAGAGAGAGAGAGGGAGGGGAGCTCACGTCCTGAGGTTGCGGGCGCGCGGGGTTGTGAACGAGGTGCCGGAGAGCTGCTCGGCGTAGAGGCCCAGCGGGCACACCAGTGGGCTGTTCTGGCCGACGGGGAGGGACCCCGGGACCGCCTCCGACGAGAAGGTGTTGCCCAGGCCCGAAAGGTAGCGCAGGTCGTCCGCCTCCTGCGCCGCCATGGCCGCGGCTGCTGCTTGTTCCTCTTCTCTTTTCTTGGCTGGCTGCTGGCTCGTTCCTCCTGCTGCTTCACTCTGTCGACTGTGTGTCATGTCTATCCTCCTCTCCTCATCTGGACCGGACCGTCCGAGGATCGACACATCAGTCCGTCCACTTGCAAGATGTTTGTTGCTTCTCCGGCATTCCTTCCATTTTTATTTGGCTTGCAACAAGACGATCTGCAAGTGTTTGGCTGGCACACGCGTCTTAGCACAAGATGTGATCTCTGCTGACGACAACATGCATGAACCTGAGATGAGATGCATACCCCTCCTCCATTAAACTTTTAAACTTGCTTCTAGAGAGGAGCTGTTTTCTTGGAACACAAAGGGGCTAGACAACACTGAGGGTCTGCCAGTCCTCAGCTGCAACGCAAAGAACAAGCGGTGCTCACCTCACCTAACCGGCACCAAGGCACCTTTGAAGCCAACAAGCCAGCTTCTAGCTTCTTCTTCTCTCGTTCACTAGCTTGCACATGTATATATGCATCTGCATCCATCATCGGTAGCTGGAAAACAGCTGACCCCTGCCAGAAGCAGCAGCAGGGCCGGCCACGATGATGAGGCGGCGTCGACGTCTTGCACTACTACGACTAGCTCTGCTAGCAGTGGCGTTGCTTACAGCTGGGGAGGAGTTGCATCCATCGTCGGTAGCAAGAGCAGCAGCAGCCGCAGAGGATGATGCTCCGGCGACGACGACGACGACGACAGGGCCACCACCACCAGCGCCACCACCAGCAGATGAGCAGGCAGCACCTGCAGGGCCGCCGCCACGGCGACCACATCGACGGGCACCGCCTTCTCCGAAGCAGGGGACGACGAACAAGGATCCGCCGCCGGCGGCGCAGGAGCCTTCTCGGATGATTGCACCACCACCACAGGAGCCTTCTCGGATGATTGCACCACCACCACAGGAGCCTTCTCGGATGGTTGTACCACCAGCTGCACAGGAGCCTGCTGCAGGCGGGGCCGGCAACCGCACCGCAGCTGATCTGGGCCTGGGCTGCACCACTCTTCTGGTGTTCGGTGACTCCACCGTTGATCCTGGGAACAACAACCACCTGCAGACGGCGGCCAGGGCCAACTTCTTGCCCTACGGCCTCAACTTCTTGGGCGGCAGGAGGCCTACCGGCAGGTTCACCGACGGCCGCCTAGCCACGGACATGATAGCTGAGAGGCTTGGCATCGGAAGGACCGTTCCAGGCTTCTTGGACCCAAACCTGAGGCTGCTCCAGCTCAGGAGGGGCGTCAGCTTTGCGTCGGGAGGCTCTGGCTACGACGACACCACGGCAAACAGACTAGTACTATTGATTTGACTAGTCCCATCCAGCTGATATATGATCGATCGATGATGAGATTGATTGACCGAGAGCTGCATACATGCTGCAGAACGCGGTGTCCTTGAGCTCGCAGCTGCGCAACCTGTTCCGCTACAAGCTGCTGCTCCGGACGCTGCTGGGACCGAGGCGAGCAGAGCGGGTCGTCAACAGGGCCGCCTTCGTCATCAGCACCGGCACCAACGACATGCTCGCCGCCTACCTCTTCGCCAACAACAACAACAACACAGCGTCGTCGTCGATCGCCAGCACGGCGGCGGCGGCGGCGTACGAGAACTACCTCATAGCACGAGCCGCCAACTACACCCAGGTATCGATGCAGCAGCTGGTACATGCATGAATTGAAACTAGCTAGCTAGTGACCAGCGCGAGACACACATGCATGCATGAAAAAAAAACGACGACATGAATTATTGCATGCATGCAGGTGATGAGCATGCTCGGAGCGAGGCGGTTCCTCTTTGTCGGGCTGCCCCCCATGGGCTGCCTGCCGATCGTCCGGACGCTCACCGGCGCCGGCTCCCAGACATGCGACGCCAGGCTAAACCAGCTCGCGCTCTCCTTCAACTCCAAGCTCATCCAGCTGCTCAACATCATCAGCAGCTCTCGGAATAATCATAATAATAATCAGCAGCAGCAGATCAGGGCTTCTTACATCGATGCCTACGCAGTCATCAACGACGCCACCACGGAGCCTGCCAAGTTTGGCCTCTCCGAGGTATCGAGAGGGTGCTGTGGATCCGGGGTGATCGAGATCAGCCAGACGTGCCGAGGCCGAAGAACATGCGGAGACCCCACCAAATACCTCTACTGGGATGCCATCCATCCCACCCAGAGAGCCAACCAGCTTGTCGCCGACGCCATGATGGACTCCATTAGGCAACTCTACACCACCAACAACAACGACTGATCCTAGCTAGCTAGGTCATTTGCCCGGCCGGCCGTGTATTCATGCATCACCTATGTTTAATTAGCACCAATCTTCGACGATCACTACGTATGAATCCATTAATTGGTTATACTTCATTTGTCGTTGTTGTTGCATCTGCCTGCTATATATCAACCTCTCCTCTGATCATATATATACACTACCAGGCAGCAGCATTCTATGCATGAACTAGCTAGTGCAAATTACTTAGCTCAAAAGCACGGGAACATCTAGAATGCAAATAGACATTTAGTGCAATCGTGTAAAAATCCATTCTAAACCACACGATCTACATATTGCGGTAAGTGTATTTTTACACTTAAACTCTCTCACCTGCACACTTTAATTCTTTCAACTTATATTGACAGGTGAGAGGGTTTAGGTGTAAAAATACACTCACCGCAGGATGTAGATCGTGTGGTTTAAAAAGGATTTTTGCATGATTGCACCAAATGACTGTTTACATTCTAGTCGTTCTCCAAAAACACAAGGCCTCGACATATCAAATAAACATTACCACCACCACCACCAACATGAGTATATCTAGTAGCTCAACAGACAAATCAAATAGATGGTTGGCCAATGTACTGGCCACCAGGCCACAAACACATAATCGCATTCGAAATCATGAACCAGACACCAGTCCGACCTGCTGTACACATAAATAACCTCTTTCTCCTTCAAGTCTTAAAATCTCCCCAGTGGCTTTCCATGATGCATGGATGATAAAAAGGAGCCTACATACTGCTACGTACATAAACTGCCTAAAATCTGTGCCCACCCGCCTAATAAGCACCATGAAAATAAGCCCTTACTCTTCATCCGCGGCGACGTCCACCAGCTCATACTCCACCAGCGACATGTTGTTGTCTTCATTCACTATGAAATCAGCAGGGTCGGTGACCTCGATGCGCCCCCACTTGTCAACTGCCAGCCTCATGGTCCCCTTGAACATGTCAATCCTGGCATTGCGTAAGATCACTGTGGTATCCGGCTTCAGCAGGTCAACTGCCAACAAGGCGAAGGAAACAGGGTTAATTGTCAGCGATGTAGCAACCATTATAGATGTGCAACCTGGGATAAACCTATTTACACAGCACAAAAGCAACATGTTCATATGTCATCAAGAATAACAAGTGCCCATCAGTTTTGCTACCAGCAACGTACGTCTGCATAATCACCTAGGATAGGAAGTAAAGAGCGTTTAACACAATTCGTTGTTATGGTGGACAAGTGAAGCTAAATCTCTTTAGTCATGTATGTAGAGCAGAAAAACATTATTTCTTTTGTTGGCACAAAAGAAACAAATGAATGCTGCACAAGATTAGAGCACCATCCACCCAGGCATGGAAGTACACTAGATACCATTCTGAGGTAATCACTATTAGGACAAGTCACTATAGGAACAATTGAAGTCCTACACACATGGTAAGTAAGTAAGTAAAGGGGGGATCAGAAAATATAGCTCAATAAAATGCAGGTGGCAGGCAAGAGGATTCGATGATGGTGGTGCAAACCATAAGCTAAACTAGCTAGTAGCAGGCCTTGATAAAGCAATAGCAAAAAAAAAAAAGACGTGTGCTTTGGGTGGTAACATTAGATTACTAGATTGGAACAGAAAATAGGCAGATCTGCGGCGAAGGAAAAGGATATAGCCAGAAAGAAGGAAAGAATGAAAAGGACAGGATACCAACCCTGGTGGTTGCGGGCGGTGAAGAGGATGGTGCCGGTTTGGTCTCCGACGAGGCACTCGGCGAGGCGGGAGCGTCCGAGGTGCGGGGATGGCTTGTCGAGGACGGTGCGGGCCTTGATGACGCGGGCGACGAGGGTGTGTCCGTTGGTCTGCGGACGTAGCTTGTCGACGGTGGTGAAGACGGGCTTGCGCAGGGGCACCGGAGCCCGGGGCTTGGCGACGCCAGAGGGGACGGAGCCGCGCCGCACGTAGCCGGTGGCGGGCGGGCCGCGTCCATAGGGGCGACGGTTGGCGGTGGACGACATCCTGCTACTAAATCCTAGCGGCGGCGGCGGAGGAGGACGAGGAGGTTTGGTCTTTGGAGGTGGCGGCGGAGGAGGAGACTCTCTGGAGAGAGACGAGGCAAGTGCCTTTCCGCCTGCTTAGCCCTACGCCTGCCGGGTTAAGATTGTCCATCCGACGTGATATTGGCCTAACTTAAGAGCGAGTCACCAGATCAACCGTGAGAAGATAAGATTATAGTACCGACTATGATACTTACTATCATACAAGTTATTGGCTTAATTTGGAGCAATTTATCTATATTGATGGTCTTTCATAACCTCGTAGAACACTCCATTCTACTAGACACTAGGTGCATACCACCCTCGTATGCATTAATCAAAATTGTCGATCCGTTATTGGTCCTAAAAGCGAGTATAAGAGGTGAGAGATTTACATTAATTTTAAGTTGGTCTAACTTTCTCTTATAATTAATATGAGATTGGTCTCAATAATCTCCCTCATCACATATTGATGCCCCCACTATGAATGATCAATATCTTATAGGCTGGTAGAAACAGCCTGGGCATGGCCCCACCACTCTTTGTACACCAGTCAAGATTATCGGTCTAACTCTGATACCATTATTGACCCATATTAAAAGAAAATTTTGTTGCATCCTAATTAATGTGAAACTATTCTTAGTAGCGAGGACCCGATGTCGTATATAGACAAGGAAGGGTAGGAATAGGCTAGTTAGCCCGGGCTAGGATGAAATGATTTTGAGGCCCATTACAACATGCCCCTCCATAGATGGTTTGAGGTGATGAGATTATTTTTTCTTCTGATTGGGAGATGTTGAGATTGTTAACACGTGGGAACACACATAACTCAGTCCCTGATCAAATCAACAAGGATAGAAACGTGCAATTGTGATTGGTCAGTTCGAGTAAATCAACCAATTCATAAAGCTCATTTCAAAAAGAAGAAGAAGCTATAGTCACTACGACAAAATAGTTGGATGGTGAAAGGTTGAGTCACCTCCCTTCCCAACTCCCATAGTGGCTTTGCTTTTCTAGCTAGAGTAGTGCCTCTCCATCATGGCTCACTCCACTCATACATTTATGTATCCACTTCATGCTACTAGCAGTAATTGACTCAATTATATTGTCTTCCACATAAAAGATGTTCTAGTATGACGATATACATTAATATATGTGAGTTAAAGAGTGTAACGTGGCGTTGTGCCAGGTTGTCATCTGTCATATTTAGTAATAAAATAAAACAAATAGTAAAATATAGTACATGAATATGTCTAGCTGCATCATTCAAGTTCATGATTTTTCTATTTCTAGCTATATGAACTTGTGTCATATGTATCATTTGATTTTGTGAATTTTATCTTTGCAGTTATAGGCGTCTTAAATGGTGCATTGCAGATCCATATCTTTTTCACCGATATGATTATGGTCCTGACATATGCATCCCAGATGCCACCCTTTCCTCTCCTTCCTTCTTTGATAGCAATGGTACTGAGAGAAAATCACTAGGCTTGTTGCTCTCTTTTGAGGCTCACATTATGGACGATTTCATGGGCCTCTCCAACTCTTCACACAATATATTACCCTTTTGTGAGATCGGATTGTAAAAGGTCAAGTGCACCAAACTTGAGATTTTTATCGAGTGCGTATGTTTATGCTAGTAATAGTGATTGCAATAGCTTCTGCAGGATGACATATGAAAAAACGGTTGCAGGCCGCCGCTCCTCTCCAACAAGGATCAATCAATCTTGATTTCGGATTTAAATGCTCGCTGAAAGTATATGGACATATAACGCACTTCCTAAAAAGTTAATATGCCTATATATGTAAAATAGTTAATATATCAGTAGTTATTGCAATTTCACCTCGCCCCGCCTCTCCTCTGTGCCCTGTTTATTTATTGTAGTAACAGAGATTCCAACTAAATCATTCACAGCACAATTACTCTCTTTCCCTTGTCTGGAGGTTGAGAGAAGCAGAGAGAGATCACCATGGACGCCATCTAGGTCGACCACCTCGCTGCCGAGAGGGCTGCCGTGCAGTTCGACGTCGAGGAGATGAAGGTCCCCTGGGCCGGCTCCCGCCACGCCGTTGACGTCGCCGACCGCATGGCCTGACTCGTCGCATCAGACCCTGTAATTCCTCTTCTCCATATCAACTATATGGATCTGCGCCAAATTCCACCTTGTTCTACTCTACTCTACTCTACTAGTCTATTCCAGATGTGCCTCCTCCTTGTTCCTTAAGTAGTAGATGGGAAGGGAAGCATTCAGCTTCTTGAGGGAAAGAAATTATTCATGTCTTGGTCCGTACGTTTAGGTTCATCGAGAAGCTACAGCAAGACATTCCGGCCGGGACATGGGGTGAGGGAGCAGCTGCAGAACCTTTGCAATGTGTATGTGCTGTACCTTGTTCACAAGCATCTGGGTGATTTCCTGGCGACTGGGTGCATCACGCCTAAGCAAGGGGCGTCGGCGAACGAGCAACATCATGGTTTAGAACCAGGCTCTCTGCAAAAGCAGGGGTAAGATCACCAGACCTCACGTGTGTGAGAGCCTTCAGCACTGATACACCCTTTAGCTGAGGTGAGGCTGAGAAGGCGAAGGTGAGCTTGGTGATGATGATGCAGGTGCGGCCAAATGCTGTTGCCCTGGTGGATGCGTTCAACTACCTGGGGTCGTCGGCGCTGGGGCGCCACAATGGGACCCTCTGAACGAGACGGTGGTGCCGGAGGGGTACCATGAGTACTGAAGCAGCAGCTCAAGCTCTCCAGGCTAGGCTGTGATGACTCGTCTTGGAATGAAAAATAAGGCGAATTCATTTAGACATAAGTCAGGTGTGGTATGCGTGCAATAAGAAGAAAAAAAGAGGTCAATTGAAGCAGTAGATTTTGTTGCCTCTATATTGGAAATGCTAATTTTTAAAATTATGAGTGCTTTTCACTGAAAACGTCTGATTTATTTAAGATTTATGTGATACTCCTTCCGTTCTGAAATAAATGATGTTTAGTATAAAAATCTAGTTTAATCTAAACTAAATTAGCTGTTCTAAATGTCATTTAATTTAATTCAGAATAGAGGGAGTAGTTGTTAGTTTTTGTTTTCATAAGATTATGTATTGGAAAGAATTTATCTAAGATTTATGTGCTTGTTGTAGGTCTCAAATAATTTGAAAGGAAGAGAGTATTACGGTCGTGGGCTGTTGATTGATTGATTGCCAGAGACGGAAAATTTGTATGGGCCGCGAAACCCAACTCGAGCGGTGGCCCAAGTAGTACTTCCGCCGCCGCCGCTCAACGACACCGCCGGCCGGCCGGCCTTATCCAATCCTCTTCTTCTTCTCCTCCCCCATTCCCTTCCCACCGCCATCCGCAGCCATGGCTTCCCTCCTCTTCGCTCCCCAGCGCCAGCTGCTGCTACTTCATTCCGCCTCCTCACTCGCTCCTCCTCCTCCTCGCTTCCCTTCCCGCCCCCGCCGACGCCCTCGCCCCCTATCTTCTGCTGCCGCCGCCGCTGATGGTGACATCCCCGCCGCCAAGGAACGGGGTTCTTCCACTTCCTCCGTCCTCACCTTCCAGCAGGCAATCCAGCGCCTCCAGGTTCACCATTGATGACCTGCTGCGTCTCCCCCTGATCCTCTTCCTCTAACCTAGGATGCTGCCTCTCCATACTCAATCTCCCCTCCCACGTGGCAGGAGTACTGGGCCTCCGTAGGATGCGCCGTCATGCAGTGCAGCAACACTGAGGTAACCTTTCTCCCTTTCTTTCTGTCACCTGCTAACCCATACGTGCTGCATTCCATTCCTTCGCTTTCATCCATCAATCCAGGTTGGAGCAGGGACGATGAACCCACTCACATTTCTCAGAGTCTTAGGTCCAGAGCCATGGAACGTCGCGTAAGCTGCGATGCCTTACGGGCTGTCCTAAATTAACTTAAATCTAATCTCTCTTCTTTTCTATGTTATATTGCATTTTGCTGCGGTTTTGATTGTAAACACTCACTTCAAGTTATGTGGAGCCAAGTATAAGACCAGATGATAGCCGCTACGGGGACAATCCTAATAGGCTTCAACGCCATACTCAGTTTCAGGTTGAGTGAAATTTCAAGTATCCTATCATCTCTATTTTCTCTCAACTTTTTTTTTGTTTGATTGGCCAAACCGTCACTAGTTGCTGCTTCTAATTATTATTTATTAATAAATATCCCTGTCAAAAGGTAATATTGAAGCCTGATCCTGGAAATTCGCAAGCTCTCTTTCTGCACAGCCTGTCAGCATTAGGTATTACCAAATACCATGTTGCTTTTACTCTAGTTGATCATTATCATACCTGTGCATGTGGGCTGATGTTCTTTTGTTGCTTCTCTTCTACATTTTCATGAATATAGATGAACTCGGTGATTGGATTTAATTGTTTCTCTTGCAGGTATCAATGTCCAGGAACATGATATCCGTTTTGTAGAAGACAACTGGGAGAGTCCGGTGAATTTCTAACTCCTTCCTTCAAAAAAAAAACTACCCCCTTTCTGCTGTTATGTTTTTTTTTTATGTCAGCATACATCCTGATTGCGCTATACTCCAACGAAAAGATAATAAATCATATCTACTTATGACACGGATTTGCTACCTAACGTGGGTGGCTACCAAACAGTACCTGCTATCCCATCTGCCCTTGCGATTCGGAAATTTGGTGACCGGGAGAAATCGTGCTGATGGACATTAGTCTTGTGAACCTAGTCCTTGTACTGTGTCAGTCTGTCCCTTCTTTCTCTCTCCAAGAGCTCACGTGCCCATATGGCCATATGGAGTCCACGACCTATGTTCTTGCCAGAGCTCTGTACGGTGGCAGTGCATCAGCTAAAGTGCATGTCCTCTTGTCGTGGTGCCTTTTAGACAAGGTTCTATGAGAACATACACTGGTGATGTGCATGTCACATATTCCATGGGTGTATTTGTTTGCTGCCGGAAATTATTTCACATTCCAACAAGGATGATGCTTGCCTAAAATGAGTTTTCTCTTGAGTAAATTTGCAAATGGACCGATTGTTGTCGCTAAGATGAGTTTTTTCTTGAGCTAGGTGCAGATTTGGACTGGAAACTCTGTCCATACAACGGATAGTAGCAATAACTTGGCAGTTCATAACATGCCAATTTCTATAGGCCCTATGGTCCGTGGTCACTGAAAAAGGTGTCTACATTGTCCTCTGGCATGCAATTGTGCTTGTAAATATGGTTGCTCGAAAAGTCATATACGGTATTTATTCTACTTGCATCATCCCTTCTGGTGGCTTGCATGCCTCCAGAGAATGTTGCTTGTTTAGGACTATTTTTTTCTCTTGTGTTCATTGTTATGGCTAGAATTTGTTTTGTCTTGAGCTACATGCAAATTTATATTTGAAACTCGGTGGATGCACATATTAGGCTATTCCCAGTGGAGAGTTTCATTTTGTTGTTTCTAAGATTGCCACGTCATATAGAGCATAAATGAAAGACCCCTCTCCAATGCATAGTTTCATTTTTTGTTATTTTTGAGTCTTATCATAGCATTTAATTGTTTCGTAGTGATTGATCGAATTTGCTTACGAAATGAAATGCTTGCCCTCAATGGTAGTTTCATGGAGTTTTATAGCATTGGAAATAGTGTATACCCAGTTTCATCTAGATGAAACTGGTTTTTTTATCTCTCTTCATTATTAACCTGCCACATCATCAAAGTTGATCACATGGCATCTCATTTATTGAAAATGAAATTCTCACTGGGAGTAGCTTTGGTGTACTCTCTATAAGAGTTTAATTCTCATTAAATAGGGTCTCATGTCAGCATTTTTGATGATGTAGCAAATGTTAAATAAGGAGAGGGATGGACGAAGTTTCATCTAGATGAAACCATGCACACAGTGTTTTCAACACAATTTCTCTCTTGCATGTAATATCTATAAAACCACAAAAATGAAACAGTGCATTATGGTAGGCTATTTCATTCATCAAATGAATGATTTGGTGCTTGTGTGACACTTTGGAAATAATAAAATGAAATACACCGTTTAAACCAGGACTGGATATGAAAACTTGCAGTAGCAGATAGCAGTGACTTGCAGTTTTCTCCTAAAAAAACTTGCTGTTCATTTTCCATAGGCCCTCTATGGTCTAAAGTCACTGAAAGAGGTGTTGCCAGGCAATAACTTGAAGTAGATGCTAGACTCGTAGGGACAACAAAAGTCAACTCAAATAGTACAATGGTGAGTGGAGAGGAGAAGACGCCCATTGGCTAGTGAATGAGAAGAGAATAAGAGATAAATGATGGAACATATGGCAGTTATGAAAGGCAAGAAGGAGAGAGAATGCATGCACTTGCACACTCCTGCTATAGTTGTCAGGTGCTTTTATGTTTTAACAGCTGATTGAGAGCCGTTTGTATGGGTAACTAACCTCCTGGGTACCAGGACATTTTCAATCTACTTATACATATTACCGTTGCTGCAATTGGATATTTTTGTTTTTTATCTTGCTGATATTTCTTCTCATTGATGGCAGGTTCTTGGTGCTTGGGGACTGGGCTGGGAGGTTTGGATGGATGGCATGGAAATTACACAATTCACATATTTTCAGCAGGTATAGAACTACCAAAATAGTGTGTACTATTTTATGACCCCTGCTCAAATCTCACTGGAACCATACACCATTTGGTCTGCTTTTATTTGGCTGTACCCAATGAACGTAAAGTAAGGCAATCTACAATTGACTTATGCTGTCCCATTTTCTAGATATTTTTATTATAAAATGAAACAACCATGATAAAAAAAGGGCAGCCCGGTGCATGTAGCTCCCACTTGCGCAGGGTCCGGGGAAGGGTCCGACCCACTTGGGTCTTTTGTACGCAGCCTTTCCCTGCATTTCTGCAAGAGGCTGTTTCCAGGACTCGAACCCGTGACCTCATGGTCACAAGGCAACAGCTTTACCGCTGCGCCAAGGCCCCCCTTCGAAACAACCATGATAAATTAGGAGATTTTGAGTTGAGGATAAAATAGCACCCAAATATTTACTCAATTGAACTCTCTAGCTGGAAAGAAAATTCTGAAGAGACCATACTCTTCTTCAGTTTCTGAAGTAAACTTAACGCATATGCTACGTTTGTCCCATCACTTGAATTTTATGAACTTTTTTTGATTCCCTTTAAAAAAACTTTTGTTGCACCAACCTAATGAGGCACTGGCAGGTGCCAACTGATTGTGTTGGTCCCCTTTCTCTCTCATGCCAACTACTTTGTCATCACTTATTTATTCAAAACTTTGCATGTCCTGTTCCCTTTTGATCCTTATACTCTTTAAAGAGAGCTTATTTCCAATCTTAACTATTGTAGTCCGGAAGCCTTCCATTGCAGCCTATTTCTGTTGAGATAACATATGGACTCGAACGTATACTTATGTCACTTCAGGTAAGTTTATTAATAATTTTACAGTTATCTTGTATGAACCATACATAAATAACTCTGCCTATACCTTTCTAGACATAGCCGGTCCCAAACCTGGGTAAAGGAGGAGGGTTGGGATAGGCTTGGCGAGCCAGCATCAAAACCAGCCATTCCTTTGGATATATCTAGCCTACCTCAACGTGCTTGAGATAAAGGCTTTGTTGTTGTTGTTATTGTTTCTCTTGTATGAACCATACATATATCCTGTTTATTTCCATTCTATTTTTTCTGTATAAATTGTTTAATTATTTTTGAGGAATGTTAAAATGCTTAATATCGCTCCTTTTGATTTTATTGAGTATCGATTCTTGACTCCTCTAAGTTTATAGCTTAAGAACTCTTACACTTACACTAAAACTTTTAAGATCATTTCCACCATACTCTGATGGTGGTAAGCCCTCTGAAAGAGCTGACCTTACTTTAATTTAGATACTGTGACAGGGAGTTGATCATTTCAAGAATATACAATATACTGAAGGAGTTACATATGGAGAACTATTCCTTGAAAATGAGTATGTTCCTAATTGACACTTGACAGTTTTGTATTCCATCTGTAACTTTTAGTTTTCTTTTGCATTTTTTTCTGCAAGTCATCCTTCTTCTCGTCCAAGGAAAATTATTGTTTCCAATTAAGATAAAGAACTTAGGACACCTTTTCTGCTTTTTCTTGATTGCAGGAAGGAGATGAGTGCATATTATTTGGAGCATGCGGATGTTAATCACATTCAAAAGCACTTCTGTGATTTTGAAGAAGAGGCTCGCTCTTTATTAGCACTGGGGTTGCCGATTCCTGCGTATGATTGACTGATGTATATATGTTCTTTTGGATTACAAGCAATTAAATGGCAGAATCGATAATTTGGCCCTTGGTTTGCATTGAATTAGGTACGATCAGGTTCTGAAGGCCTCTCATGCTTTCAATGTTTTAGATTCTAGAGGTTACGTCGGTGTAACAGAGCGTGCAAGGTATTTTGGTCGCATGCGGAGGTGTGGAACTACTTTCCTTGTTCTCTTTGTGTGCCTTTTCTCATGTGGTATCCTGGAAACTTCTAATTTTACCGTTTTTCTTCCTAATTGGGAAGCGGCTGTGCAGCACTCCTGCTTGTTCTGCTCTTTGATTTAGGGTTGGTACATTCATAAATTTGTTACTTTGTTAGACTTAAAAAAATTTGTTACTTTGTTTGAAGTTTTTGCATTCTTCCTTCTTCTACCTCATACCAATTCAGAATAAATTATAATCCTGCTGACTGTTTTGGGCAGCCTTGCTCGTCAATGTGCTCAGCTTTGGGTGGAAACACGAGAAAACCTTGGGCATCCATTGGGCACTTGTGAAGAGGCTAACCTCATCTGTCCTCATGACTCTGGAAAGTCTAGTACCAAGGTATTTAATTTACACGACCATACCATTATTGAGGGAATTATTTTAGTTTGTTTTGTTCATATATTATATTACAAATTGTACAAAAAACACGTAATTTGATGAGGCCTGTGGTTTCTGTTGCTTAGGAAGTGCTGGGCCAGCCACGAGCTTTTGTTCTTGAAATAGGGACAGAAGAGCTGCCACCCCGTGACGTGGTAGAAGCAACTGAACAGGTAAGGGCGAAGTTCTTCCTGCATCCATAGACATATTCAACATGACTTTCCACATGCACAAACACAACAGATGACCCTAGTGGTGCAAATCCGTATTTTCTAGAATTTATTAACTTTATATATGTGAATCACTTGGGATTTCTGGTCTATTTCTTTTTCCCAGCTTCAGAAATCTCTAGTTAATATACTGGACAAGCGTAGATTGATCCATGGAGAAGTTCACTCCTATGGGACGCCAAGAAGATTAGTGGTATCATCATGACCCTGCTTGTTTTACCTTTAGATTCCCAACTAACTTTCTTAATGGATCTTTCTATACTAGAATTTGATGGCACACAAGAGTCTAAATTCAATATGCAAACTTTGCAATTTTTTTGGAAGCCAATTTTGATGTGAAACAATGAGTTCATACAGAAATGAATGTGATAATCTGACAACTTAGCCAGTCGCTGGCAGGAAAATGTTTGAGCCACTTTGTAGGATTATCTTCCTTGCTTATAATGTTCAGTTGAGATATTTATGTTTTTTTGTGCATCTTTAATCACATGGAAATATCTAAAAAAAGTTGCGTGCACCAAGAGAACATATTTAAAAAACGTCATACCTTGGCACTTGGTTTCATAAGAAGTCTTTTTGTACAAGTCAGGAACACCATCTCTGTTTGCACATTAGTGTTTATCCGCTCTGAAGCTATAAGAAGTCTATCTTTGATTTACAGGTTGTTGTTGAAAATCTTAATATGAAACAAATGGAGGTTGAGGTTGAACTACGTGGTCCACCAGTTGCTAAGGCATTGGACCAAGAAGGCAACCCTACTAAGGTTGGATATCCAACAAGAAACTGGCTGTACTCTGTTCAGTCTGTTGTTAAGATATTAGATGTTCCTGGGTCTCTATGTTGCTCCAATACATGATTGTGTATGCAAAAAAAGACAAAAATCATTTGGTTCTTAATTGAATTAGAAAGAAGCTAGAGTAATGGTGTTCACAAAGCTGCATCTTATGTATGCTTTCTGAAATAATTAACAATGGTCATGAGGATCCTTTATCTTCTAAAAATAGTTTTATTATTCTTATGTAGTCTTCCCAGATTCTTTTACATTTTTCTCTTATCCAGGCTGCCGAGGGATTTTGTCGAAAGAATAATGTCTCTGTTGATTGTCTGTATAGAAGAATAGAAGGTACGCCAAACAGATTGTCTATGTGCTTATCTTCAACTCTATCATTTGTCTATTGTTCACTGTCATTGGTTACCTACCTATACACCATGTCCAGTTTTTTGTTTATGCTTGCTGTTCAGATCCCCATGTGAAATCATGTAAAAGCAATTTACTATAGCTTTAGTCTAATTCATGTATGCTTGTTCTCCAGAAAATATTGAGTGCTAGATATTTGGGATACTGATTTTATTAGATTAACCCAAATTGCATCATGAAAAGACTGTAGGTCTCACAAAATCCTATTAGATATTAGCCTTTAATGTCGAATTATTAGATGGCCATGCAGATACTTTTAATTTTATTGGTTCTTTCAAGGAACATATGTAAAATGTCGATTGTTGGCTACCAACACGAGTCCATCCCCTTTCCTTAAATATATCTTTATTTTTTAGGGGATTAAATATCTTTTTATTACTTCAGAAGAAGTCTAAAGTTCCATGAAAATGCACATTTTACAGGTAAAACGGAATATATGTTTGCTCGAGTCAAAGAGTACGCTCGTTTTGCTGATGAGGTTCTTCCTTACCCTTTCTATATGCCTTGAAAGATGATTTATTATTTAACTGAAGTAGAAATTTGGTTCTTAAAATAAGATGACTATTATGTTTTCTTGTGCAACTATGTAGCCCGAGCCCCCTCCCCTCTACTTTTTAGCAGCTCACTTTTTTTTTTCCTGAACGTGTTTGTTAACTGTAGCATGTGAATTGCAGGTCCTTACCAAAGATGTACCGAGTGTTATATCTGGCATTTCATTTCCCAAGTCTATGCGCTGGAACTCCAATGTACAAATATTTGAAACTTACTTCTGTGCAGACTATTGCAACTACTTGAAAAGCATCTATGCTGCTTACTATTGTGTTCAAGGGATGCTTGTGATCTATTAAATATTATAATTCCTTTATAGATTTGAAAATAAGCTGATTAACTATGTATTTGTGTGCTTGTATTTGCAGAAGTTAGAACTTAGATAATAATAAAGGGTAATATGCAAAATGAACGCTTTTCATCATCAAATACCTTGTTAAGATCACATAATAACTACTGCTTACTTGATTACTTCTCGACAATAGGCAATGAGTTTTACTGTTGCACTACAAATTTAATGCAAATTTGCATCCTGTTCGAGTTTCTGCTCTTCCTTTATTTTTGGGTGGGAGTTCAAATTTCTGACCTAAACCATGACTCACTTGCAGATTGTTTTTAGTCGTCCAATCCGCTGGATTTTGGCTCTTCATGGGGATTCAGTAGTACCATTTTCCTTTGCTGGTATCTCAAGGTAATACGTTTTGTGCTGATTCCAGACTATTTTAGTAATTACTTCGTTGAGAATTATAGTTTTGAGTCAATTGTATCAAATATGATTTGCAATGGCAGTGGGAATCAGTCATATGGCCTTCGTAACTCCCCTTTGGCTAACTTTAAGGTACTAATTTGACCTGCTTGTGTATTTCATCTATTTTGTCCTGTTTCAGTGCTTGCCCTGAGTAATTATACAGCCGCTTAAAGTGGAAACTATGATATACATCTTATGACAGTAGACAATATTGAAAAAGTCAGTATATTTCCCCCTTTTCCGCATCAACATCTACCCTTGCTCAACAAACAACTATGTCTGCATATTATTGGTTTGGTTAATCCATTGATAGAATTTCCTTGGTCCTGAACTCAGTGAAATACACAAATTTGCCTTGCATACTGACTTGTCCATAGACAATGGTAGTTGTATAGTTCACAGATACTTAACTCTTGTTATGTGACAGCTGTGCAGGCCTGTTTGCCCGCGGAATAGCTATTCAGTGTTTTTCTGGAGGTTCATATCTATGTTGTTAACCTCTTTCCACTTTAAAAGAAGTAATACAGCTTAACTGGAATTGCCTGATGTAAAATTCATGGTTGCTGCATGATATATTGATATGATGGCTGCATCTAGTCATGCTGTTTTAGGTTGACATTTTATACTTGCACCAAGTCATTTGTTTGGCTGGGAAGCTTGTGAACTGTTATTGTGAACGCAAACCTAGTAGTGTCTATTGTAAGATGGGTGAACAGAGTTTGTGTAATTATCCTTTGTTTTGAATTCTCTCTCTAGTAGAGTGATGCTAGGAAGCATTTGTTCCTTCTTCAGTTTACCAGCAAATCATAGTCGTTAAATGAACTAAAATTTCATCCAATATCCAGGTGGAAACTGCAGAATCATATTTACATACCATGGAAAATGCTGGGATCTTGATCGATATGCAGGTGAGATGAGGAAATATAAGCTGCTCATATACAGCCCGTAAACTCAGATTTCTTTTTTGTTAGCATATTTTAATCATGCTCTTTGGAAGTTTTCAACTTTGTGTAGCAGTAACTTAGTGATTATGGAGGGAATCAATTCATTTTTTATTACTGCAGGAGCGCAAGAAAAAAATCTTACATGACTCTGGTGTATTGGCTAAAGGCGTTGGTGGAGATTTCATTGCGTCTGATAGCTTGCTGCAGGAGGTAGATGCTTTTTTTTTCATGTTTAACTTTTCACTTTTATTAAAAAAGTGTCACTTATCCTTAATATTTCAAGCCACATTTTCCAGGTTATCAATCTTGTGGAAGCACCTGTGCCCATTCTTGGTCAATATGACTCTTCATTTTTAGAACTTCCAAAAGATGTGTTGATAACGGTATGCTCAGCTTTTGAATGGTTGATGCCTGGAATGCCCCACATATTTCTTGTTTTGAAACTAATTTCAGCAACTGAAGGAAATTCGTTATAACATGCATGGTTTTTAATCAGCACGGCAACTGCAGGTTATGCAGAAACACCAGAAGTATTTCCCTGTAACCTCCAAGTCCACAGGCAATCTGCTACCATATTTTATTGCTGTGAGAAGACTTTTTTGCCCAGCATATATCTGACAATGATCATGCTCTTCCTCCACGTTGTTTGACTCAGAATTTTGTCTTAGGTTGCCAATGGCCCCATTAGTGAAGAAGTTGTCTGCAAAGGGAATGAAGCTGTCCTCAGGTATTTCCAAGCCCAAATGAAGACTTTATGATACTTTAATGACAGCATACATTTTAAAGCCAAATTTTTCTACCTGAGCAACAAATCTGCATTACAAATTAGCCACTTTACATTTGAATTTTGCTTTCTGTGCCCACTGTATATATATTGGATTAAATGACGCTAGCCAACTGTAGATTCTGAATCGGCACGTAATGCAGGGCAAGGTATGAAGATGCTAACTTTTTCTACAAAATGGATACACAAAAGAAATTTTCTGAATTTCGGGGACATCTTAGTGGCATTCTCTTTCATGTAAGTAAAATGTGGATTCTCTTTCATGTAAGTAAAATGTCGATTCTCTTAGACATGTTACATTATTCGTTTTTTACTGTGGCTTATATTTGCATCACTTTGAATAGGAAAAACTTGGCACAATGCTTGACAAAATGACACGTGTTGAGAATACTGCTGCTGAATTGACTCGTGTTCTTGGAATAAATGAGAGAATGATCCCGATTATCAAAGATGCGGCAGCATTAGCTATGTCAGATCTTGCAACTTCTGTTGTCACAGAATTTACTTCACTTGCTGGAATTATGGCACGCCATTATGCTTTGAGAGACGGCATTCCAGAACAGGTTAGCGTTTTTAATGTGTTTTTTGCTGATTTCAGTAGTTAATTCCTTTTTGGCTGAGTAGTATTCATGTCATAGGTTGCAGAAGCACTATTTGAGATAACACTTCCTCGATTTTCGGGCGATGTGTTTCCAAGAACAGATGCTGGCATTGTTCTTGCGGTTGCTGATAGGTACCTCATACCCATCCTTGTCGCTTATATGTATTCTCGGTTGAGATTATAATGTGTATGACGCATTTGGTAATATTATTAACCCTACAAAAATGTTGTAGGAACTTTCCTGATTTATTACTGCATTTGATTTATGCAATAATCTACACAAGTTAAGAGAAGGTCCTAGCGTTCTTTTTTTTTCACAGATTGGATAGTTTAGTTGGTTTATTTGGAGCTGGGTGTCAGCCAAGTTCTACGAATGATCCATTTGGACTTCGAAGGGTTTCTTATGGTTTGGTAAGGAAATTTGTGAAAGTCCAAATGTTGGTTATGTTGCATAAATAATATTTCCACTTTTATAGTAATATTTCACTTTTCTTTATTCAGGTTCAAATATTAGTCGAGAACAAGAAGAACTTTGACCTCAGGAAAGCCCTGAACTTAATGGCCAAGGTGCAACCTATAAAAATAGAAGACGATGTTATAGATGAGGTAAGTATGCAATATGTACTCTATGCATTATTATATTGTTACTGACAGCTCTTATTGTCAAACTCTTCTTAGGCAGTACAATTCATCACACGTAGATTGGAACAACTTTTGGTACATACCCTCTTGACCTCTAAGAATCTCAAGTTATATAAATTTTCATTAGGATTTTCACATTTTTTTTGGGGGGGGGGGCTGTATAAAGAGGTGGATTGTTACACAGACTATGGAAATATTAGTGCTTTCTGAATGTACAGATTGGTTTCAGTAAGATGTTTTTCAGCTCAAACATATGGTCACTATTTATTCTGGATTTATTTTGCCCTGTGAGGAATGAGGATAATAGCAATAACAATTATAACACATCTATTCCTGTGCTCAGCCTACCTTTTATTTAGCAGTAACAGTAACATGGTGCTGGTATAGCTGCATCTCATGTAAAATTCATAATCCTCCTTGGAGTCAAAACCTTGGTCAATGAAATCCATTTCTTTTTCAAAATAACTTAACCTTCATCTTTTTTACTAGGTGGATGAGGGGATCGATTGTGAGATAGTTCGTTCAGTGCTTATGGAACGTGCAAACTGCCCTTATCTAGCAGCACAAACAGCAACTGAGGTAAGAGTATTATGTTTCACCTAACTAGGCATCCCGAAGATTCTTTAGTTCTTCTAAATACCCCAGTCATGGACTAGGATCTGGATATACTTTTCATATGTTTACTACCCCTAGCAGAAATGTATGTGACGGTTTTGATTTTTGGTTAAGCAACTATATATTTTTGTCAACGCACACACAGATGGAAGCATTTTCGAGAACAAAATTTTTTCCCAAAATTGTTGAAGCATATTCAAGGCCAACAAGAATTATACGTGGAAAAGAAATTGATTCTGCTTTGGAGGTACTGGGTCTTTTGCACAAACATGTATCACAAACTCCGATTACAGTTTGAGATATGATCAAGTTTTTGGTTCCATGTAGTAATGTTATAACCAGCCAAGTACTAGTTGAACGGTTATTGTTGCTTCTCACTTGGAACATATATGTAGGTTGATCCAAATGTTTTTGAGAAAGATGAAGAAAAAGCATTGTGGAACGCCTACTTGGAGGTTGCTGATAAGATTCATCCAGGTACACCTTTTTATGTTTGTTTGCATCACTATTTTCAGATTTCCAGTTCATACTGTCTGTTGTTCTTTGAACAACGCTGGACTATTGTGACTTATTTTGACCATGTTGTTTTGTCTGTATTATACGTACCTGTACCCGCCCTTTAGGTGTTGATTTTAAAACCTTCATCGATGCTTCTCTGCTCTTGATACAACCCCTAGAAGATTTCTTCAACAACGTCTTCGTCATGGCAGTGAGTTTAATTGATATTTTATCCGCTTTGAGGTAGGTGCATTTGGACCTTTCCACTGCTGATCTTCATGTTTTGTACTGATGGTGTGTGCACAGGAAGATGAGAAAATTCGCAACAACCGGCTGGCGCTGCTAAGAAAGATTGATAGTTTGCCTAAGGGAATAGCGGACCTATCAGTTTTACCTGGGTTCTAGCCTTCTTTCCACTGTTAACAGTGCACTGCCCCATTTCCTGAGGGGAAATCGGAGCCAATTTTGTATTCCTTATTCATTTTATCCAATCGATCTTCAGTGGATTCACCTTATTGGTCCATCCGGACAAGTGCGTCAGGCCAGTGAAGTGAAGCAGTGCAGAGATTTCAGGTAGATAGGCGCTGATACAGATGCTTACCACATAGTTCAGTCAGCTGCCTTCATAAGGGCATGTTACAACATTTTGCATTCAGGCTACCAGCATGCAACTACCTCCTCAGTCCTCACTCTCGGTACTGAAACAAAACAAAAAAAAACTGCAACAGCAGAAGATGTAATGCTGTGTGTGGCAGACAGGCTTCGTTCTTGGCTGACGCGTTACTACAGGCGAGCGGTATACTGATGCTGGGCACCTGTCCACCAAAACTTTGGGCATAGCTCCTCTACGGATCCATTGGGTGGACCATCAACTGGGCGCAGTTTGATCTCATAAAGCTTTGGCCACAGTTTTCCTGTCACTGCAAGTGCAAATATTTACTCCTACCATATAAGATGGTGATATAACGGGAAGAGACTGAAAACTCACCGAATACTCTGTGCTTTTCTTCATCCCAAGCAATACCATTTAGAACATCGATATCCTGCAACATAAATCAGATTCAGTGTCATGTAATGGCTTCTAGACTGCTATTATATTTTGAATTTTAAATTAGATGCATCTTTCTTGATGTTTTCCCTTTTAAATTACCACATGGTAAATGAATCTCACCTCCATCTCCCATCATCACAACAAGGTTATTTTGGAGTAAAACAGTCACACAACGTTAAATAATAACCCATAGAACTACTCACTGTATTGCCAGAATCCAACAAGTGTTGCCTGCAAGATTACAAGAACACGTAACTGACACAGATACCAAGATTCAAGGGTGAGAAAAATGAATTTATGAAAAATTTTAATGAAAATTGCCGTTTTTTAGAAAAAACAAAGGCTAACCCCTATGGGTTTTTTGTGAAATTTTGATTTTTTTTTCAAAATGCTTTAAAATTAAGGCATGACAATAGAAAAAGATAAGAAGCTTCACGGGCGAGGAAAATGAATTTATGATGAGCTTTGATGGAACTTGTCGTTCTTGATAAAAAATAAAGGCTAATACCTTTGTACATTTTGTAAAATTTAGATTTTTTCCAAAATGCTTTAAAATTTAGGAATGACAACATAACACGTATCTGACAAAGATAAGAAGCTTCACGGGCGAGAAAAATGAATTTACGGCGAGTTTTGATTCACGAGCGAGAAAAATGAATTTACGGCAAGTGTTGATGAAAATTGTCGTTTTTGGTAGAAAAGCAAAGGTTAACCCCTTTGGATTTTTTGTGAATTTTTTATTTTATCCGAAATGCTTCAAAATTTAGGTATGCAAATATAACACTTAACTGAGAAAGATAAGAAGCATCACGGGCGAGAAAAATGAATTTACGACGAGTTTTGATGGAACTTGTCATTTTTGGTAGGAAACAAAGGCTAACCCCTTTGGATTTTTGTGCAACTTTAATTTTTTCCATAATGCTTAAATATTTAGGTATGATAATATACCACGTAACTGACAAAGATAAGAAGCTTCAGAGGCGAGAAAAATAAATTTTTGATGAATTTTGATGAAAATTGCCGTTTTTGGTAAAAAGCAAAGGCTAACCCCTTTGAATTTTTTAGAAACTTTAATTTTTTCCGAAATACTTAAATGTTTAGGTATGACAATATAACACGTAACTGACAAAGATAAGAAGCTTCACGAGCGAGAAAAATGATTTTTTGATGAATTTTGATGAAAATTGTCATTTTTGATAAAAAGCAAAGGCTAACCCCTTTGAATTTTTTGTGAAATTTTGATTTTTTCCGAAATGCTTCAAAATTTAGGTACGAAAATATAACGCGTATCTGACAAATATAAGAAGCTTCAAGGGTAAGAAAAATGAATTTACGGCGAGTTTTGATTCACGAGCGAGAAAAATGAATTTATGGCGAGTGTTGATGAAAATTGTCGTTTTTTGTAGAAAAGCAAAGGGTAACCCCTTTGGATTTTTTGTGAAATTTTGATTTTTTCCGAAATGCTTCAAAATTTAGGTATGACAATATAACACGTAATTGACAAAGATAAGAAGTTTCAAGGGTAAGAAAAATGAATTTACGGCGAGTTTTGATTCACGAGCGAGAAAAATGAATTTATGGCGAGTGTTGATGAAAATTGTCGTTTTTTGTAGAAAAGCAAAGGGTAACCCCTTTGGATTTTTTGTGAAATTTTGATTTTTTCCGAAATGCTTCAAAATTTAGGTATGACAATATAACACGTAATTGACAAAGATAAGAAGTTTCATGGGCGAGAATAATGAATTTACGATGAATTTTGATGAAAATTGTTGTTTTTGGGAAAAAGCAAAGGCTAAGCCCTTTGGATTTTTTGTAAATTTTGATTTTTTTCCGAAAGGCTTAAAAATTTCGGTATGACAATATAACACATATTTGACAAAGATAAGAAGCTTCACGGGCGAGAAAAATGAATTTACGATGAGTTTTGATGGAACTTATCATTTTTGGTAAAAAACAAAGGCTAACCCCTTTGGATTTTTTGTGAAATTTTGATTTTTTTTTTGAAATGTTTCAAAATTTAGGTATGAAAACATAACGCATATCTGACAAAGATAAGAAGCCTCACGGGCAAGAAAAATATATTTACGGCGAGTTTTGAGTCACGGGCGAGAAAAATGAATTTACGGCGAGTGTTGATGAAAATTGTCGTTTTTGGTAAAAAAGCAAAGGCTAACCCCTTTGGATTTCTTGGTGAAATTTTGATTTTTTCTGAAATGATTCAAAATTTATGTATGACAATATAACACGTAACTGACACATATACCAAGATTCACGGGTGAGAAAAATGAATTTACGACAAATTTTAATGAAAATTGCCGTTTTTTAGAAAAAACAAAGGTTAACCCCTATGGATTTTTTTGTGAAATTTTGATTTTTTTTCAAAATGCTTCAAAATTAAGGCATGACAATAGAACACGTATCTGAGAAAGATAATAATCTTCACGGACGAGGAAAATGAATTTATGACGAGCTTTGATGGAACTTGTAGTTCTTGGTAAAACAAAGGCTAACATCTTTGTATTTTTTGTAAAATTTAGATTTATTCCGAAATGCTTCAAAATTTAGGTATGACAACATAACATGTATCTGACAAAGATAAGAAGCTTCACGGGCGAGAAAAATGAATTTACGGCGAGTTTTGATTCACGGGCGAGAAAAATGAATTTACGGCAAGTGTTGATGAAAATTGTCGTTTTTGGTAGAAAAGCAAAGGTTAACCCCTTTGGATTTTTTGTGAATTTTTTATATTATCTGAAATGCTTCAAAATTTAGGTATGCAAATATAACACGTAACTGAGAAAGATAAGAAGCATAACGGGCGAGAAAAATGAATTTACGACGAGTTTTGATGGAACTTGTCATTTTTGGTAAGAAACAAAGGCTAACCCCTTTGGATTTTTTGTGCAACTTTGATTTTTTTCCATAATGCTTAAATATTTAGGTATGACAATATACCACGTAACTGACAAAGATAAGAAGCTTCACGGGCGAGAAAAATGAATTTTTGACGAATTTTGATAAAAATTGCCGTTTTTGGTAAAAAGCAAAGGCTAACCACTTTGGATTTTTTTGGAAACTTTGATTTTTTTTTCCGAAATGCTTAAATGTTTAGATATGACAATATAACACGTAACTGACAAAGATAAGAAGCTTCACGGGCGAGAAAAATGAATTTTTGATGAATTTTGATGAAAATTATCATTTTTGGTAAAAAGCAAAGGCTAACCCCTTTGGATTTTTTGTGAAATTTTGATTTTTTCCGAAATGCTTCAAAATTTAGGTATGAAAATATAACGCGCATCTGACAAATATAAGAAGCTTCACGGGTAAGAAAAATGAATTTACGGCGAGTTTTGATTCATGAGCGAGAAAAATGAATTTACGGTGAGTGTTGATGAAAATTGTCGTTTTTGGTAGAAAAGCAAAGGCTAACCCCTTTGGATTTTTTGTGAAATTTTGTTTTTTTCCGAAATGCTTCAAAATTTAGATATGACAATATAACA
Organism: Neostapfia colusana; assembly: GCA_030760725.1. NCBI lineage: Eukaryota > Viridiplantae > Streptophyta > Magnoliopsida > Poales > Poaceae > Neostapfia > Neostapfia colusana. Next base: position 56,117,994 of record JASWHV010000020.1, read on the forward strand.
CGTAACTGACAAAGATAAGAAGCTTCATGGGCGAGAAAAATGAATTTACGATGAATTTTGATGAAAATTGTCGTTTTTGAAAAAAACAAAGGCTAAGCCCTTTGGATTTTTTTGTGAAATTTTGATTTTTTTCGAAAGGCTTAAAAATTTCGGTATGACAATATAACGCATATCTGACAAAGACAACAAGCTTCACGGGTAAGAAAAATAAATTTACGACGAGTTTTGTTGGAACTTGTCATTTTTAGTAAAAACAATGGCTAACCCCTTTGGATTTTTTGTGAAATTTTGATTTTTTTTCCGAAATGTTTCAAAATTTAGGTATGAAAACATAACGCATATCTGACAAAGATAAGAAGCCTCACGGGTAAGAAAAATAAATTTACGACGAGTTTTGAGTCACGGGCGAGAAAAATGAATTTAGGGCGAGTGTTGATGAAAATTGTCGTTTTTGGTAAAAAAGCAAAGGCTAACCCCTTTGGATTTTTTGGTGAAATTTTGATTTTTTCTTAAATGATTCAAAATTTATGTATGACAATATAACACGTAACTGACAAAGATACCAAGATTCACGGGTGAGAAAAATGAATTTACGATAATTTTTGATGAAAATTGCCGTTTTTGAGAAAAAGCAAAGGCTAACCCCTTCGGATTTTTTGTGAAAATTTGATTTTTCTGAAATGCTTAAAATTTTTGGTATGACAATATAACGCGTATCTGACAAAGATAAGAAGCTTTACGGGCGAGAAAAATGAATTTACGACGAGTTTTGATGGAACTTGTCTTTTTTGGAAAAAAAATAAAGGCTAACCCCTTTGGATTTTTTGTGAAATTTTGATTTTTTCCGAAATTTTTCAAAATTTAGATATGACAACATAACGCGTATCTGAAAAAGATAAGAAGGCTCACGAGTGAGAAAAATGAATTTACGGCGAGCTTTCATTCACGGGCGAGAAAAATGAATTTACGCCGAGTGTTGATGAAAATTGTCGTTTTTGGTAAAAAAGCAAAAGCTAACCCCTTTGGATTTTTTGTGAAATTTTGATTTTTTTTCTGAAATGATTCAAAATTTAGGTATGATAATATAACATGTAAGTGACAAAGATAAGAAGATTCACGGACGAGAAAAATGAATTTACGATGAATTTTGATGAAAATTGCCGTTTTTGAGAAAAAGCAAAGGCTAACCCCTTTGGATTTTTGTGAAATTTTGTTTTTTTTCTGAAATGCTTCAAAATTTCGGTATGACAATATGATGCAAAATTGACAAAGATAAGAAGCTTCATGATTGAGAAAAATGAATTTACGACGAGCTTTGATGGAACTTGTCATTTTTGGTAAAAAACAAAGGTTAACCCCTTTGGATTTTTTATGAAATTTTGATTTTTTCCAAAATGCTTCAAAGTTTAGGTATGACAATATAACACGTAACTGACAAAGATAAGAAGCTTCACGGGCGAGAAAAATGAATTTTTGATGAATTTTGAAGAAAATTGCCGTTTCTAGTAAAAAGAAACGGCTAACCCTTTTGGATTTTTTGTGAAATTTTGATTTTTTCTGAGATGCTTCAAAATTTAGGTATGAAAATATAACGCGTATCTGAGAAATATAAGAAGCTTCACGAGTAAGAAAAATGAATTTACGGTGAGTTTTGATTCACGAGAAAGAAAAATGAATTTACGGCGAGTGTTGATGAAAATTATCGTTTTTTGTAGAAAAGCAAAGGCTAACTCCTTTGGATTTTTTTTTGAAATTTTGATTTTATCCGAAATGCTTCAAAATTTAGGTATGCCAATATAACACATAACTGACAAAGATAAGAAGCATCACGGGCGAGAAAAATGAATATTTGACGCATTTTGATGAAAATTGCCGTTTTTGATAAAAAGTAAAGGCTAACCCCTTTTTATTTTTTGGAAACTTTGATTTTTTTCCGAATTGCTTAAATGTTTAGGTATGACAATATAACACGTAACTGACAAAGATAAGAAGCTTCACGGGCGAGAAAAATGAATTTTTGACAAATTTTGATGAAAATTGTCATTTTTGGTAAAGAGCAAAGGCTAACCCCTTTGGATTTTTTTGTGAAATTTCGATTTTTTTTTCTGAAATGCTTCAAAATTTAGGTATGAAAATATAACGCGTATCTGACAAATATAAGAGGTCTCACGGGTAAGAAAAATGAATTTACGGCGAGTTTTGATTCACGAGTGAGAAAAATGAATTTACGGCGAGTGTTGATGAAAATTGTCGTTTTTGATAGAAAAGCAAAGGCTAATCCCTTTGAATTTTTTGTGAAATTTTGGTTTTTTCCGAAATGCTTCAAGAAGCTTCATGGGTGAGAAAAATGAATTCCCGATGAATTTTGATGAAAATTGCGTTTTTGAGAATAAGCAAAGGCTAACCCCTTTGAATTTTTTGTGAAATTTTGATTTTTTCCGAAATACTTTAAAATTAAGATATGACAATAGAATGCATATCTGAGAAAGATAAGAAGATTCACGGGCGAGAAAAATGAATTTATGACGAGCTTTGATGGAACTTGTTGTTCTTGGTAAAAAACAAAGGCTAACACCTTTGTATTTTTTGTAAAATTTAGATTTCTTCCAAAATGTTTCAAAATTTAGGTATGATAACATAACATGTATGTGACAAAGATAAGAAGCTTCACGGGCGAGAAAAATGAATTTACGACGAGTTTTGATGGAACTTGTCATTTTTGTAAGAAACAAAGGCTAACCCCTTTGGATTTTTTCCGAAATGCTTAAATATTTAGGTATGACAATATACCACGTAACTGACAAAGATAAGAAGCTTCATGGGCGAGAAAAACGAATTTTTGATGAGTTGTGATGAAAATTGCCATTTTTGGTAAAAAGCAAAGGCTAACCCCTTTGGATTTTTTGGAAACTTTGATTTTTTTTCCAAAATGCTTAAATGTTTAGGTATGACAATATAACACGTAACTGACAAAGATAAGAAGCTTCACGGGCGAGAAAAATGAATTTTTGACGAATTTTGATGAAAATTGTCGTTTTTGGTAAAAAGCAAAGGCTAACCCCTTTGGATTTTTTGTGAAATTTTGATTTTTTCCGAAATGCTTCAAAATTTAGGTATGAAAATATAACGCGTATCTCACAAATATAAGAAACTTCACGGGTAAGAAAAATGAATTTACGGCGAGTTTTGACTCATGAGCTAGAAAAATAAATTTACGGCGAGTGTTGATGAAAATTGTCGTTTTTGGTAGAAAAGCAAAGGCTAACCCCTTTGGATTTTTTTGTGAAATTTTGATTTTCTCTGAAATGATTCAAAATTAAGGTATGACAATATAACACGTAACTGACAAAGATAAGAAGCTTCATGGGCGAGAAAAATGAATTTGCGATGAAATTTGATGAAAATTGTCGTTTTTGAGAAAAAGCAAAGGCTAACCCCTATTGATTTTTTGTGAAATTTTGATTTTTTCCGAAAGGCTTAAAAATTTTGGTATGACAATATAACGCATATCTGACAAAGATAAGAAGCTTCACGGGCGAGAAAAATGAATTTACGACGAGTTTTGATGGAACTTGTCGTTTTTGGTAAAAAACAAAGGCTAACCCCTTTGGATTTTTTGTGAAAATTTGATTTTTCTGAAATGCTTCAAAATTTAGGTATGAAAACATAACGCATATCTCACAAAGATAAGAAGCCTCACGGGCAAGAAAAATGAATTTACGGTGAGTTTTGAGTCACGGGTGAGAAAAATGAATTTACGCCGAGTGTTCATGAAAATTGTCGTTTTTGGTAGAAAAACAAAGGTTAACCCCTTTGAATTTTTTGTGAAATTTTGATTTTTTCTGAAATGCTTCAAAATTTAGGAATGACAACATAACACGTATCTGACAAAGATAAGAAGTTTCACGGGCGAGAAAAATGAATTTACGACGAGTTTTGATGAAAATTGCCGTTTTTGGTAAAAAACAAAGGCTAATCCCTTTGGATTTTGTTGTAAAATTTTGATTTTTTCTGAAATGCTTCAAAATTTAGGTATGACAACATAACGCGTATCTGACAAAGATAAGAAGCTTCACGGGTTAGAAAAATGAATTTACGGCGAGTTTTGATTCACAAGCCAGAAAAATAAATTTTCGACAAGTGTTGATGAAAATTATCGTTTTTAGTAGAAAAGCAAAGGCTAACCCCTTTGGATTTTTTATGATTTTTTTATTTTATCCGAAATGCTTCAAAATTTAGGTATGCAAATATAACACGTAACTGAGAAAGATAAGAAGCATCATGGGCGAGAAAAGTAAATTTACGACGAGTTTTGATGGAACTTGTCATTTTTGGTAAGAAACAAAGGCTAACCCCTTTGGATTTTTTGTGCAACTTTGATTTTTTTCTGAAATGCTTAAATATTTAGGTATGACAATATACCACGTAACTGACAAAGATAAGAAGCTTCACGGGCGAGAAAAATGAATTTTTGACGAATTGTGATGAAAATTGCCATTTTTGGTAAAAAGCAAAGGCTAACCCCTTTGGGTTTTTTGGAAAATTTGAATTTTTTCCAAAATGCTTAAATGTTTAGGTATGACAATATAACACGTAACTGACAAAGATAAGAAGCTTCACGGGCGAGAAAAATGAATTTTTGATGAATTTTGATGAAAATTGTCGTTTTTGGTAAAAAGCAAAGGCTAACCCCTTTGGATTTTTTGTAAAATTTTGATTTTTTCAGAAATGCTTCAAAATTTAGGTATGAAAATATAACGCATATCTGACAAATATAAGAAGCTTCACGGGTAAGAAAAATGAATTTACGGTGAGTTTTGATTCACGAGCCAGAAAAATGAATTTACGACAAGTGTTGATGAAAATTGTCGTTTTTAGTAGAAAAGCAAAGGCTAACCTCTTTGGATTTTTTGTGAAATTTTGATTTTTTCTGAAATGCTTCAAAATTTAGCTATGACAATATAACACATAACTGGCAAAGATAAGAAGCTTCATGGGAGAGAAAAATGAATTTACGATGAAATTTGATGTAAATATTCGTTTTTGAGAAAAAGCAAAGGCTAACCCTTTGGATTTTTTATGAAATTTTGATTTCTTCCGAAAGGCTTAAAAATTTAGGTATGACAATATAACGCATATCTCACAAAGATAAGAGGCTTCACGGGCGAGAAAAATAAATTTACGACGAGTTTTGATGGAACTTGTCGTTTTTGGTAAAAAATAAAGGCTAACGCTTTTGAATTTTTTGTGAAATTTTAATTTTTTCCGAAATGTTCCAAAATTTAGATACGACAACATAACGCGTATCTGACAAAGATAAGAAGCTTCACGAGCGAGAAAAATGAATTTATGGTGGGTTTTGATTCACGGGCGAGAAAAATGAATTTACGGCCAGTGTTGATGAAAATTGTCGTTTTTGGTAGAAAAGCAAAGGCTAACCCCTTTGGATTTTTTGTGAAATTTTGATTTTCTCTGAAATGATTCAAAATTAAGGTATGACAATATAACACATAACTGACAAAGATAACAAGCTTCATGGGCGAGAAAAATGAATTTACGATGAAATTTGATGAAAATTGTCGTTTTTGAGAAAAAGCAAAGGCTAACCCCTATTGATTTTTTGTGAAATTTTGATTTTTTCTGAAAGGCTTAAAAATTTTGGTATGACAATATAACGCATATCTGACAAAGATAAGAAGCTTCACGGGCGAGAAAAATGAATTTACGACGAGTTTTGATGGAACTTGTCGTTTTTGGTAAAAAACAAAGGCTAACCCCTTTGGATTTTTTGTGAAAATTTGATTTTTCTGAAATGCTTCAAAATTTAGGTATGAAAACATAACGCATATCTCACAAAGATAAGAAGCCTCACGGGTAAGAAAAATGAATTTACGGTGAGTTTTGAGTCACGGGTGAGAAAAATGAATTTACGCCGAGTGTTCATGAAAATTGTCATTTTTGGTAGAAAAACAAAGGTTAACACCTTTGAATTTTTTGTGAAATTTTGGTTTTTTCCGAAATGCTTCAAAATTTAGGAATGACAACATAACACGTATCTGACAAAGATAAGAAGTTTCACGGGCGAGAAAAATGAATTTACGACGAGTTTTGATGAAAATTGCCGTTTTTGGTAAAAAAATAAAGGCTAATCCCTTTGGATTTTGTTGTAAAATTTTGATTTTTTCTGAAATGCTTCAAAATTTAGGTATGACAACATAACGCGTATCTGACAAAGATAAGAAGCTTCACGGGTTAGAAAAATGAATTTACGGTGAGTTTTGATTCACAAGCCAGAAAAATAAATTTTCGACAAGTGTTGATGAAAATTATCGTTTTTAGTAGAAAAGCAAAGGCTAACCCCTTTGGATTTTTTATGATTTTTTTATTTTATCCGAAATGCTTCAAAATTTAGGTATGCAAATATAACACGTAACTGAGAAAAATAAGAAGCATCATGGGCGAGAAAAGTAAATTTACGACGAGTTTTGATGGAACTTGTCATTTTTGGTAAGAAACAAAGGCTAACCCCTTTGGATTTTTTGTGCAACTTTGATTTTTTTCTGAAATGCTTAAATATTTAGGTATGACAATATACCACGTAACTGACAAAGATAAGAAGCTTCACGGGCGAGAAAAATGAATTTTTGACGAATTGTGATGAAAATTGCCATTTTTGGTAAAAAGCAAATGCTAACCCCTTTGGGTTTTTTGGAAAATTTGATTTTTTTCCAAAATGCTTAAATGTTTAGGTATGACAATATAATACGTAACTGACAAAGATAAGAAGCTTCACGGGCGAGAAAAATGAATTTTTGATGAATTTTGATGAAAATTGTCGTTTTTGGTAAAAAGCAAAGGCTAACCCCTTTGGATTTTTTGTAAAATTTTGATTTTTTCAGAAATGCTTCAAAATTTAGGTATGAAAATATAACGCATATCTGACAAATATAAGAAGCTTCACGGGTAAGAAAAATGAATTTACGGCGAGTTTTGATTCACGAGCCAGAAAAATGAATTTACGGCAAGTGTTGATGAAAATTGTCGTTTTTGGTAGAAAAGCAAAGGCTAACCCCTTTGGATTTTTTGTGAAATTTTGATTTTTTCTGAAATGCTTCAAAATTTAGCTATGACAATATAACACGTAACTGACAAAGATAAGAAGCTTCATGGGAGAGAAAAATGAATTTACGATGAAATTTGATGTAAATTGTCGTTTTTGAGAAAAAGCAAAGGCTAACCCCTTTGGATTTTTTGTGAAATTTTGATTTCTTCCGAAAGGCTTAAAAATTTAGGTATGACAATATAACGCATATCTCACAAAGATAAGAGGCTTCACGGGCGAGAAAAATAAATTTACGACGAGTTTTGATGGAACTTGTCGTTTTTGGTAAAAAATAAAGGCTAACGCTTTTGAATTTTTTGTGAAATTTTAATTTTTTCCGAAATGTTCCAAAATTTAGATACGACAACATAACGCGTACCTGACAAAGATAAGAAGCTTCACGAGCGAGAAAAATGAATTTATGGTGGGTTTTGATTCACGGGCGAGAAAAATGAATTTACGCCGAGTGTTGATGAAAATTGTCGTTTTTGGTAAAAAAGCAAAGGCTAACCCCTTTGGATTTTTTGTGAATTTTTTATTTTATCTGAAATGCTTAAATATTTAGGTATGACAATATACCACGTAACTGACAAAGATAAGAAGCTTCAAGGGCGAGAAAAATGAATTTTTGACGAATTGTGATGAAAATTGCTGTTTTTGGTAAAAAGCAAAGGCTAACCCCTTTGGATTTTTTTGGAAACTTTGATTTTTTTCCAAAATACTTAAATGTTTAGGTATGACAATATAACACGTAAGTGACAAAGATAAGAACCTTCATGGGCAAGAAAAATGATTTTTGACGAATTTGGATGAAAATTGTTGTTTTTGGTAAAAAGCAAAGGCTAACCCCTTTAAATTTTTGTAAAATTTTGATTTTTTCAGAAATGCTTCCAAATCTAGGTATGAAAATGTAACGCGTATCTGATAAATATAAGAAGCTTCACGGGTAAAAAAAATGAATTTACGATGAGTTTTGATTCACGAGCCAGAAAAATGAATTTACGACAAGTGTTGATGAAAATTGTCGTTTTTGGTAGAAAAGCAAAGGCTAACCCCTTTCGATTTTTTATGAATTTTTTATTTTATCCGAAATGCTTCAAAATTTAGGTATGCCAATATAACACATAACTGAGAAAGATAAGAAGCATCACGGGCGAGAAAAATGAATTTACGACGAGTTTTGATGGAACTTGTCATTTTTGGTAAGAAACAAAGGCTAACCCCTTTGGATTTTTTGTGAAATTTTATTTTTTCTGAAATGCTTCAATGTTTAGGTATGACAATATAACACGTAACTGACAAATATAAGAAGCTTCACCAGCGAGGAAAATTAATTTACGATGAATTTTGATGAAAATTGCCGTTTTTGGTAAAAAGCAAAGGCTAACCCCTTTGGATTTTTTGTGAAATTTTGATTTTTTCCGAAATGCTTCAAAATTTAGGTATGAAAATATAACGTGTATCTGACAAAGATAAGAAGCTTCACTGGCAAGAAAAATGAATTTACGGCGAGTTTTGATTCACGGGCGAGAAAAATGAATTTACGACGAGTGTCGATGAAAATTGTCGTTTTTTGGTAGAAAAGCAAAGGCTAACCCCTTAGGATTTTTTTCGTGAAATTTTTATTTTTCCAAAATGCTTCAAATTTTAGGTATGACAATATAACACGTAACTGACAAGGATAAGAAGCTTCATGGGCGAGAAAAATAAATTTAAGATGAAATTTGATGTAAATTGTCGTTTTTGAGAAAAAAGCAAAGGCTAACCCCTTTGGATTTTTTGTGAAATTTTAATTTTTTCCGAAAGGCTTAAAAATTTTGGTATGACAATATAACGCATATCTGACAAAGATAAGAAGCTTCACGGGTGAGAAAAATTAATTTACGACGAGTTTTGATGGAACTTGTCGTTTTTGGTAAAAACAAAGGCTAACCCCTTTGGATTTTTTGTGAAATTTTAATTTTTTCTGAAATGCTCCAAAATTTAGATATGACAACATAACGCGTATCCGACTAAGATAAGAAGCCTCACGAGCGAGAAAATAAATTTACAGCGAGTTTTGATTCACGGGCGAGAAAAATGAATTTATGCCGAGCGTTGATAAAAATTGTCATTTTTGGTAAATAGCAAAGGCTAACCCCTTTGTATTTTTTTGTGAATTTTTTATGTTATCCAAAATGCTTAAATATTTAGGTATGACAATATACCATGTAACTGACAAAGATAAGAAGCTTCACGGACGAGAAAAATGAATTTTTGACGAATGTTGATGAAAATTACCATTTTTGGTAAAAAGCAAAGGCTAACCCCTTTGGATTTTTTGGAAACTTTGATTTTTTTTCCCAAAATACTTAAATGTTTAGGTATGACAATATAACACGTAACTGACAAAGATAAGAACCTTCACGGGCAAGAAAAATGATTTTTTGACGAATTTGGATGAAAATTGTCGTTTTTGGTAAAAAGCAAAGGCTAACCCCTTTGGATCTTTTGTGAAATTTTGATTTTTTCAGAAATGCTTCAAAATTTAGGTATGAAAATATAACGCATATCTAACAAATATAAGAAGCTTCACGGGTAAGAAAAATGAATTTACGGCGAGTTTTGATTCACGAGCGAGAAAAATGAATTTACGGCAAGTGTTGATGAAAATTGTCGTTTTTGGTAGAAAAGCAAAGGCTAACCCCTTTGGATTTTTTGTGAAATTTTGATTTTATCCGAAATGCTTCAAAATTTAGGTATGCCAATATAACACATAACTGAGAAAGATAAGAAGCATCACGGGCGAGAAAAATGAATTTACGACGAGTTTTGATGGAACTTGTCATTTTTGGTAAGAAACAAAGGCTAACCCCTTTGGATTTTTTGTGAAATTTTATTTTTTCTGAAATGCTTCAATGTTTAGGTATGACAATATAACACGTAACTGACAAATATAAGAAGCTTCACCAGCGAGGAAAATTAATTTACGATGAATTTTGATGAAAATTGCCGTTTTTGGTAAAAAGCAAAGGCTAACCCCTTTGGATTTTTTGTGAAATTTTGATTTTTTCCGAAATGCTTCAAAATTTAGGTATGAAAATATAACGTGTATCTGACAAAGATAAGAAGCTTCACTGGCAAGAAAAATGAATTTACGGCGAGTTTTGATTCACGGGCGAGAAAAATGAATTTACGACGAGTGTCGATGAAAATTGTCGTTTTTTGGTAGAAAAGCAAAGGCTAACCCCTTAGGATTTTTTTCGTGAAATTTTGATTTTTCCAAAATGCTTCAAATTTTAGGTATGACAATATAACACGTAACTGACAAGGATAAGAAGCTTCATGGGCGAGAAAAATAAATTTAAGATGAAATTTGATGTAAATTGTCGTTTTTGAGAAAAAAGCAAAGGCTAACCCCTTTGGATTTTTTGTGAAATTTTAATTTTTTCCGAAAGGCTTAAAAATTTTGGTATGACAATATAACGCATATCTGACAAAGATAAGAAGCTTCACGGGTGAGAAAAATTAATTTACGACGAGTTTTGATGGAACTTGTCGTTTTTGGTAAAAACAAAGGCTAACCCCTTTGGATTTTTTGTGAAATTTTAATTTTTTCTGAAATGCTCCAAAATTTAGATATGACAACATAACGCGTATCCAACTAAGATAAGAAGCCTCACGAGCGAGAAAATAAATTTACAGCGAGTTTTGATTCACGGGCGAGAAAAATGAATTTATGCCGAGCGTTGATAAAAATTGTCATTTTTGGTAAATAGCAAAGGCTAACCCCTTTGTATTTTTTTGTGAATTTTTTATGTTATCCAAAATGCTTAAATATTTAGGTATGACAATATACCATGTAACTGACAAAGATAAGAAGCTTCACGGGCGAGAAAAATGAATTTTTGACGAATGTTGATGAAAATTACCGTTTTTGGTAAAAAGCAAAGGCTAACCCCTTTGGATTTTTTGGAAACTTTGATTTTTTTTCCCAAAATACTTAAATGTTTAGGTATGACAATATAACACGTAACTGACAAAGATAAGAACCTTCACGGGCAAGAAAAATGATTTTTTGACGAATTTGGATGAAAATTGTCGTTTTTGGTAAAAAGTAAAGGCTAACCCCTTTGGATCTTTTGTGAAATTTTGATTTTTTCAGAAATGCTTCAAAATTTAGGTATGAAAATATAACGTGTATGTGACAAATATAAGAAGCTTCACGGGTAAGAAAAATGAATTTACGGCGAGTTTTGATTCACGAGCCAGAAAAATGAATTTACGACAAGTGTTGATGAAAATTGTCGTTTTTGGTAGAAAAGCAAAGGCTAACCCCTTTGGATTTTTTATGAATTTTTTATTTATCCGAAATGCTTCAAAATTTAGGTATGCCCTAACACGTAACTGAGAAAGATAAGAAGCATCACGGGCGAGAAAAATAAATTTACGACGAGTTTTGATGGAACTTGTCATTTTTGGTAAGAAACAAAGGCTAACCCCTTTGGATTTTTTGTGCAACTTTGATTTTTTTCCAAAATGCTTAAATATTTAGGTATGACAATATACCACGTAACTAACAAAGATAAGAAGCTTCACGGGCGAGAAAATTGATTTTTTGACGAATTGTGATAAAAATTACCATTTTTGGTAAAAAGCAAAGGCTAACCCCTTTGGATTTTTTGGGAACTTTGATTTTTTCTCAAAATGCTTAAATATTTAGGTATGACAATATAACACGTAACTGACAAAGATAAGAAGCTTCACGGGCGAGAAAATTGAATTTTTGATGAATTTTGATGAAAATTGTCGTTTTTGGTAAAAAGCAAAGGCTAACCCCTTTGGATTTTTTATGAAATTTTGATTTTTTCCGAAATGCTTCAAAATTTAGGTATGAAAATATAACGTGTATCTGAAAAATATAAGAAGCTTCAAGAGTAAGAAAAATGAATTTACGGCGAGTTTTGATTCACGAGCGAGAAAAATAAATTTACGGCTTGTGTTGATGAAAATTATCGTTTTTGGTAGAAAAGAAAAGGCTAACCCCTTTGAATTTTGTATGAAATTTTGATTTTTTTTCTGAAATGCTTCAAAATTTAGTTATGACAATATAACTGACAAAGATAAGAAGCTTCATAGGCGAGAAAAATGAATTTACGATGAAATTTGATGTAAATTGTCGTTTTTTAGAAAAAGCAAAGGCTAACCCCTTTGGATTTTGTGGAAACTTTGATTTTTTTCCAAAATGCTTAAATGTTTAGGTATGACAATATAACACGTAACTGACAAAGATAAGAACCTTCACGGGCAAGAAAAATGAATTTTTGACGAATTTGGATGAAAATTGTCATTTTTGGTAAAAAGCAAAGGCTAACCCCTTTGGATTTTTTTGTGAAATTTTGATTTTTTCAAAATGCTTTAAAATTTAGGTATGAAAATATAACGTGTATCTGACAAATATAAGAAGCTTCACGGGTAAGAAAAATGAATTTCCAGTGAGTTATTCACGAGCGAGAAAAATAAATTTACGGCGAGTGTTGATGAAAATTATCGTTTTTGGTAGAAAAGCAAAGGCTAACCCCTTTGGATTTTTTGTGAAATTTTGATTTTTTCCGAAATGCTTCAAAATTTAGGTATGATAATATAACACGTAACTGACAAAGATAAGAAGCTTCATGGGCGAGAAAAATGAATTTACGATGAAATTTGATGTAAATTGTCGTTTTTGAGAAAAAGCAAAGGCTAACCCCTTTGGATTTTTTTGTGAAATTTTAATTTTTTCCGAAAGGCTTAAAAATTTTGGTATGACAATATAACGCATATCTGACAAAGATAAGAAGCTTCACGGGTGAGAAAAATCAATTTACGACGAGTTTTGATGGAACTTGTCGTTTTTGGTAAAAAACAAAGGCTAGCCCCTTTGGATTTTTTGTGAAATTTTAATTTTTTTCTGAAATGTTCCAAAATTTAGATATGACAACATAACGCGTATCTGACTAGGATAAGAAGCCTCATGAGCGAGAAAAATAAATTTATGGCGAGTTTTGATTCAAGGGCGAGAAAAATGAATTTACACCGAGTGTTGATGAAAATTGTCGTTTTTTGTAAAAAGCAAAGGCTAACCCCTTTGGATTTTTTTGTGAATTTTTCATTTTATCCGAAATGCTTAAATATTTAGGTATGACAATATACCACGTAACTGACAAAGATAAGAAGCTTCACGGGCGAGAAAAATGAATTTTTGACGAATGTTGATGAAAATTACCGTTTGTGGTAAAAAGCAAAGGCTAACCCCTTTGGATTTTTTGGAAACTTTGATTTTTTTTTCCAAAATACTTACATGTTTAGGTATGACAATATAACACGTAACTGACAAAGATAAGAACCTTCACGGGCAAGAAAAATGAATTTTTGACGAATTTGGATGAAAATTGTCGTTTTTGGTAAAAAGCAAAGGCTAACCCCTTTGGATTTTTTGTGAAATTTTGATTTTTTCAGAAATGCTTCAAAATTTAGGTATGAAAATATAACGCGTATCTGACAAATATAAGAAGCTTCACGGGTAAGAAAAATGAATTTACGGCGAGTTTTGATTCACGAGCCAGAAAAATAAATTTATGGCGAGTGTTGATAAAAATTGTCGTTTTTGGTAGAAAAGCAAAGGCTAACCCCTTTGGATTTTTTATGAATTTTTTATTTATCCGAAATGCTTCAAAATTTAGGTATGCCAATATAACACGTAACTGAGAAAGATAAGAAGCATCACGGGCGAGAAAAATGAATTTACGACGAGTTTTGATGGAACTTGTCATTTTTGGTATGAAACAAAGTCTAACCCCTTTGGATTTTTTGTGCAACTTTGATTTTTTTCCGAAATGCTTAAATATATAGGTATGACAATATTCCACGTAACTAACAAAGATAAGAAGCTTCACGGGCGAGAAAATTGATTTTTTGACGAATTGTGATGAAAATTGCCATTTTTGGTAAAAAGCAAAGGCTAACCCCTTTGCATTTTTTGGGAACTTTGATTTTTTCCAAAATGCTTAAATGTTTAGGTATGACAATATAACACGTAACTGACAAAGATAAGAAGCTTCACGGGCGAGAAAATTGAATTTTTGACGAATTTTGATGAAAATTGTCGTTTTTGGTAAAAAGCAAAGGCTAACCCCTTTGGATTTTTTGTGAAATTTTTATTTTTTCAGAAATGCTTCAAAATTTAGGTATGAAAATATAACGCGTATCTGACAAATATAAGAAGCTTCATGGGTAAGAAAAATGAATTTACGGCGAGTTTTGATTCACGAGCTAGAAAAATGAATTTACGGCAAGTGTTGATGAAAATTGTCGTTTTTGGTAGAAAAGCAAAGGCTAACCCCTTTGGATTTTTTATGAATTTTTTATTTTATCCGAAATGCTTCAAAATTTAGTTATGCCAATATAACACGTAACTGAGAAAGATAAGAAGCATCACGGGCGAGAAAAATGAATTTACGACGAGTTTTGATGGAACTTGTCAATTTTGGTAATAAACAAAGGCTAACCCCTTTGGATTTTTTGTGCAACTTTGATTTTTTTCTGAAATGCTTAAATATTTAGGTATGACAATATACCACGTAACTAACAAAGATAAGAAGGTTTAAGGACGAGAAAAATGGATTTTTGACGAACTGTGATGAAAATTGCCATTTCTGGTAAAAAGCAAAGGCTAACCCCTTTGGATTTTTTGGAAACTTTGATTTTTTTCCAAAATGCTTAAATGTTTAGGTATGACAATATAACACGTAACTGACAAAGATAAGAACCTTCACGGGCAAGAAAAATGAATTTTTGATGAATTTGGATGAAAATTGTAATTTTTGGTAAAAAGCAAAGGCTAACCCCTTTGGATTTTTTGTGAAATTTTGATTTTTTCAGAAATGCTTTAAAATTTAGGTATGAAAATATAACGTGTATCTGACAAATATAAGAAGTTTCACGGGTAAGAAAAATGAATTTACGGTGAGTTTTGATTCACGAGCGAGAAAAATAAATTTACGGCGAGTGTTGATGAAAATTATCGTTTTTGGTAGAAAAGCAAAGGCTAACCCCTTTGGATTTTTTGTGAAATTTAGATTTTTTCCGAAATGCTTCAAAATTTAGGTATGAAAATATAACGCGTATCTGAAAAATATAAGAAGCTTCAAGGGTAAGAAAAATGAATTTACGGCGAGTTTTGATTCACGAGCGAGAAAAATAAATTTACGGCTTGTGTTGATGAAAATTATCGTTTTTGGTAGAAAAGCAAAGGCTAACCCCTTTGAATTTTATATGAAATTTTGATTTTTTTCTGAAATGCTTCAAAATTTTGGTATGACAATATAACTGACAAAGATAAGAAGCTTCATGGGCGAGAAAAATGAATTTACCATGAAATTTGATGTAAATTGTCGTTTTTGAGAAAAAGCAAAGGCTAACCCCTTTGGATTTTGTGGAAACTTTGATTTTTTTCCAAAATGCTTAAATGTTTAGGTATGACAATATAACACGTAACTAACAAAGATAAGAACCTTCACGGGCAAGAAAAATGAATTTTTGACGAATTTGGATGAAAATTGTCATTTTTGGTAAAAAGCAAAGGCTAACCCCTTTGGATTTTTTGTGAAATTTTGATTTTTTCAGAAATGCTTTAAAATTTAGGTATGAAAATATAACGTGTATCTGACAAATATAAGAAGTTTCACGGGTAAGAAAAATGAATTTACGGTGAGTTTTGATTCACGAGCGAGAAAAATAAATTTACGGCGAGTGTTGATGAAAATTATCGTTTTTGGTAGAAAAGCAAAGGCTAACCCCTTTGGATTTTTTGTGAAATTTTGATTTTTTCCGAAATGCTTCAAAATTTAGGTATGATAATATAACACGTAACTCACAAAGATAAGAAGCTTCATGGGCGAGAAAAATGAATTTACGATGAAATTTGATGTAAATTGTCGTTTTTGAGAAAAAGCAAAGGCTAACCCCTTTGGATTTTTTGTGAAATTTTGTTTTTTCCGAAAGGCTTAAAAATTTTGGTATGACAATATAACGCATATCTGACAAAGATAAGAAGCTTCACGGGTGAGAAAAATCAATTTACGACGAGTTTTGATGGAACTTGTCGTTTTTGGTAAAAAACAAAGGCTAGCCCCTTTGGATTTTTTGTGAAATTTTAATTTTTTCCGAAATGTTCCAAAATTTAGATATGACAACATAACGCGTATCTGACTAAGATAAGAAGCCTCATGAGCGAGAAAAATAAATTTATGGCGAGTTTTGATTCAAGGGCGAGAAAAATGAATTTACACCGAGTGTTGATGAAAATTGTCGTTTTTTGTAAAAAGCAAAGGCTAACCCCTTTGGATTTTTTTGTGAATTTTTCATTTTATCCGAAATGCTTAAATATTTAGGTATGACAATATACCATGTAACTGACAAAGATAAGAAGCTTCACGGGCGAGAAAAATGAATTTTTGACGAATGTTGATGAAAATTACCGTTTGTGATAAAAAGCAAAGGCTAACCCCTTTGGATTTTTTGGAAACTTTGATTTTTTTTCCAAAATACTTACATGTTTAGGTATGACAATATAACACGTAACTGACAAAGATAAGAACCTTCACGGGCAAGAAAAATGAATTTTTGACGAATTTGGATGAAAATTGTCGTTTTTGGTAAAAAGCAAAGGCTAACCCCTTTGGATTTTTTGTGAAATTTTGATTTTTTTAGAAATGCTTCAAAATTTAGGTATGAAAATATAACGCGTATATGACAAATATAAGAAGCTTCACGGGTAAGAAAAATGAATTTACGGCGAGTTTTGATTCACGAGCCAGAAAAATAAATTTACGGCGAGTGTTGATGAAAATTGTCGTTTTTGGTAGAAAAGCAAAGGCTAACCCCTTTGGATTTTTTATGAATTTTTTATTTATCCGAAATGCTTCAAAATTTAGGTATGCCAATATAACACGTAACTGAGAAAGATAAGAAGCATCACGGGCGAGAAAAATGAATTTACGACGAGTTTTGATGGAACTTGTCATTTTTGGTAAGAAACAAAGTCTAACCCCTTTGGATTTTTTGTGCAACTTTGATTTTTTTTCCGAAATGCTTAAATATATAGGTATGACAATATTCCACGTAACTAACAAAGATAAGAAGCTTCACGGGCGAGAAAATTGATTTTTTGACGAATTGTGATGAAAATTGCCATTTTTGGTAAAAAGCAAAGGCTAACCCCTATGGATTTTTTGGGAACTTTGATTTTTTCCAAAATGCTTAAATGTTTAGGTATGATAATATAACACGTAACTGACAAAGATAAGAAGCTTCACGGGCGAGAAAATTGAATTTTTGACGAATTTTGATGAAAATTGTCGTTTTTGGTAAAAAGCAAAGGCTAACCCCTTTGGATTTTTTGTGAAATTTTGATTTTTTCAGAAATGCTTCAAAATTTAGGTATGAAAATATAACGCGTATCTGACAAATATAAGAAGCTTCATGGGTAAGAAAAATGAATTTACGGCGAGTTTTGATTCACGAGCTAGAAAAATGAATTTACGGCAAGTGTTGATGAAAATTGTCGTTTTTGGTAGAAAAGCAAAGGCTAACCCCTTTGGATTTTTTATGAATTTTTAATTTTATCCGAAATGCTTCAAAATTTAGGTATGCCAATATAACACGTAACTGAGAATGATAAGAAGCATCATGGGCGAGAAAAATGAATTTACGACGAGTTTTGATGGAACTTGTCAATTTTGGTAATAAACAAAGGCTAACCCCTTTGGATTTTTTGTGCAACTTTGATTTTTTTCTGAAATGCTTAAATATTTAGGTATGACAATATACCACGTAACTAACAAAGATAAGAAGGTTTACAGACGAGAAAAATGGATTTTTGACGAACTGTGATGAAAATTGCCATTTCTGGTAAAAAGCAAAGGCTAACCCCTTTGGACTTTTCGGAAACTTTAATTTTTTTCCAAAATGCTTAAATGTTTAGGTATGACAATATAACACGTAACTAACAAAGATAAGAAGCTTCACGGGCGAGAAAAATGAATTTTTGACGAATTTTAATGAAAATTGTCGTTTTTGGTAAAAAGCAAAGGCTAACCCCTTTGGATTTTTTGTGAAATTTTGATTTTTTCCGAAATGCTTCAAAATTTAGATATGAAAATATAGCGCGTATCTGACAAATATAAGAAGCTTCACGGGTAAGAAAATGAATTTACGGTGAGTTTTGATTCACGAGCGAGAAAAATAAATTTACGGCGAGTGTTGATAAAAATTATCGTTTTTGGTAGAAAAGTAAAGGCTAACCCCTTTGGATTTTTTGTGAAATTTTGATTTTTTCCGAAATGCTTCAAAATTTAGGTATGACAATATAACATGTAACTAACAAAGATAAGAAGCTTCATGGGCGAGAAAAATGAATTTACGATGAAATTTGATGTAAATTGTCATTTTTGAGAAAAAGCAAAGGCTAACCCCTTTGGATTTTTTGTGAAATTTTCATTTTTTCCGAAAGGTTTAAAAATTTTGGTATGACAATATAACACATATCTGACAAAGATAAGAAGCTTCACGGGCGAGAAAATAAATTTACGACGAGTTTCGATGGAACTTGGCATTTTTGGTAAAAAACAAAGGCTAACCCCTTTGAATTTTTTGTGAAATTTTGAATTTTTCCGAAATGTTCCAAAATTTAGATATGACAACATAACGCGTATCTGACAAAGATAAGAAGCCTCACGAGCGAGAAAAATGAATTTACGGCGAGTTTTGAATCACGGACGAGAAAAATGAATTTACGCCGAGTGTTGATGAAAGTTGTCGTTTTTGGTAAAAAAGCAAAGGCTAACCCCTTTGGATTTTTTGTGAATTTTTTATTTTATCCAAAATGCTTAAATATTTAGGTATGACAATATACCACGTAACTGACAAAGATAAGAAGCTTCACTGGCGAGAAACATGAATTTTTGACGAATTGTGATGAAAATTGCTGTTTTTGGTAAAAAGCAAAGGCTAACCCCTTTGGAATTTTTGGAAACTTTGATTTTTTTCCCAAAATGTTTAAATGTTTAGGTATGAAAATATAACACGTAACTGATAAAGATAAGAACCTTCACGGGCAAGAAAAATGATTTTTTGACGAATTTGGATGAAAATTGTAGTTTTTGGTAAAAAGCAAAGGCTAACCCCTTTAGATTTTTGTGAAATTTTGATTTTTTTCAGAAATGCTTCAAAATTTAGGTATGAAAATATAACGTGTATCTGACAAATATAAGAAGCTTCACGGGTAAGAAAAATGAATTTACGGCGAGTTTTGATTCACGAGCTAGAAAAATGAATTTACGGCAAGTGTTGATGAAAATTGTCGTTTTTGGTAGAAAAGCAAAGGCTAACCCCTTTGGATTTTTTATGAATTTTTTATTTTATCTGAAATGCTTCAAAATTTAGGTGTGCCAATATAACATGTAACTGAGAAAGATAAGAAGCATCACGGGCGGGAAAAATGAATTTACGACGAGTTTTGATGGAACTTGTCAATTTTGGTAATAAACAAAGGCTAACCCCTTTGGATTTTTTGTGCAACTTTGATTTTTTTTTCTAAAATGTTTAAATATTTAGGTATGACAATATACCACGTAACTAACAAAGATAAGAAGCTTTACGGACGAGAAAAATGGATTTTTGACGAACTGTGATGAAAATTGCCATTTCTGGTAAAAAGCAAAGGCTAACCCCTTTGGACTTTTTGGAAACTTTAATTTTTTTCCAAAATGCTTAAATGTTTAGGTATGACAATATACACGTAACTAACAAAGATAAGAAGCTTCACGGGCGAGAAAAATGAATTTTTGACGAATTTTGATGAAAATTGTCGTTTTTGGTAAAAAGCAAAGGCTAACCCCTTTGGATTTTTTGTGAAATTTTGATTTTTTCCGAAATGCTTCAAAATTTAGGTATGAAAATATAGCGCGTATCTGACAAATATAAGAAGCTTCACGGGTAAGAAAATGAATTTACGGCGAGTTTTGATTCACGAGCGAGAAAAATAAATTTACGGCGAGTGTTGATGAAAATTATCGTTTTTGGTAGAAAAGCAAAGGCTAACCCCTTTGGATTTTTTGTGAAATTTTGATTTTTTCGAAATGCTTCAAAATTTAGGTATGACAATATAACATGTAACTGACAAAGATAAGAAGCTTCATGGGCGAGAAAAATGAATTTACGATGAAATTTGATGTAAATTGTCATTTTTGAGAAAAAGCAAAGGCTAACCCCTTTGGATTTTTTGTGAAATTTTGATTTTTTTCGAAAGGCTTAAAATTTTTGGTATGACAATATAACGCATATCTGACAAAGATAAGAAGCTTCACGGGCAAGAAAAATAAATTTACGACGAGTTTTGATAGAACTTGGTATTTTTGGTAAAAAACAAAGGCTAACCCCTTTGGATTTTTTGTGAAATTTTGATTTTTTTCCGAAATGTTCCAAAATTTAGATATGACAACATAACGCGTATCTGACAAAGATAAGAAGCTTAACGAGCGAGAAAAATGAATTTACGGCGAGTTTTGATTCACGGACGAGAAAAATGAATTTACGCCGATTGTTGATGAAAATTGTCGTTTTTGGTAAAAAAGCAAAGGCTAACCCCTTTGGATTTTTGTCAATTTTTTATTTTATCCAAAATGCTTAAATACTTAGGTATGACAATATACCACGTAACTGACAAAGATAAGAAGCTTCACGGGTGATAAAAATAAATTTTTGACGAATTGTGATAAAAATTGCCGTTTTTGGTAAAAAGCAAAGGCTAACCCCTTTGGATTTTTTGGAAACTTTGATTTTTTTCCAAAATGCTTAAATATTTAGGTATGGCAACATAACACGTAACTGACAAAGATAAGAACCTTCACGGGCAAGAAAAATGATTTTTTGACGAATTTGGATGAAAATTGTTGTTTTTGGTAAAAAGCAAAGGCTAACCCCTTTGGATTTTTTGTTAAATTTTGATTTTTTCAGGAATGCTTCAAAATTTAGGTATGAAAATATAACGCGTATCTGACAAATAAAAGAAGCTTCACGGGTAAGAAAAATAAATTTACGGCGAGTTTTGATTCACGAGCCAGAAAAATGAATTTACGTGGAGTATTGATGAAAATTGTCGTTTCTGGTATAAAAGCAAAGGCTAACCCCTTTGGATTTTTTATGAAATTTTAATTTTTTCCAAAATGATTCAAAATTTAGGTATGACAATATAACACGTAACTGATAAAGATAAAAAGCTTCATGGGCGAGAAAAATGAATTTACGATGAAATTTGATGTGAATTGTCGTTTTTGAGAAAAAGCAAAGGCTAACCCCTTTGGAGTTTTTGTGAAATTTTGATTTTTTCCGAAAGGCTTAATAATTTTGGTATGACAATATAACGCATATCTGACAAATATAAGAAGCTTCACGGGCGAGAAAAATAAATTTACGACGAGTTTTGATGGAACTTGTCGTTTTTGGTAAAAAAACAAAGGCTAACCCCTTTGGATTTTTTGTGAAATTTTGTTTTTTTCCGAAATGTTCCAAAATTTAGATATGACAACATAACGCGTATCTGACAAAGATAAGAAGCCTCACGAGCGAGAAAAATGAATTTACGGCGAGTTTTGATTCACGGGCGAGAAAAATGAATTTACGCCGAGTGTTGATGAAAATTGACGTTATTGGTAAAAATGCAAAGGCTAACCCCTTTGGATTTTTTTGTCAATTTTTTTATTTTATCCGAAATGCTTAAATATGACAATATAGCGTGTATATGACAAAGATAAGAAGCTTTACGGGCAAGAAAAATGAATTTACATCGAGTTTTGATTCACGGGCGAGAAAAATGAATTTACGGCGAGTGTTGATGAAAATTGTCGTTCTTGGTAGAAAAGCAAAGGCTGACCCCTTTGGATTTTTTTTGTGAAATTTTGATTTTTTCAAAAATGCTTCAAAATTTAGCTATGGCAATGTACCACATAACTGACAAAGATAAGAAGATTCACGGGCGAGAAAAATAATTTACGACGAATTTAATAGAAATTGCCGTTTTTGAGAAAAATCAATGGCCAACCCCTTTGTATTTTTTGTGAAATTTTGATTTTTTCCGAAATGCTTCAAAATTTTGGTATGACAATATAGCGCGTATATGACAAAGACAAGAAGCGTCACGGGTGAGAAAAATGAATTTACGATGAGTTTTGATGGAACTTGTCATTTTTGGTAAAAAACAAAGGCTAACACTTTTGGATTTTTTGTGAAATTTTGATTTTTTTTTCCGAAATGCTTTAAAATTTAGGTATGCAAGTATAACGCGTATCTGGCAAAGATAAGAAGTTTCACGGGTAAGAAAAATTAATGTACAGCGGGATTTGAATCACGGGCGAGAAAAATGAATTTACGGCGAGTGTTGATGAAAATCATCGTTTTTGGTAAAAAGCAAAGGCTAACCCCTATGTATTTTTTTGTGAAATTTTGATTTTTTGTGAAATGATTCAAAATTTAGGTATGACAATATAACATGTAACTGACAAAGATAAGAAGCTTCACGGGTGAGAAAAATGAATTCACGATGAATTTTGATGAAAATTGCCATTTTTAAGAAAAAGCAAAGGCTAACCCCTTTGTATTTTTTGTAAAATTTAGATTTTTTCCGAAATGTTTTAAAATTTAGGTATGACAACATAACGCGTATCTGACAAAGATAAGAAGCTTCACGGGCGAGAAAAATGAATTTACGACGAGTTTTGATGAAAATTGCCGTTTTTGGTAAAAAGCAAAGGCTAATCCCTTTGGATTTTGTTGTAAAATTTTAATTTTTCTGAAATGCTTTAAAATTTAGCTATGACAACATAATGCGTATCTGACAAAAACAAGAATCCTCATGGGCGAGAAAAATGAATTTCCGGCGAGTTTTGATTCACGGGCGAGAAAAATGAATTTACGGCAAGTGTTGATAAAAATTGTCGTTTTTGGTAGAAAAGCAAAGGCTAACCTTTTTGGATTTTTTTATGAATTTTTTATTTTATCCAAAATGCTTCAAAATTTAGGTATGCGAATATAACACGTAACTGAGAAAGATAAGAAGCATCACGGGCGAGAAAAATAAATTTACGACGAGTTTTGATGAAACTTGTCATTTTTGGTAAGAAACAAAGGCTAACCCCTTTGGATTTTTTGTGCAACTTTGATTTTTTTCTGAAATGCTTAAATATTTAGGTATGACAATATACCACGTAACTGACAAAGATAAGAAGCTTCATGGGCGAGAAAAATGAATTTACGATGAAATTTGATGTAAATTGTCGTTTTTGAGAAAAAGCAAAGGCTAACCCCTTTGGATTTTTTGTAAAATTTTGATTTTTTCCGAAAGGCTTAAAAATTTGGTATGACAATATACCACGTAACTGACAAAGATAAGAAGCTTCACGGGCGAGAAAAATGAATTTTTGACGAATTGTGATGAAAATTGTCATTTTTGGTAAAAAGCAAAGGCTAACCCTTTTGGATTTTTTGGAAACTTTGATTTTTTTTCCAAAATGCTTAAATGTTTAGGTATGACAATATAACACGTAACTGACAAAGATAAGAAGCTTCACGGGCAAGAAAAATGACTTTTTGATGAATTTTGATGAAAATTGTCGTTTTTGATAAAAAGCAAAGGCTACCCCTTTGGATTTTTTGTGAAATTTTGATTTTTTTCTGAAATGCTTCCAAATTTAGGTATGAAAATATAACGCGTATCTGACAAATATAAAAAGCTTCACTGGTAAGAAAAATGAATTTACGCCGTGTTTTGATTCACGAGCCAGAAAAATAAATTTACGGCGAGTGTTGATGAAAATTGTCGTTTCGGGTAGAAAAGCAAAGGCTAACCCCTTTGGATTTTTTATGAAATTTTGATTTTTTCCGAAATGATTCAAAATTTAGGTATGACAATATAACACGTAACTGACAAAGATAAAAAGCTTCATGGGCGAGAAAAATGAATTTACGATGAAATTTGATGTAAATTGTCGTTTTTGAGAAAAAGCAAAGGCTAACCCCTTTCGATTTTTTGTGAAATTTTGATTTTTTCCGAAAGGATTAAAAATTTTGGTATGACAATATAACGCATATCTGACAAACATAAGAAGCTTCACGGGCGAGAAAAATAAATTTACGACGAGTTTTGATGGAACTTGTCGTTTTTGTGTAAAAACAAAGGCTAACTCCTTTGGATTTTTTGTGAAATTTTTATTTTTTCCGAAATGTTCCAAAATTTAGATATGACAACATAACGCGTATCTGACAAAGATAAGAAGCCTCACGAGCGAGAAAAATGAATTTACGACGAGTTTTGAATCACGGAAGAGAAAAATGAATTTACGCCGAGTGTTGATGAAAATTGTCGTTATTGGTAAAAATGCAAAGGCTAACCCCTTTGGATTTTTTGTGAAATTTTGATTTTTTCCAAAAGGCTTAAAAATTTTGGTATGACAATATAACGCATATCTGACAAAGATAAGAAGCTTCACAGGCGAGAAAAATAAATTTACGACGAGTTTTGATGGAACTTGTCATTTTAGTAAAAAACAAAGGCTAACCCTTTTGGATTTTTTGTGAAACTTTGATTTTTTCGAAAATGTTCCAAAATTTAGATATGACAACATAACGCGTATCTGACAAAGATAAGAAGCCTCACGAGCGAGAAAATGAATTTACGGCGAGTTTTGATTCACGGACGAGAAAAATGAATTTACGCCGAGTGTTGATGAAAATTGTCGTTTTTGGTAAAAAAGCAAAGGCTAACCCCTTTGGATTTTTTATCAATTTTTTATTTTATCCAAAATGCTTAAATATTTAGGTATGACAATATACCACGTAATTGACAAAGATAAGAAGCTTCACGGGCGATAAAAATGAATTTTTGACGAATTGTGATGAAAATTGCAGTTTTTGGTAAAAAGCAAAGGCTATCCCCTTTGGATTTTTTGGAAACTTTGGTTTTTTTCCAAAATGCTTAAATGTTTAGGTATGACAATATAACACGTAACTGACAAAGATAAGAACCTTCACGGGCAAGAAAAATGAATTTTTTTGACGAACTTGGATGAAAATTGTAGTTTTTGGTAAAAAGCAAAGGCTAACCCCTTTGGATTTTTTGTGAAATTTTGATTTTTTTAGAAATGCTTCAAAACTTAGGTATGAAAATATAATGCGTATCTGACAAATATAAGAAGCTTCACGGGTAAGAAAAATGAATTTACGGCGAGTTTTGATTCACGAGCCAGAAAAATGAATTTACGGCGAGTGTTGATGAAAATTATCGTTTCTGGTAGAAAAGCAAAGGCTAACCACTTTGGATTTTTTATGAAATTTTGATTTTTCTGAAATGATTCAAAATTTAGGTATGACAATATAACACGTAACTGACAAAGATAAGAAGCTTCATGGGCGAGAAAAATGAATTTACAATGAAATTTGATGTAAATTGTCGTTTTTGAGAAAAAGCAAAGGCTAACCCATTTGGATTTTTTGTGAAATTTTGATTTTTTCCGAAAGGCTTAAAAATTTTGGTATGACAATATAACGCATATCTGACAAAGATAAGAAGCTTCACGGGCCAGAAAAATAAATTTACGACAAGTTTTGATGGAACTTGTCGTTTTTGGTAAAAAACAAAGGCTAACCCCTTTGGATTTTTTGTGAATTTTTGTTTTTTTCTGAAATGTTCCAAAATTTAGATATGACAACATAACGCGTATCTGACAAAGATAAGAAGCCTCACGAGCGAGAAAAATGAATTTACGGTGAGTTTTGATTCACGGGCGAGAAAAATGAATTTACGCCGAGTGTTGATGAAAATTGACGTTATTGGTAAAAATGCAAAGGCTAACCCCTTTGGATTTTTTGTCAATTTTTCTATTTTATCTGAAATGCTTAAATATGACAATATAGCGCGTATATGACAAAGATAAGAAGCTTTACGGGCAAGAAAAATGAATTTACAGCGAGTTTTGATTCACGGGCGAGAAAAATGAATTTACGGCGAGTGTTGATGAAAATTGTCGTTCTTGGTACAAAAGCAAAGGCTAACCCCTTTGGATTTTTTTGTGAAATTTTGATTTTTTTCAAAAATGCTTCAAAATTTAGTTATGACAATATACCACGCAACTGACAAAGATAAGAAGATTCACGGGCGAGAAAAATAATTTACGACGAATTTAATAGAAATTGCTGTTTTTGAGAAAAATCAATGGCCAACCCCTTTGAATTTTTTGTGAAATTTTGATTTTTTCCGAAATGCTTAAAAATTTTGGTATGACAATGTAGCGCGTATATGACAAAGATAAGAAGCGTCACGGGTGAGAAAAATAAATTTACGATGAGTTTTGATGGAACTTATCATTTTTGGCAAAAAAACAAAGGCTAACACCTTTGGATTTTTTGTGAAATTTTGATTTTTTTTCAGAAATGCTCTAAAATTTAGGTATGCAAGTATAACGCGTATCTGGCAAAGATAAGAAGTTTCACGGGCAAGAAAAATTAATGTACAGCGGGATTTGAATCACGGGCGAGAAAAATGTATTTACGGCGAGTGTTGATGAAAATCATCGTTTTTTGTAAAAAGCAAAGGCTAACCCCTTTGGATTTTTTTTGAAATTTTGATTTTTTTTAAATGATTCAAATTTTAGGTATGACAATATAACACGTAACTGACAAAGATAAGAAGCTTCACGGGTGAGAAAAATGAATTCACGATGAATTTTGATGAAAATTGCCATTTTTGAGAAAAAGCAAAGGCTAACCCCTTTGTATTTTTTGTAAAATTTAGATTTTTTCCGAAATGTTTCAAAATTTAGGTATGACAACATAACGCGTATATGACAAAGATAAGAAGCTTCACGGCGAGAAAAATTAATTTACGACGAGTTTTGATGAAAATTGCCGTTTTTGGTAAAAAGCAAAGGCTAATCCCTTTGGATTTTATTGTAAAATTTTAATTTTTCTGAAATACTTCAAAATTTAGGTATGACAACATAATGCGTATCTGACAAAGATAAGAAGCCTCATGGGCGAGAAAAATGAATTTACGGCGAGTTTTGATTCACGGGCGAGAAAAATGAATTTACGGCAAGTGTTGATAAAAATTGTCGTTTTTGGTAGAAAAGCAAAGGCTAACCCCTTTGGATTTTTATGAATTTTTTATTTTATCCAAAATGCTTCAAAATTTAGGTATGCGAATATAACACGTAACTGAGAAAGATAAGAAGCATCACGGGCGAGAAAAATAAATTTACGACGAGTTTTGATGGAACTTGTCATTTTTGGTAAGAAACAATGGCTAACCCCTTTGGATTTTTTGTGCAACTTTGATTCTTTTTCTGAAATGCTTAAATATTTAGGTATGACAATATACCACGTAACTGACAAAGATAAGAAGCTTCACGGGCGAGAAAAATGAATTTTTGACGAATTGTGATGAAAATTGCCATTTTTGGTAAAAAGCAAAGGCTAACCCCTTTGGATTTTTTGGAAACTTTGATTTTTTTTTCCAAAATGCTTAAATGTTTAGGTATGACAATATAACACGTAACTGACAAAGATAAGAAGCTTCACGGGCAAGAAAAATGACTTTTTGATGAATTTTGATGAAAATTGTTGTTTTTGATAAAAAAACAAAGGCTACCCCTTTGGATTTTTTGTGAAATTTTGATTTTTTTTTAAAATGCTGCAAAATTTAGGTATGAAAATATAACGCGTATCTAACAAATATAAGAAGCTTCACGGGTAAGAAAAATGAATTTACGGCGAGTTTTGATTCACGAGCCAGAAAAATAAATTTACGGCGAGTGTTGATGAAAATTGTCGTTTCTGGTAGAAAAGCAAAGGCTAACCCCTTTGGATTTTTTATGAAATTTTGATTTTTTCCGAAATGATTCAAAATTTAGGTATGACAATATAACACGTAACTGACAAAGATAAGAAGCTTCATGGGCGAGAAAAATGAATTTACAATGAAATTTGATGTAAATTGTCGTTTTTGAGAAAAAGCAAAGGCTAACCCCTTTGGATTTTTTTGTAAAATTTTGATTTTTTTCGAAAGGCTTAAAAATTTTGGTATGACAATATAACGCATATCTGACAAAGATAAGAAGCTTCACGGGCGAGGAAAATAAATTTACGACGAGTTTTGATGGAACTTGTCGTTTTTATGTAAAAAACAAAGACTAACCCCTTTGGATTTTTTTGTGAAATTTTGATTTTTTCCGAAATGTTCCA
The DNA here is from genome assembly GCA_030760725.1 of Neostapfia colusana. Lineage (NCBI taxonomy): Eukaryota > Viridiplantae > Streptophyta > Magnoliopsida > Poales > Poaceae > Neostapfia > Neostapfia colusana. The sequence continues at coordinate 56,146,405 of JASWHV010000020.1, forward strand.
AAATTTAGATATGACAACATAACGCGTATCTGACAAAGATAAGAAGCCTCACGAGCGAGAAAAATGAATTTACGGCGAGTTTTGAATCACGGGCGAGAAAAATGAATTTACGCCGAGTGTTGATGAAAATTGTCGTTATTGGTAAAAATGCAAAGGCTAACTACTTTGGATTTTTTGTGAAATTTTGATTTTTTCCGAAAGGCTTAAAAATTTTGGTATGACAATATAACGCATATCTGACAAAGATAAGAAGCTTCACGGGCGAGAAAAATAAATTTACGACGAGTTTTGATGGAACTTGTCATTTTAGTAAAAAACAAAGGCTAACCCCTTTAGATTTTTTGTGAAATTTTGATTTTTTCTGAAATGTTCCAAAATTTAGATATGACAACATAACGCGTATCTGACAAAGCTAAGAAGCCTCACGAGCGAGAAAAATGAATTTACGGCGAGTTTTGATTCACGGACGAGAAAAATGAATTTACGCCGAGTGTTGATGAAAATTGTCGTTTTTGATAAAAAAGCAAAGGCTAACCCCTTTGGATTTTTTGTCAATTTTTTATTTTATCCGAAATGCTTAAATATTTAGGTATGACAATATACCACGTAATTGACAAAGATAAGAAGCTTCACGGGCGATAAAAATGAATTTTTGACGAATTGTGATGAAAATTGCAGTTTTTGGTAAAAAACAAAGGCTATCCCCTTTGGATTTTTTGGAAACTTTGATTTTTTTTCCAAAATGCTTAAATGTTTAGGTATGACAATATAACACGTAACTGACAAAGATAAGAACCTTCACGGGCAAGAAAAATGAATTTTTGACGAACTTGGATAAAAATTGTCGATTTTGGTAAAAAGCAAAGGCTAACCCTTTGGATTTTTTGTGAAATTTTGATTTTTTCTGAAATGCTTCAAAATTTAGGTATGAAAATATAATGTGTATCTGACAAATATAAGAAGCTTCACGGGTAAGAAAAATGAATTTACGGCGAGTTTTGATTCACGAGCCAGAAAAATGAATTTACGACGAGTGTTGATGAAAATTATCGTTTCTGGTAGAAAAGCAAAGGCTAACCACTTTGGATTTTTTTGAAATTTTGATTTTTTCCGAAATGATTTAAAATTTAGGTATGACAATATAACACGTAACTGACAAAGATAAGAAGCTTCATGGGCGAGAAAAATGAATTTACGATGAAATTTGATGTAAATTGTCGTTTTTGAGAAAAAGCAAAGGCTAACCCCTTTGGATTTTTTTGAAATTTTGATTTTTTTCCGAAAGGCTTAAAAATTTTGGTTTGACAATATAACGCATATCTGACAAAGATAAGAAGCTTCACGGGCGAGAAAAATAAATTTACGACGAGTTTTGATGGAACTTGTCGTTTTTGTGTAAAAAACAAAGGCTAACCCCTTTGAATTTTTTGTGAAATTTTGATTTTTTCCGAAATGTTCCAAAATTTAGATATGACAACATAACACATATCTGACAAAGATAAGAAGCCTCACGAGCGAGAAAAATGAATTTACGACGAGTTTTGATTCACGGGCGAGAAAAATGAATTTACGCCGAGTGTTGATGAAAATTGTCGTTATTGGTAAAAATGCAAAGGCTAACCCCTTTGGATTTTTTGTCAATTTTTTTATTTTATCCGAAATGCTTAAATTTGACAATATAGCGCGTATATGACAAAGATAAGAAGCTTTACGGGCAAGAAAAATGAATTTACATCGAGTTTTGATTCACGGGCGAGAAAAATGAATTTACGGCGAGTGTTGATGAAAATTGTCGTTCTTGGTAGAAAAGCAAAGGCTGGCCCCTTTGGATTTTTTTTGTGAAATTTTGATTTTTTTCAAAAATGCTTCAAAATTTAGCTATGGCAATGTACCACATAACTGACAAAGATAAGAAGATTCACGGGCGAGAAAAATAATTTACGACGAATTTAATAGAAATTGCCGTTTTTGAGAAAAATCAATGGCCAACCCCTTTGTATTTTTTGTGAAATTTTGATTTTTTCCGAAATGCTTCAAAATTTTGGTATGACAATATAGCGCGTATATGACAAAGACAAGAAGCGTCACGGGTGAGAAAAATGAATTTACGATGAGTTTTGATGGAAATTGTCGTTTTTGGTAAAAAACAAAGGCTAACACTTTTGGATTTTTTGTGAAATTTTGATTTTTTTTCCGAAATGCTTTAAAATTTAGGTATGCAAGTATAACGCGTATCTGGCAAAGATAAGAAGTTTCATGGGTAAGAAAAATTAATGTACAGCGGGATTTGAATCACGGGCGAGAAAAATGAATTTACGGCGAGTGTTGATGAAAATCATCGTTTTTGGTAAAAAGCAAAGGCTAACCCCTATGTATTTTTTTGTGAAATTTTGATTTTTTGGGAAATGATTCAAAATTTAGGAACGACAATATAACATGTAACTGACAAAGATAAGAAGCTTCACGGGTGAGAAAAATGAATTCACGATGAATTTTGATGAAAATTGCCATTTTTAAGAAAAAGCAAAGGCTAACCCCTTTGTATTTTTTGTAAAATTTAGATTTTTTCCGAAATGTTTTAAAATTTAGGTATGACAACATAACGCGTATCTGACAAAGATAAGAAGCTTCACGGGCGAGAAAAATGAATTTACGACGAGTTTTGATGAAAATTGCCGTTTTTGGTAAAAAGCAAAGGCTAATCCCTTTGGATTTTGATGTAAAATTTTAATTTTTCTGAAATGCTTTAAAATTTAGGTATGACAACATAATGCGTATCTGACAAAGATAAAAATCCTCATGGGCGAGAAAAATGAATTTCCGGCGAGTTTTGATTCACGGGCGAGAAAAATGAATTTACGGCAAGTGTTGATAAAAATTGTCGTTTTTGGTAGAAAAGCAAAGGCTAACCTTTTTGGATTTTTTATGAATTTTTTATTTTATCCAAAATGCTTCAAAATTTAGGTATGCGAATATAACACGTAACTGAGAAAGATAAGAAGCATCACGGGCGAGAAAAATAAATTTACGACGAGTTTTGATGAAACTTGTCATTTTTGGTAAGAAACAAAGGCTAACCCCTTTGGATTTTTTGTGCAACTTTGATTTTTTTCTGAAATGCTTAAATATTTAGGTATGACAATATACCACGTAACTGACAAAGATAAGAAGCTTCATGGGCGAGAAAAATGAATTTACGATGAAATTTTATGTAAATTGTCGTTTTTGAGAAAAAGCAAAGGCTAACCCCTTTGGATTTTTTGTGAAATTTTGATTTTTTCCGAAAGGCTTAAAAATTTTGGTATGACAATATACCACGTAACTGACAAAGATAAGAAGCTTCACGGGCGAGAAAAATGAATTTTTGACGAATTGTGATGAAAATTGTCATTTTTGGTAAAAAGCAAAGGCTAACCCTTTTGGATTTTTTGGAAACTTTGATTTTTTTCCAAAATACTTAAATGTTTAGGTATGACAATATAACACGTAACTGACAAAGATAAGAAGCTTCACGGGCAAGAAAAATGACTTTTTGATGAATTTTGATGAAAATTGTCGTTTTTGATAAAAAGCAAAGGCTACCCCTTTGGATTTTTTGTGAAATTTTGATTTTTTTCAGAAATGCTTCAAAATTTAGGTATGAAAATATAACGCGTATCTGACAAATATAAAAAGCTTCACTGGTAAGAAAAATGAATTTACGCCGAGTTTTGATTCACGAGCCAGAAAAATAAATTTACGGCGAGTGTTGATGAAAATTGTCGTTTCGGGTAGAAAAGCAAAGGCTAACCCCTTTGGATTTTTTATAAAATTTTGATTTTTTCCGAAATGATTCAAAATTTAGGTATGACAATATAACACGTAACTGACAAAGATAAAAAGCTTCATGGGCGAGAAAAATGAATTTACGATGCAATTTGATGTAAATTGTCGTTTTTGAGAAAAAGCAAAGGCTAACCCCTTTCGATTTTTTGTGAAATTTTGATTTTTTCCGAAAGGATTAAAAATTTTGGTATGACAATATAACGCATATCTGACAAACATAAGAAGCTTCACGGGCGAGAAAAATAAATTTACGACGAGTTTTGATGGAACTTGTCGTTTTTGTGTAAAAACAAAGGCTAACCCCTTTGGATTTTTTGTGAAATTTTTATTTTTTCCGAAATGTTCCAAAATTTAGATATGACAACATAACGCGTATCTGACAAAGATAAGAAGCCTCACGAGCGAGAAAAATGAATTTACGGCGAGTTTTGAATCACGGGCGAGAAAAATGAATTTACGCCGAGTGTTGATGAAAATTGTCGTTATTGGTAAAAATGCAAAGGCTAACCCCTTTGGATTTTTTGTGAAATTTTGATTTTTTCCGAAAGGCTTAAAAATTTTGGTATGACAATATAACGCATATCTGACAAAGATAAGAAGCTTCACAGGCGAGAAAAATAAATTTACGACGAGTTTTGATGGAACTTGTCATTTTAGTAAAAAACAAAGGCTAACCCCTTTGGATTTTTTGTGAAACTTTGATTTTTTCGAAAATGTTCCAAAATTTAGATATGACAACATAACGCGTATCTGACAAAGATAAGAAGCCTCACGAGCGAGAAAATGAATTTACGGCGAGTTTTGATTCACGGACGAGAAAAATGAATTTACGCCGAGTGTTGATGAAAATTGTCGTTTTTGGTAAAAAAGCAAAGGCTAACCCCTTTGGATTTTTTATCAATTTTTTATTTTATCCAAAATGCTTAAATATTTAGGTATGACAATATACCACGTAATTGACAAAGATAAGAAGCTTCACGGGCGATAAAAATGAATTTTTGACGAATTGTGATGAAAATTGCAGTTTTTGGTAAAAAGCAAAGGCTATCCCCTTTGGATTTTTTGGAAACTTTGGTTTTTTTCCAAAATGCTTAAATGTTTAGGTATGACAATATAACACGTAACTGACAAAGATAAGAACCTTCACGGGCAAGAAAAATGAATTTTTTTGACGAACTTGGATGAAAATTGTAGTTTTTGGTAAAAAGCAAAGGCTAACCCCTTTGGATTTTTTGTGAAATTTTGATTTTTTCAGAAATGCTTCAAAACTTAGGTATGAAAATATAATGCGTATCTGACAAATATAAGAAGCTTCACGGGTAAGAAAAATGAATTTACGGCGAGTTTTGATTCACGAGCCAGAAAAATGAATTTACGGCGAGTGTTGATGAAAATTATCGTTTCTGGTAGAAAAGCAAAGGCTAACCACTTTGGATTTTTTATGAAATTTTGATTTTTTCTGAAATGATTCAAAATTTAGGTATGACAATATAACACGTAACTGACAAAGATAAGAAGCTTCATGGGCGAGAAAAATAAATTTACAATGAAATTTGATGTAAATTGTCGTTTTTGAGAAAAAGCAAAGGCTAACCCCTTTGGATTTTGTGAAATTTTGATTTTTTTCGAAAGGCTTAAAAATTTTGGTATGACAATATAACGCATATCTGACAAAGATAAGAAGCTTCACGGGCGAGAAAAATAAATTTACGACAAGTTTTGATGGAACTTGTCGTTTTTGGTAAAAAACAAAGGCTAACCCCTTTGGATTTTTTGTGATTTTTTGTTTTTTTCTGAAATGTTCCAAAATTTAGATATGACAACATAACGCGTATCTGATAAAGATAAGAAGCCTCACGAGCGAGAAAAATGAATTTACGGTGAGTTTTGATTCACGGGCGAGAAAAATGAATTTACGCCGAGTGTTGATGAAAATTGACGTTATTGGTAAAATGCAAAGGCTAACCCCTTTGGATTTTTTGTCAATTTTTCTATTTTATCCGAAATGCTTAAATATGACAATATAGCGCGTATATGACAAAGATAAGAAGCTTTACGGGCAAGAAAAATAAATTTACAACGAGTTTTGATTCACGGGCGAGAAAAATGAATTTACGGCGAGTGTTGATGAAAATTGTCGTTCTTGGTACAAAAGCAAAGGCTAACCCCTTTGGATTTTTTTTGTGAAATTTTGATTTTTTTCAAAAATGCTTCAAAATTTAGTTATGACAATATACCACGCAACTGACAAAGATAAGAAGATTCACGGGCGAGAAAAATAATTTATGATGAATTTAATAGAAATTGCCGTTTTTGAGAAAAATCAATGGCCAACCCCTTTGAATTTTTTGTGAAATTTTGATTTTTTCCGAAATGCTTAAAAATTTTGGTATGACAATGTAGCGCGTATATGACAAAGATAAGAAGCGTCACGGGTGAGAAAAATGAATTTACGATGAGTTTTGATGGAACTTATCATTTTTGGCAAAAAAACAAAGGCTAACACCTTTGGATTTTTTGTGAAATTTTGATTTTTTTTCCGAAATGCTCTAAAATTTAGGTATGCAAGTATAACGCGTATCTGGCAAAGATAAGAAGTTTCACGGGCAAGAAAAATTAATGTACAGCGGGATTTGAATCACGGGCGAGAAAAATGAATTTACGGCGAGTGTTGATGAAAATCATCGTTTTTTGTAAAAAGCAAAGGCTAACCCCTTTGGATTTTTTTGAAATTTTGATTTTTTTTAAATGATTCAAAATTTAGGTATGACAATATAACACGTAACTGACAAAGATAAGAAGCTTCACGGGTGAGAAAAATGAATTCACGATGAATTTTGATGAAAATTGCCATTTTTGAGAAAAAGCAAAGGCTAACCCCTTTGTATTTTTTGTAAAATTTAGATTTTTTCCGAAATGTTTCAAAATTTAGGTATGACAACATAACGCGTATCTGACAAAGATAAGAAGGTTCACGGCGAGAAAAATTAATTTACGACGAGTTTTGATGAAAATTGCCGTTTTTGGTAAAAAGCAAAGGCTAATCCCTTTGGATTTTGTTGTAAAATTTTATTTTTTCTGAAATACTTCAAAATTTAGGTATGACAACATAATGCGTATCTGACAAAGATAAGAAGCCTCATGGGCGAGAAAAATGAATTTACGGCGAGTTTTGATTCACGGGCGAGAAAAATGAATTTACGGCAAGTGTTGATAAAAATTGTCGTTTTTGGTAGAAAAGCAAAGGCTAACCCCTTTGGATTTTTTTATGAATTTTTTATTTTATCCAAAATGCTTCAAAATTTAGGTATGCGAATATAACACGTAACTGAGAAAGATAAGAAGCATCACGGGCGAGAAAAATAAATTTACGACGAGTTTTGATGGAACTTGTCATTTTTGGTAAGAAACAATGGCTAACCCCTTTGGATTTTTTGTGCAACTTTGATTCTTTTTCTGAAATGCTTAAATATTTAGGTATGACAATATACCACGTAACTGACAAAGATAAGAAGCTTCACGGGCGAGAAAAATGAATTTTTGACGAATTGTGATGAAAATTGCCATTTTTGATAAAAAGCAAAGGCTAACCCCTTTGGATTTTTTGGAAACTTTGATTTTTTTTCCAAAATGCTTAAATGTTTAGGTATGACAATATAACACATAACTGACAAAGATAAGAAGCTTCACGGGCAAGAAAAATGACTTTTTGATGAATTTTGATGAAAATTGTTGTTTTTGATAAAAACAAAGGCTACCCCTTTGGATTTTTTGTGAAATTTTGATTTTTTTTTTCAAAAATGCTGCAAAATTTAGGTATGAAAATATAACGCGTATCTGACAAATATAAGAAGCTTCACGGGTAAGAAAAATGAATTTACGGCGAGTTTTGATTCACGAGCCAGAAAAATAAATTTACGGCGAGTGTTGATGAAAATTGTCGTTTCTGGTAGAAAAGCAAAGGCTAACCCCTTTGGATTTTTTATGAAATTTTGATTTTTTTCGAAATGATTCAAAATTTAGGTATGACAATATAACACGTAACTGACAAAGATAAGAAGCTTCATGGGCGAGAAAAATGAATTTACAATGAAATTTGATGTAAATTGTCGTTTTTGAGAAAAAGCAAAGGCTAACCCCTTTGGATTTTTTATAAAATTTTGATTTTTTCCGAAAGGTTTAAAAATTTTGGTATGACAATATAACGCATATCTGACAAAGATAAGAAGCTTCACGGGCGAGAAAAATAAATTTACGACGAGTTTTGATGGAACTTGTCGTTTTTATGTAAAAAACAAAGACTAACCCCTTTGGATTTTTTTGTGAAATTTTGATTTTTTCCGAAATTTTCCAAAATTTAGATATGACAACATAACGCGTATCTGACAAAGATAAGAAGCCTCACGAGCGAGAAAAATGAATTTACGACGAGTTTTGAATCACGGGTCAGAAAAATGAATTTACGCCGAGTGTTGATGAAAATTGTCGTTATTGGTAAAAATGCAAAGGCTAACTACTTTGGATTTTTTGTGAAATTTTGATTTTTTCCGAAAGGCTTAAAAATTTTGGTATGACAATATAACGCATATCTGACAAAGATAAGAAGCTTCACGGGCGAGAAAAATAAATTTACGATGAGTTTTGATGGAACTTGTCATTTTAGTAAAAAACAAAGGCTAACCCCTTAAGATTTTTTGTGAAATTTTGATTTTTTCTGAAATGTTCCAAAATTTAGATATGACAACATAACACGTATCTGACAAAGATAAGAAGCCTCACGAGCGAGAAAAATGAATTTACGGCGAGTTTTGATTCACGGACGAGAAAAATGAATTTACGCCGAGTGTTGATGAAAATTGTCGTTTTTGATAAAAAAGCAAAGGCTAACCCCTTTGGATTTTTTGTCAATTTTTTATTTTATCCAAAATGCTTAAATATTTAGGTATGACAATATACCACGTAATTGACAAAGATAAGAAGCTTCACGGGCGATAAAAATGAATTTTTGACGAATTGTGATGAAAATTGCAGTTTTTGGTAAAAAACAAAGGCTAACCCCTTTGGATTTTTTGGAAACTTTGTTTTTTTTTCCAAAATGCTTAAATGTTTAGGTATGACAATATAACACGTAACTGACAAAGATAAGAACCTTCACGGGCAAGAAAAATGAATTTTTGACGAACTTGGATAAAAATTGTCGATTTTGGTAAAAAGCAAAGGCTAACCCCTTTGGATTTTTTGTGAAATTTTGATTTTTTCTGAAATGCTTCAAAATTTAGGTATGAAAATATAATGTGTATCTGACAAATATAAGAAGCTTCACGGGTAAGAAAAATGAATTTACGGCGAGTTTTGATTCACGAGCCAGAAAAATGAATTTACGACGAGTGTTGATGAAAATTATCGTTTCTGGTAGAAAAGCAAAGGCTAACCACTTTGGATTTTTTTTTTGAAATTTTGATTTTTTCCGAAATGATTTAAAATTTAGGTATGACAATATAACACGTAACTGACAAAGATAAGAAGCTTCATGGGCGAGAAAAATGAATTTACGATGAAATTTGATGTAAATTGTCGTTTTTGAGAAAAAGCAAAGGCTAACCCCTTTGGATTTTTTTGAAATTTTGATTTTTTCCGAAAGGCTTAAAAATTTTGGTTTGACAATATAACGCATATCTGATAAAGATAAGAAGCTTCACGGGCGAGAAAAATAAATTTACGACGAGTTTTGATGGAACTTGTCGTTTTTGTGTAAAAAACAAAGGCTAACCCCTTTGGATTTTTTGTGAAATTTTGATTTTTTCCGAAATGTTCCAAAATTTAGATATGACAACATAACACATATCTGACAAAGATAAGAAGCCTCACGAGCGAGAAAAATGAATTTACGACGAGTTTTGATTCACGGGCGAGAAAAATGAATTTACGCCGAGTGTTGATGAAAATTGTCGTTATTGGTAAAATGCAAAGGCTAACCCCTTTGGATTTTTTGTCAATTTTTTATTTTATCCGAAATGCTTAAATTTGACAATATAGCGCGTATATGACAAAGATAAGAAGCTTTACGGGCAAGAAAAATGAATTTACAACGAGTTTTGATTCACGGGCGAGAAAAATGAATTTACGGCGAGTGTTGATGAAAATTGTCGTTCTTGGTAGAAAAGCAAAGGCTAACCCCTTTGGATTTTTGTGAAATTTTGATTTTTTCAAAAATGCTTCAAAATTTAGTTATGACAATATACCACGTAACTGACAAAGATAAGAAGATTCACGGGCGAGAAAAATAATTTACGACGAATTTAATAGAAATTGCCATTTTTGAGAAAAATCAATGGCTAACACCTTTGGATTTTTTGTGAAATTTTGATTTTTTCCGAAATGCTTCAAAATTTTAGTATGACAATATAGCGCGTATATGACAAAGATAAGAAGCGTCACGGGTGAGAAAAATGAATTTACGATGAGTTTTAATGGAACTTGTTGTTTTTGGTAAAAAAACAAAGGCTAACACCTTTGGATTTTTTGTGAAATTTTGATTTTTTTCCAAAATGCTTTAAAATTTAGGTATGCAAGTATAACGCGTATTTGGCAAAGATAAGAAGCTTCACGGGCAAGAGAAATTAATGTATAGCGGGTTTTGAATCACGGGCGAGAAAAATGAATTTACGGCGAGTGTTGATGAAAATCATCGTTTTTGGTAAAAAGCAAAGCCTAACCCCTTTGGATTTTTTTTGTGAAATTTTGATTTTTTCTGAAATGATTCAAAATTTAGGTATGACAATATAACACATAACTAACAAAGATAAGAAGCTTCACGGGTGAGAAAAATGAATTCACGATGAATTTTGATGAACATTGCCATTTTTGAGAAAAAGCAAAGGCTAACCCCTTTGTATTTTTTGTAAAATTTAGATTTTTTCCGAAATGTTTCAAAATTTAGGTAGGACAACATAACACGTATCTGACAAAGATAAGAAGCTTCACGGGCGACAAAAATGAATTTACGACGAGTTTTGATGAAAATTGCCGTTTTTGGTAAAAAGCAAAGGCTGATCCCTTTGGATTTTGTTGTAAAATTTTAATTTTTGGGAAATGCTTCAAAATTTAGGTATGACAATATAACGCGTATCTGACAAAGATAAGAAGCCTCATGGGCGAGAAAAATGAATTTACGGCGAGTTTTGATTCACTAGCGAGAAAAATGAATTTACGCAAGTGTTGATGAAAATTGTCGTTTTTGGTAGAAAAGCAAAGGCTAACCCCTTTGGATTTTTTTATGAATTTTTTATTTTATCCGAAATGCTTCAAAATCTAGGTATGCCAATATAACACGTAAATGAGAAAGATAAGAAGCATCAAGGGTGAGAAAAATAAATTTACGACGAGTTTTGATGGAACTTGTCATTTTTGGTAAGAAACAAAGGCTAACCCCTTTGGATTTTTGTGCAACTTTGATTTTTTTCTGAAATGCTTAAATATTTAGGTATGACAATATACCACGTAACTGACAAAGATAAGAAGCTTCACGGGCGAGAAAAATAAATTTTTGACGAATTGTGATAAAAATTGCCATTTTTGGTAAAAAGCAAAGGCTAACCCTTTTGGATTTTTTGGAAACTTTGATTTTTTTTCCAAAATGCTTAAATGTTGAGGTATGACAATATAACACGTAACTAACAAAGATAAGAAGCTTCACGGGCAAGAAAAATGACTTTTTGATGAATTTTGATGAAAATTGTCGTTTTTGATAAAAAGCAAAGGCTAACCCCTTTGGATTTTTTGTGAAATTTTGATTTTTTCAGAAATGCTTCAAAATTTAGGTATGAAAATATAACGCGTATCTGACAAATATAAGAAGCTTCACGGGTAAGAAAAATGAATTTACGGCGAGTTTTGATTCACGAGCCAGAAAAATGAATTTACGGCGAGTGTTGATAAAAATTGTCGTTTCTGATAGAAAAGTAAAGGCTAACCCCTTTGGATTTTTTATGAAATTTTGATTTTTTCCGAAATGATTTAAAATTTAGGTATGAAAATATAACACGTAACTGACAAAGATAAGAAGCTTCATGAGCGAGAAAAATGAATTTACAATGAAATTTGATGTAAATTGTCGTTTTTGAGAAAAAGCAAAGGCTAACCCCTTTGGATTTTTTGTGAAATTTTGATTTTTCCGAAAGGCTTAAAAATTTTGGTATGACAATATAACGCATATCAGACAAAGATAAGAAGCTTCACGGGCGAGAAAACTAAATTTACGACGAGTTTTGATGGAACTTGTCGTTTTTGTGTAAAAAATAAAGGCTAACCCCTTTGGATTTTTTGTGAAATTTTGATTTTTTTTTAAATGTTCCAAAATTTAGATATTACAACATGACGCGTATCTGACAAAGAAAAGAAGCCTCACGAGCGAGAAAAATGAATTTACGGCGAGTTTTGATTCACGGGCGAGAAAAATAAATTTACGCCGAGGGTTGATGAAAATTGTCGTTATTGGTAAAAATGCAAAGGCTAACCCCTTTGGATTTTTTTGTCAATTTTTTTTATTTTATCCGAAATGCTTAAATTTGACAATATAGCGCAGATATGACAAAGATAAGAAGCTTTACGGGCAAGAAAAATGAATTTATAGCGAGTTTTGATTCACGGGCGAGAAAAATGAATTTACGACGAGTGTTGATGAAAATTGTCGTTCTTAGTAGAAAAGCAAAGGATAACCCCTTTGGATTTTTTTTGAAATTTTAGTTTTTTTTTCAAAAATGCTTCAAAATTTAGTTATGACAATATACCACGTAACTCACAAAGATAAGAAGATTCACGGGCGAGAAAAATAATTTACGACGAATTTAATAGAAATTGCCGTTTTCGAGAAAATCAATGGCTAACCTCTTTGGATTTTTTGTGAAATTTTGATTTTTTCCGAAATGCTTCAAAATTTTGCTATGACAATATAGCGCGTATATGACAAAGATAAGAAGCGTCACGGATGAGAAAAATGAATTTACGATGAGTTTTGATGGAACTTGTCGTTTTTGGTAAAAAACAAAGGCTAACACCTTTGGATTTTTTGTGAAATTTTGATTTTTTTTCCGAAATGCTTTAAAATTTAGGTATGCAAGTATAACGCGTATCTGGCAAAGATAAGAAGCTTCACGGGCAAGAAAAATTAATGTACAGCGGGTTTTGAATCACGGGCGAGAAAAATGAATTTACGGCGAGTGTTGATGAAAATCATCGTTTTTGGTAAAAAGCAAAGCCTAACCCCTTTGGATTTTTTTGTGAAATTTTGATTTTTTCTGAAATGATTTAAAATTTAATTATGACAATATAACACGTAACTGACAAAGATAAGAAGCTTTACGGGTGAGAAAAATGAATTCACGATGAATTTTGATGAAAATTGCCATTTTTGAGAAAAAGTAAAGGCTAACCCCTTTGTATTTTTTGTAAAATTTAGATTTTTTTCCGAAATGTTTCAAAATTTAGGTATGACAACATAACACGTATCTCACAACCTTTGGATTTTTTGTGAAATTTCGACTTTTTTCGAAATGCTTCAAAATCTAGGTATGAAAACATAACGGGTATCTCACAAATATAAGAGCTTCACGGGTAAGAAAAATGGATTTAAGGCGAGTTTTGATTCACGAGCGAGAAAAATAAATTTACGGCTAGTGTTGATGAAAATTATCATTTTTGGTAGAAAAGCAAATACTAACCCATTTGGATTTTTTGTGAAATTTTGATTTTTTTCCGAAATGATTCAAAATTTAGGTATGACAATATAACACGTAACGGACAAAGATAAGAAGCTTCATGGGCGAGAAAAATAAATTTACGATTAATTTTGATGAAAATTATCGATTTTGAGAAAAAGCAAAGGCTAACCCCTTTGGATTTTTTGTGAAATTTTGATTTTTTCCGAAAGGGCTAAAAATTTCGATATGACAATATAACGCATATCTAACAAAGATAAGAAGCTTCACGGGCGAGAAAATGAATTTAGGACGAGTTTTGATGGAACTTGTCGTTTTTGGTAAAAAACAAAGGCTAACCCCTTTGGATTTTTTGTGAAATTTTGATTTTTCTGAAATGCTTCAAAATTTAGGTATGAAAAAATAACGCATATCTGATAAAGATAAGAAGACTCACGGGCAAGAAAAATGAATTTACGGCGAGTTTTGAGTCACGGGCGAGAAAAGTGAATTTACGGCGAGTGTTGATGAAAATTGTCGTTTTTTGTAAAAAAGCAAAGGCTAACCCCTTTGGATTTTTTTGTGAATTTTTGATTTTTTTCTGAAATGATTTAAAATTTAGGTATGACAATATAACACGTAACTGACAAAGATAACAAGATTCACGGGTGAGAAAAATAAATTTATGACAAATTTTGATAAAAATTACCGTTTTTGAGAAAAAGCAAAGGCTAACCTTTTTGGATTTTTTTATGAAATTTTGATTTTTTCTGAAATGCTTGAAAATTTTGGTATGACAATATAACGCGTATCTGACAAAGATAGGAAGCTTCACGGGCGAGAAAAATGAATTTACGACGAGTTTTTATGGAACTTGTCTTTTTTGGTAAAAAAACAAATGCTAACCCCTTTGGATTTTTCGTGAAATTTTGATTTTTTTCCGAAATGTTCCAAAATTTAGATATGACAACATAACGCGTATCTGACAAAGATAAGAAGCCTCACGAGCGAGAAAAATGAATTTACGTTGAGTTTTGATTCACGGGCGAGAAAAATGAATCTACGCCGAGTGTTGATGAAAATTGTCGTTTTTGGTAAAAAAGCAAAGGCTAACCCCTTTGTATTTTTTTGGGAAATTTTGATTTTTTTTTGAAATGATTCAAAATTTAGGTATGACAATATAACATGTAACTGACAAAGCTAAGAAGATTCACGGGTGAGAAAAATGAACATACGACGAATTTTGATGAAAATTGCCGTTTTTGAGAAAAAGCAAAGGCTAACCCCTTTGGATTTTTGTGAAATTTTGTTTTTTTCTGAAAGGCTTAAAAATTTTAGTATGATAATATAATGCATATCTGAAAAAGATAAGAAGCTTCACGGGCGAGAAAAATGAACTTATGACGAGTTTTGATAGAACTTAAAAAACAAAGGCTATCCCCGTTGGATTTTTTGTGAAATTTTGATTTTTCCGAAATGCTAGAAAATTTAGGTATTATAACATAACACGTATCTGACAAAGATAAGAAGCTTCACGGGCGAGAAAAATTATTTTACAATAAATTTTGATGAAAATTGCCGTTTTTTAGAAAAATCAAAAGCTAACCCCTTTGGATTTTTTGTGAAATTTTGATTTTTTCCGAAATGCTTCAAAATTTCGGTATGACAATATAACGCGTATTTGACAAAGGTAAGAAGCGTCACGGGCGAGAAAAATGAATTTACGACGAGTTTTGATGGAACTTGTCAATTTTGGTAAAAAAACTAAGACTAACCCCCTTTGGATTTTTTGTGAAATTTTGATTTTTCTGAAATGCTTCAAAATTTAGATATGAAAATATAACGCGTATCTGACAAATATAAGAAGCTTCACGGGCAAGAGAAATGGATTTACGGCGAGTTTTGATTCACGGGTGAGAAAAATGAATTTACGACGAGTGTTGATGAAAATTGCCGTTTTTGGTAGAAAAGCAAATGCTAACCCTTTTGGATTTTTTATGAAATTTTAATATTTTCTAAAATGCTTCAAAATTTAGGCATGACAATATAACACGTAACTGACAAAGATAAGAAGCTTCACGAGCGAGAAAAATGAATTTACGACGAATTTTGATGAATTTCCATTTTTGAGAAAAAGCAAAGGCTAACCCTTTTGGATTTTTTGTGAGAGCGCAACGGCAATGGTCATGCGGTGGAGGGACAGTGGGCGCGGGGCGGAGCTCATGCTGGCAGGGACGAGTCAACCAAAAGCTTGTTGTTGCTTTGCTTCGATGGCGTTTGGGCAAGATCTGCATTTGTTAATTACCACCAATGCTTCTTTTTTTTTCTTAAATTTGAGCCTTTTATCAGACGACAGAAAATAAAATATGCTATGGCCTTCTGCTTTTGCAGGAAACTCCCCTCTTGGATTTCTTTTCAAATCTCCCGTCTTCATTTTCTTCCTACTTGTTTGGAAAGAAAAAGTGTGAAACAGATGAATGACTTAGGATTTAGTTTCCGTATCTTTTTTGTTTCAGATTCAGTTCCACCTTGTGCGAACGCATCCAAAATCATCTGATATTGTAAAGTGATTGACAGTTCACCAAATCTAGGTGCAGAAGAAATCACCAAATAAAATTAACGACTGAATAACTTTATGGTTCTACCATATGCCACCAATGTGAAATTGACAATGTCCCACTCACCGTTCAGTCGAATGCTGTAAATTTGTAGCATTTTCTCCACACATGTTGTATAAAGCTTGTAGCACGGTACATGATTATATACTTAGACATATGTGAGTATAAGCAGTAGCTCACAGGCTACACCCAAGAGCACTTTTGTTCTGAATCAATGACAATCACCAAAATATAACATCTGAAACTGTACAAGCTGACGCTCGTATCTATGTAGTAGACATCGACTGTAGGCACCCCTTCATCCATCTACAAGTCCATAACCATCCCTGACATCAAAGTTTTGATCTGCTCGAAATTAAAGAAAGTAACAACAGTAAGTAAGCATTTACAATGTGCACAGCCTAGGATCATCTATACTTAAATTGTGCATCAGAAAAAACAGATACGTGACATCTCTAGTGACAGTGAAGTGAGATATTTTTCCAACTAGACAAGGAAAAATATCAAGGACAGTATGACCCCTATTTACCTCTCTCTTATTCATCCCAATGACATTTTTGAGATCATCAATCTGCAAAGAAAGCAGCTAAAGTGATATTCTTGGTACACGATTTTCCAACACTTCACTCATCTAGAATGCTCACCTCTTTAAACAACTCTGGTGACTGCTCACGAAGCTCCAGTATATAATTTGCTCTTTTCTCTCCAATACCCTGTACAATCAGTTGCAGCTTAGCAAGAAAGAAATAATCTTTGAGATATGGTTACCTTTAAGTTCTGGGCTAACCTTTAGGCTTTTTAACTCCTCCCTGCAAACGATGTGGAAACGTGTGTTAGGAAAAAAGGGGCATACCCAGTGCTGAAAGCTCCCACACGTTGTGGGGTCTGGGGAAGGGGATTTCTGGGCAGCCTTCCCCTTCCTTATTTTGCAAGGAAACGTGTGTTAGAAAAACAAAAAAAAAACACCAAGTCATAAGAAATGTTGGGCTAATGACACTCACTTATTAGCGCTATTTAGAAACGCCAAACACTCCTTGGTCAGAGTTTTCTGTATTGTCAAGAAGAAATAAATGACTTCACATATAAGAATTAAACACAATAAGATGCATAAGAAAAATTTAAAAATGAGGCAAGTAACCTTAACGCCTGTGCTGCGTGCCTTGAGTAACTCATGTGAATCTTCAGCATGCCCAGATTTCAAGTAAATCGTTGGAGTTTTCGGTTCAGGTAAATCTTTGTGAAAGTCATGTGCACCAACCATGTCTGGTTTCTGTTTCGCTATACTCAATGGCATAGTGCTCAGAAGCTTCAAGGAATTTGATATCTCCCTCAGTCGGTCGGTTAGTTTTGGAGAGGATTGAGTAGCGCTGATCGGAGTCTTCTGAAAAATGTCATCTGTAAATGATAGGCGGTTAAAAATGCACTCCAAATAATTCATAGTCAATTTCCAAAGAAGTGAGTCAAGAGATGTGTTGTACCAGCTACATGAGATGAGCACATCTCTTCCAAGTTAGTGCACAAATGATCTACATGCAGACCTGACGAGGAGTCCTGAACAATAGAAGAAAAAAAAAGCTAAACGTTTATGATATGTTTAAGTGGAAATCAAAAACACAAAAGGATCATGTATTTCTTAAAAGGATACATACCTCTTCCTGCATGTTGCTTGATAGCGGTTCTTGCATGCTGCAAGATACTAGTTCTAAAACCTTTTCCATTTCATCACATCCCTTCATGTTGTTCCAATATATAGTAATCAATAGTTCTAAAATTTTCATATTTGCAATAACACAACAACAATAACAAAACCCTGCCCATCAGACTGACAACACTGAAAGCAAACTGAATACCTCGGCTGGTAATGAGTCTTGAATTTCCCTGCCAGGTGATGACTGTAACTCCTATGAAACGAAGCCCATTGTCCCAAAAAAAATGAGCACACTGATGATCAATGAGATAGCTCACATATAATCTCGTAAGAATATGTACCTCAGTTTTTGTTACCTCTGCTGGTGCTGAAACTATATTATCTTCCTACAAAGTTCATGAAATGCAACTTGGAGTAATTTGTAACACTTCAACTGACTACCATATTACTTGTGTGCGAGAAAATAAGAAGAAATTAGTTTAATACATAGTTGTGTACCTTTGATAAATTGGTGTCTGGACAGAATAATTTCCTATAAAATAGAAAAAAAAACTAGTTTCAGTGGTAGCTTATTGAAGGGGGCTGACATTTTCAGGAGTTATTTAATCACACATTACCTTCCACTCAGGGCGGTTTTAAAAGCCCTTTGATTCGCATAAATAGAAAGTGAGCTTGTGGTTTTTTTGGCCGAATGCATGGCTACTTTAGATCTGCGTGGAACTAAAACCACCGTGAGTTTCACAATTTAGCAAAGTGTCAAAGCTTAAAACTTAGATGAAAATGTGACCTCTTGTCGGCAGCAGGGGTTCGACTTGCTTTTACTGCACTATTATTGAACTTTGGTTGGCTCTGCTTGTCCAGTGCAGAACTTGATTGGTGGATACAAGGTAGTAATGACCTTGACCAGTTCTTAGCACTACCAGAAAGGTTTAGATTTGACTTTGAAGAGCTTCTCGTACCTAAGGATAAGTTGTAGTATTGTTCATTGACCCCTTGGCTTGAGCGAGAAGCTAGACTAAGAGTGGAAACAACATCTTGGCTGGAAAATTCATCCTACACCAATGCAAAACATGCATATAGATTGGCATGGTAAAAACATAGAGGATAGTATACAAATACGTATAGTTAACTGCAGTATGGTGTTGAAACTGTTAGACTATGTAATTAGAGGTGTGCCATTAGGGGCATTTTAGTCATTAGGGTGTCATTAGGGTTAAGGGTGTTTTAGTCCTTTTTCACCCTTGACAGCCCTATATAATTGTACCCCTTGACACCTGATTATTCATTCCACAATTCCCCTCTAATATAGTATCTGCTGGGAAATTAGGATTAGGGTTTAACCCTAATCAAACATGGCTGCGCTGCTGGCATCCATCTCCTCTCCCATGGCCGTGCCACCGCCAGGCTTCAGCGCCCACCTGCCGCCGTTGTCACCGATCTACGGCCTGCCGCAGCTGCCACCGCCGACCAGCCGGCGCGCACGGGCAGGCCGCCGCCGGGTTGGTCGGCACCACCCTCGGGAGGGACGCCGCCGGATCGGCCAATGCCCCCCCCTTGGCCGACGGCCGCCACCTCTTGGGTGGCCGGCGCCGAACCTGGGCAGGCCGCCGCCCCTGCCACCGTCGCCTCTGCAATCCACGACGCGCCGGCTGGCACCAGTTCCGCCAGCGCCCCCTCTCCTATGACCGGTCCGATCGCCGGCGGGCCTCTTGTACTCGCCACCGACAGACCCGCCACCATCGTTCTCATGGCCGGTGCCGCCTCTGGGCTAGATGAGACCGCTCCCACCTCTGCCGGACTCGCGCAGTCCTCGCCACCGTACATCACCGGCCTCGAGCCTCCGCCGGACAGGAACACCACGACCACTATCCCGCCTGCGATCACGTTTCCTAAGACTGGCGCCGCTGCTGATCACAGCGTGGCTGCCGCCTCTGTCTACGGCATCGACATGGCGGTCGTCGATACCTCCGGTATTGCCGCGGCTCTAGCCGCCTCTCGCGAGCGCGAGCGGGCACTCCCTCTCGCCCTGGAGCTGGAGCGTGCCTCTGTGGCCGCTCTATCTCACCAGCTCGAGGAGAGTGCTCACCGACCGTTGAGTGCTACCTATGAGCCGTCCTCAGATGCTGGTACGTACTCGGCTTCCCTTGTCGCTGCTCTTCATGCTCAGGCCGCCGGGATTCAGAACATTCGGACACTCATGCCGGTTGTCCTCAGTTCTGAATCCACCTCATACACCCGTTAGTGTGACCTGTTTCTCCTCACGTTGAGGCGATACCGTCTCGACGACCACGTCCTCCGGAATGGCTCTCCGGTGGATGCCTCCTGGGTCAGCATGGACAATCTGGTCCTATCCTGAATCCTTGGATCCCTCTCTGAGGAGCTACAGACATCGTCGGGCAGCGCGGTGGCGGCACTGCTCGCCGGGCATGGCTAGTCCTTGAGCAGCGCTTACTGGGGAACCGTGCGACTCGAGCTCTCGACGTCAGCACGTGGTTCCAGAACACTGTCTAGGGTGACCACTCCATCTCCGCCTACTGCCGGGAGATGAAGGGCATGGCGGATGCCTTACGTGACCTTGGCGAGCCGGTCACTGACAGCGCTCTCGTCCTTCAGGGCCTGAACGAGCGCTACTGTCACCTTCGGACGTGGCTTCTCCGTCTAGAGCCCATCCCGACCTTCGAGAAGGTCTGGTCTGATCTTGAGCTTGAGAAGATCACTGCAGATGGCTCTACTAGCTCCGGGCCTGCCATAGCCTTTTATGGCTCTGGGCAGTCCCCTCGTCCACCTTCGCCTGCTACTGTTGGACCACCGTCGCGACCACCCACCACCCCAGGCACTCCTGCCGGCTCTGGGGTGATAATCGTCGCTTCGTGGTAAACGTGGTGCCGTGATGGAGGTAGCAGTGCTGGTGGTACTCCTACTTCTGCCTCTGCTCCTGCTACTGGTGGTAGTGGTGGCACCGGCAGGGGTGGTGCACCCTAGCCCACACCCTACAACCCGTAGACCGGCCAGATCTACATGTGGCATGGACCGTCTCTGGGTCTTACGTCTCCACGCCCACCGCGTCCTCAGCTGTCGTTCCTCGCCAAGCTGGGCTACGGTGGACCAGCCTACACTGTTGGTGGGCCGCCGACTCAGGCCTACAGTGGGTCTAGCTACCCTTTTGGCGGACAGACGGCCTACAGAGGCACCGACTAACCTATTGGGTACTCGGAGTCGTCGGTACCACACCAGGAGCCGCCCCTGACATGGGATCGCCAGTCACTAGCTTCTTCGTTCAGCACCATGCACCTCACTCCACCGGGTGCCGACTGGGTTGCCGACTCCGGAGCGTCATACCACACCACTCGTAATGCTGGTATACTATCTTCTACCCACCCTTCCCACTCATCTTTTCCTTCATCTATCATTGTTGGGAATGGGTCTGTCCTTCCAGTCACCTCAGTAGGTGACTCTGGGTTCCCGAGTTCTTTCAAGCTCAAAAACATTATTGTCGCTACGGATATTATTCAAGCTTTTTGTCCGTCGCTTTACCACTTATAATAATGTTTCCATTGAGTTTGATCCTTTTGGTTTATCTGTGAAGGATCTTTCTACCCGGCAACATCTTTTTCGATGTGATAGCTCGGGGCCCTATACACTCTTCGACTTCCTACTTCCGCTGCATCTCCGCCTTTTGCCCTGACTTCGACAGCTTCATCCACCACTTGGCATCGCCGGCTTGGTCATCCTGGTTTAGATGCCATGTATAAGTTGTCCAACAGTTCATTTATCTCGTGTACTAGGGGCACACATGATTCTTTATATCATGCCTGTCACCTTGGTCGCCATGTTCGTCTTCCCTTTCCGACTTTTGTGACTCATGTTGAGCATATTTTTGATTTTATTCATTGTGATTTGTGGACATCACCTATTACCAGTGTGTCGGGCTTTAATTATTACTTGGTGATATTGATAATTTTCCACATTTTTCGTGGACTTTTCCTTTACATCTGAAGTCTGAGACATTTGTCACTCTTTCTCACTTCTTCGTTTGAGTATCCACTCAGTTCAGGCGCACTATCCGAGCTATTCAGTGCGATAACGGACGTGAGTTTGATAACTCGGCGTTTCGTAACTTTCTCTTCGCATATAGAGTCCAGTTGCGCATGTCTTGTCTGTACACCTCTCCTCAGAACGGCAAGGCTGAGTGCATGATTTGTACCACCAACGATGTCATGCGTGATGGAATAAGTCTTACTCTTGGTCTTTGTGGGCCCCTAGTTAGGACAACATCTTAATCCTTGTTAGGACAACATTTTAAACCAAGAGGACAGCATATTAGTCATTTGTTAGGACAACATATTAGTCCTTTGTTAGGACAACATATTAGTCCATTGGCAGGACATCATCTTGGCATCTTAGACTAACATCTAGATATATGCTTGGTTGCCTCAGCTATAAATATGTAACCACAACCCATAGGTTGGGCATGGCATTGTGTGTGGAATGAATCAAGAAAATTTTCCCAACTTCTAGTGTCATCCTCTCCATGAGAGTAAGAATTGACATACTAACAAGTGGTATCAGAGCCATTCTATCCTGTAGCCTAGACATCTCCTGCTCAACTCCTTCCCACGCCTCTCTTCATCCTCACCCGCCAGCAAGAACATCGGTTGTTTCAGCTCATCCCTCATCTCCTGCACAGACGAGCAACATCTTGTCTGAGGCAGCCTCTTCCCCACACAACACTCCCTCACTAGCGTGCCATGTCTGAAGGATAGTCTCAGCGCTCGGTCGCTTCAAGCGCACGACATCGGCAAGAGGCTAAGGTCGCCACAGCAGAAGAACGTGAGCGAGCAACGGCAGAGGCTGCAGCGACGGCGGCGAGGGCGGTGAGGCTGGCGGCAGCGAGGGCGGAAGTAGAAGCAGCAGCGGCTGCGGATGCAGCACGTGCGGCTACAGCAGAGCTTGAGGCTCTGCATGGCGATAGCGCCACAGGCTCCGTTTCTACCGACGGCGGCACCAACAAAGACCTTAGACTGGCGAGGGAGGTAGCACGACCACAAACGCCATAGTGGGCAGCTGCGCACCCCCATGGGCGCGGCGGCTGCAGCCCACTAGGGATGGCAATTGTACCTGGCGGGTATTGCACCCAACAGGTACGGGTACATATTTTTACCCGCGGGTACAACCCGTACCTGACCCGTCATTTTGCGGGTACGGGTACGGGTTTTGTCTTTTACTCACGGGTACCCGAATTCTTAAATTTGGGCCAAAACACAAACAGGAAGTCCAGCCCACAGCCCATGTGGAACCCTAATCACTAATCACCCCCCACCGGCCGACCCTACCCTAGTCCCGACTCCCTTACTCCAAGTCTCCCACCCACACAGCGCTGCGCCGCCCTCCCGCAGGCCATAGGTCGCGGGGTCGCTACGCGCCGCCCTCCCGTCGGCCGCCCTCCAGGCTCCAGCGCAGGGGTGAGGGGTCGCGCTCCTGACCTGGCCGCCGGCCCCTCCGCCCTCCCGCCAGCTGTTGCAGACGCCGGCGGCCGCCCTCCCGCCTCACATCCAGAAGCCGCCGGCCGCCCTCCCGTCTCAGTTCCGTCCCGCCGGCCGCCCTCAGATCCGTTCCGCCACCACCTCCCGCCTTAGTTCTTGCCGCCCCCTCCTGCTCCCGCCTCGGATCCGGGTACCCCGCGGGTACCCGAAACTGACCCGAAACCCGCCGGGTTCGGGTACCATTTTGTACCCGCGGGTTCGGGTGGGAAATTTCACCCGTGCATATTTTCTATTGGGTCAGGTTTACGCACTACCCGACCCGTTGCCATCCCTGCAGCCCAGACGAGCGCGGACGCACCGGCGACGCTCCCGGCGGGGGTGACTGGGTCGACGGAGATCGCGGCATTTACAGGCGGCGTGACTCTCCCTCCTCGGACAGGTACCATGGTCAACACGGGATCCAGGCCATTGTCAGGGACGTAGGTCCCGACGGTGGGTGGCCTACCCTCACCAAGACCAACTACGTCGAGTGGGCTGCGGTGATGAGGATACGGCTCCAAGTGCGACACATGTGGGAAGCAGTCTGGTACGGCGACGTCGACTACTACGAGGATCGACGGGCGTTGGATGCTCTCACTGCTGCAGTACCGCACGAGATGCAGTTCTCGCTTTCCAAGAAGCGGACTGCCAAGGAGGCCTGGGACGCCATCGCTGCAGCACGCATCGGCAGCGACCGCACCCGCAAGACCACACTGCAGGCACTCCGCAAGGAGTGGGAGAACCTGGCCTTCAAACTAGGTGAGGACGTTGATGACTTTGCTCTCCGTCTCAACACACTACTGTAGAAGATGGTGCAGTTCGGCGACAACACCTACAACGAGGAGAGAGCCGTCGAGAAGCTCCTCCGTTGCATCCCCGAGAAGTACAAGCAGGTCGCTCGATCGAGTCTCTGCTGGATCTCTCCACGATGTCGACTGAAGAGGCGATAGGCCGCCTCAAGGTCGTCGACAACGACGAACCTCGGCCTCTCTCGAGGCCTATCACCATCGGCGGGAAGCTACATCTCACTCGAGAGCAGTGGGAGGCCTGCCAAGATGACGGGAAGAAGGGGGAGCCCTCCTCCTCGAAAGGCGGCCGCAAGCGCGGCAAGCCAAGCAAGGGGCGCGGAGGTGTCCAAGCCGGGGCACGGAGACGTGCCGATGGTGGCGCCCAGGGCGGCAGCACCGACAACCGGAAGCCAGCACGAGACGACACCTGCCCCAACTGTGGTAAGCTTGATCATTGGGCCAGGGAGTGTCAGCAGCCATGACGCGGCCAGGCCCACGTCACACAGGTGGAGGAGGTGGAGCCGACTCTGCTCCTGGCACACGTAAGCATCGAGCCACCTCCATTTGCATCGGCCACAGGGGCTCTCCTCCACCTCGATGAGCCGAGAGCAGACGCCTTCCTCGGTGACGGCTCCAGCAACGACAAGACTGGCGGGTGGTGCCTCAACACCGGCGCCACTCATCACATGACCGGTCGACGGGAATTCTTCACTGAGTTTGATCCCAATGTCCGAGGCTACGTCAAGTTTGGGGACGACTCCGATGTGGAGATCAAGGGCGTCGGCTCCGTCATCCTCACCGTCGAGTCTGGTGAGCATAGGCTGCTTATCGGAGTCTACTACATCCCACCGTTGAGGAACTCCATCATCAGCCTGGGACAGCTAGATGAGAACGGTTCGCGCGTGGAGATCAAGAACGAAGTCATGAGGATTTGGGATCACCATCATCACTCTCTTGCCAAGGTAACCAAAGGCACCAATCGACTCTACTTCCTTAACGTGCAGGTAGCACAACCCCTCTGCGTCGGAATGACGAGGCGTGGCAGTGGCACGAGCGCTTCGGGCACCTTCACTTCGAGGTCCTAAAGCGGCTCAGTGCCAAGGATATGGTACGAGGTCTGCCGTGCCTTGACCGCGTGGAGCAGTTCTGCGACGTCTACATATTGACTAAGCAGAGGCGGCTCCCCTTTCCCCAGCACTCGAGCTTCCGAGCCAAGGAGCGGCTCGAGCTTGTACACGGGAAGTTGTGTGGCCCGATGACACCGCCTACACCGAGAGGACAACGTTACTTCCTGCTACTTGTCAACGAACTCCTCCGCTACATGTGGGTGATGGTCCTCGGCAGCAAGGGAGAGGCTGCGAATGCCATCTGGCGCGCGCAGGCCACTACGGAGGCGGAGTGCGGCCGCAAGCTGTACGTGCTGCGTACCGACAACGGCGGCTGAGTTCGCGTACTGCACGGATGAGGGTGTTCAGCGCCACTACTCCGCGTCGTACAACCCGCAGCAGAACGGCGTCATCGAGCGGCGCAACCAGACGATTGTGGGGATGGCTCGGGCCCTCCTCAAGCAGAGGGGAATGCCGACTATCTTCTGGGGAGAGACGGTGGTGACGGCGGTCTACATCCTCAACCGCTCGCCCACCAAGGCTCTCAACGGCAGGACACCGTACGAGGGTTGGCATGGTCGCAAGCCGACAGTCTCTCACCTACGGGTCTTTGGGTGCCTCGCGTTCGCCATGGAGCTTGGCCACATCAGCAAGCTCGACGATAGGAGCACTCCGAGGGTGTTCATCGGCTACGCGGAGGGCTCGAAGGCCTACCGCATTATCGACCCAGCAACACAGCGCGTGCGCACAGCACGTGATGTAGTGTTCAACGAAGGGCGAGGATGGGCATGGGACAACGCAGTAGACGACGACTCGACTCCGACGTACGACAACTTCATCGTCGAGTACGACCACTTCAAGGGAACTAGGGGAGTAGGCGACTCTTCTCCACCGAGCATGTCTACCCCAGTCCCCGAGCCTCCACCGACTTCAGCGCCACGCTCCTCAGTCACGACCTTGACTGCGACGAATTCTTCGCCACCACCACCATAGTCGGCGACACCACACACTCCAGCACCAACGGCCATCCCTCCGGGTACGTCCACTCCGACACCAGCTCGTGTCGAGCACAACCCGGTGGAGTTCTCTACTCCGCTCTCCAACGACGAGGAGCGCATCGATGTGTACCACGATGGTGAGCCGTTGCGGTATCGTATGATGGAGGATCTTCTCGACGACCAGCTGCTGCCGGGACTGGTCCCTCGTGATCTGGAGGCACAGTTGCATCTTGCGTGCGACGATGGTGTTTCGTAGAGGCTGAGAGATACGCGGTATGGCGTGCCGTGATGCAATGGGAGATGGACGCGGTTGAGAACAACCGCACCTGGGATCTTGCTGACCTTCCTCGTGGTTACCGCACGATCACCCTTAAGTGGGTGTTCAAGTTGAAGAGGGATGAAGTCAGCGCCATCGTCAAGCACAAGGCTCGCTTGGTAGCACGCAGTTTCGTGCAACAGGAGGGGATCGACTTCGACGATGCCTTCGCGCCCATGGCGCGGATGGAATCTACGCGACTCCTTGCACTGGGTGCCCAGGGAGGCTGGCGGGTTCAACACATGGACGTCAAGTTGGCGTTTCTTAACGACAATTTAAAGGAGGAGGTCTATGTGCACCAGCCACCGGGATTTGCGATTTCGAGCAAGGAGGGCAAGATGTTGCGCTTGCGCAAGGCCCTCTATGGCTCGCGGCAGGCACCAAGGGCGTGGAATGACAAGTTGGACTCCACGCTCAAGGGGATGGGCTTCGAGCAAGGCCCGCACGAGGCGACCATCTACCGGCAGGGCAATGGAGGAAATGCTCTACTGGTGGGTGTCTAGGTGGCAGCGTTCAAGGAAGCGATGAAAGCCACCTTCCAGATGAGTGACCTGGGATCTCTCTCCTTCTACCTGGGGATCGAGGTGCACCAGGCCGACTTCGAGATCATGCTTAGATAGATTGTGTACGTCAAGCGCGTTGTTGAGCTGGCTGGGCTTACAGACTGCAACCTAGCTCACTCCGATGGAGTAGAGACTGAAGTTGAGCTGCGATAGTACGACAGAGGAGGTGGACGCTACGCAGTATCGGCGTCTTGTGGGGAGCCTTCGCTACCTCGCCCACACACGGCCAGACTTGGCATTCTCTGTCGGGTACGTCCGTCGGTTCATGCAGCGACCGACGACAGAGCACCAGCAGGCTATGAAGAGGATCATCCGCTACGTTGCGAGGACTCTCGACCGCGGCCTCTACTACCCGAGGTGCCCTGGGGAGGCACACCTTGTCGGGTACAGCGACAACGACCATGCCGGCGACATTGACAGTAGCAAGAGCACGAGCGGGATTCTCTTCTTCCTCGGCAAGTGCCTCGTTAGCTGGCAGTCGGTCAAGCAGCAGGTGGTGGCCTTGTCCAGCTGTGAGGCCGAGTACATAGCGGCCTCTACCGCTTCGACTCAGACGCTTTGGCTAGTTCAACTGCTTGCTGATCTCCTCGGTAAAAACACCAGAGCGGTGGAACTCAGGGTGGACAACAAGTCCGTTCTGACTCTAGCAAAGAACCCCGTCTTTCATGAACGGAGCAAGCACATCCGGGTGAGGTATCACTTTCTCCGAGGCTGCTTAGAGGAAGGGAGCATCAAGGCGTGCTACATCAACACCAAGGACCAGCTCACCAAGCCCCTTGGGAGGGTCAAGTTCCTTGAGCTTTGCTTCAGGATCAGGATGGTCCATTTCTCCCACAAGACGACGCACAAGACTTAGGGGGAGAATGACGGAATAAGTCTTGTACTCTTGGTCTTTATGGCCCCCTAGTTAGGACAGCATCTTAGTCATTGTTAGGACCAGTCTTATCCTAAACGGGTCTAAACGGCTGTTTAAACGGGTTTAAACGGTAAACAGACCTGCACTGTGTAGTTTAGGGGCTAAACGGGCATGTAAACGGTTGACCCGTTTAAACGGGTCAACGGGCGTCTAAACGGGGAAAACGGGCTAAACAAAACGGATCTGATTCGGTTTTAAACGTGTTTCGACCCGTTTAGGCGAAGAGGATCCGATAGGGTTGAAAAATTGGGTCTTTTTCATTCGTTAAGCAACTTAGCCGCGCTCAGTCGCGCCCGCCGCCGTCGGGTGTTTGCTTCCCCCGCCTGCCCGAGCGGCGCGCGCGTGCTTGCCCTCCGCCGCCTACCGGCGTGTCTGCCGTCCGCCGCCGCCCGCGTGACACCTGCCCGAGCGCGCGCCTGCCCACCGCCGCCTGCGACCTACTCGACGCGCGCGCGGCAGCCACCCCCACCCCCCTGCCCCGACTGGTTGAGCGGCATGCGCGGCAGCTTCCGCCCCTGAGCGCGCGCGCGGCTGCCCTCCACCGCCTTCGGCCTGCCCGCATGTCTGCCGTTCGCCGCCTGTCGCCTTCCACCTGCCCGAGCGCGCGTGCCTGCCCTCCGCCAACTGTGACACCCCAGTGCAGCTGGTTAATTGTTGCCTTGCTGGTTTGCAGGTTGAAACCTAATTGAAGGCCAGCTGCATCGAATATTTGTTTTTGCAGCGAGGTACAGACATAATTATTATCTTGTATAATTATTTCTTGATTATTGATTGTATTATATGAATTTTGCTTGATTATATTTAATTTGCAGGTGCAGAGTTGAAAATGTGACTATGTGAGAACAGGCTAAGGACATCAAATGAGTCAAAAGTAATTTTAAAAAGGTCAGTAAAAATTATTTTACATTTTTACTTGCTGCAATAGTGTAGAACAATACAAACCGTTTAATCCGTTTAAACACCGTCTACACAGTCTAAACGGTAAACAGACCTCCACCGACTGTCTACCGTTTACCGTTTAGGACAACATCTTAGACCAAGAGGACAACATATTAGTTATTTGTTAGGATAGCATATTAGTCCTCTGTTAGGACAGCATATTAGTCCTTTGGTAGGACAATATCTTGGCATCTTAGACTAGCATCTAGGTATATGCTTGTCTTCCTCAGTTATAAATACGTAACCCTAACCCCTAGATTGAGCATGGCATTGTGTGTGGAATGAACCAAGAAAAATTTCACAACTCCTAGTGTCATCCTCTCCATGAGAGTAAGAATTCAGATACTAACAATGTGCTCCCTAATGTTTCAGGCATCCATTCCTGTCCGATACTGGGTAGAAGCCCTTCACACTGCCACCCTCCTGATTAATCACCTTCCCACCAAGGCGATCCGTGCCCCCACTCCTTACTTCACCTTATATGGCACCACTCCTCTTTACGACCACCTTCGTATTTTCGGGTTGGTTTGCTACCTAATCTTTCCGCTAACGCCCCACATAGCTTGCACCTCGCTCGACGCGTTGTGCTTTCCTCGGATATTCCCTTGATCATAAGGGGTATTGTTGTCATGATCTCACCACTCACCGCCTCTTGATCTCTCGACACGTTCCTTTCTCCACTTCCTCCTCCGGCTCCACCGTAGAGTTAGATTCTCTTTTTCCTACTGACTCCGAGGCTGATCCTCCCAGCTGCCTTGGCCACTTTCTTCTGCAGGCACGACACACGTTGCGCCATGCGCGGCCCCGGAGCCCCCGACGTCACCTGCTGCGCCATGTGCGGCATCGGCATCCCCGACGTCGCCTGCTGCACCTCGTGCGGTTTCGATGTCACCAGCTGCGTCACGCGCAGCCTCGGCGTCCCCGACGTCGCCAGCTGCGCCATGCGTGGCCCCAACGTCCTCGGCGTCACCAGCTGCGCCACGCGAGGCCTTGGTGTCCCCGACGTCACCGGTTGCGCCTCCTGCGACCCCGACTTCTCGGTTCACCAACCCCGCACTTGTCTATCAGCGACAAGCTCGGGTTGGTGCACCAGCTCCAGCTGCGGCACACGCGGCACTGGAGCCCCTGACGTCACTCGCTGCGTCACGCGCGGCCACGAACCCGCTCTTGTCTATCAGCAACGGGAGCGGGGTGGTGCTCCGGCTCCTGCTCGCTCCGAGCCCCCGGTGTACCATCCTTCCCTGCTCCACAGGGATCCAGGTCACGTTCACCCGATGGTGACTCGGCGTGCTGTTGGGGTCCTCCGTCCGGTTGAGCGCTTCTCCAGGGTCGTCTTCTCTTCGACGACTTCTCCACCGTCCGCCTCCTCTTCGATCTCACCCATACCGACTTCCGTCCGTAGCGCCCTCACAGATCCTCACCGGTGTCACGCTATGGAGGAAGAGTATGCGGCCCTGCTTGCCAACCGGACCTAGGACTTGGTTCCCCGTCCCGGTCGTGGCAATGTTGTCATGGGCAAGTGGGTGTTCACGTATAAGAAGAAGGCGGGTGGTTCCTTGGAGAGGTACAAGGCTCGGTGGATACTTCGGGGCTTCACTCAGCACCCTGGAGTCGACTACGATGATACCTTTAGTACGGTGGTGAAGCCAGCGATGGTTCATACCGTTCTATCGCTGGCTCTCTTGCACTCTTGGCCCGTCCATTGGTTGGACGTCAAGAACGCCTTCACGGCACTCTGACGAAGGCGGTGTACTGCAGTCAGCCGATAGGGTTCGTCGACTCAGCTCATCCAGATATGGTCTGTAAGCTGAACAAGTCCCTGTATGGTCTGAAGCAGGCACCCCGAGCCTGGTATAGCCGGTTCGCCTCCTTCTTGGTCTCACTGGGCTTCGTCGAGGCCAAGTCGGACACTTCATTGTTTGTCTATCGACGTGACGGTGACACTGTCTACCTTCTCCTGTACGTCGAGGACATTGTACTGACGACGTCCAGTCCGTCTCTCCTTCAGCACACTATCTCTGCCTTACAGCGGGACTTCGCTATGAAGGACTTGGGCCACCTTCACCACTTCCTGGGTATGCGATCGAGGACCGACCAGGTGGCCTGTTCCTTCACCAGCGACAGTACTGTCTGGACATCCTCCAGCGAGCAGGCATGGCTGAGTGCAATCCGTGCTCCACTCCGGGTCTCTTCTTCTGACGGGACACCCGTCACTGACCCACTGCTTACAAGAGTCTTGCAGGTGCCCTTCAGTACCTCACCTTCACCAGGCCAAATATCTCCTACGCGGTTCAGCAGGTGTGCCTCCACATGCATGACCCACGGGAGCCGCACCTCACCGCTGTGAAGCATATTCTTCGGTACCTGTGCACGCACCCTCGACTATGGCCTCCTTCTTCGGCGTGACTTGGCCTCCGAGCTGGTCGTGTACACCTACGCTGACTAGGCAGGCTGCCCAGACACTTGTCGGTCCACCTCTGGTTACGTCGTCTTCTTGGGCGGCAACCTCGTCTCCTGGTTCTCGAAGCGGCAGCACGTGGTGTCACGCTCGAGTGCTGAGGTGGAGTACCTTGTCCTGGCTAACGGCGTGGCGGAGGCTTCCTAGCTTCAGGAGCTCCACTCTCCCGTTGCCTGGAGCACTTTGGTCTACTGCGACAACATCAGCGCCGTCTACCTCTCCACCAACCCTGTCCAGCATCAGCGCACGAAGTATGTGGAGATCGACCTCCACTTTGTTCGTGAGCGGGTTGCACTGCGAGGTTCGGGTGCTCCACGTCTCGACGACGTCACAGTTCAACCGCTAGGAAATAGAGTCAGCTTACGGGGTGGGGCGCAAGTAAGCGTAGCGAATCACATAGAGTTGCCCCTACCTGCCAGCGTGCAGATAGATAGGGCGGGCGAGCGCAGGGATGGATGACCCGAAACGGTTGTGCTTGAAAGGCAGTTATGAATCGATTGACTAATCCAATTCCAATATCATAATTTCGAGCAGCAGCCGACATCTTCACGAAGGGCCTCCCGTCGTCGCTGTTCTCCGAGTTTTGGTCCAATCTCAACATCTGTTGTAGCTAGATGTTGGGACTGCGGGGGTGTTAGACTATGTAATTAGAGGTGTGCCATTAGGGGCATTTTAGTCATTAGGGTGTCATTAGGGTTAAGGGCATTTTAGTCCTTTTCCACCCTTGACAGCCCTATATGTGGGCTGATCTGCCCCTGGCCCAGGCCGGCCCCTCCCTGGCCCAGGCCGGCCAGAACTGGGCCAAGTGGGCTGGTCAGCCCTGGCCCAGACCGGGGCCCCTTTCTAGAAGGTTTTTGAGTTTAATCTTCTTAGAGATAGATTAAAAGATCCTTTGTAACAGATTAGGACTCTTGTAAGGGGGGGCTATATATACAAGCCAAAAACACCCCAAATTGTGAGAGAGATCAATACAGAAAATTTTCCTCCACTTTTCTAACCCTAGCCGCCTCTCTCTCCCTCCTGCCCTAGCCGCCGCACAGCTTCTGCCCTAGCCGCCGCCCAGCTGCTGCCCTAGCCGCCGCCTCCTCTGCAGCCCTAGCCGCCACCAGGGGCTAGAACCAGCCGCCGCCCCTGTTTTTCCCTCTGTTCTGCGCCTCCAACAAAACCAGAACAGATCGGGCATCTCCTGATTTCTTCCCTGATCTGTTCTCCCAAGAACAGAATCAATCTGCTCAGTTTTCTGCACCTGAACTGTTCTTCTCCTTGCTGTTATTCCTCTGTTGTTGGCTGAAGAATTTTTCTGGTCTGTCTTCAAGGAAGACAGATCGATCTGCTAGGGCAGATCGGTTTATTCAGCAACAACAGGGACAGTTTCAGCGCCGGAATTGCAACATTCGTGGTATCAGAGCCTGTTTCAACCCTAGGCTGAATTCTGCAAGATGTCGTCTACACCTACAAGCAGCGGCAGCGCCATCAGCCATGGCACACCCTCACCGGCAGCTCGTGAGGTGAACACCGGGACGGGGTTCCCCGTGCTCACCAAGACCAACTACGCGGAGTGGGCTGTCATGATGAAGATCAAGCTGAAGGCGCGGCTGCTTTGGAAGGCCGTGGAGGAGGGGAACGTGAGCGAGCAGGAAGACATGATGGCGCTTGACATCTTGGTCAGCGCTGTCCCGCCGGAGATGATCACGACGATCGGAGAAAAGAGGACGGCGAAGGAGGCATGGGACACGATCGCCATCATGCGGGTCGGGGCCGACCGCGTGAAGAAGACGACGGCGCAACAACTCCGAAAGGAGTTTGAAGACGCTGTCTTCAAGGATGGCGAAAGTGTGGAGGACTTCTCCCTCCGCCTGAGCGGCATGCTATCACGGCTTGCGTCGCTAGGGGAGGAGATAGGAGAAGAGAGAGCCGTGGAGAAGCTCCTGCGAAGCGTTCCAGAACGCTTCCAACAGATCGTGGTGGCGATCACGACACTGCTGGACGTGTCGACCCTCACCTTGTCGGAGGTGACGGGGCGTCTCAGGGCGGCTGAGAACGCTTTCGACTCGACGCAGCGGAAGGGAGGAGTACACAACGGCCAGCTGTACCTCACTCGGGAGGAGTGGGAGGCACAGCGGAAGGAGGAGCGGTCTACCCAGTCCGCGGGTTCTTCTAAGAGGGGCGGCCGAAAGGGCCCGCCCAAGAAGAACGGAGGCAAGAAGGGAGGTTCCGGGAAGGATATTCCACGGGACCAATGCAGGAAGTGCGGGAAGAAGGGCCACTGGGCCAGGGAGTGTCGGTCGAAGCCTAAGGAGGAGCCGCAGCAGCAGGCTTTCGTGGCAAAGGCGGAGGAGGAGGGCGCCTTGTTTATGACAAGGGTGGCCTCAGTACAGGAGGAGCCTGTACAGGAACGTCCTATGCGCCCACTGGAGATAGTGGAGGGACGTGTCTTCGCTCACCGCAGCAACGACGATGACTTTGATGACACTCGTTGGTACCTCGACACGGGCGCGACCAACCATATGACGGGTTCGCGCGCCGTCTTCTCCGAGCTTGACGAAAACGTCGTCGGAACCATCAAGTTCGGCGATAATTCCGTCGTGCGTATCCAGGGGAAGGGTACGGTCTTATTCGCCGCCAAGACGGGTGAGCACAGGAGGCTCACCGGCGTCTACCTCATCCCACGCCTCACCACCAACCTCATCAGCGTCGGCCAGCTGGATGAGGATGGCTACAGCATCACGGTGCAAGGAGGAGTGATGCACATACGGGATGAGCAGCAGCGTCTCCTCACACGAGTTCAGCGCGACGACAGCAAGCTGTACTCCATCAGGCTCAACATCACACGTCCGGTTTGCCTAACCGCGAGGCGTGATGATGTTGCGTGGCGTTGGCACGAACGCTACGGACACGTCGGCTTCCAGGCGCTTCGGAAGTTGGCGCGAGAGGAGATGGTGCTCGGGCTTCCGCAAATTGATCATGTCGATCAATTGTGCGAAGCTTGCTTGGTCGGGAAGCAGAGGCGCTCCAGCTTCCCCAAGCAAGCTCGGTGGCGCGCGGAGGGCGCACTCGACCTTGTCCACGGCGACATCTGCGGGCCTATCACGCCGACGACTCCAGGTGGCAAGAAGATGTTCTTGTTGCTTGTGGATGACATGAGCCGCTATATGTGGCTTTATCTTCTAGCAACCAAGGACAAGGCGCCAGACTTAATTCAGCAATTCAAGGCGACAGCTGAATTAGAGTCCGGGAGGAGGCTGAAGCTACTCCGTACTGATCGCGGAGGGGAGTTCACCTCACAGGAGTTCGGCGAGTACTGCGCTCAGCACGGAGTACAACGTCAGCTCACAGCCCCGTATACGCCGCAGCAAAACGGGGTTGTGGAGCGGCGCAACCAGACGGTGGTCGGCATGGCGAGGAGCATGTTGAAGGCGAAGGGTATGCCCGGGATATTTTGGGGTGAGGCAGTTATCACGGCTGTCTATATCCTGAATCGATCCCCTACCCGCGGCCTTGACGGGAAGACGCCATATGAAGCTTGGCATGGAGAGCGACCAGCCGTCAATTATTTCCGAACTTTTGGGTGCGTGGGGCATGTCAAGAACACGCACCCCCACCTGAAAAAGTTGGAAGACCGGAGTACTCCGATGATTTTTCTTGGCTATGCTGCAGGGACGAAGGGATATCGGATGTATAATCCGGCTGATGGGCGTACACACATATCACGTGACGTGATATTCGACGAGGCGGCCAAGTGGGACTGGGGAGAAGGAGCAGGAGAAGAGGACTACACCACCTTCCACGTCGACTCCTTAGGTTCAGCAGGTGCTGGACCTGCTGTTTCAGCACCCGGAGAGGTGCTGCAGGGTCCGGAGGGGCCAAACAGCACCCCTGCAGTGCCCAGGAGGGGCACAGAAGGGTCTGTACAGACCCTAGGAGTTCCTACGCCAGCCTCCAGACCTGCTGGAGAGGGTCCAGCACCTGCAGCGTCGCCCAAAGGGCCCCTGCAGGGACTGTCCAGCGCAAATCAAGGCTGGGACAGTCCTGCACGGGGGTCAGCAGCAGCGGGGGATTCCGGACTTGAAGATTCCAGCACCTTCGTCACGCCCCGGAATCCTCCACGGCCCATCCGCTTCGCCACGCCGCCGACGGACGTCGGCAGCAACGTCGACGCCTACCACGACGACAACGCTGCACTTCGGTTCCGCACGATGCGCAACGTGCTAGGAACCCTCACCCCTCCTGGTCGGGCTGAGCGCCCACCAAGCTTGGAGGAGGGGGAGCTTATGTTCACCACCGCGGAGGAGCCCACGTCCTTTGCCGATGCTAAGGAACACCCGTGCTGGAGACGGGCCATGCTCGAGGAGATGGAGTCCATAGAAGAAAACAAGACTTGGCAACTTGTTGATCTTCCTGCAGGACACAAGCCCATTGGCCTCAAATGGGTGTTTAAGGTGAAGAAGGATGAGCATGGGGAGGTGGTGAAGCACAAGGCTCGATTGGTGGCAAAAGGCTATGTCCAACGGCAAGGAATAGACTTTGACGAGGTATTTGCTCCTGTAGCTCGTCTCGAATCTATTCGCTTGCTCCTTGCAGTTGCTGCACACAAGGGGTGGGAGGTACACCACATGGACGTGAAGAGCGCCTTCCTGAACGGCGACTTGATGGAGGAGGTGTACGTCTCCCAACCCGCTGGCTTCATCATCGACGGAGCCGAACACAAGGTGTATCGGCTCAAGAAAGCTTTATATGGACTTCGTCAGGCGCCCAGGGCCTGGAATGCCAAGCTCAACGATAGCTTGCTATCACTTGGTTTCCAGAAGAGTACGAGCGAGCACGGGATCTACTTCCGTGGAGCCGCAGAGGAGAAGCTCATCGTCGGTGTGTACGTCGACGACCTCGTGATTACGGGAGGCGGCACGATCAAGAAGTTCAAGGAGGAGATGATGAAGCGGTTCAAGATGAGCGACTTGGGCCTCTTGTCGTATTATCTTGGCCTGGAGGTGCGGCAGACTGAAGAAGGGATAAGCGTTGGGCAGGCGGCCTACGCTTCCAAACTTGTCTCTAAAGCTGGCCTGGAAGGATGCAATCCCTGTGCATTTCCCATGGAGCAAGGCCTCAAGCTTTGCAAGACAAGTAATAGCCCGTTGGTGCATGCAACGGACTATAGGAGCTTGGTTGGAGGGCTGCGATACTTGGTGAACACACGTCCTGATCTTGCCTACTCGGTCGGGTACGTGAGTCGGTTTCTGGAGGAGCCCAAGGAGGATCACTTTGCTGCAGTCAAACGCATTGTACGCTACATAGCGGGTACAATCAACTATGGAGTCTTCTATGCAAGAGGAGGAGACATGGAGCTTATTGGGTACTCGGATAGTGACTATGCGGGAGACGTGGAGGACCGCAAGAGCACAAGCGGGGTGCTGTTTTGTCTTGGAAACAGCCCCGTTTCATGGCAGTCCTGCAAGCAGAAGGTGGTGGCCTTGTCCTCATGTGAAGCAGAGTATATCGCAGCAGCTCAAGGGGCATGTCAAGGTGTATGGCTGGCACGGCTGATGGAGGACTTAGCTGGAAAATCGAAGGCGCCGGTGCTGCGGGTTGATAACAAGTCAGCTATAGACTTGAGCAAGAATCCGGTACACCATGACAGGAGCAAGCACATCGACGTCAAGTACCACTACATACGAGAGTGTGTGGACAGCGGTACTATTGTGCTTGAGCAAATCTCCACTCAAGATCAGATGGCGGACATCTTGACCAAGGCTCTTGGAAGACAAAAGTTCGTGGAGATGAGAAGAAGGATCGGGATTCTAGACATGGGCCAGTGTCAGGATCAGGAGGAGAATGTGGGCTGATCTGCCCCTGGCCCAGGCCGGCCCCTCCCTGGCCCAGGCCGGCCAGAACTGGGCCAAGTGGGCTGGTCAGCCCTGGCCCAGACCGGGGCCCCTTTCTAGAAGGTTTTTGAGTTTAATCTTCTTAGAGATAGATTAAAAGATCCTTTGTAACAGATTAGGACTCTTGTAAGGGGGGGCTATATATACAAGCCAAAAACACCCCAAATTGTGAGAGAGATCAATACAGAAAATTTTCCTCCACTTTTCTAACCCTAGCCGCCTCTCTCTCCCTCCTGCCCTAGCCGCCGCACAGCTTCTGCCCTAGCCGCCGCCCAGCTGCTGCCCTAGCCGCCGCCTCCTCTGCAGCCCTAGCCGCCACCAGGGGCTAGAACCAGCCGCCGCCCCTGTTTTTCCCTCTGTTCTGCGCCTCCAACAAAACCAGAACAGATCGGGCATCTCCTGATTTCTTCCCTGATCTGTTCTCCCAAGAACAGAATCAATCTGCTCAGTTTTCTGCACCTGAACTGTTCTTCTCCTTGCTGTTATTCCTCTGTTGTTGGCTGAAGAATTTTTCTGGTCTGTCTTCAAGGAAGACAGATCGATCTGCTAGGGCAGATCGGTTTATTCAGCAACAACAGGGACAGTTTCAGCGCCGGAATTGCAACACTATATAATTGTACCCCTTGACACCTGATTATTCATTCCACAATTCCCCTCTAATAGAAACTATTGTGCCATGCACATTCTGTCAAGTAACATCAGCATATAGTGATACAGATTATCACAAGAATGCCCTCACATCTGAATTCTAGCTAATGGTACTAGAACAAATACTGCACTATCTTAAGAACACGACTCTGGAGCAACAACATTCTGTTGTAAAAGATTGGTCCACTTCTCATTTCAGTAAAATTTGCACATGGCCTAGAAAGAATCATCTGATGAGAGTGGATAATAATACAAAGGAGGGTTAAGTACCCTTACCAAACATGTTATCAGCACAGCGCTGTTTGTCTTGCATAATGAATCTTGGAGAATACGAGTTAATTTACTCTGCCTGTAGGGTATGAAGCTTTGGTTGCTGTTCAGAGCTTGCACAACGTTCATAAGGGCATACATGGACTTGTTACAGTTTGGTAGACCTCCACCGTTGGTCCTCTGCTTGGGATCAACATAGCCTGGCAAAACCAGAGAGCAGAAACCAAATAATATGCAATGCAAGG
This sequence comes from Neostapfia colusana, assembly GCA_030760725.1. Classification (NCBI taxonomy): domain Eukaryota; kingdom Viridiplantae; phylum Streptophyta; class Magnoliopsida; order Poales; family Poaceae; genus Neostapfia; species Neostapfia colusana. The sequence goes on from JASWHV010000020.1 coordinate 56,184,839, forward strand.
TAATAAAAGAATGCAGTGCATGAACAAGAAGGACAAACCTGCCAAGTCTAGAAAGTTCATTTTTGCTACGGCACATTTTCTGTCTTCCTGATCGAACCTAGAAACATAGATAATAAAGCCATGGTGTCCGCCTCGCACGCTGGTACCGAAGCAACACAGATCCACAAACTCCTGGATTGACTGGACATGGACCTGCATGAAACGAAGATTAAGAGGGTGCGCAACAAACAAAGAGGATGGGCGTGCAAGGGTGGAGCAGAGTACCCTAGAGAGGCCCTTGAGGTTTGTTCTTCCATCAGCATCCTCTAGTACGAGAACCTCGTTGTCCTTGGGCTCCAAGAGATCAAAGACGTGGGTATCCTGAAGAACCTGATATGCTGAGACGCTAACGGCAGCACCGATGGGGTGGGAGAGGAGGAGGATTTGTTCCAAGGCCATGGTGAGCAAGCCTGCCGGTTGACCCTGCATTGGGATGTTCGAATTGAAGTGCATCAACTTTGTACAGCAAAGCAAATCAGTGAAAGATGGCAAACTATTAATGACCCTGCTGAATTTTTTTTAATTCATCGTCATGAGGCTAGATTGAATTAGTGGACTGGGTGCAGCAGAGCAAATCAGCAAAAAAATGGCAACCAATTTCCACAATAAGAAAGAAAAAGACGACAACCAATCCCACTAGAAGAAAGAAAAATACCATGATGAGATGGGTTTTGGCGGCGGCACCGCAAGCGACCACACATGAGCTGGTGCCCGTGAAGACGGCATCCACGAGCGGCTTGACCTCAGCGCGAAAGATTTGGTGGCAGGTGTCGTCGTCCTTGGCCTTGGGATAGCAGCAATCTAGCCTGTAGTCGCAATCCTTGCGGGGGGCTCTGCAAATCGGCCAAGCAACCAGGTCCAGGTCTTGAGGTGACGGACGAAATGGAAATATCTTTTTCTCGAAAGCCCGACAAATAAGGCAGGTGAGGTGATGGATGAATCGAGCATACCCAGGACGCGGTGCGTGATCCTCGTGTAGAGGGAGGAGGGAGACGACGGCGGCGGAAGAATCCACGACGCGGGCGGCGACCTGGAAGGATCCTGTACCACCAGGGAAGATCCTGGCGACGACCCTGACGGGGGCGGAGGACCTGATCCGCTGGGAGCTCGAGGAATCGGGGGCGGCGGCATCCATCGGAGTCGTGTGGGCGGCGGCGCGGCGGTTTGTTGTTCTTCTGGCTGCTAGCCGTTGCCTGCTCCTGCGATGTGGATGGGGAGCGGAGGAGGAGGAGGAGGAGGAGAGGAGCCGCACCCTTTTTTGTTTTTGAATCACAGCAAGCAACCAAGCGTGTCGAGGAAGCTCTCTTTTTAGGTTTGGGCCTAGCCGGGCCGGGCCGTTAGTGCAAACAAGGAGCAGGCCCAGCCCCTCTCATAAAAAAGGAGCAGGCCCAGCCCCTTCTAAAAAAAGGAGCAGGCCCAGCCCCTCTCAAAAAAAAGGAGCAGGCCCAGCCCCTCTCAAAAAAAAGGAGCAGGCCCAGCCCCTCTCAAAAAAAAAGGAGCAGGCCCAGCCGTTAGTGCAAACAAGGAGCAGGCCCAGCCCCTCTCATAAAAAAGGAGCAGGCCCAGCCCCTCTAAAAAAAGAGCAGGCCCAGCCCCTCTAAAAAAAAGGAGCAGGCCCAGCCCCTCTCTCAAAAAAAAAGGAGCAGTCCCAGCCCCTCTCAAAAAAAAGGAGCAGGCCCAGCCAGAACGTCACCCCTCACAACCACGACTCGTTCGTTCCCCCGCCTAGCCGCCACCATTGAGGAGGAGGAGGAGGAGGAGGAGAGGGAGAGGGATGGGCGCTTACGGCGGCGCCGTGCGGCCGGTGGAGAGCGCGTCGGGGGAGACGATGCTTCTCTGGGGACTAGGGAATCCCGCGTCGCACCGCAACAACGCCTTGGTCCGCCAGGCCGCGCACTCCTTCGACATCGACGCCTGCGGCCGCCGCCTCACGCTGCTGCAGTCTCCTTCTTCCATGGCCACCCCCGGGGTCACCGGCGCCGTCGTATGGGACAGCGGCGTCGTCCTCGCCAAGTTCCTCGAGCACGCCGTCGACTCGCGGCACCTCGTCCTCCGCGGCACCAGGGCGGTGGACCTGGGATCCGGATGCGGTCTCGTCGGATGCGTGGCGGCGCTCCTGGGGGCACGCGTCATCCTCACCGACCTCCCCGACCGCCTCAAGCTGCTCCGGAAGAATGTCCACCTCAACGTCGACGACCCGCACGTTGCTCGGGTCACGGACCTCGTGTGGGGGGACCAGCCGCACCCACAGCTGCTTCTGCCCGATTTCGGTACGGATTCCATCCTCCTCCTCCTCCCCCTCCTTTCGTCGTCTCGTTCGATTCAACCTCGCTAGGCCTTTCGAAAAAAAAAAGACTCAACCTCGCTACGCTCACCTACTCGTCAATTCCATTACTTGTTCTTCTTGCAAAAGTGCTTGGCTCGGACGTCATCTACAACGAGGAAGCGGTGGATGACTTGCTGCTCACCCTCAAGCATCTCTCAGGACAGCACACCACCATATTACTAGCTGGAGAACTCCGCAACGGTAAGACTTATTTCCAATCCAGGACCTGCTCCAACCTGCTGGCAACTTAATCGTAACAACACCTCCATCTGATGATATTCAGACGCTGTGCTGGAGTGCTTCCTGGAGGCAGCAATGCAGGACTTCCTCGTCGGTTGCATTGAGCAGGACCAATGGCACCCTGATGTCCGCAGCAATCGTGTTGCCTTGTTCGTCCTAGTCAAGAAACCACCAAACACACACTCCGAGCAGGAGGGTATTTAGTTCGTAAACGCAGTTAGGCGGCTCACGTTTCCTAAACTGTGGTTTTATTTTATATTGCAGTAATGATTAATTGTTTGAATGTTTTTAGTTTTATTTGATAAGGAGTATTTTAGTTGTCTTAAAAAGGTTTCATGAATGGCTAGATTTGATGTTTATATTTATAAGTTAACCCTAAACCCACTGAAAAGGGGTCTCTTGAGGTGATACTGGACTATCACTTATGGACAGAAGTGTGCAAGCTTGAGTACATGCCATGTTCATAAAGTATGAGAAAAGATGACATGGAGACTATGTGCAAGAAAGGTTTAACGATGATGTTGTTTGTATAAAACTAAGTTTAGTTCATAATTAATGAGAAAAGATGACGTGGAGACTATGTGCAAGAAAGGTTTAACGATGTTGTTTGTATAAAACCAAGTTTAGTTTGTAAGTTATAAAGACAACCTATCTACTGAGTATATATAAGACCAACCAAAGATGCCCATACAATACAACAAACATCCATCCATAACCAGATCATGCTCGAATCAAACTAAGTCCAGCCAAAACAAAACCATATATACCCTTAATCATGTGAGGATTACACAGTAGGATCAAACCACACCCTTGTTTTTTTTTGCAACAAAAGCAAAAGGGTTACACAGAAGCGTCGTTGTTCAAGAGGGGGCAGCAAGAAGCAGAGCACGCACACTCAGATTTAGCAAACAAACATAGCAATATGTAGTAGCTAGCTAGCTAAGCTAGCTCTCTCATGCGTGTTACAAAATAAGAGATGATGGATTGATTGGTGTCACTGATGATGCGCGTTGAACTTCAATTACGTACAATGGGTGTATAGAGAGATGGTGGGTGTGGACTCTGCTAAATCATACTAGCTGCTGGCTAGCAGCTAAATTAGTTAGTTGACGGTGACCTTGCCAACCATGCCCGCTCCTTGGTGTGGCTCGCAGTAGAAGCCGTAGGTGCCCGGCACGGTGAGGGTGACGGAGAAGGTCTCCCCTGGGCCGTTGAGGTACTCCTCCTGCGAGATCTTGGAGGTGTCGACGCCGCTGGGCACTTCGTCCTCGTCGAAGACAACGTTGTGCGGGTAGCCGGCGTTGTTCTTGAAGGTGATGGTCTCGCCGGACTTGACGGTGAACTCGCTGGGCTCGAAGACGAGCACGCCCCCGTTGGCGCCAAGCAGCACCTCCTGCGCCATGGCGCCCCCGGCCAGCAGGGCGCTCGCGGCCACGGCAACGGCGACGGTGCCCGCGGCCTTGCTGAGGGAGGCGCGCACGGTGAGGGAGGACCTCGGCCTGGCGACGGCGCGGGCGGGCGCCGCGAAGGAAGGGGCAGTCACGGCGGCAGAGGAAAGGGAGGCCATCGCTTCGGCTTCGCTGCTGATGGGTAGCAAATGCCGGCCGGTGACGAGAGCAGTGTTATAGCTACCTAGCAGCGACGGATGACCATTGCCCAGGTCGAGAGAGGAAGAAATAGGCAGGCGTGTGTGGCTACGAGGCGCCTTCTTATCCCGCGCAATTCCGCAGTTGTGGCTATGCGTCCATGCATCATCCTATCGTATCGTAATCGTCTGTGGCTGCTCTTTTTATTTTTTAGTCGTCCATCGCGGCCCATGTGGGTGGCAAATGTGGCTAATTTTTTGTGTTTTTTCTGAAATTTTTTATACTTTCCGAAACTCCTTAGAAATTAGGTAAAATCAAAGTTCGATCCTTTTGGATTTTTGTTAAAAATTTTTATATTTTTGAAAAACTCCATGAAAATTATGTATGGTTAGCTAACACGAGCCAACACATGTCGTACCTAAACCCTATTGTCGTACATAAATTTTGAAGTATTTTAAAAAAATTAAAATTTGACAAAAAAATCCAGGGGTTAATCTTTGCTTTTTACCTATATATATAATATATCTATGTATATGTAAGCACATAAAAAAGTATCAATTTATTTGTAGTATTTTATTATTCTTTTTATTAGGCACCATATTCTTCCAATCTTCTTTGCTCAAACTCCATCCCCCTATTTTGATATTACAGGATAAATTTTAGAACTAAAGAATTTGTCAAATGAAAAGGGGAATAATAAGTGCTAAGATAAGGGTCCCATCCATATCTTGGGATTCTGTAAAAGAATAATTTTATCCTAATGACAAACGACAGTATCTACCATGCACGTTCGAATGATTATGAAATATAAACTATATATAATATTTCTAACATCGACTATATCGGACACAACTCCTCTCTTAGTAATTAAGCCGTCTCTCACTTTTCTGATAGAGTACAAGCCTTTTAGAAAAAAATCCATTTGTATTTGTTAGTAGCCCACTCAGAATTGTTTCGTATTTACACTAACCCATTAACTGATACACTAACAGCCGCACACGTCTACACGCAGGAACCCAAAGGGGCAGGAGCGAGAGGGTCACGTCACCCCTCCATTTGCTGCCACGTTCTTCCAGAGCAAATTAAGGGCTGTGTGCATTCACTCCAAAACTGCCGCCCGTCTTAAGAAATGATGACGCCATTCCAATCGTTTCTCCTACCATGCATTCACTCCAAAGCTGCGCCCTTTCGGCTTCTCCGCCTCAAGAACTGAAGCAGCGATTCGAGTCATGTGTCCCCTCCTCTGCTCTTCGCTTGGTAACCGCTTCCTCCTGCCGCTCCTTATATCTTCCTCGTTTTCTCCTTCTCGCCGCACTTCCTTTTCCATTCCTTAGCGCCGCGATTCCCAATCTGCCGGTTTTAGTGCTCGCCGGCAGTGGAACCCATCTCGCTCGATCCGCTCGTATCTCGGCGATGGCATCCTTCGCGGCGGCGGCGGCACCACTGAGTGCTTCACCACGTCGACAAACGCTGGTGTGACGTCGGCTCCCCCTCTCCCATCATTCAAGAAAACAAGGTATGGCTAACCCAACACATCCTCTTCCAAGTGATATGAACATGTCCAACTGCCACACAGTAAGGACCACTCCCGCCGCATCAACAAGAACCTTGGCCTGTGTTCTTGTCGTCAGTGGGTAAGTGGATTGAGTTGCTCTTACCTTCAGATTGTGTCCTGCTTTCCCTGTTCATAGCAGATTGCTCTGAACTATGTAGTGGTTTTGCTACAAGAAACGTTTTATGTCCATTCTTTCAATCGAATTGGTTTATCAATCTAGTGAAATATTAGGCATTGATGTTAACGATTTTACCATCACATAGACCATTACTGTTTTCTTCGTGTTCTAGTTTATATGATTTTTTTATTTATCATCAGTCCAGGTTTGATTCAATTAGGTGGCTCCAGGATTCCTCGGGACAGAAAATGTGAAACTAGTGTACCATGGCGATTACTTATTTGTTTCCAACACTCCAACAAATCGAAGGGAGAAGATACATAATTACTATGTAAGTCTGTTTACTTCCTTGCAAGTATGTAGTGAAATGCTATTTTAGGATACCAGTTCTTTCAGGCAAGTAAAGTTGCCTGTTTAACCTCAAATTATAGATATATGACAGAATGACTTGGAACTAAATACTTGATTAAACTCACCTCAACCAATATCTCCCTCTCCCATACCACCAACTAAACGGCAACCCAGTATTTTCACCATTAGAACTTATTTTCGTTTGTGAAGCTGGGCTTCATTTTTTCTGTTAGTTTATGGAAAAAAAGTTCTAGCCTTGACTATACTCTGACATTTCCTTTTTTTTTGGTAGGGACCGAAATTCCTTGAAATTAATGTTACATGTGTAATGTGTTAATGTTTGCATTCTTTTACTTGGAGCTTTAGTTTGATTGATGCATGTGTGTTGTAATAATAATTTGCTGCATTATGGTTTACATGTGAGTCTGTTTCAGTTCTTTATGGGTCTCAATATCACTTCCAGTCAGAAAAGTTCTTTAAAAGACTTGTTTGCTTATTATAACATCAGTTTGATTAAAAGTCATTTTACCCTTGTGATAACTGGTGATTGTTTGTAGGTTGTTATTGTTAAAATACAATCGTTGTGGCCAAATGGTGTATCAATGTGAATGGACTCATATAGAGCCTGGATGCTTAAGAGCTGTACAATCTCTAAATGACAACTCGCTAGAGATGAGTTTCCTGACGTTGTGCAGTTTAAATGAAAGTCAGACCGACATGAGCCACAGAGCAGTTTTTGGAGGCAGAAGGCCAACAATATTCTACTCGTACATAAGGTTAAAATATCCTGTAACTTTTTAGGGAAAATCCAGTAATGTTGGTCACCATTAACGTCACAAGCACTAGGAAATACATTATTGATTTTAATGTCATACACATAATGATATCTTGGTAATAGTGGACATATTTTTGACAATAAGGAAATGGGCATCCTTGAAGCACTTGAGGTGAGAAGCAGCTCTCTGCAGGTGCCTGGAATTCAGTGGAACAATGGAAGTATTACAATTTTGATATCCCTGTAGTCCAGAATCTCTAGATGGTGGTAATGAAAGGGTTTAGGGTTCAGTGGAACAATGCATGCTAAGTTGCCTATGTATTTATTCCCTGCATCCTTGCTTGGATGTTGGACCCATTTTCAGTTCTCGCCTCAGGTTGAGGTCCCACTTCTTGATTTCGAATGAATCCTCTTTTACATGTTCCCCCTATGTTTGTGGTTCAACAAGAAAGCTGTTTTGTTTCCATTTTCTTGTGTACGTAATATTGTGAGTTAATAGAAAATATGGTTAAACAGAAATTGGGTTACGTTATTTTGACTGCAGAGGTTCTGATGCCCTTTTTTATTGTTAGTGATAGCTAATAATCTCAAACAATGAAGCTGTTCAGTGATTGTAAAATAAATCAGTATACTATGGCTTTTCAGAGATCATAAAAAGTGCTAACATGGTAGCCTTGTAACACCTTGCAAAGATGAGTTTGTGTATTGAGATTGAAGATCAACCATCCTTTCTGGTTAAGTACATTTCTTTTTACTAGTGGTTTGCTCTTTGCGTTGCTGTATGATTTTTGCCATAAACAATGTTGTTCTGCTTTGTCTATGTACTCATGAGCTGTAACTGGTATTTGCAGGTAGAACATGGAATAGGTTGGGGGTGAGAGCATTGATTTTAATTGCTTTCTGA